>OZ005740.1:131077124-131337124 GCA_963930735.1 Dioctria linearis | reverse complement strand
CCTCTGATTCATAACGCATCACCTACAAAATCCAAGAAAGCATCTTCCATTCTAAATCACGGATATCTGATCCCACAATGAGAATCAGAACTATAAACAAACTATGCGCACACGACTGTGGTCAGGGTGCAACAGTTAATGAGGAATCGTTAGATATACCCATCTCCATGATAATAACTCTTAGGTAGAGAAAGTCTGTCATCTGTCTACACATAAGTAAGAAACCTTTGGATTTCTTGTTTGAGAACAATCAGCCAAACGTAATGGAGCCACCTGATTAACTCAAAGCGATAAGAAGTGAAGCCGGCGTCAATTTTTTTTTTGTCATTTGTACGCAATAAAGCAGTTGAATTATTGTTTTGGCACTCGCGCGAAAATTGACACCGTTGTTTTCATACAATTGTTCTCAATTGTTTTCTATAATTTTCGGGTGAAAAATCAAATTGCATTATTGAAATAAATTGTTCACCCTTATTGAAAATAATGCCTGATAGGTGATTTTGGGTTGATTTTCTTAGAAAACCTACTTGATGTGTAATTTTTGATTGGCTACACAGAAAAATGTAAAATAATCAATCTGCAAGTGGCAGCCAGTACTAACCACTGCAGATTGAATTTAAATAAATAGAGAGATCTGATGCAAGGACAATCAGAAAATATTCTACACTTGAAGCCCAAGAGTCCCCCTACCCAAGGTAAGGCCTCTAGTGGCATATTAAAGAAAAGTAAGAAAAGTAGTACAGAAGAGAAAGTGTATTCGTATTTATATTTGAACCTATATTTGAACCTCTGTATTACAAGTATGTTTTGTACAAAAGTAATGAATGTTAAAATAAATAAAGTAAATTCAGTCTAACAAACAAAGTGCAGCCTTATCATTTCGATTAACCCTTGCTGCCAGCGCGCAACATAAATAAAACTAGTTTTAAAAAAATAAGTAAATAATAAATAAATAAATAATAAATAAAACTATATGACTTGTTTTCAAAAACAATGTGTAAATTATATAAACAAAAATGTAGTATAATACCTAATTTATTGAATGTTCTCTTCCTTATAACCAAGAGAGCTTAACAAAAAAGTGGCGCATATTTTGATTAAAATCTGTTTATCCCTTTCAAGCTCGAAATGTATGCTGAACAGTAACCAATTTTGGAAACCGTACGGTTGTATTATATGCAATGCATTGGAATTGACATAAAAATTCGGGCAAGTATATTGTTGACATCAAATCTGCAGAGGAGTATATTTTTCAGTAGTATTAAAAATTAATTTTTGTGATAATTTAAACAAGTCTATCTTATTAATCAATTTTCTTTTAATGCAACACTATTTTATAACATCCTTAGTATTTCCAATCGACAAATAATAATAAATTATGAATCGGTGTACTATTGTGCGGAATAAAGGGTTTTCACAGCCTGTTCAAAATTTGTGCCATTTTTGAAGGAAAACCGCTCAGTCCATTCTTATTATATGTCAGTGCGGTTGGCATTTTAATTGCTACGATTGCAGTTCGTATTCCGTCTGTAGCGTTTATTAAATCACTTTCATTCACACTCATCCCTTATATCCCATCTTATAAACAAAGGAACTGCGTAGAACTTTACTTAAACAGTATTTTGAATTTGCGAATGTCAACATTGGGAAAGATGCGAAATATTTTCAGGGAGGTTATGTAAAATGAAATCGAGACGACTAAAATTTAAATGTGAATTCTCAAAAGGTAGTTTTTTTGCTTAAGTTTATACTTTCTTTAAAGGTTTAGGTTAAGCAATTTCTGAAAACGCTTTGACAAAAGAGCATAAAAGTGTTTTAATATAACGTTCTTCAAAATATTGTATTATCTGTCAGAAATTCTGTTCTTTTCTTTTCAAGTACCATGTGTCAATTCTGTTTCTTCATTACCAATTACCAGGTCCACTGGACAGCAAACTATGAAACTAAAATGAAAGAAAAGAAAAACTCAAAATAAAATATTTTCCATCACTCTGAACACAAGGATGAAAACTTTCGGCTGGGAATCACTCAGTCAAAAGCTTATATATACCCCAGGAAGGATTGACCAAGGAAAATTAATTATTTCATCACAGGGATTTCTTCTTTACCAATTAAAGTTTTAATGAATTTTTGTTTCAGCCGACTGTGAACAATTTTTTATTGGGGTACGGATTTCATTTCTTTGACTCTCACATAGCTCAGACTGGGTGCATATTGTTATATGTTTGAATATACTAATATTTTTTATGCAGAAAATGCGGATGGCAATGGGTTAACTGATAAGCGAACTTTTATTGTGCATTAATCCCTAAAATCGTTTAAAATGTATGAATGATTTCATATAATTTCATACATGTAAATTGTGCATTTAACTATGTATGCGTGTAAAACAAATATATCTCTTCATTATCTTCCCAGGATTTCTACGAAATGGACACTGTGGGGAGAGCTATGCCATTTTGTGGATAATGTTTAATTATAAAGAGGACGTTGCCGAAAAATAGATAAACTTGTCAAAAAATTAAAGTATTAGCTATTGGATAATCAATCCAGTAATATTGAGGTCACTTTTGTATATGATGGTTTAAAACTAGGCCCCATAAATTAGAAGGAACGGTGATGCATTGTACGTTTATGATACCAGCCAATCATGAATAATAACATTGGCTTTTCGGAATATGTATTGCTGGTCATGTGAAGCTCTATATACGGCATTAACCAATCTTTGTCCACGGTACTTATTTTTTTGCCATGAGAATTATGGTTTTCTAAACTATTACAATGACGGGGCTGTCGACTTGGATGACATACGTACTGATGCGTAGAATTGGGAATGCGTTGAGATGGTTTTATGCATATTTGGACGACCAGGAGTTTCCTTACATGAAATTCATGTTCCGTGGTCCTCATAAGGGAAAGCTCCTTTGAGTAGACCCGAAAACCAGTACCCAGTCAATAAGGGACACTGAACTAGTGAGCCGTAGACGACTACCTTAGGCCGCTTTCGTCGTATAGCCAACTGTTGACACCTAAATGCTTGTTTATATTCGTTGTTGATGATAGTGGAATCAAGTCGGGTTCGCGCAAAATGGCGTCACAACCAATAGGATAATTAACTTAAAAAGGAGGTGGGACGATTTGAAGGTAAATCTATCTGCATATTTTTGCAGAAGAGTGCCTTGGGCGTCGCCATCCAGGCTGTGAGTGAATATCGGTATGCGGGCCACCTTAAAATCAGCTAAAGTGAGCCAGCGGGCATAAAGTGTGTGAAAACAAATTAACGTTTCTTCCTCAGAGTACCGGGCTTCGCCCACGTACGCTTTTGTAGGAGGAAGCTGGACTCGGGGATTCTCCTCTTAAGTAAAAGTGCTGATGTCAGTTTTGTTTTTAAGTCCGTCCGTGTTTAAGCATTTGTGTCACTGTCAGCGGTATATTCTTGGTGAGAAGTGTTGGACCTGCTCTATAAAAAGTGCTTCAGCTGGTACATGTTTGCACTACACAGGGATACTTCCTGACATTTCCAAGCTCGAGCTCACCTCGAGGAATTTCTAATTTATCAAAACCGGTTATTCTGAAACTTGTAAAGTTTTGCGGTTGGCGTTTCGGGTTCTTAGAGTCTTTATTATATCATGTTCTTTCTATCGTTGTAGAAAGTTATCAATAAGCCGAAACTGGTCTTATCAATTCTGATTTCATACTGTAACACAAATATTATTTAAAATAATAAAATTGCCCTGGCCGAGGAAGCAACTCTATATTAAACAGTTTCTTATTCATACTGCCTTTATTAGTTCATTAAGTAATTCGCTCCATCTGTCCATAACTAGTTGATGCAATCGTGTTCGCGAATTCCCCACGATGATGAAGTTCAGTGAGGAGATCAGCTCTACCTCTACCACAGGTTAGAGGTATGAAGTGGACATGTGGACATACGAATGCTTTGCACCTTTCGGTTTCATTAGAAGGCCCAGTCGATAGCGGGGCTAATCGACTGACGGCTGACAGCCAGCTGCTAACTTCAGAATATTGTCCGTCTTTGTACCTATGCACAAATATATCTAGATAGATAGCAACGGTGGAAAACAAAAGATAACCGTAACGTCAGTATTATTAAAAATGAGGTGAAATGCTGTGCCACGTGAGTCTGTTCGCTTGGTCTGTGGCACCTGAGCTACACCCACTCCGAGTTTTATATTTTAGTACTGCGGCAGGTTGCGTGTTGTCCTGCGACGACTCAGCTTTGCTAGTTGGGGATTACAGGGCCTCACTAGACACGACAGATTCCACTGAAGATATTTTTATTGGCAGTCGGGCTCAGAGAATCTCTTCTTGATAGCCCGTTCACTTCATTCGGGTTGTCTGTTGAAATTCTTCTTGAACATTTCCTAAATTCTCGTCAAAGTTCATCGTTGTCGTTGTTTTATTTTGTTTTTAGTTAAGGACCTTCACTGTTCACAGCAAGAAGGACGGGGAAGCGATTTGGCTGCTACCTACTAATTACTAATTACGGGCCAGCTTTTCATTTCGACGGGAGATACTTGTATATGCCGTTGGATTATCTCAGTTAATTCTGTGTTTAGTGTTGGTGGATTCTGAAACACTCGTGGAAAATTCTGCAGACTCGACAGTTAAGATGCTAGCTGATTATGAGCTCGGTATCAATTGACGCTAGAGATATATGTCCATGTGTTGTGATTGTCTCAGTTAATTATGTATTTATTGGTGGTGGGTTCCGAAATATTCATGTATGCACTATGCGCCAGATACGACTGTTCTTTATTTAGCCATTGAATAGCCAGAGACGTTGTAACCGGTAAAAACTTGGCAGAAATCCGAAAAATAAGTGCGATATCTGGATTGTAGACTCGTACTTGTCTCGACAATTTTTGCTGGCACCAACTGGTATATTACTAAAACTGGTGACTTGAAGGTGTTTTCGGATATCTTTTTAGAATGGTTTATAGAATTTAATATTTTGAAAAATATTTCAGTAAAATAACAACGTCTAGGACTGATCGTCGTCACAGAATACGTACAAAACCTGAATTTGTATATGGCAATACAAAAAAGGGCTGCCCGGTCGAGCCTATTTTTGAAATTATATCTGAAATTTTTATGAAAACCCCGTATAAAAAATGTTAGCGCTCTTCGTTGGTGAGCACTCTGATAGTATAAACCAAAGTTTTGGATAGCAACCCCACAAACGAGTTACTCGATTTGTCCCATTTTAGAATTTAAATTTCATTAAAAAAAATCAAAGTGCAATATTTCGCCTCTCTAAGTACATGCGTTCTCGGGTTATCGTGAAGATGGACATACAGACGGGCGGAGGCACGGACGGACGAAGTGTGGGCCGACGGACGGGAAAACGGGCATACATAAATGAAGATAACTGTTAATATTACGAGTGGATGTTCAGTAAATTTTGCTCTACAACTATTAAGGTATATAACATCAGACTCATTGTCATCAACATAAAACTGCTGCTTTCAATTCTATGGTCCATCGATTATTAAGCATCCCCATGACAGAAACAGACTATGAAACAGAGCTGAGATACATCAAAAACACTGCAAAAATCAATGGCTGCCACACTCGATTAATAGCTGCCTTATTGCATAAACAAAATTACAAGATATGGATTAAGGACATCACAGCTCTAACAGGCAGATATGACTCGGATATTAAACGGGTAGGACTAACTTATCACCCAAAATACGACGGTAAATTGAAAAAAATGTTAAGAAAATTAACAGAAAGGTTATCCCAGTGTGGTCTAATAAACTTAGAGGTATTTTGTGCAGAACCATAGATCTAGATCATCCATTTAGTAAGATTGGCATTTACTCTTTAAAATGTTCTTCGTGTGATTTATACATAAGAATTCACTTCAGTTAACGAATACTGGAGAACCTCCTATCGAAAGTAGACTATTTCATTTCTTGGACACAGATTATTAATACTGTTATTGTTCACCTATCACTTTTGCTAACGGATAATTTAAAACGTACATAAACGTATCGCGTTATTGAATTTGGGGCACTGTTTCCTTCCCATCTTATCATAGTCGATTAGTATAGCTATAAATATATTTTCAGTTTGCAACTAAAGATATCTAAAGATGGTAGCATGGCTACCGATAACGTTAAAAAAATAAATCAACAATACTGGAACAATAAGAAGACTTTTATTTAGAAACTGATAGAATTATAATTAGTTCCACAGTGCTCAAATAATTTAAACAACAGTGTGTTTTTTTAAAAAAAATGTACACTCATTATTTTTATGCGATACAAATTGAATGGCAAATTATTGTATCCTATGATTTCGTCATCTAGAGGGTAGAAGAATTAAATACTAAAATATATGTTATAAATTATGCTTTCGAGCGGTAATTATCTAGTTAATAGAATTTAAGAGCCTGCACAATATGAATTACGTAGAGTGAATATAGAAATAAATCCATCCCCATAAATTTACACAAACAGTCGATATAACAAATAAAAAAGCTAGAATTGGTCTAAGACCACTTCTTTTGATACCCTAGTTGAATGCCCGTATGAAATTTCGAATGGTCACCCATTTGAGTAGTTTTAAATTTTTGCAATGGTTTTTCGCATATACTACTAGAACGGCTCGTCGGACAGAAAAAATGATTGTAACCAGTTTTAGTCCATTTTATATTCTGAAGAAGTTTTGAGTACAATAAAAATGATTAGGACTGATGGTTTTCACAGTATCCCCAAAAAACCAAAACTTTTGTAAGGCAACACCAAGAAATTTTTTTGATGTTTTATTTGCTATTTCTATGAAAACACCATGTACCGAATTTGAGCTCTCTATGTCATCGCGTTCTCAGGCATTGACCAAATATATAGTGGAAAACGAAATTTTTGTATGTCAACCCCATGAAGGATTTGCTCGATTTTTCTCGTTTTCGAACTTAATTTTCCTTTTTGTTTTTTATGTGCGCGTATAAAGTTTCAGGTCTCTCAGTACACGCGTTCTCTATTTATCGTGCGCACGGCTGTCGGACAGTCGGACGGACGGACGGACGGACAGACGAACATGCAAACATCAAAATATCTTTTAATATTATTCGTGGTTCGATCCATTTTGCTCTATCACCAATATTTCTGTGCGCTACCAACGGAATGAAAAACTCAGTATATACCATATAGATTTCATCCAGGGTATAAAAATGGGTCAAAAGTTCTGAATGTGTGATATCGTATAACAAGTTTGTTCTAAACCACTTAAAATGTATTAAATTATTTCTTTTACTCAAAATATTTCGGACATTGAATTGTTAAAATGATCTATAATAGATACATGCAGTGAAGTTGCATACATTAATTTTAGGGGTGCCCCATGGTGTTGTGACCTCAGGTTACACCAGATAGCTTGAGGTATGACACGAAGTGAATTGTGTAGTGCTTCGTGTGGTGCGTGTCTTCGCCACACACTGTTACGCAGATTTTTTCTACGCGATAACGGCTCGCTCCTGGAGGATGGGTGTGATTCGACCATCATCAAAACTACACGCAGGATCGGGCAACTGGGCACAGAGTCCGCAATCTATACTCTTTTTGGGCGCCACGTAGTTTTTAGCTGAAACCATGGAAATCACAAAATAAGAAACTATCAATGAGACGCACTTTTCACACTCTCTTAACCACATATAACTTATTTCAATGTATATAAATAATCCTATCAAAATTGCTTTCAGTTCAATGTTTTTGTTCAATTTAACCACTTAATCACATAATTTTTATATTCTTATATAGTTTTGCTTTCCGCCTTCTTATCTAACTACAACCAAAAAATGAAGAAAAGACCAAAAGAAAGAGAAGCTATCACAATTAACAAAGAAAATTATAACCCAACTTATCTCCTAATCACAGATGGTGATTCAAACTATTCGCAATATGAGTTATTGCAGTTCCCTCGTTTCTTTTCTTTTGTTTCGTCCAGGCCTCGATACATTGATTGTTCGAAATAGATGCGCAATTGAATTACTTGGACAGGGCCAGGTTCTATGTAACTATTAAATCATAACACATTGAATTTATACTAATCTTTTATTAATATCAAACACAATATATTGGCGGGGCGTGGCAGGCTGTACCGCTTCTCTCGAAAGACTGAATTAAAAACTATATGCTAATGAAAAACTAGAAGCCACTACCACATATAAATTGAGCAGGTTGTATATAAAAGTTAAGCAAAAGAGATAGTACATTCTGATAGAAAAGTTGTGAGAAGCTCTGGAGAATACTGAACATTCCGGCGCCCTTGAAACAACGCGCTTCAACAAGAGTCATCAATTGGTAATGGACAAACCTTTATAGAAGGCCTCTTCACGATTCCATGAGATGTTTTGATTGATATTACTAGTACAATTTTATCCTTTCCAGGATGCACTTCAGTGATGCGTCCCAAGAACCACTGGCAAGCTGGTGGAAAGTTGTCCTTGGTTAATACTAAGTCCCCTACTGAAGGGTTGTTGATCTATTTTCGCCATTTATGATGCTGCTGCAGTTGAGTAATATATTCCTTACTCCATCGCTGCCAAAAGTCCTGCTGAAGGCGTTGTGTATATTGCCAGCGTTTTAGCATGTTGATCTTCTGATCCTTTAATTGAAATCTCTCTGGCACTGAGCATATGGATCGGCCGATCGGAAAATGACCGGGAGTAAGAGCTTCTAAGTCATCTACATCAGCTGATTTTGGTGAAAGTGGCCGGGAGTTCATGCACGCCTCTATTTGACATAAAAGTGTTGAAAACTATTCGAAAGTAAGCATTGCGTTTCCCATTATTCTTCGTAAATGAAACTTCATGCTCTTAACTGCGGCCTCCCACAAGCCTCCAAAATGCGGAGCATGAGGTGGTGAGAAATGCCACTGAATGCTGTATTCGCTCAAAACTTCGTTCACTCGTTTGTTGTGTTTTGTTGATTGAAGTAACTGTTGAAGTTCTTGTAGCTGTCGATCTGCACCACGAAAGTTGGTCCCGTTGTCGCTAAATATGTCGGAGCAAAACCTCTTCGTGAAGTAAAGCGCTTTAATGCAGCCAGGATCGCCTTTGTCGTCATTTCACTAGTGAGTTCCAAATGGACTGCTCGGGTGGAAAAGCATATAAAAACCGCAACATAGGCCTTATAAGTTTTAGAACCTCTTTCATTCCAGCTTCTTATCATGAATTGACGTGCATAATCGACTCCAGTGTTATTGAATGGTTTACCTGGTTGCAGACGATGAAATGGAATATTGCCCATGTGTTGTGGATTGGTACGGCCTCGATGTTTCGCACAAGTTACGCATTTATGCACACAGCGGCGAACAAGTTGTCGTGCCCCAATTATCCAGTATTGATTATACAGTAGGCATAGTAGTTGTTGTTGACCACAATGTAAATGGCGTATGTGCAGATCCAATACAATCAACTCGCTTAATTGGTAAGATTTATATAGAATGAATGGGTGTCGCTGATTGTTTGCCAATGAGGATGCCTCTATCCTTCCACCAACTCGTAGATATCCTTTATCATCTATAATGGGATTCAGTGAAATTAAAGTACTTTTTGTACTAAGTGGATGTCCTGATTCTATTTGCTGAATTTCAGTTGTGAAGCTCTCACGTTGCGATATCTTGATCCATGTTGATGTAGCGTTGTTAAGTTCTTCTACTGAGAGTCACCCTATATTGCGTTCTACTGTTGGTGTTTTACAATTCCAAATGAAGCGTCTGCACCACGCTGTGATTCCCATGAGGCGGGGTTAAAGATGGGTATCTGTCTATAAATTTATCCATAGTATCAAGAATCACTGCTGGTAAAGCAATTGTTCTGCCTTTAGAGTTAATTATCTCTTTTTGAGCATCATCGACGTCAGGTATAAGTGCCACGGTACTATCTAACAGAACAGATGGACCGTTCCACCATAATTGATTAAGAATCAATTCCGACGGCATCATACCTCGTGATGCACAATCACTAGGATTATCTAAAGAGTTTATGTGTTGCCAGCATTTGGCTGGTAGTACCTGTAGGATTTCAGCTGTACGATTTCCTACGAACGTTTTCCAACGTCTTGGCGTATCTGACAACCAAGCCAGAACGAACGTGGAATCCGTCCAACCATGACATTCAATATCTGGAATCTGCAATGCTTACTTAACCTTTTTCAAGAGTTTTGTCATTAGAAGAGCTCCGCATAATTCCAGGCGAGGTAAGGTTTGTTGCTTAAGCGGCGCTAACGGAGCTGGAAGAGTTTCATCCCCGTCGATATCTTGAGCCCATAGTTTCTGAAGCAGAATTTTAGCTTGCATTATACATGGAGAGATCCATCCTAATGGATAATACATTCTAGCGATATCTGACAAAATTTGACGTTTGGTCGCAATAACCTTTTCTGGTAGAATGACAGTGAATATGAACGAGTCGTTGCCAGTATTCCATTTGAGACCGAATGTATTGACAAAAGATGCTTTATCCAGGTTTGCCATGATTTCTGTCTCCTGTTGGTCGAGCGGAATATCTTGTAGAACTTCGGGTGAATTTGACGACCATTTACGTAAGTTAAAGCCAGATGAATTTAATATCGAACTGAGTTTTTTGATGGCTTTTGAAGCGTCCCTTACTGAATGACTTCCTGACATCAGATCATCGACATAAAAGTCCGAGCATATTATTGATGATCCTAATGGAAACTTTTCAGATTTATCCAGTGCTGTTTGTCTTAATGTTCTCGTAGGAATGGCGCCGAAGAAGTTCCGCATGCCACTGTGATTAAACTGTACTCTTGGATTGGTTCACGTGGAGTTTCACGCCGAAAGATTCGCTGATACATTGTGTCATCTTCATGAACCCTTATCTGACGATACATTTTTGCTACATCAGCCGCAAACGCAATTTTGTGTTTCCGAAATCTAGTGAGCAGTGTGACTAGATCGTCTTGTATAGTAGCACCGACCATAAGCTTGTCGTTTAGTGAAATTCCAGTGGTTTTGTTACACAAAGAATCGAAAACCACTCGGTTAATGCATATTTTCTCGTCATCTGAATTCGGTGTCATATGTCCTAAGTTGATATATTCTCTGATGAATTCTGTGTACTGTCTACTGACCTCGCCATTTCGCTCAAATCTTTTTCAATTGCAGTGAGCCTTTTAGCCGCAAAAGCCTTTGATTCTCCCAGAGATGCTGTACTTTCGTTGAAAGGTAAACGAACTGGATAACGTCCATTTTCGAGCCTGGTGTGTGTAGAAAGAAAATGAGCTTCACACTGTTTTTCTTCTTCTGTTAATGTTTCCTTCACAGGAAGCTCCTCGATTTGTCAAAATCTTTGTAGTTGTTCATCAAGGTCAACACAAGTATGTAGTGATCGGATGGGAGCCTTTAATTATCTTGAAATATTACCACCAATTTCCCAAGCGAAGATGGAATTATGAGCCGTTGGGGAACCATCTGGATGATTAAGTTTCCCATCCGTAAGTATATCAAAAAACACATCAGATGCAAGTAATACGTCAACTTTGCCTAAATGATCGAACGTAGGATCTGCCAGTTGTAGATTTGAGAAGAAATTTCGATATGAACTTGACACTTCTTGTGAAGGTAGATCCGTAGTTACTTTGTTCAATATTAACGCTGTGCTCTTATCAATTCGTTGGTGAATCTCGAACTAACTGTTATTTTGACTTTACCTCGAGTGTATTCTAATTTATTAGATCCCACACCATTGATTTGCAATTTGGAGTGAGTTCGTTGTAAATTAATTCGTTGATCGCAGGCTTCGGAAAGAAGAGTAGCTTGTGATCCTGAGTCCAAGATGACTCTACTAGGTTGACCTTGTCCCATTGAGTCTTTAATAAAAACTACTGTAGTAGGAAGCAGCGTAGCGTGACATTTTGAAAACTTGACTGATGTATGTATGTACTATGATTGCTGAATCTTGCTTAGCTTGCGTTGTATTATCATGTAAGAGTGTGTGATGTCTAGCCTTACAGACTTGACAGGAAGATGACTTACAAGTCTTAAGAAGATGTGAAGAACGTAAACAATTGTAGCATAGCGATTTTGTTTTGACTAACTGTTTTCGAGAAATAATATCCATTGCAATGGATAGCTTACATTTATGAAGTAGATGGTCAACCTTACATGTAGCACATGATGAGAAAGATGCTGTTAAGATCTTCTTTGCTGTCGACGTGTCGGCAATTGTCTTGCGCTGACTACGTAATTGTAAAGTTTCCAGTTCATAAAGTCTGGTTTCAAGAAATTGCGTTAACTGCTTAAACGTTGGACGATATTCTGACTTGATTTCACGTATCCACAGTTGTCTAGTCTCACCGTCTAATTTAGAAGAAATGATATAAATTAACAAAGCGTCCCATTTGTCTGTTGGTAACTTTAATGCTGTTAGTGCATTGAATAACTCGATTGTGACGTTGCAAAGTCGAGATAGGTCATTCACCGTAGCCTTAGAAAAGGATGGCTGTTCAACAATGTTGCGAATATGAGCCTCTATAATACAATTTTCCTTGTTGAGTTTGGAACTGAGCCTCTCCCAGGCTTCTGTTTAGTTCGCGTCACTTATAGATATGTATTTTAGTACAGATATCGCATCACCTTTGAGACTTGTTTTCAGATATTGTAATTTTTGCGCTCGTGTAAGCTTGTCTTTAGAGTCAACAAGAGCTTTAAACAATTCTGAAAATTTAGGCCATTCTTCGTAACTTCCACTAAACGTGGGAAGATTGATCATAGGGAGTTTGGTATCTGTGGGTATCGGTGTAGATGTATGTTGTATCCCAATACGTTCGATTAGAGCGCTGAGATTTGCTTGATGCTGTGCTAAGGAATGAATGGCCGATCCGAGCTCTTTTGGTTCATTATGCTGACCGTTTGAGAAGTCTTCATTATGTGCTGACTTCAGAATTGTATGAGCCAACGCTTTGAGACAATAATACCTTTCCTCCCAATCTTCTCGAGTTCGTTCTTCGGTAGTATCTTCAGCAGCGAGATCAGATTCGATTTCCTTTTGCAATGTTTCAAATTCGCGAAAAAGCTGTTCAAGTTTAGCTAGTCAAACCTGAACGTCCTCCACTGATATGTCATCAGTTTTTATGTTTTTTAAAACGTTTCAATTCTTGTTATTGAACCCTTTAGAGTAGCCCTTTGTCTTCGTAGGGCGTCCATTTTATTCAAAAGACAAAATAAATAAATTAAAGAATTACCTGTGTCAATAATAAATATCCTTTACTGCAAATATCCCAATAACACTTAACCGCGTATGCAATGTGCACTATATCCAACACAAGTTTGAAGAACGATTTTGCTAAGGTAAGTGTGAAAGAGACTGCTGGCTTGTTTATATTCCACTGTTTATAGCAATATGCTACGGAGCGAATTCACGGATCATTTTCACGAGTGGCTTACAAATAGAAAAAGACTGCTTAGTTGTGTGTATATAACAACCGAGTCACTTTTCACTATTGGAATGCAATAAAATGAAATTGATTGATTTCGCGGAACACACAATGCAAAAGTCGAATGCAACAGAAAGAGACTGCTAAATTACGTATATAACAACCGAGTCACTTGTTTCTGTTCATTTATCAAATTTACACTGAGCGAATTCGCGGACCACTTTCGCGAGTAGCTTATAAATAGAAAGAGACTGCTAAGTTGTGTGTATATAACAACTGAGTCACTTGTAACTGCTGGAACGTACCAAAATGAAACTGATTGAATTCGCGGAGCACACAATGCAAGAGTCGAATGCAACAGAACGAGACTGCCAAATTATGTATATAACACCGAGTCACTTATTACTGTTCATGTATCAAAATTGCACTGAGCGAATTCACGGACCACTTTCGCGAGTAGCTTATAAACAGAAAGAGACTTCTAAGTTGTGTGTATATAACAACCGAGTCACTTGAAACTGCTGGAACGTACCAAAATGAAACTGATTGAATTCGCGGAACACACAATGCAAGAGTCGAATGCAACAGAACGAGACTGCCAAATTATGTATATAACACCGAGTCACTTGTTACTGTTCATGTATCAAATTTACACTGAGCGAATTCACGGACCACTTTCGCGAGTGGCTTGTACACAGGAATACACTGAAGTTGTGTGTATATAACAACCGAGTCACTTGCTTCTGTTCACTTATGTACATACATGAACTGCACAACTGTTTTACCAGCGTACTGTATATACGCGACTTATATGTGTGTTTGGTATATGAACTACGCACGTGACCGAAATGTTCTCGAATGTTCGAAAGACTTTACCAATTATTATAAAATAATGAAAGCGCTTTGAACTACACTTTTCCACACAATTTAGCACCTTTAATCACGATGCGACGCGTACATATGATTAAGATGATTCAGATGATTAAGATGAGTCTTTGATTGTATTAATGCTAACGCCAATATGAAATTTAAAGTTTATCGCGGGTTGAAGGACCAAAAAGTGTTCGCAATAGATGCGCAATTCAATTTCTTGGACAGGGCCAGGTTCTATGTAACTATTAAATCATAACACATTGAATTTATTCTAATCTTTATTAACATCAAACACAATATATTGGCGTGACGTGGCAGGCTGTACCACTTCTCTCAAAAGACTGAATTAAAAACTATATGCTAATGAAAAACTAGAAGCCACTACCACATATAAATTGAGCAAGTTGTATATAAAGGTTAAGCAAAACAGATAGTATATTCTGATAGAAAAGTTGTGAGAAGTTCTTGAGAATACTGAACATTGATGTTTTACGATGTTTTCCACTTAGAATAATTAATTTATAATTTTTTTCCTCCCACGCAATTTCTAACCAGGTTGCTGTTGTCAAACTTTTCTTCTCACGCCTTACTGCCGGCCTACCGGATGCAGAGCTTCTTCAACTTTGTTTCGAAAACCAACTTTATTTCTCGGGCAAGTTTACGATATTCAAGAATGCTCTCGTTTTTCGAAACTTATTACCGCCTGTTCACATTGGATCTAAAATTTTCTTTATTTTTTTCTTTATATATATTTCGAAAATCTTCCCGAATTTTGTTATGTTAAGTACTTGCAATACACGGATGGGCCGGTCAGATCTATTCGGGTTATTAGTTTGTTTTGAGTTTTTTTTCTTCTTTTTTAAGGCCTGGATCGAACATCCAATAGCAAATATTGTCGTGTCCAAAAGCAATCGAACAAGAATCCATAGAAAGTATCAACACATTAATTCTTTATTACTACAACAAAACTGACCTATCTTAATATATAATTCACGCAATTCTAACCCGAACGGTAACCTGATATCTAAAACAAAGTTAACTCGCGACTGAATAATTAACGGCACTCGCCAGACCAGTCATTGGTCTTTTATGCCCCAATATTCGGAAGTCAGCTTTCTTTTCTCACAACGCGGATGTAAACAAACGACACAACCTTGTCGTTTGCTCTACCGGTTGCAGCACCTGAGTTGCTTAGTAGTAAACAATCGTCTTACATAATGATTACCATGCGAGGTTAATTATTATTGTAATCGTCGATTTCTCCACTAAGCGCATTTACATTTGTTATAATATTCATAATTAATAATTCATTTATTATTGCACAAACAAGAATATACAATTCTTTTTGTATGTGCTTAGCATAGATATATGTACATCTAACATTAGTTACAGTTTCCTTATAAATAATTATTGCCAAAAAGGAGAAAAAAGAAGAAGAAAACAGAAAAAAAGGAAGTTTACAAATTTCTTACTCTAAAAATTAAAATTCAGTGCTATATGTTCAAAATTCAAAACTAATTAAAAAATTAAAAGAGAGAAAAAAAAACATATAAAAAACTCAAACCATAAATCTACTATAAATGCAGGATGAAGATATAACAAATAACATATATGACTAAAACTTACTACATTGTCAAGAGCGCCCATCATATATTGATCCGAAAATGCGACACCAGCCCCTCCTTGAAGGAAACCACCGTCCCGGCCCGACGAATAGTATCATAGTCGGATGGCGTGAACGAAGAACATACGTACAATGTCTGTCGGCTGATCGGTCACGCTTTGTAGTCACTCCGTGAAAATCCGCATTATTCATAGTAAAATTCTATAAATTTCTATTTAATCTGCGT
Source organism: Dioctria linearis (assembly GCA_963930735.1). Classification (NCBI taxonomy): domain Eukaryota; kingdom Metazoa; phylum Arthropoda; class Insecta; order Diptera; family Asilidae; genus Dioctria; species Dioctria linearis. Next base: position 131,320,971 of record OZ005740.1, on the reverse strand, counting down.
TTTAATTGTGTGAATATCTATTCCGGTTATCGTGCAGCATCAATTTTGCGAATATTTAGCCTGTGGTGATTCATATTGCAATTTTTCTGTGTACCACTCAGTTAATTATCATAAATTTTCTGTTTCTACTGGTATCCATAAATATTCTCTTAACAAGTTCCAAAGAGAAATTCATTATGTCGATGACCCGAAGTGTATCTAAGAGCTCCAAAAAAAGGGGAAAAATCGCTCCAGATTGTGCCAGTATTAATCTTGAACAGCTTGCTGTTGAAATTGAGCTGAGAATTTGAAATCGGATTGCCGGACTACTGAAGGGCCTGGAGGAAAGAATTTTAAATAAAATTCTTGGCACAATGCACTGCAGTCTCGTGTTGAAAGCATCGAAACTCAACTATCGGCAATGCAGGAACAGTGCACCGTACTCGCTGTGCAGTCTGATGACCTAATTCGTCAAGCGCGCCTCTCTGATGCTATAGTGACTGGGATTCCTAGTGTTGTGGGTGAAAATACTAATAATACCATCAAACATATCGCTGCAGCGGTAGGTCACAGCTTGACGCCATACGTCAATAGCTTCCGTTTGAGTAGTAAATCGCAAACTCATGTGACAAGGCGTAGTGCGGTGGCCCCAATTTTGGTGAGATTTTCCTGTCCGTCAGAGCGTCGTGCATTTATCTCTTCCTTCAAGAGACTTGGAAGTCTTAAGCTCTGTGCCATTGAGGGGTTTTCCTCTCAGAGTCCAATTTTTGTTAACGAGAGTCTATCTCCTACGAACAACATCATATTGGGGGAAGCCTTACGTATGCGGAGAGTAAATAACCTTGCTTCTGTTTTTACTACGGATGGTTATGTTTTTGTGAAGAGAAGAACTGAAGATCGACCCTCGAAAATTATCTCCACTAGCCATCTGCTCGAGTTCATTACTCATGCCGGGAATATCGGAGCTGCTGCAGTACAATGAACTTTAGACATGATCAAAATTAATTACACTTTTGTTGCTGTTTTTGGTAGTATTTCTCATTTGTTTCTATCATATAATGTAGTTTTTTGCATGGTCACTTTTAATTTAATTACATTTAACATATATATTTTTGAGTTATTTCTTTTACGTAATTTTGCTAATTTTAATAACAGCTGTTTCTTTGTTAATTTCAAATTCAATTTCTTGTCGTTTCTCTTTGATTGCATATTTGGTTTCTGTAGATTTTACTATCTTGGCTTTGATCAATCTGATACCACCATTTATTCTAATTTAGCCATACTAGATATCTTGCCTGAATCTGTTGCTGGAGCTTTGTATGCAAGTGTCCTCTGATAATAGCTCGAGCGATCTGAACAAGATAGGGATATTATTCAACATCTTTTGTAAACGTGCCAACGGATTAAATGTCTGCCTAATAAATGCCAGAAGCCTACGCAACAAAATTGACGAGCTTCGTCAAATTTATGTTGGCTCTAATATTCATGTTATCCTCATAGCGGAAAGCTGGCTCCATGTGGGTATACCTTCGAGCTTGGTTTCTATTCCGGGCTATAGCCTTTATAGGAATGACCGTCTAAACCGTGTCGGTGGAGGAGTCGCTATTTACTTGAAGCACGGCCTTAAAGGTTATAGGGTAGATTTTTCGAAGTCAAACAGCATTGAATTTTTGTGTTTGGAGGTTGACACAGGGGCGGACAAATGTCTGCTGGCTGTTGCGTACTGCCCCCCAGGTAATTTTGCCACTAGCAGCTCTGACGAATTTGCCACCTGTATCTCTCGCCTTAGCCATCGTTATGAAAATGTTATAGTTGCTGGTGACTTCAATGTAAATATTTTAAATCAATCCAATAAGGTGGACAACTTTATACTATTAATTCCCTTCCCACCTACTTTAATTGCAATAACCCATCACTTTTAGATCTTCTTCTAACTACTAACACTAATATAACCAAATTAGTCCTCCCAGCATACTTGACCATGACCTTATCTTTTTGTGTTACGATATTCCCCTTGAAATTCCGTCAAGCGCCAGCTTCTTCTTCCGTGACTTCAAAAACATTAACTTTCATAACCTATTCCGTGAACGCTTATCCTTACCCTGGACGGATATCTATAATTATACATCAGTTAATTGCAAGGTGGATAAATTTTATTTTCTAATAAATTATCTATTCGAGAAATATGTGGCTCTTCGTACTAAGCTGGTAACCCCTACCACCTCTCCTTGGTTTACCCACCAAATTAATCTTGATATAGCCGAACGGGAATATTTATACCAGAATTATAAACGTTTACGCAGCGACTTCGCTCGAAACTTATTTGAAACTGCGCGCAATGGCGTCACTACTGCTATTCGAAATGCCAAACGTCTATATTTCAAATCCAAATTTGATCCGAACTTACCCCCTAATATACTTTGGCGCAACTTTCGAAATGCTGGCATTTATCGGGATAATGAGCCCCATTGTAATCTCAACCCCAATGAACTAAATATTCACTTTACCTCTCCCCAACCAGACAATGGCGTGCTCAATAGCTCCGTTAGTGATTTTAACTCACGTATTCTTCATTTCAACTCTCCCTCTTTCCAGCATCAAGAAACCTGTTTTGCATTTCGAGGCATTGATCACATTGATCTCATTGCGGCAGTATCATCCATTTCGTCCAATGCTGTTGGTCCTGACGGTTTACATCCCCTTTTCTTCAAAATGCAATTACCGTACATTTCACCATACATACTTCACATTTTAAACTCCTGTCTGACTTACTCTTCATTCCCTAAAGCTTGGAAAATAGCCATCATCATACCAGTAGCCAAGAAACCTTCCCCTGAATCATTTGTTGATTTCCGGTCAATTAGCATTCTCTGCTACTTTGCTAAAATATTTGAGAAAATTTTGTCGTCTCAGATTTCTGAATTTGTACAATCCAACAATTTCTTAACACAATTTCAATCTGGCTTCCGACCAGGACACAGTTGTGAAGCTGCTATTTTAAAAGTCTCCAATGATCTTCGCCTGATTCTCGACTCCAAGAACTTTGGCATACTTGTCCTACTGGATTTCTCAAAAGCTTTTGATAGCGTCTGCCACTCTAACCTATTAGATAAGCTTCACAGTAATTTTAAATTCTCTTCCTCTGCGATCTCCTTAATCGATAGTTTCCTCACTGATAGGTTTCAAAAGGTACAAATTGGAGACTCCTCATCCTCCCTACTCCCCTATTCTGTGGTGTACCCCAAGGATCTGTGTTGAGCGCGCTATTGTTTTCTTTGTTTATTAATGACTTGCCAAAGGTGGTTTAAGATGCTCAGCTTCATCTCTATGCTGATGATGTACAAATATACCTGAGTAGGCCTATTGGTCTTATAGAAGATTGTGCTCGCATTAATGATGATCTTTCCCGTATCTACACTTGGTCGATCAACAACGGACTTTCACTAAACCCTAGCAAATCGCACTGTCTTCCTATCTACAACTCTTTGTATGACATGCGTGATATCCCACACATTTTTCTTGACAACTCCCCGCTGCGTTTTGTGAATTCGTTCACCAATCTTGGGGTCAAGCTAAATGGACAGTTAAGTTGCTGTGAGCACGTTAAACTGATGCTCTCCAAGATCTATGGGGGATTGCGCAGACTGTGGCTATCTGCAGGATTACTGTCACCAAATATCCGCTTGCAACTCGTGAAAGCTCCTCTATTATCCCATTTTACCTATGGAAGTTTGATATATCCCAAACTTGATAGCGTATGCGCACGGAAAGTTGAAGTTGCTTTTAACGATTGCATTAGATTCGTGTTTGGCATTAAACGTAGGCAGCATATAACTCCGTACAGACTCTCATTGGTTGCCTGCTCGATCAACTCTTACCTAAAGCGCAAAGCCTTAATATTCCTCTATATCCTAATTCACTCTGGTAAACCTGGATATCTGTATGACCAGTCACATTTCCTGCAATCTTCACGACATTCCAATCTACTAGTTCCTCGTTTCCATTCTTCGACTGGTGAGGCCTCTTATTTTGTTCAGGTCGCTCGAATGTGGAATTCCCTTCCAGTTCGTGTCCAGAAGGCCGGCACTACCTCTATCTTCAGGCGTCTAATTTGTGACTTAAGTCTTTGATAGTTTATTAATATAGTCTTCTTCTTCTCCTTAGTAGTGTCAGGTTATGCTAATGCATAAATGAAATCAAATGAATTTAATCAAGTAATTGATGTGAATGAAGTCAGGGAAATTCAAGAAAGTTTAATTAAATAATTAATTATTTTTGTTCTCTTTCTCTAATTTTTGCTTTTCTGTTATTTCTTCATCCCTTATTTTTCTTTTTTCTTGTTTTCAAATTGTCAACTCTTTTTAATATCTTTTGCTTAAATAAGTTAGTTTTAGTTCATGTAATTTTTCACTCTCTCTTATAATGTACTAGGTTAAGATCTCAGATCTTTTGTACTTTACCGTAATAAATGAATTGAATTGAATTGAATTGAAGAACATATGGCTGCTTTGCAAATAATTAAATGTAGAAAGCAGAAGCTTATTAGTTCTAGGGGAATGAGCGAAACTCAGCTAATTATGCAGATAGGATGGCAAGCCAGAAATTAGCAATTTGAAAAGAAAGAGACATGTGCGAAACTGAAGGTACGAGGACAGGCTCATTCCTAATACTTGGGGGACTAAATGAGACACAGATTCGAAACTGCGTAGCTTAAAAGCATAACGAAAAGCAGAATTTAGGGCGACTTTAAATTTTTGCCAAGATAGCGAATCGAGGTTACCGTAAACAACGTCTCCGTATGCCAGAATCCGTATGATTAGGATTTTTACTAGGTGTACCTTGCTTTCCAAAGAAGTAAAGTGTGCAGAGTACCTTAGGCGCCTAATACAAGCATAAATCTTCGACACAGTAGAGTTAGTGTGATCGTTCCATGTTAGAGTTTTATTTAAGACCACACCCAGATTAGTCACTTTATCGACGTAATCTATAGAACTCCCATTAAGTGTTACGGGAGGTAACATTCCCGTCTCGAATCTACGTTTAAAAATGCAATGCACTTACATTTACCAGGGTTCAATCGCAGCACCCAATGCACCCAAGAGCATCACTAACAGGTTAAGCATAGTAGATTTGGACATAATCTGCATATATATGGATTTGAGAATACCTGACAACGGAAGTTATATCGTTGATAAAAAGGGCGAAGTGCAGGGGAGAAAGAATCGAGCCTTGCGGTACTCCAGACAGGATTGGCAAAACTGCAGAGGTATGATCATCAGTTCTAATAAACTGCTTGCGGTCAGATAAAAAGTTCGCTATAAAACGGGCTACTCGTTTTGTGGCTGAAATTGTATAATGTGGAAAGTTTCATACATAAAATACTATGGTTGATATAGTCGAATGCGTTTGAGAAATCAAGTAGGGTATGAATAGTAAAAAGATCATTGTCCAAATTCACGCAAATATTTTCGGTAATTTTGAGAAGAGCTGTGGTACAACTATGCCCTGGACGGAAACCAGATTGCACATCCGACAAAAAATTCTTGGAGCTGACATCAGATGCAATTTGATTTTGCATAATATTTTCCAGTACTTTAGATAAAAACGGAAAATACTGATGGGTCGGAAATCCTCAGGTGCGCAGCATTTTGTTTTTTTTTTTGGATAGGGGTGACAGCGGCCAATTTCCATTTTACAGGGAAATGTGATGATGAGAGACATGCATTTATAATATTTGTAATGGAGGGGAGAATATAAAGTGTTATTAGCTTGAGAAAGCGTGGAGAAATGTTGTCTGATCCCGTGGCACCTGATTTTATAGAATTAATAACTTGAAGGACTTCCGAAGCATCCACTCCACGAAAATCAAATGCCTCATTGTGATCATTTCGTGGGGTCCTACATACTACGGAGGAAGCGGATACAGAGCAGCTGGTAAAGTAATTATTGAGTTGGTTTAAATTGAGGTCACAATCTACAGTCTTAGCTTTCCTATTGTTGTCCTTTAACGATCTTAATAGGAACAACACGCTCGAATAGCTCTAGTATCATATACTCCAAAATTTCAACTTTATCATCAATTGAGGTATAGTTTGATGAAATACTTAGGTTAAGCTCAGTATTAGTTAGTGCAGCCTGTCTACGGAGTTGAAGTCTCTGAAAGTGAAGGTTTCAGTGGAGGGATTCCCACTCCCAATGTTAAGCGAATATGTTAGAAATATGAGGTCGTGACATGAAATGCCCGGTAGGGCAAGTCGGCTAAAGAAGGACACGTTTGAGGGGTTATTGCAAATGAAGACATCGAGCAAAGATGAACTACAACCAGAAAAATGCGTTGCTTCATTTTTATTACATGAAGATCACCTGCAGACAAGAAATTTATAAACTGTCTAACCGGGTCGGTCATCATTAATAAATTTAGGTTAAAATCTCCACATAGAATTATGTTGGGAAAACAGCAAGAGAGATTCAAGAGATTGTCAGTGATGATATCACATAACGCTACCGACGGAGGTTTATTAACGCAGCCGATGAGTGTTTTATTTTCAGCACCACGAATTTCGAGAAATAAAAATTCCGTCGAAGAAATTGTAGAAGGCAGAAAGATTTTTGCCTGTATGTTAGGTCTTAAGTAAGTTGCGACACCGCCTCCTCTTCTATCGTCCCTGTCATGTCGAAATAAACGGTAACCTCCAATGTTTATAAGTGATGTGGGTACTGCAGGTTTCAGCCAAGTTTCCGTCACACAAACTATATCCGCCTGTAATCGGGTAAATATTACACGAAATTCATCTATTTTAGGTAATAAGCTTCGAGCATTTATATGACATATATGCAATCCGCAACTACGAGAAGCAAAAACATTGATCATTGTATGACACATATGTTCTTCGTTCACGCCATGAGACAAATCACCCTCAGTCAAAGGAGTCCGAGACACCGGCTCCCCAGAAGATAGCCCGATGCCGCCACCGAAACAACTGAAAGACGCAACTGACAAGACGAGATACATTATAAACTTTACGTAAAATCTAAAATCTAAATTAATAGAACAAAAGTTGAACTTTGCTAACCACAACAACAACAAAAACATAAACAGCTCACATATCGATCACAAAACCTCTAATTGATCTATATCGGAAATTTTTATTGAACCTGAGTTGGCAGATCTTCTAATAAAAATGGAACCATTTAACACAAATACGGAGTCAATCTTGCCTTCTTTTTTCAGCCGCCTTGCGTGAAGAAAAATTCCTCTGTCCTGGTGTGTGGGAGAGTGATTGATGTTGATTCCATCGTGAGGTAACGCCGAGGAACCTATAGATTCTAAATTCACGTCAGAAGCTTTTACTGGTGCAGACTTCATGTATTTGGCAAAGAATGTGCGCTTCTCCGAGTACGTGGGGAACATCACAATAATATGTACAGCATTTGTTTTGCTCGTCGGACTGCCTGCGTTGCTTCGATTGCCTGCACGAGCTCTGAAGACATCGAGATATTGCGAGGGTGTATGACCAATTTTATGCATTATTTTGCTCTCAATTTCCCTGGAGTCTTCCTCATTTTGATATGGGATGCCTGAGACCACAATATCATTCTGCCGCTGACGCCTTTCAATTAGGTTAAGATTTACCTTCATACTAGCTACTACGTTTTCCAGTGACTGGACTTCAGAAATAACAGTTTTTTCAAGTGCCACTAGCTGAGAGCTCATGCTGGATAGTGCTGATTGCATTGGATTGTATTTATCTTCCAAATTTTTAATGCAGCTTTTTAGATCGTTGACCTTTGTCTTGTGCAGCGATAAGTTGTGACAATTTGCTGTTAACCTCCACAAGGTCTTCAAATCTTGGAGATTTCCTATTATTTCTCAAATCATCCGGCATAATGGAAAAAATAGCAGTTACAACACCGTAAATGAAGAAAAACAGAAATATATTTTACTTATACTGTTACAAATCGAAGAATAAAAAATAAAAACTTTGAAGCTCGGTTGGATAATAAAATTTCTAGTTAGGGGTAGAGTGACATAAAACCCGACTACTCAGTAGCTGCCATTGCCACTAACTTTATTATTTCCTTACCACACCTCTTTTTTTTTATCTTACCGCATATCTTACAATACAAGCTTACGTAATAATATTCTCTCTTTAATTTTTAAATAATAACTATAATCTCTCAAAATTGTTTCATACTTGCTCTTAGGAGAAAATGGTTGCTATGATACATTCTTATCAAATTTGTACACTTATTTCTATTAGTATAAACAAGCTTCGCCTATCCCACATTTTTACATTACAAATTTACTACTTCGCATATTATAACTATACCTTGACTTGCCGCTCTTTAATACAATTAGAAACCTTAAATTTACTGTAGTCGCTCCAGATTTTGTTCATAATGGTCTGTAAAGGTGGTATTATGTCAATGAAAACGTCGAACGCGATGTCTGCTTCGACTTGTTGCTGTTCTGCATTACGAATTTGGATTATGATGCCCTATAGTGGTTTTCCAAATATCTACTGCCAGTGATTTTGTGCTACACTTATTTCAGCTTTTGTAATATTAATACATATTACATACATATTTAAATATTGGAATGCAAAATTTACGAGTCGCATGGTAACCACTTTTTCAATAATTCTCATTGAATCGACCGTTCCAGATCTAAGTTCCACATTAATATTTTCAGTGGCATTTATACACCGCTTTTTATTACAGACGCTTCTCTAATTTTATTACAATAGACTGGACAAAAAAAAATCGTTGCTCTTATTTTCGACGGTTTAAGAGGATATTTTGTTCCAGGAGATGATTAACACTCAATGTAGAAATTGTCTCGATTATCTAATAGCCATGAGGATTGGTGGATTGATAATAATATTTGTAAAAACCTTATTTATGTTTTATTGATTCTCTTTTTGGCACGATGTAGTTCTCCCAATCATATTGAGAGTCCACCCGTACTTAAAGAAATATTTGTTAATTTCTGCACCACCTATGTATGTAAATATATCATATCACATAGCTCTTAACATGAAATTGTATGCTAGTCATTCCATAATGTTTACTAATTCTCGACAAATCATTTTCCTAGTGTTTAACTATCTTTCCCTGGCTTACTTCAAAATTCCACATCCATATCTACACGAGTTAAATAATCCAGGGCACCGTATAACACTGCTTTTCCTCTCATTCGCTACGTGCTTGATGTTATTGCTTTCGTCTGCGTACCGGTTTTTCCCCCTCTGTTACCGCATTGTATCCCTCGTTCAGCTTCTAAGGCTAAAACTATACTACATATATGCAATTTTTCTTAATCTTTAAGTCTTAAGGTATTTTATCATAGTAGTTATTATAATTCTTTAATTATAAACTGCGATATCTAAACATTATATTTTCGAACTTGATGACTTTTCTTTTATCTCATACGAGCTTGTTAATTGTCAATCGTTCTATGCATTTACAACATATTCACATTTCTTCTTATTATTTTTTTTATCTTCTCTTTTCTTTTTAATGTGTTAATTATTTTTTATCTTTCAAGCTTCTCTTTATTTTAAAACTCATATTTCTTAATTTTTGTTCAATTATTCTTGCAACATTTAAATTTTTCTTTCTTATTCACTTATTCTTATAAAATCTTTATTTTTTCTTCTTGTTATTCTATTCGATCATATATATTTCTTTAAAACATCTTCTATTACCTTTTGTTTTTTATTCTTTCTTTCCTACTTTAGGTTTGATTTCAATCTTGATACATTTAATATTCTTTTAACTTTATTATTTCTGTTTTTTTTCATCTATTCAATCTGCTCATTCTCTGTTTTTTTGTATCAACCTCTCATTTTATTTCCAAAAGACATTTGCTTACCTTTACATCTCTAAATTTACCTCACATTGGATCCACTGGGTTACTTTTATACATCCTTTTCATATCCTCCTGTCCATATCAAGCTCTGCTCATCGAATTTCTCCTGAAATTAAAGGGAATTTGTTGGACACATATTTGGTTAAACCCCCCGATTCCTGGGTCATAACCATTACTTACCTTGTAAGAGGTTATTGAACTTGCAGTAGAATTCCTATTTTCTGCACGACTGCAGTTTCGATGCCATAAATTCTTCTTAAATTCTGTTCTAACCGATTTATTTCTATATTCTTTAAATTTAAGCTTTCCTCTTCGCCAAAGCCGCTGAACTTGCTTTTGTGGAGGATAGAACCTTTTCCTACCCTCATAACTCAATGCAGCAGGTATTTCGGAATACTTAAGCGGTTTCGAATAATTTGGTGCTTTTACCGGACAGGCTCTTGCATTAGCGATTCTTACAAATGCAAGTCTATCCTGCAGACTATTTCCGCTGCGCTCGCCGTGTCTGTGCTGACTGGTCAATCCTTCGCTAGATTTTTCGGTTATAGGCTTGATAAGCTCCGAACTTTCGCAAGGCGCGATACGGATCTTCTCGCAGAAGTGTACCAGATATGGGTCCTGTAATGTAGGTACTATTTTTCCTGTCATGTTTACGTTTTTTTTACGCGGATTTTATTGCTTGCTGTAAGGTTTCGAAGTCCTTCAGCTCCTGGGAGCTTATCAGGTAATACGCATCATCCGTGAGCCAATATTTTACACACTCCATGAAAATAACTTTTTCTGCAGCAACACAGAAATCGATATACTTTCTTTGCCAACTTCGGTGAACTTTCTCCTGAAAACATCGGCACATATTTAGAAACCAGATCTACTCGTATGAATCTGCCATCTTGTACACAGTTGTGACTTTCTATTTTGCATTGTTTTTAACTCGTTCTGGTACTTTCACTTTTTCACTAATACCATTTATACTTCATACACGAACCGCAAATTTAGTACAACGCGCTCTAGAACAGATCTTTCGCAAAACTCATATCTTTATAATAGGCACTAACCGACTACCAATACTCAATATGACGTGAACATTCAAAACTATCATACCATTAACACACTCAATTCAGCTATTATGCGTACATACAAACAAACATGCTCAACATTTTTTTATTTTTTATTATTCAGATGCACCCAATGAAAATGCAACAACCATATACTTAAAAATTTCCTACCTACTTAATCGCGTAAAACCCGAATACATCCAAATGCATCTAAACAAAGATCATTTCGTGAATATAACACGACATTATTACGACTATCAAAAAAAAACTCACAAATTAAATAAACGCGCGTACGACCAACGGCTAAATCGAAACGTAACGTTTGAAACTGGTGAAATTCTTATTACCAACTTTCACTCATCTCAACCACATCTATAAAAATCTTGCACCTTACAATATTGCCTCTTATAAGTTTATCACATCTTAAAATTAACTCTGTATGGATGTATGTATGCTTGGAGTAGCTAATATTGCTCAACTCCTAGTGTTTATTGGAGTAGCTAAAATTATCTTTGCTTCCACTGTGTGTGTGGACTAGCTAAATTAGCTTTGCTCCCAGTGTATGTTTGTGGAGTAGCTAAATTATCTTCGCTCCAGTGTTTGTATTTGGAGTAGCTAAATTAGCTTTGCTCCCAGTGTATGTTTGAGTTAAGTAGCTGATGAAAATCAACTCCTCAAATGATGTAAGTGTAAAAGTGTAATTTCTAATTTTATTCCACAAAAAAGATCACAAAACACAAAATTTAAACCACTTAATCGAGTACTTCTTTAAAATTTAAACCACTTAATCGAGTACTTCTTTAATGCCTGAAACGTAAAAGAATTAAAAAAAATCATTATATAAAATAAACAAATTTCCACCTTCTTACAAAAACTTCTTGTAAGAAAGTTAGCAATAAAAAAAACACACCAGCAAGAAATTCTCAAATTTCTTACCTAGTTTCACTGGCTGCGCCCAAATGTCGTGTCCCGAAGCAATTGAACAAGAATCCATAGAAAATATCAAAATATCAATTATCAGCGGAAATGAATAAAATTCGCGAACTTATTTAACACATTAATTCTTTATTACGACAACAAAACTGACCTATCTTGATATATAATTCACGCAATTCTAACCCGAACCGAACGATAACTTGATATCTAAAACAAAGTTAACTCGCGACTGAATACTTAACGGCACTCGCCAGACCAGTCATTGGTCTTTTATGCCCTAATATTCGGAAGTACACTTTCTTTGCTCACAACGCGGATGTAAACAAACGACACAACCTTGTTGTGACTCAGGTGCCCAATGCCCCGAATCACAACCATAATACCGATACATCATTGTATCGTCCAATACGATATATTGATGTACCATTAATTGACCCTTAAAATGAAAAATTATTTCATTTTTAATTCTCATTCAAAATTTAAAACGTATTTAGAAATGCATTCCCATATTATAGCAAAATGCAATTTAGCATAAATTGCATTTTGTTATCAGACACACATTCCCCTCACACGGTATGCACACTTACCTACACAGTAAAAAATTTCTTGAATTTTACTTCAATTATAGTAGTAAAATTTTACAAAGCAGAGTAGGAATTTTATAAATTGATGTTAAAATTTAGGCATTTGTGCGTAAAATACATAAAATTCTTAATTTTACTAATTTTAATTGGAAAAATTCAACTCAAATGTGTGAAAGTACGTATGTGCTTGTAAATTTTACATTAGTTCTTTAAAATTAATTTCATGAATAGTAAAATCCAATTCTTATGCTTAAAATTACTATGGTTTTCTAGAAATTTCAAGTACAGCATAGTATTTTCCAGACAAGTTGAGACAAGCTTATAGCGTCACCACAGATTTGTTAAAATCGTGATAGGATGCAGAAGTATTTTTCATTGTGCGGTTATAGGTATTTATGTTTTCAAAGGAATTTATATAATAAAAGTGGGTGAAACTTTAAAATATATGTTGAAGTGTAGTTACACAAATAAAAGAAACTTTAATAAGATTTAGTAAACAACCAACTTTTACCAAAGATGAGCATAATAGAATACAGTCATTAATGGATGAATGTTATACTCAACAAAGAAAATTTTTCAACAACTTAAAAATTGTACACAGTTTTGGGGATATAAGGGATATATCACTTTTGAGAAAAGAATTTGTCCTTAGGCATTTTGAGAGTCTAACAGAAAAAAAAAATATCTGATATCATATTAACATTTCATGAAAAAGTCCAACAAATCTTTAAATTTGGGGAAACTAAGAAACCAGGAATATTAAACAAAATAAACAAAATACGATCGATTGATATTCTTATTGCTCTGGTTTTTTTGTGTCACTATTTTCAAGAAAATTTGGACTTGTTGTGCAAAACTTATGATGTAAGTATAAAATATTTGTATGCGTTAGAAATGCAAACAATTGTAGTTATTTATTTATTTTTAGATCAATTTTAATCAATTTTTATAAACTATTTTTTATAAATACAAATATAGAAACAAGTGATGAGGGAAATACTAGATATGTTTTCATTGAAAAAGAAGTTGCTAATTCACTTTCAAAGAATATTCAAGAAGGGCTTCTGGAGGAATTCTGTTTTTATTTCATTGTAAATAAGACTTATCATCAGGAAGCATCACAAACTTGGGTCTTCATGCAAAGGTACTTTTTCGTAATCCACACAGATATAACACGAGGGAAAAGGAAAAATATAAATGCTGTGGCAAAAGTTTTACGTCTGATAACAGCAATTGCTCAAGTAAAATCATTTTAAAAGTGTGCACTTTACACTTTTTTCTTGCACTAATCTGGATTAATGAATATTTTTCTGTTTATTTCTTCAATATATTTTATGTAAATTTTTCCATCATAAATTTTACTCCATGTAGCTATAAAAATATTGAACTGACCTTGAAATATAAATATCTTTAAAACCAAATTTGTGTTTATTTTGTTTTTGTTTATAGAGATTTTCAATTATATTAATAAAAAAAAAATCTACAAAAAATTTTAAACGAATTTCGTTTTCTTAATTTAGTTCTTCAACACTTTATTGAGCTTTGATTCTTTTTTGTATTGTGGAATGTGGAATGCAAATCGAACCTATATTTATCATGGATAAACTTATGTATTGTAAATATGCAATATTTCATAAAATAAACAAAAGAATACTATTCTACTGATGTTATGAAAAAAGACAAATTTTTACTTTTTCAGAGTTTTCATCACTGGTTATTTCGCGACAAAGATTGACTTCCGAAATAAGCAGAGCGGTTACTTTAAAAAAGTAACCACATATAAATTTTCATTTGAATTTTACACATCTTATTGCATTTTTTTACAATCGTGTGTGTAATTTTACAAAGTATATATGTAATTTTACAAAGTATGTTTGAATTCGATTACTATGAATATGTTTAATTTTACGAATTCGTTTGTAATTCATCTACTACATTGAATATTAAGATTAAGAAGGATGTGTATTTTTTTTCAAATGGTAGAAAATTACTACTTTACGAGTATGCAATAAATTGCCTACTTTGAAAGTAGTAAGAATTTTATACTGTGTACATACAGTATCTTCTTAATTTTTATCCGTATGTACGCTGTACATACGTACATTACTTGCTTAATCCAATCTAATTGTATGTACATACATACATACAATTATCACAATTATTCGCGCCCTCTTAAAATGAATACTTCAAGACGGGCGCATAAGTGCATATCGGATTACAGTTTTGCATTTATGCATATAGCTCGCATCAAAAATCTTTTGCATTTTCTCACGTACGTTTTTTCAACGTCGTGAGAAAACAATAAAAATGAGAAATGGGCTTTAAAGCGATCATGGGTACCTTGGTGCAATTTGCCCAATCCTCGGGGAGTGTTTTTTTAAAATCCGTAAAGTAAAGACAAGATCGGGGAGTTTTCTTTTTAACCGTAGAGTCTGAATAATAATTTCTAATTTAACAAAATTGATAGTTCTATATCAATAAAGCAGTGAATTATAAGTTCTAATATAACAAAAATTGTTATTTCCGCATCAAAAACGCAGTGGATTAAAATTTCTTTTACTAATTCCTATAGATTGAATTTAATTCCTAGTGTATCAATTCCTATTACGAACTAAATATATTATACTCTCAAAAATAACTGAAGTGTAGTTATCAATTCTACCATCGAAAATTTTAATTCCTTTACTAAAGACGAGTTGTGGGTTCTCTATCCCAGAGCACGGCTCACAAACTATAACATTTTGGTGGCAGCGGTACCCTGAACTCAGTCCCAATATTAAGTTAAATTAAATAATAATAAAAATCTACGACCCAACATCTCATTAAATTAACAAATCAGTGCCAATTAAAATAAACGGAAAATAATCCAAACAATAAAAAAAAAAATATAATAATAATAATAAAAAAAACAATAAGCTTGGGTTCCCGAAAAAAGGTACTTAGAGGAAAGTAAGTTTAGAGTGCCATAGTGCTCCAACGAGGGAATTTAGCGAGGCTTCATCCCCGCCTCAATAAGACGAACCCAGGGGAAGGAAGTCATATAGACGTACCAACATCCCGGCCTCAACGAGGCGATTCTCAGAAGGAAGACACCCAGAAATCGACGCCCAGAACGTACCTAGATCATCCTAATCTTCATCCTATTAACCAACATCAACAACCTCATTTATCTACAAAAACAGCATCATCCCCAACAAAAATTTTTACCACAAGACGTAAACTCTTATTATGCGGAATCAAAATAAGGTAGAAAAATTCTTTACTTATGTAATAAAATTATATTGTAATTTTTCCTTTTCTCTTGGTATTTTATATTTATTTATTGTTGGAGAGTTATTCAATTTTAATTACTTTTCTCCCAATCCACACAAGAATTCCTTTTCAATTTGCATTTCCCTAATTAATTCGTTCCCTCTGTTATTTGTTTTTCATTTAACCATTTTCACTACAAATTTTTGTATTTTTAATACATATTTATATAAAAATTGTTCTAATATACATTCTTAAATTGATACACGCTCTTCCTAGAAGCGACCTCTGCAGTAAGACTTCGTGAGCTTGCTGGCCAGAGGACTTCTCAATAAAATCAATAATCGATCCCCTGGGATAGGACCTCGGAAGCCTATAAATCAGGAGAAAGACATTGGTTGGAAGGAGCAATCTCGAATCGCCATATTATCATTTCCAACATTTTTTCCTTTATGTATAGAAACTTTTCAAAATTGATTATTATAGAAATAAATAGAAAATAAATTCTTACCATTTTTTCATGCAAATTTTTACACAAAAAAAAAATCCTACACAAAACTAATTATTACAGAAATTGATATCAAGTACTATTACCATTTTCAGACATATTTTTTCACATTCCAAAAGTAAATCTCACAAAGCTGAAATAAAGTGTTCTTAGCTTTGTTCACACCTTATTTTTTGTGGTGTTGTGTGTCAATATTTGATTTGCTGTCCTTTCAACCTTCTTTCCATTTTTTACGTCCCTATCGCTGACAAACATGATAGAAGAAAATAAATCTTTCGATGAGCTTTGCTTGTCACAAGTCCCAAAAATGGCAAAAATTAGACAAATTCTAGCCGAGTATCACAGAGCGAATAAAAGCAAAAGGACTTCAGACTTTACTTCTGTAAAACTCCAAAATTTGGAAGACGTATGGGCTTCATTTGAAAAAACGGAAACCCTGATTCAAGATCATGAAAATTTTACAGAAACTCATGACTATTTTAAGCAGTCATGCTATGACAAAACGGAGGACTGGTACAATCTTACAAAGACAACTCTGTCTGATAGGTTGAAGTCCATATCAAACCACACAGAGCGGCGCAAAAATAACCCGTTTTCTATTCCACTTCCAAAAACTTCTCAAAAAACAACTGCAATAGATAATAAGGACAATACAGACCAAGACCGAGAAAATACAGTACGATTTCGGTTACAAGAAGATAGACGAAAAATATTATCCCATATCATTCAATCTATAGAAAATAATTCACTTGCAACTGCAACCCAGGCATATCTAAACCAAAAATTAATTTCGTTGCACAAATATTGGGATGATTTTGAAGCAACACATAATGAAATAATCTTGAATGTTGGCCCAAGCGACAAAGATAGCGAATACTTCGTCAATGATGTTTACATAAACATGGACACATCATTCTCAGACATTGTAATTGCGCAGCAAGAACAGTTGGACTCGAGATTCCAACACATAACGAATACTACAAATAATTCAACAAAGCATCACCACAATGTCTCTTTCAGAGACCAATCAATTTTTTTTCCTATCTGTCGCGAGAACATTAATTCCCAATTTCAATGGAAATCCGAAAGATCTCCACAAATTCATTGCAAGCTGTGATGATTCATTCATACGCAACAGCAACGACGGTAAACGAAAAGCACTCCCTCCTTAGTTTAATAAGGATTAAATTATCCGCAGAGGCCTACGATATCTTCAGGTACAATCAAATTGAAGATTGGCCTAGTTTAAAACGACTTTTAACTCAAACTTTGGAGGAAAAATTTCCCAGAACTGTGCTACAGTCTCAATTAAATAATTCCAAACAGAGATTAGGGGAAAGCGTGAAAGATTTTCTTCAGAGACTTAACACAAATCTATCTAAGTTAAATGGGGCATCACATTCCTATACAACGGACAAGGTGCTCCTACGGTCTTTGTTAAAATATAATGAGTATCCGGCTGTGAGAGCAATTAAAGATGGGTTATCCAATCCACAATTACAGACCTTGGCTAAGGTACATTCCGATAAATCCTTCTCTGCACTAAAATCACATATTTTAGATCACTCAATACGTATAGAGCAAAAGCAACCCAACTGTCAAACATATAACAAGGTAAATAAAAATTCCTTTCAAAGTAAAAATAACAACCCATGTTGCTTCAAATGTAATATACTAGGGCATGCTGCATCAACCTGCCTACTAAACTAACTAACTAACTAAACTCGCAATTACAACGTCCTTCATATTTTAAGAATGCCACATCTCCGTCGCAGGTACCATCTTGTCGATATTGTCATAGGAAGGGACACACTATCGAAGAATGCCGGACAAGAGCTGCGAACAGTAGTTCTGGCTACAATCAGGGAAATCAAAATAATTTCCAGAAAGTGAACAGAAATATGTCAGGATTTTACGTGAGCACCTGCCAAGTATGGCTTAATCGCACGGCATTCTTCATGCACGGATTGTAAAGATCAATCAAATTCCTCGTGTCGAAACAGCGAGTACCAGTATGCCAAGATTGCATGACATGACATCAACTTACTGGTAGAAGCGACACCTATCCCATCTCTGCCGATCTCATGTCACGGCACCCTAGACCACAGCCACTACGATGCTCCCATAAAGGGGCCATCCCAAGTTGAGGTGGATAAAACCTTGTTATCCAGGGCTCCTCTAACCCCGTAGTACCAAGTTAGCCAATGCCGGGCCGCCCATTTGGTGTGGCTTTCGTAAAGCATGATCAACGGACCGTGAGAACTCCCAGTTTCAATCTTTCATGCTAGACATCTTTTTTAAACGGTACTGGTAGCTCCGTTCGGGCCTAGATCTTATTAGCAGTGTCCAAAGGAATTGTACTTGGCCTATAAAGGTAACACAATCTTTTGGATGCTGTCATAGGGGACCACGTGAAGGTTAAGATATGCCCAATTCAATTTGGATAGGCTTCGAGATTCACCATTTGGATCTTATAGCTGACCATGCATACTAACCATATAAGCACTACTAACATACATACCTGATTTCTGTTATCTATCAACATATTTATCAACTTCACACAACTATGTCTGAGATTTTATTATTCTGACTTACATGAGCACATACATTCATTGCATCGTAGGCCATCTGCCTAGCATTACTACAGTACCCACAGAGTCAAAAATCTCAATTTCAATTTCACTAAGGTAACTTTACCTCGCCTTGAGAAGTACCAATTCGCGCCCATATCACTCAGGTAACTATACCACACTACTGTACGCACTCTCCTGGGAGATGCCAAAGCGATCTACAAAACATAAAAACACCAAAACGCTCCTATAATCATCAACAAACCAACAAATATCATCTATCAAGTATGCATGCTTACCTCTTATACAAATTTCACCTTGTTCAGCATTGCGCTTCACAGACTACTTCCCCCCCCCCCCTCCAGAAGGTGCACAATACTCCATCAACAAACACGGCTGACAGACAGCGTCAAAATAGAAACTGGCAGCAGCCAGTATTCCGAGAAATTTGATCTTCACCGCCGAGATATAATAATGCCAATATCTCTGCTAGATCGCCATCCCCAAATAGGAAGGACAACAAAAATTCATCGGCATCCATCATTCGGCAACCCCTCGCACATACAAACTACAGCACAAGTCCACAGGAACCCAGGGAAAATATCGACGGAAAAACAGGCATCAAGAAAATAATTCAAATCCCCGTTCAAATAAATAAAAATTCTTTAACTCTTTCTTTGCCTGTTGACATCTGCTCCAAAACTTACATTTTTAATTGATACTGTGGAGAAGAAGTCAACCTAATAAAACTCCATCCACTGATCTGCTACAGAGATGCTATCTGCAATTTTAATACATTATTTACCGAGTCCACTTGTACAGAAGGACTCATATTTGCATAATTGAATTTGAAATCGACCAAATATAACTCCATCCTAAAGCACCCATTTCAAATTTTGGGAAATAACTCCATCCTCTTATACGATGGCCTCCTTGGTCATGATTTTCTATTTCGTTTCAATGCGACTATCAACTTCAAAAAAAACTTATTTCTCTAGAAGCAAATGAATCAAACGAATTCTACCCGTATGAAGAATATTACACTAACTAACCACACGTTTATTTGAATAGCGAAGACCCAGAAAAGAGGTCTCAAACAAAGGGTCCGTTATATACCGGGATAACAGTATCCAATAAAGATGTTAATACAATTCCAACTCCATCAATTGCTTCGAAAAGCAATGTAAATCGATCCCAAGCCAATGCTTCACAAGAAATTAAGCATACAGGTAGAAATCTATCTGCATCTATAGCCACATAAGAGGCTGAAGTAAACAAAACTCTATCTCCATCAAAGGCTTCACAAGATATGAAACAAAAACGTAAAAGAATATCTCCATCTACAGACACACAAAAAGCTTTATCTAGTAAAATTCTATCTCCTTCATCAATAAGTTCACATAAAGTGAATTCCAAGAATAAATCAAAGAAGTCAAAGAATTTCAATGAAGTTTTATCCACTTCAAATTCTATCGAGTCGGAAACATCGAATAGCTCCTTCGAAATTCCACAAAAGTTGGAATCATATCTCCTTCCTATTAAAAATCCGAAAGAATCGGATAAATTAAATTAAATTAAAATCCCGGCTCGATCATAGTTCATTATTGAAACTCCAACTCCTTCTATTCATATATGTTTCAAGAAGGAAATAAGGCCAGGTTTATTTCTCGGAAACTCGATCGTCGAACCAGTCAACGGTATGGCAGAAGTCCTAATCCTCAACAGAAATGAGGAGGACGCCGATCTGGCACCTTACGAGGTGAACCCAGTTTACTAAGATCTCCACAGACTCTGACAGAGGGCAGAATAAATAAACTGCAAAACCATATCAAATTGGATCACTGTAATTTAGAGGAATCTGAGAGTATATTCGCAATATCTGTAGGGAATTCAACGATTTCTTCTTCATAGAAGGGGATTTCCTTTCATATACAGATGCGAATACCCACAAAACCGAGACACTCGAAGACAAACCGCCTATATATACCAAGCCTTATAGACTTCCTGAGGCAAGCAGAACAGAAATAAATACGCAAATACAAGAAATGCTTGAGTCAGATATCATCAGACCTTCACAGATTCCCTGGAATTCTCCACTTCTCCTGGTTCCTAAAAAACCAGATGAGAATGGAAAATATTGGCGAATAGTGGTAGACTTCGTCGTATTAACGACATTACTATTGGCGATGCGTACCCACTGCCTAATATCACTGATATATTAGACCAGTTGGGGAAGTCAAAATATTTTACCACACTCGACTTAGCCAGTGGATTTCACCAGATAAAAATGGACTCGAAACTCGAACTGCCTTTAGCAGACCCTATGGCCGCTACGAATACAATCGTATGCCATTTGGTTTAAAAGGAGCCCCTGCTACTTTTCAACGACCCATGAATAATGTCTTACCTGGCCTTCAAGGCATCTATTGCTTCGTATACATGGACGATATTGTAGTCCATGGATACAATCTCAAAGACCACAATGCCAGACTCACAGCAGTATTCAGCCGTCTTCGAAATTTTAACTTGAAGCTCCAACCCCACAAGTGCCATTTCTTAAGGAAAGAAATTATGTATTTAGTGCAGATAATTACAGAAAATGGAGTCAAAGCAGACCGTGCAAAAACAAAATCAGTTCAGTCATATCCCAGACCCAAGAAGGAAAAAGATATCAAAGCCTTCGTTGGTTTCGTCGGCTACTATCGCCGCTTCATTCAAAATTTTTCGAAGATAACCACTCACAAATCTTCTGAAAAAAGATACGCCTTTCAAGTTCGACGCAATCTGCGACGAGGCATTTTGCGAATTACGCAATAAACTTATCTCAGCACCAATTTTATCATATCCCGATTTTGACAAAGAATTTTTTGTCACCTCCGATGCCAGTGACTACGCCAGCGGAGTTTCTTTCTCAAGTTGATGATCAAGGAGATCATCGAATCGCCTATATGAGCCGAGTTCTCAATGGAGCAGAGACTCGTTACTCAACAATAGAAAAGGAGCTCTTAGCTATCGTTTTCGCAGTTGAGCAATCCAGACCATATGTTTGTGGCAGACAGTTACAATTATAACTGACCATAAACCATAACTATGGCTCATGAATCTGAAAGATCACTCCTTAAGACTGACGAGATGGAAAATACGCCTTGAGGAATATGACTACAAAATAGTCCATAAATCAGGTAGGCTCAACACAAATGCAGACGCTCTCAGTAGAGCTATTCCAGATAGTAGCGAACATTTCGCAGAACCTACCACCTGCGTAAATGTGTGGAATCAAGCAAGCCAGAGCGCAGGCAAATCTGAACATCAAACTGTCATCAAACAATTCCTCAGTCATAATAAGTGAGAATAATTTTCCTCTTTTACTGACTCAAAATGCGAATCCCAAAATTTTCATCTTGCCAATGCAAGATACAGAACTTGAAAGAGTGTTGGATTCGAAACTAAAATTTTCTGATAAATCCCCACTTTCAGAAACTGATCTGAACTTCTTCAAAAGAAAAGGCTCCATAATAATTATTTCGAAAATTAATTTACCTTGGCGATCCTAAAGAGACAGATCAGACCTCGAAAAGATTTTAACTGAGATCTGCTCATACACAGAAGCAAATCAGTTAAAGCAAATAGATATCTCCTTCCCTGGATTAGATGCACAAAACCTTCTAATACTAAAAACGCTTTTACACGGATCTTGCTAATAAACAAATAAACATTCAACTTCATCAAGATTCTATTAATTATTTATCCGACATTAATGACATCGAACAAGTTTTGAAGGAATTTCATTCATTACCGACGGGAGGCCATCTAGGAGTTTCCCGTACTATTAAAAGAATTAAAAACAATTCTACTGTCCTGGCATGGCAGATGACATCGGAAAGCATGTAAGGAAATGTAGACTTTGTCAGGTAAACAAAGTATCCAGAAATCCAAAAATTCCTATCAAAATCTCGAGCATTAGCTCAAAACCTTTCGAAAGAGTGTACCTAGATATTGCAATACCTTTCCCGATATCAAGTTCTGGAAATCAATATCTGCTTATATTTCAAGGTGACCTTTCGAAATTTTCTGAGGCTATTCCCATTGTCGACACCGAGTCTAAGACATTAGCGGAAGCCTTCACGACAACAATAGTTTGTCGGCATGGTATTCCAGAAAGTATCCTCACTCATCAGGGTTCTAACCTCATAAGTGGCATATTCGCCGAGGTATCTAAATTGCTGAGAATTAAAAGGCTCAAAACTACTCCATATCACCCTCAAATGAATGGTGCGTTGAAAAGAAGCCACAGAACCTTAGCAGAATATCTCCGATCTTATGTAGCAAAAGATCCACAAGACTGGGATACATGGATTCCTTATGCCATGTTTGTATATAATACAACCCCTCATTCGAGTACTAATTACTCCTCGCGAGCTCCTATACGCATTCCCAGCCGAAATCCTAAATAAATTAAAATCATCTCCAACCGTTTGCTATAATTATGACAATTATGCAGACGAGTTAAAAGCACGTCTGCAGCATAGCTTCAAAATTGCTAAAGACATAGCCATGGCAAATAAAGAAAGATCAAAATTGCAATACGATAAGAACTCCGTCCAAAAATAATTTAATAGTGGTGATAAAGTCTTACTGAAAACCAGAGTGAGAGATAATAAGTTCTCACCACTATGGTCAGGTCCGTATGAGATAATGGAGATTAATTCCCCCGAAAATTCCACCATAAAGGTCAGAAACGAAAATAAAAGAGTCCATAATAATGACTTAAAACTTTCACAGATTAATGCCGGTAATTTCATCCTTCCCAAAAAATCATTCCAAATGATTTATACAGTATCATCTTCCAGGTTTCCAAAATGATGCATACAGCATGCATTTTGATTTTCATCCCTTTCGTCTACGGCTCAGGAATAGAAGTCAATCAGCTAAATGCCACTGCAGGCATTTATTTTGAGGAAATTGGCGGAGCCAACCTCTACACCAACGAGTGGAAGATAGTGACATACTGGGACATAACAAATTTCAAGTCCGAATTCCAGAATATCCAGTACATCGCACAGCAAATAACAGTAACTTGCCAGAAACTCAATAGCAATTCAGCGATGGCCCACACCTGCAATGGTACGTTACTGCAAATTAACCTTATATTAAAGCTTTTTTCGGCATATTGGACGAAGATGATGCCAAGATTTATGACGAGCAAATCCGTAACCTCACCCTTAACCAAAGCTCCCTCCTATCACTTATGAAAAGCCAAACTGCGATAGTTGAAGCAACCGCAAATGTTTCCAACAAACTAAAGCCGCAATTGAAAAGGAATTCATGGTCATGCATAAAAAACTAATATCAGTGCAGATAGCCACATCATTGATGGAAAATAGGTCACTTGATAACAAAATATCAATTGAACTGGAATCACTCATTTCACTAGTCCCACTAATGGCATTCAGATACCAAAATACCCAGGCAGAATTAATAGATTTTCTAACGGATTCAGGGCATGGAAAATTTCATCCTACACTAATAACTCCTAGAAAAATAGAAGAATTGTTATCAAATATCAGGCAAGAAATACCAAGTACAATGATGCTTCCCATAAATCCCAGAGAAAATACATTATGACAAATTTATATGTTAAGTACAATCTCTGCAAATATTTTCAACAACAAAATAAGTATAGAACTCAGTATCCCCACTCCTTTCAAGGAGCCATATCAAATCTTTAAAACAATAGCATTGCCTACTATCCTAAAAAAATCGCTCGTATATATTGAACCAACAAAGGAATATATACTAATCGACTAAAAGATTCCATCCACATAGATATTATTTGCGAAAATTCCATTAGCTCACAAGTTCTACAAGGATCACGAACAATGCACATCACTCCCGGTTGTTATGTTCGCAGCAAGGAATTCATCCTGAATTCAAATTCAACTCCCATTTTATCCCAACGATAAACATTTCCAATGTAATATGGAATATGACGTCTTTTCCAATGGGAACGTTTATAGAAACAAATCCCTTAAATATTACAACAAACACGGATCTAGAGAAACTACTCGAATCCATTCATTTCCAAAAATATCAAGAAGAAATACCTCTTAATCACATAAACAATCACCATATTCACCACTATACAGTGTCATACCTGACAATTGCCTTAATTATCTTTATTCTATGTGTTTATCTGTATATTAAATACAACACAAAAACCCGTAACTCAAAAAATAATAATACTTCCTGAACATAAACAGGAGAATGTGCCTACTCCGGCACCGAGAGAATCAAAATTCAAAATAACTCCTGCACCACAAGGAAAAACCACAGAAACCGTTTAACTTACAGACAATAATAAACGAACCACACTAACATTTTCTCCTGCAATTTTTAACATTTCCAACAACCCCAATTCTCATCCCAACAATCAAAATGCACTTATAATGAAAGAAAAGAGAATTTGTTAAACACAAAATAAGGCTAAATCGAGACAAAGAAAAGAAACAGAAAAAAATTTAATTTCTTGTAGCTTATGTTCAGAGAATATGTATATATAAGTTTTGTAAAAAAAAAAAAAAAAAACAAAAAAAAAAACCATTCTTGATGACTGTCAAATAGAATAATGGATTTTGTTAAAAACACGTTTTTTTATTTAAATATACTATCAAAAAATTTATATATAAATCAATAAGTAATAAATAGAATAAAATAAATTTATCTATTTACAATAATGAAAAAATAATATGACTCAGGTGCCAAATGCCCCGAATCACAACCATAATACCGATCCATCAATATATCGTCCAATACGATATATTAATGTACCATTAATTGACCCAGAAAATGAAAAATTAATTCATTTTTAAATCTCATTCAAAATTTAAAATTCATTTAGAAATCATACCCATATTAGAACAAAAGACAATTTACCATATTGTAGTAATTATATTTCTTGCGCACTGATGAAGTGATGATGGGAGGCAGCCATTATGCAGATCTCCTAGAGGAGCTTAGTAAAGCAGATCTCTTTAGGCACAGCTAATCTAGCAGATGCCACTTGAAAGGTGCAGCTAAAAATAGCAGTCACCAAGTTAAATGACTACTTGCTGTTTTGCGATTGACTAAATCAATTGATTACTGTTAAAATCAAAACTGTCTGTTTATTCGAGAATCACTACTTAATTTATACAATCGTTAATTTGCTAGCTTAAACTAAATTAATATTAGTGTACATTAAACACGTTAAAACTAAACCGCTTATTTGCACTTATGCGCTTAACACCGGCAGAAAGATGTGACGCAATATAATTGACCCGTATTACGCTGGTTGCAAAAATGTAAACAAACGCATGTAAGCAATTACAGTCACTTCTTAAGGATGTGACATATATTTTGTTTAGCGTATGTTTTTGCTTAATTGCACTTAATCATTCGATTGCATTTTTTGTGATTGATTAATTGAGCGATGGGTTTTGGGTCAATTGAATAATGCAAGAATGCAGAATGTGCATTCTTGTATTATCAGTTGATTAGGAAATTGTTGTGCAAATTCATATCACAATAAATTGCATTTTGTTATCGGACAAACATTCCACTCACACGGTATGCACACTTACCTACATAAAGTGTTTTCTTACTTTTTTTGCGTATGTGTGCTGTACATACGTACATTACTTACTTAATCCAATCTAATTGTATGTACATACATACATACAATTATCACAATTACTCGCGCCCTCTTAAAATTAATATTTCAAGACGGTCGCACAAGTGCATATCGGATTACAGTTTTGCATTGATGCATATAGCTCGCATTAAAAAACTTTTGCATTTTATCACGTACGTTTTTTCAACGTCGTCGTGGGAAAACATTAAAAAGGGCTTTAATGCGTCCATGGGTACCTGGGTGCAATATGCCAAAACCTCGGGGAGTGTTTTTTTTAAAATCCGTCAAGAGTGGGGAGTTTTCTTTTTAACCGTAGGGTCTGAATAATAATTTCTAATTTAACAACATTAATAGCTCTATATCAAAAAAGCAGTGAGTTATAAGTTCTAATATAACAAAAATTGTTATTTCCGCAACAAAAACGCAGTGGTTTAAAATTTCTTTTACTAATTCCTACACAGTGAATTCAATTCCTAGTGTATTAATTCCTATTACGAACTAAATATATTAAAATCTGAAAAATGACTGAAGTAGTCTGAATTATAATTTCTAATTTAACAAAGTTGATAGTTCTATATATAAAAGCAGTGAATTATAAGTTCTAATATAACAAAAATTGTTATTTCGGCATCAAAAACGCAGTGGATTAAAATTTCTTTTACTAATTCCTATAGAGTGAATTTAATTCCTAGTGTATCAATTCCTATTACGAACTAAATATATTATAATATCAAAAATAACTGAAGTGTAGTTATCATTTCTACCATCGAAAATTTTAATTCCTTTACTAAAGTTGTAGGCTCTCTATCCCAGAGCACGGCTCACAAACTATAACAACCTTGTCGTTTGCTCTACCGGTTGCACCACCTGAGTTGGTTAGTAGTAAACAATCGCCTTACATTATAATTACCATGCGAGGTTAATTATTATTGTAAGCGTCGATTGCTCCACTAAGCTCTCATCGCCACCAGCTGTTGGACTAATCACCAAAACATTCTACGGTTGCAGAACAATTCCATGCGAGGTAATTGTTTATCAATCGCTGATTATTTTACCAGATGTGCCTTTGGCTGTTAGAAGAATCTTCCGTATATTGGGCCATAACACTATATTATCTCTCTATATTATCTCTTGTACTAAAACCTATTAGCCCATAGCTGATTGTGAGATGGAAGAGGGCAATTAGTGATTAATGATATCCCGTGAATCGAATAGTAATACAAAGGAAGCAAAATGAGATAACTTATCTATAGTTACTCCACTATTTAAACATCAGCGATTATGGCAAGTTTAACTTTACGTCTATATTGAATTAAAGCTGGTATTTTTTCTACTTATGCTGTTATACTCGGTGATTGACTCGTGGAAACTATAGTAGTGTGTGTACTCCTAGGCCAGCTGCTCCTGTGCCAATGTGTGTTGCGTAGAATTTTTGTTTTGGTTGATTGTGTGTCTGCTTTGTATACATATTTGTGAGGAGAAACGTCCCGGCATCACCCACTTGCTAATGGAGTCTGTAATTAAGCGAATCACTCTACAGACTGAAATCATTACAAGAAAAGTAACAAGAAAAGGACGATAAAACACATAACACTTCCTCCTCGTCTTCCAAGAGATTTCGATGGGGTACCCGAAATATTTATAACCAAAAATACAACTAAAAGCAGATGAGCATGACGTCAACTTGGTCGCCTCGTGTGTTGACTTTCGCAGAGCGCAACTAGCTTATGCAGTGATTATCCCACTCTCTGTGGTTGTTGGAAACTTTGTATTTACAACCTGGTTTGTCCGTTTATACGGTTTTGCTTGTGGGTGGTAAAATGCTGTATATTGAGTTCTGTTGTCGAAAATTATATGCTCAGGTGTACCAAGAGCAAAATAACGAAATTTTCTAGGTTTCAAATTAAATCTTTACTGGAAGCAGAACGCAATGGAAAGAACAGAGGAAATTCACTAAATTCATCAACTACTGTTAGCGTGTAAGAAAACCCTTGCTTTGACCGTGGTTATGGCCCTATGGAATCAACACTAATAACATACGAAGGAGAGCAAAGCATGTTTTCGACGTGCCATTAATCCCGCTGGTTTTTTTTAACTGCAGCTTACTAGCTTGACAAATCCTACAACATCGAACGTACCTGATAACATCTGCTCCCATCTTAGGGCATTAATAATTTTGGGATAAGCGATCTGAAGTTTTCCGTACGCCCACATGTGCGAACGTTGAAGCGTCATAAGCTTGTACCCACAGCTCATTACGACGATATTTGGGGACCACTTCGCGCCAATAATCGGGTTCTAACGCTAGAGATGGATATTTTACGGAGCGCTCTTGCCAAAGAGTTCCGTTCTCAATTTTCCAATCTGGTTATTTGTCAGCGCACTCTCGAACATTCTGCAGCATCTTGTTATACCCACCATTTATCTAATACAACTGGACCTCCTGAATTCACAGAATTGACCGTATGAGATAACCAGTCAGGAAGAAGATGTTCTTTTCCCTTCCTATGTACTACGTCAAAACCAAATTGCTGTATTTTGACATCCCACCTTCCAAGTGTACCTGCTGGTCCTTAAGGTTATTTAGCCAGACTAAAGAGGCATGATCCGTAACAACAGCCCAATGAACAGTTAGGCATTCGCGCTGCGTCATAGAATAACTCCTCTCGCAATGATTTAAGGATCTTCTCAGATATGCTATAATTTGATCTTCTCCATCTTGCTGAGTGAGGACTTGTCCAATACCGTATCGGGACGCGTCCGTGTGTACGAGAAATGAATGCTCGAAATCTGGGCAAGAAATAGTAAGGGCCTTTGCCATGTGGGCAAAATTGGAAAAGTGCTCTGCCCGGTACAGTGAATGTAGTGTATTGTTTTGATTTTTCCGCCATAAGTATTTGCCAAAATGCAGATTTAATATCCAGCTATGACAAGTATTTGGCATCCCTAAGCTTAGATAATTTTGTCGATACATAAGGAATAGGTTAAGCTTCTTTTTTGGTTACTGTATTTTCTTTATGAAAATATATGCAAAATCTGTAGGTATTACCATTTTTCTTAACCAAAACTATGGGAGACGACCAGGCACTATTCGAAGGCTCTACGATAGCTAACACAAACTTGCTATCCAACTCGTCATTGATGACCTTCTGCAATGCTGGCGATACCGGATAGTAACCTTGCTTAATAGGTGATGAATCCATTATAATAACGTGTTGCACCTTTTCCCATTCTACTTTCATTTCCTTTCAATAGTGCCTCAAGTCCGTTCATCAGTTAATTTTGTTTTTCCTTCTAATGAACACAAGAAGGTGGTTTCCACTTCTTTAGAGAATTGCCAAGAATTGCTTCTCTAATCCACGACTATAAATTCCTGGCAAAAATTATGCTGATGGGCAGCGAAGGAATTACTAAACCGTTCAAAACTTTTATGTGGCCCTGTGGTTCTATAGGTAGTTAAACAACATCCAAAACTTCAATAATTTTTCCAGCTGCTAACGTTACAGATTTGGCATCGGTATTCTTGACAATAAGCGTGCTAATAAGTTCCACCCTAATCCTCCAGGTATAATGCGGGAAGCTCCAGAACCAGGAAGACCTAATAAATCCGTGCTGAAAGTTGATATGCTCAGAAAAGATCGGCTTTCGTTGTTGGCTTTCGAGAGCACATAGTTCCGCGTAGCTGTTATCGCTTAACCTTCACTATCACAAGATTCTGATCCGACATTCTTCGAATTTCTTGCACGTGCGGCTTATGACTCAGCTCTGTTTTCGTTTCCCGCGTTTTTACCTCTAGATGATTGTGAGTTATTTCCACTTTGCGAAGTTGAGGGACGGGGATTGTTTTCTTGTCGGCTATATGAATTCCTTTCACCATGCGGTTTCCTGCTGTTATTTGCTGGTTTTTCTGAGCTATTAATACAGTTCATACAATTAATCCTTATGACTACTAAAGCACAACATCCATAACATCTTCGTCGTTCGCTGCAAAAATCTGATGAGTGACCATCTTTCTTACAATAACAGCATTAAAATTGTAGACGTCTATTGTTATGTTCAGCTGTGGGAATGGAGAGCCCTGTCCTATGCAACATATGCTAAATTGGCTTCTAATAAGTTATTATGTCGCCGAAAGGGTCGGGGAACAAAAGCCTCCACAGAAGCCCATAACGGATTCCAACCTCCTGCATTTGTCAATTAGATCTTTAATGGACACTACTTCACTCAGATCAAG
Source organism: Dioctria linearis (assembly GCA_963930735.1). NCBI lineage: Eukaryota > Metazoa > Arthropoda > Insecta > Diptera > Asilidae > Dioctria > Dioctria linearis. The sequence goes on along the minus strand of OZ005740.1, from coordinate 131,290,316 downwards.
CTGACTGTGATAGTAGGATTCATATTCCTCCTCACAATCCGCAACTGCTCAGATACTGTCAAAGGTTGGGAAGGATGTGAATATACTCATGAATGACTCATTTTGATCTTGAGTGCGTCGTTCGATCTCCTCCATGAGTCGATCATCGTAGTCTGATGGTAAGAATTCGAGCCGCGGTTCTTGATATCATCCCAAGATTTAAATTGGCATTTAAAGGCCCGGTACCAATTCAATTACTCGTTCCAAAAAATATTTGAGCGATTGTCCATTTTCACCAGAAAACTGTGTCCCCAATTTGTAAATTGGAGCTTTAGAAATTGAAGGACGGGCCCGTGAAAATGGTTCTTTTTCCGAAATTGTGGAATCGTCAGAAGAATTGCTTGCGGAGTCAGCGGATTGATCATCACTCTTTTCCTTAATACCTCACTTACCCAAAACTGATGCCAAGTCGGTGCTCAATGCCTCCTTTTCCTCAATCTCTTCTTTACTTTTGGCTGTGCATCTCCCAAGTCTACCTAAAGCCCATATAATCTTGGTTCGAATCTTAAAATATTTCATAGACGTTGAACTACCCCCAAAGTTCTCGAGTCTCCTTCAAGCTCCCCTCGATGGCCTCGATGTCTTCATTAAACTTGAACTGATACCCAACAGATAGAAAGCTCTTACCGGCTTTCTCCCTTTTCATTACGCCCAGCAAACGTTTCCTCATTTCGACGACTGACCCAGTTTTTTAACCCACGAACTACGATTCCGTAGCTTACATCTTCCTGGTTTAAACGATTAACTTCCATTTTATAAAAAAAATTTTTAAATAGATACTAGGCCAAGAAAGAAAGAAATCTATCTTGGAGCCACCCCTAAAATGTTCAAGAAAATTTACTGAAATTAAAATGATTGAGAGAGTCGTACCTACGATTCGAGTTCACGGACAAAGACAAGAAAACAAAATTATCTTGACTTTCTTTTAAAGAACTTACACTCCTTAACAGAAATTTAAATATTCATAAATTATTTCAAATGATTTAAGAATATATCATTCCTATGCGTACGGTGCATTATTTGGCAAAAAAAAAATTAATTCAAATAGTCTGGGAAGACAATGTGGCAATTGAAAAAAAAGTTGGATCACTATACATACGTTTAAAAAAACAAAACGGAGTTATCGCCGCACATTTCCCACAAGCCCCCATATGATATGCACCCGGATAAGATTGCTCTGATGTCACACATGAAACTGTCCATGACGATTTATTACTATAAATTGTATCGAAATTCTGTTGAAGAGGCAGAGCGCTGCGAACTTATTATTGGATGGCTGAGAAGCTGCGGCTTTGTAAGATATCCCTTGATAGTATTAAATGGCAGAATATGTTAGAGTTCCTTCTATGGCAGAGTATGCCGCTGTTGTTATTTTATTTATAGGCAAAGCATTCCAAAGTAATATGTGTGGCAAAGTACGCTGCTATTTGTATTTAAAGGCAGAGTGTACCAGTTCATAATGTCTGGCAAAGTATGCTGCTGTTTGTAGGCAGAATGTGCCAATGATAAAGATGTCAGAGTATGCCGATGTTTTACTTGAGAAATAAAAGCACTCGTTAAAGTCGAATTTAAGTCTCATTTTTATTGATTAGTCTCTGCTTATTTATATAAATTGGTTACATAGGTATCACAGTTCTTTACTAATTCTAGAGGGGGGATTATTACAGAACTGCAATACATAAAATTAAAAATTAGAAATTGTAGTGTCAGCATTTCTGATCACACAATTTCTGAATGAATCACAATGTATTGACATGGTAAAGCAATGACCTCAGGTGTGTATATTTCCTCAATCAAGAATTATGCTGGCATAGCGAAAATTGCTTGCATCGTGAATTCTTCTTGAAGTTGAGCAAACTCAAACTCTCAAAATATTAGAGACACCATTACAACTAACCACTGTAGCAAAAAAAATTATTCGATCGCTTTAGGCAAGAAGTCGATAACTCGTTACTGCAATCGCTCTTGAAAGGAACTTCACAAAATGTAGCAAAATATCAATGATTATACATAGATCCAAGCACCCCGACCCTATAGTTGTGAAGCTCAACTATAATATCAGTTCAGTAGAAATAAAAACATACTCAAAAAGTTTACAAATTTTTATTTAGAAGTTTTACGTCGCTATTCAATTAGTTTGTACTATGTAAATATGCTAAGTTATTAATATACAAAAAAAAAGCGATCTCCTTGATCACTTCGCAAATCTACTTGCACAAAAAAAGGAGAAGGGATTTGATAAATCTAATCAGCTGTTGAAGAATAATACGGTACGAACTATTTTTTTCCAAAACGACCATGACGTTGTAAAATTGGTTGCATTATCTGTATATGTATGTGTTCTCTATTAACTATCCTGTGCGCACTTCCTACTGTTCTATCTTGTGCTGGGTACCGAAACTGTGCTGATGGCATTATGCCTTCCAAACACCTCTCGTCTTTGACGACGTACACATAATCTCCTTGTGCTAGCTCGTTAATTTAGAATGGCTTATATGTTATGTATGTTGTAAAACCTAAACTCTGATACCCCTTATTGAAGTTTTGGTTGTTTATTTAAACTGAAACTAAACTAGTCCTATTTTTTCTTAATCTAACCAGTCTGGCGCTAACTCATAATTAGCTTTAGACTAGGAGCGGTGTTAATTTGAAAACCTTGGAGGCGGACATTTGTTCAAGATTGGATTGGGGTTATTCATTGAAGTATGCTCGGGTTTTGATTGCACCGTGATCTTGCCTAAAGTATAACCGTATTACTTTTCCTTCGTATTAAACCGGCTGAATTTGATTTCTTCATTGACGCTTGAAAAATATTCGAATCGATTCCGTAATCAACTCAACTGAATTACTAATATTTTTATGTTGGTGTGAACTGGCGATCAACATCAATGTCGCGTCTCTTTAGATGCTACCTAACAGAATTGGTTTCAATGTTTTAAAAAAAATGCTTAAGCTAACTCTTACTTGGGTAAACTTGTTACGATTATTGCATATATGATTTCCCACTTAAATTGTAGTGTTATTACTGAAGCAAGCGTGTAAGCCTGCTATCCATAGCGAAAAATCTGAACGCACCCAGACCAGCAGAAATGCGTTTCCTCTAGCTCGAGGTGACATGTTGACAGCAGAGAAAAAAGGAAGAAGAAGAAGTTTTTTGTCGGGATGATTTTTGATTCCGGTCGAAAAGAGCATGGTGTGGTGGCAAGAAACGGAATAAGTTTTATTTTAACAACATCCAAATAGATCCCAAAAAGTCTAATAGTTAGCGAAAAAGTGATTTCGCACCGCGATAACCAGAGTTACTGGAGTCGATCTGTGTCGATATAATTGTAGTTTTCTGGCGTTGTAAATGTGAAAAATTGTGAAGGATAGCCCCACAGGGCTACTCGCATCGCTATGACGAGACCACACCTTATAAAGACGAGCGTAAAGCTTATAGATTTCTCCAAACTGCACCACTGGATGCAACAATTAAACCTGGTTGTATATATTTGCCCCAGGTGACCCACACCAGATAAAGGATGAACGGGAAGTAAAAATTTGTATGGATACCACGAGACGTCCAAGAAGATATTAGCCAACAACTCTACAGTACAGAAAGTAAAGCATATTTGACTAAATCGAAAACGCTAGGTTGGATGTATCCAGGTATAATTTGGCCTTAGGCCCCCTTTTGACAAGAATTCCCGCCCAGGTAATTTTATTAAAATCCATCAGTAGTTTGGCAATTGATATAATAAGATTTATTTAAATACTTAAACAAATAATTATAATGAAAAATAACACATATATATGAATATACATTTTGAATATGAGCACAAGAATGCGCCTATCGAACGAAGATTTAGTTTAGTTTTCTGGAAAAAGTAAAATAATATTTTAACAAATAATTAGAAGGATAAAAATATATATACGAATATACATAGTTATTATGAATTTGAGCACAAGGAGGCGCCTATCGACCGAAGATTTAGTTTTCAAAAAAAAAAGTAGTAAAGAAATATGTCAATAAATAATTAGAAGGATGAAATATACATATAGGAATATAGTCTCTTATATTGATCGATAATTAATGCTATGAATTTGTGTACGAGGATGCGCCGATCGAACGAAAATTCAGTTTTATGAACAGCATATTGATATTTAAACAAATAATTGGTCTGATAAAATACGTATATGAGTATAGTTTCTTACTTCGATTACTTTGCGAGAATTTTAGCAATTGTCAGTACAAATTTTATCACGACGAATCGCCGAGCGAATGACAATTTAGTTTTCTGAAAAGAATAATAATATCTAAGCTAACAATTAGCATGATAAAATACATACATACGAATATGGGTTCTGATCTTGAACACATTGTGAGAAAATAAACGCAGTACTGTTTCGCGTCATATATATTTACGTGAAGGTACACTGGCACTCTCCAGAAGGCCTTGGTGGAGGAACTTGTGCAATTGACTTGACAATTAAGGTAACTCGTTTAATCAGTCTTGAATTTTTCACCTGAAATTATTTTTTTTGGGATGCATTAAGCCGTAACCTTTTATTTTGGGATGCATTAAACGTTAACGAGGTACATACATATATATACATAATGAATTGCTAGAGTCGATCGGAGTTTCCTTTGAAGTTGCTGTACTAATTTTACTTTGAAGTTGTTGTAATAGTTTTAATGTGCATAGTAGGATAGCCACGGATTTCAAAGAATCTTAGGATCATGTAGGACCATAGTCATACAGTACTATCGGAGTGAAAAAGTTAGATAAGAAATAAACGTTAGTATAATTGACAGTTGTTCCTCTAATTGATGCTCGATTCGCCGAACTGGCAGTCCCCAGGTAATAATAATAAAAATGAATTTATAACGTGATAATGAAATACTAAGTGTGTTTCATTTCTCCTTCACTATCCGGGAGCCCTCTCGGCTGAAGGTCGTCCAGGCTCGCCTAGTCTCTCTCTCTCTCTCTTTTACAGGTCAATTAGGGACTCTGAAAACATCTGCCCTCAGAGTCAGATGGGTGATTGCGGAAGGCAGGGGAGGCAGAACATCTCCGCCTTCAATCATATATAGGAAAGTGACGTAAGGGTCCCTTCAGGACCGAATGTGTGCCGGCATTTTGGTTGATATGCACGAGAATTTTTTTGGTTATGGCTGACGGCAGCGGCAGGTTTTTTTGTGGAACCTCCGCACACTCTCCGCCAATAGCTGAGGTGAACTAGCGTGCCGCCCTGCAGTCAACGCTGTCCGTCGAGTGATCCGTCAGCTCATGCTGGCAGTCGGGACTTTACGTCCCAAGTCAATCACTCATCATAGTTCCATAACAGTAGTATAGTAAGCCTTTCATAGCTCCGAGAACAAATAAATCACCTTCGAACAATGACGGATTACAGGTGACGAGAAATGAGTACTTAGTACCTACTTATAATTCTTTAATGCTTATTTATCAGAACACTTTTTTATGAATTGCTTTTTAATTTGCATTTCTATCTGAATATCAAAGCAACGTATATATTTACATATTAAGCTCCAATACAACAATGTATATAAACTGCGCAATGATTTTTACAAGCTGTGCAAAATCTAGGTTTTCCGTAACTAATCTGGAAAATTATTTATGAAATTATGTATTGTATGAATTTTGTGTATGGACATATAGTATATACAAATTACGCAAACCTCGTACTTGGAACAAAGCGCGCTCTGCAATTTATTTAGCGGTACTGATGTCACAGATAACTGCCGACAAAAAAAAATATAACGTTATCTGCTACGATATCTAACTTTACGCATGTTTTTCACACTTTTTTTTTTTAACATCTCTGAAATTTTATAATGACCTGCATTTTTGCTTTTTTAAAAAGGGCGATTCTGGCTCGCTCCTGGAGGATGGGTGTGATTCGACCACCATCAAAACTATACGCAGGATCAGGCAACCGGGCACAGAGCGCGCAATCTATATTCTTTTTGGGCGCCACGTAGTTTTGTAGGTGAAACCACGAAAATAAAAAAAATAAGAAACTATAAATGGGACCCAATTTTCACACTCTCTTAACCAAATATAATTTATTTCAATGTATATAAATAATCATATAAAAATTTCTTTCTAATTTAATGCTTTTGTTCGATTTAACCACTTAGTCACATTATTTTTATATTCTTATATATTGTTACACGCTACAAAGTGACACAAGCGACATCTGTTGGAAAGAGAAAAATCTTTAGGTTAGTGACATCCTAGTAAACTTTGGGTTCAGAGAACGGAGTATTCAGGAAGGCTCTAGGATAATTCGTTGAGTATAAATAAATGAATTGTGAGAGTAAACGGTAAAGTTAAACAAAGAAAGAACTTTTGAATTATATCTGAAATATTGTGTTTTACATAACGAACTAAAGCCACGCTCGTAACAACTGGTGTCAGAAATAAAATAAAATCGCGAAATAAAGTGGTGGCATTTGACTTTGAAATTCAAAGAGTGACTAAATTGGTGAAATCGTGTGAAACTTTCCTGCTTTAAGTGAAAATTTCGAAAGATAATTTTATACTAAACTGTGAGGGAATTATCAAAGTAATGGGACGCAAACTAGAGGAGCATGGCATATAGGAAATAAAAGTGGAGTTGGGGAAGCGGTCATTGCAAACGACAGGTCCAAAGAATGTTCTAGTCGAGCGACTTGAGAAGCTTTGATAGAGGAAGAAAATAAACCTGAGACATACGTTTTCGAGGAAGAACCAGTAACTGAAGAAGAGCCCACGATGTACAAGGAACAGCTTTTGGGTACTTTAATGACCAAAATGGAGCTTTCAACCCTGCAAGCGAAGAATGCTCTTGAGGAACAAAAGAATTCTCTGGAAGCCCGTTTGGACGCACAAAAGAATGCTTTTGAGGAACAATAGAATTCTCTGCAAACCCGTTTAGATGAACAAAAGAATTCTCTAGAAGCCCGTTTGGACGATCAAAAGAATGCCCTTTAGGAATAAAAGAATGCTTTTGAGGAACAAAGGAATGTTTTGAGGAACAAAAGATTTCTCTAGAAGCGCGTTTGGACGAAAAAAAGAATTCTCTGGAAGCCCGTTGGGATGAACAAAAGAATTCTTTGCAGAATTGTCTAGAAACCTGTTTGGAGGAACAGAAGAATTTTTTTAAAAATCGATTAGACGAGCAAAATGTAAAAATTGAAGGAATCCAGCAGGAAGTGCTGGAAGTTCAACAGCAGGTGTAGGAAGTACAACAACAAGTGTCGGAAGTGCAACAAAATGTTACGGAGAAGCTTGACAACTTTAAAGCAGATTTGGAGAGAATGAAACATGGACAACCTCGGCACGAAGGAACTGAAAAATTCGTGGCATATTTTCAAGAGACAGTTTGAGGCAGCTTCCGAAGTAACTGGATGGAATGATGCAGACAAAGCTACAGATCTGGTTTTAGCAAATCAATTATTAGAGCAGATCGCATCAAAAACAAGTGGCTTCACAACACTTCCAAATATTTGTGTATGTTTTTGTTTATCCTTCGAAAATAAGGACGATGCTTTGTGAAAATATTACTCTCTCTGCATGCTCCGAGACGCTAGTATGGACAAACCTTACTGATAACATCGGGACTTGCCGATTCTATCTAGTGGAGTGTAACCATACAAAGGTGACATCGAACATCATCGTTGGTAAGACTTTAGTGAAGGCAGAAGGCGCAATATTAATTCCAGTCAGAGTACTCAACACATCCGAAAATGAGGTACAACTAAAAGAAGGTGGTATAATTGGAAATTGTGAACCCGTTTACCAAATCGTCAATTTGGGTAATGGTAGTAATGTCAAGGGGGCTAAACCTATACCAACCTACCCAACAGGCTTAGAAACTTCTTTCATCGATTCCCTTAAGTGAAAAGCAATACAACGATGCCAAAGAGGTGTTCGATGAATTTTCATAATTATTTGCAATGAATGATGATGATTTCGGTAAAACAAATCTTGTCCAGAATCGAATCGATACAGGAGATTCTAGGACCATTCGGCAGACACTACGAAGACTACCATTAGCCAAACAACCAGAAGTTACAGATATGATAAACTCCATGAGGGAACAAGGCATAGTAGTAGAATCTAACCGCTCTTGGACATCGCCAGTTGTTTTGGTCAGGAAAAAGGATAGCAGCACCCGATTCTGCGTAGACTACAGCCAACTAAATAACGTAACCAGAAAGGATACCTAACCATTACCAAGGATTAATGATACATTGGACACCTTTGCGGAGCGCAATGGTTTTCCACACTGAACTTGAAGAGTGGTTACTGGCAAGTGGAAATACATCCCGACGTCCGATTGAAAACTGCTTTCTCAATTGGAAGTGGCTTATGGCAATTCATAGTTATGCCATTTGGATTATGTAATGCTCCAGCCACATTCGACCGGCTCATGGAATGTGTTTTACGTGGATTAACCTAGAACACATGTCTTGTCTCTTTAGATGACATTATAGTAATCGGAAGGACATTCGAGGAACATAAAAACAACTTATGGGACGTACTTCAAAGATTGAGAGATGCGCAACTGAAGCTCAGTACGAATAAATGCGCTATATTTAAAGGTGAAGTGAAATATTTGGGGCACATAGTTTCATCACAAGGCATAAGAAGTAATCCAGAAAAGATAACAGCTGTCAAAAACTGCCCAATTCGGAGAGACAAACATCAATTAAGGAGTTTTCTTGGTCTAGCTACCTACTACAGGCGATTGGTAAAAGGTTTTGCAGATATAGCAAAGCGCCCTTCATATGGCCACATAAATGTAACGCGAGTTTTGAGAATTTGAAGCAGCATCTCTGTGAAAGTCCAGTACTTTACTATCCAAAGTTGGGGAAAACTTTTATATTGGACACGGATGCCAGCAATGTAGGTATCGGGGCAGTGCTTTCACAGGAGGAGGAGGATGGTCAAGAGGCGCCAGTAGCGTATTATAGCTAAGCACTTTCAAATTCAGAGAGAAATTATTCTGCTAAAAGGAAAGAGCTACTTGCTATTGTAAATTCAACAAAAAATTTCCATAAATATCTCTACGGGCAGAAATTTATCCTCTGCACAGATCATCCAGCGCAGTTTAAGAACCCTGAGGGGCGAGTGGCGAGATGGATGTAGATTAGATTAGATTAGATTCGTAGAGGGGTGTGTAGGCGTCAGCCTCGCAATCACCGCGACCTAAAAGATCTATTGTGAGTCCCCGTTGAATTTATTCCCTTTCTAGGTTCAGACTGTTAATAAAGTCTAGGATCCTTCTGGGATTGAGGTTCCGTACGTAGTTAGGTGTAGGAAAAGCATGTTCGAGATGGAGTAGTCTCCGCCTGGTCAATGCTTCGCAGTTGCGGAGCAGGTGCTCCGAGGTTTCATGAGCATCCTGGCAAAAGCGGCAGGATGAAGTCTCAGCCAAGCCCATCTTGTTAAGGTGATACCTCAAGGGGCAATGGCCTGAGAAGAGTTCTGTAATTATTTTGAGCTCTGTTTTCTTGAGGAGTAATAGTTCTTTTGTTTTTCCTCCAGAAGTGTCGATAAACTTTTTTGCCTGACGAAGTCCTTGTAGCCTTTCCCAGTATAGGGATTTTTGTTTGTTCTCCAGTTATTTAGGGCAGCTTTGAGGTAGCACTTTGAGGTGCGACATAATGGCTCCGGTCCGACAAAGGGAGTTTCCGCTCCTCTTTTGGCTAGGCCATCAGCAATTTCGTTGCCTTTATGGCCCTCATGTCCAGGTACCCACATGAGGATAACATTGTTTCCTCTTAATAAATCTTTTAGGGTTTGTAGACACTCCCAGACTATCCCTGACTTGATGGTGTAGGACTTTAAGGCCTTGAGGGCAGCTTGACTGTCCGAGAGAATATTAATAATTGAGCCATTTATGGCTCTTTTAATGCAGGTATTGGGGCATTCTTCTATGGCCAATACCTCGGCCTGGAATACGGTAGGGGTAGAGCCCAGGGCCTTTGATATATGGCATCTGGGGCCGTATACGCCCAGTCCGACTCCACTGTTCGTTTTTGAACCGTCTGATACCACACCATCGATCCTTGTTGAAAGGAGGGTTTAGTGGAACGCCATTGCTGTCGGTTTCCCAAAACCACTTCGAATGGTCTTACAAAATCCACCCTGGGTGTGATTATATCAGATATTGTCGTCATTTGCTCAAAGCGTATCTGTTTTAAGATACTTAAATGACCAACCAGATTGCCTGGTTTTAACTGTTTCTCCTTTTGCATTCTAATAGCACTGGAGATTGCTTCCTTTTTCACCTGCAGATGTAGGGGTGGAAAGTTTAGTAAGGCTTCCATGGCTGCTGTAGGACAGGTCCTCATGGCACCAGTTATTCTTAGACAGCCAAGCCGTTGTGTTTTTTGAAGCAGAGCATCAGCCTTCTTTTCATTAGTTTTTGGCCACCATGCGAGGGCCGCATAGGTGACCATGGGTCTAACAACCGTGGTGTACATGCAGTACATCATTCTTGGCTTCAGACCACATGTTCTGCCAATGAATCGACAGCACGTGTAGAGAGATCCTATCGCTCTTTCCGTCACTCTAGACAGATGCGAATTCCAGGAAAGTTTCTTATCTAAGGTGACCCCCAGATATTTGACTTCTTCTGAAAATATCAATTCCGTGTTATCGAGAGGAGGAGCCTTTAGTGAAAGCTTTGATCTTCTCGTGAACGGAACGATAACCGTTTTGTTTGGGTTTACACTGAGGCTTTTGGTTAAGCACCAACTGCGGACTTTAGAAAGGGCTTTTCGCATGAGGTCGGATATGACTTGGTCATGCTTGCCCCGTATCGTGACTACTAGGTCATCCGCGTAGCCTTGTACGGTAAAACCCAAACTGGTCAGCTTCTCTAAGAGATCATCAATCACGATCGACCATAGGAGTGGAGAGAGAACTCCTCCTTGTGGGCAGCCTTTAGCTGCAGTGATCGTGACTGAACAGTTTCCTAGAGTAGTAGTTATCCTCCTGCTTCTAAGCATGGAGTCTATCCAATTAACCGTGGGGGTTTGAAGCCCTTGTCCTCGGCAGCTGATTTAATTGCTTCGAAGGAGGTGTTATCAAAAGCACCTTCTATGTCTGCAAATGCACATAAGGCCACCTCTTTTGCTTCAAGAGCTTTTTCGAGGTCTTTAACCAAAGTGTGGATGGCAGTCTCGGTAGACTTGCCTGCTTGATAAGCGAATTGCTTAGAATGAAGTGGTGATTTAATCAAAACTTCACTTCGAATATGTAGGTCTAGGATTTTTTCCATGGATTTAAGTAAAAATGACGAGAGACTAATGGGTCGGAACGATTTGGCTAGAGAGCTAGCTCTTTTTCCTGCTTTGGGTATAAATACCACCCTGACGTCTCTCCAGCATTGGGGAATATACCCCAGAGCATAACTGGCTCGAAAAATGTTTTGTAGTGAAACACGTATTTCTTCAACCCCTTGCTATAGTAAGGCAGGAAAGATGCCGTCCCCTCCAGCAGATTTAAACGGTTTAAACGTACCAACGGCCCATCTAACCTTGTTAGGAGTGAAGATTCTTCCCGCAAGGCTCTTACTCCTGTTAGAGACCCTGTAATTGCCCACCTCAATTGGGTCTGGAGCTACTATTCCTTGAACGGGACTGGTAGAGTCGGGGAAGTGAGTTTCTAATAAGAGCCTGACTGTTTCCTCACAACTCTCGGTATAGTTCCCATCTTCTTTTTGAAGTGAGCATATACCATTCGTGTGATCCTTCGAAAGTACCTTATGGAGCATGGTAGCTGCGGGCAGTTGATCTATGCCATCGCAGAAGGTCCGCCAGGTTCTTCTTTTAGATCTTCTTAATTCTATGTTATATTCCGTTAGAGCTTTTTATATTCTCCCCAGGTACCAGAGAGCTTGGCTCTGTTTAATAGTTTTCTGACTTCTTTTCTTTTCAAACTCAGTTCTCTATTCCACCAAGGTACCTGCCGATTACAAGTCTTTTGCTTCAGAGGGCAGCTGTGTTCGAATGAAGTCAGTACAGCCGTTTGTAGCTGCGTACTGGCTGAGTCCAACTCCTCCGTTGTGCTAATGCTACTACCGGGAGAGTTAACTACAGCCTTAAGATGTTGTCGATAGAGTTCCCAGTTAGTTAATTTAGGGATTCGGTACTCTAGACTTGAGTTAAGTGCGGCTTCTATATCGAACCTGATATGTCTGTGATCGGACATGGAAATATCGTTCGATACGTGCCACCTGCTTATTTTTGTGCTTATGAACATACTGGCAAGTGTTAGGTCCAGGACCTCTTGTCTGATAGTGTTCATAAAGGTTGGCTTATTACCTCGATTTAGTATCTCTAAATTATTAGATATTATAAAATCGTGGAGGTACTCACCCCTGATGTTGGTATCCGTGCTGCCCCATGTGTGTGCGTGTGATGTGCGTTCGCATCGCATCCAACGATAAATTGCTTTCCTCTTCGTTTGCAGTAGCTGATGAGTCTTTTTAGCTCTGTAGGAGGTAGTGTATCCGCATCTCCAGGAAAATAGACTGAGGTCACTACTACCTCGTGACTACCTCCCGGAGTTGGTACCTCGAGAGCTACTGCAACTACGTCCCTCGAAATGAACTGCGAAAGAGGAATAAAATTTAGATTAGTGTTGAGCAGCAATGCTGCCCTGGGATATTCATGCTCATTACTGTAAATTAACTTAGATGATTTTGTGGGAAGTCCTTTAATGCGGCCTTGATGTACCCAGGGCTCCTGTAGGAGCGCCAGACTAAGTTTCTCCGAGACAAATCTCCTGCTAAGCACGTCTGATGCCGCTTCGGCATGATGGGGATTTATCTGGAGGCAACTAAGATGATGATTAGTCATGACTCGGATGACTTTTTTATGGCCGCTAGCAGCCTTGATAGGAGATCTTTCGGATTTCCTTTTTGTGCCCTGCTTCGCACGGGCAGGAGGAGGCTTCTTCTTAGTACCTTCGGACTTCTTTGCGGAAGTCCCCGGCTTAGCCTCTGCAGTTCCGACTGCTTTACCGGGGCCAGCCTTAGCCTTGACAGAAAGTTTAGGCCTGCTGGTTCCTGATGTCGATGGCTGAGGCTCATCAGTCAGAGTTTTAATCTGACCTTGGCCATCCCCAGCCTCCGCCAAGGTTTTTACTGCCCCACCCTTGGGCCTAAGTTGGACTGAGCCGAACTTGTACCCAATTGTGTAATGAGCCTTTTTTAGCTCCTCCATGGACGTATGGTCCACGGAGAAGGTTAGCTCTGTTACATTTGGTTTTTGTGTCTTGCGTAACGCAATCCACTCTGACACCTTTAACCCCGCGTTCTGACCCTCGATGTAGTCGAGAATCAAGTCCGTAGGGTCCTCAGCGCTGTTGGGAAAGTATCCCACAAGAACTTGTGGGCGAGGAATTTCACTTTCCTCGACCAGGACAAGGTTGGCTCCTTCCCAGGATTTTAGCTCCCCAACTACACCTTTTAGCCTCGTCACGGTGTCCTGATTGGCGCAGTTGATGACCATCCACCCTGGTCTAAATGTGGAGCCCAGGAATCTTGGCTTCAGGGGGCTTTGTTTTCTAGCCGCGATCTCTCTCAAGATAGCACTCTGTACGGACTTCAATTGATCCATGTTGAGTGCCACCTCAGGATAACCGACGGGAAGAATACCCACCAGAACGCTCTCTGCAACCTCTTGGAGGGCTGCTTACGCAAAGGCTGGGAGACGTGCTTCTTTGAAGGATTCTCCGTTGCTGCCTTGCTGCGTTTAGCGCTAGGTTGCTCCACTTTAGGAGAAGAGTCGTCAGAGCGAATCCGTTTCTTAAGACTCTCCTCATTCCGCTGTTCTATCTGAAGTGCAGCAATCCTTCTAGCCTCTGCCTCTGTGTGACCATGTTTTAAAAGCCATTCAAACCTTTTTTGGCCGCGCCACTGAGCTTTGGCTTGCGCTCTTTGGATGTGGGAACTTCAGTATTCCCGCTGTCCTGTTGGCTATGGTCTGGTGATCTAAAGAGATCCTCCTGGTCTAGGGGGAGTGTATCCATCGCATTGCCGTCAGATGAAGGACTTGTAATGTCCTGGAAATTTTCGGGTTGGTTAAGAGCCCCGGATTGGGTTTTTGGTACATTTAGAGGTGCAGCTCCCTCAGAAAAAACGGGCTTATCAATTTTGGTCGCACGAGTATGCTCGGAAAGATTGGTACATCTCAGCAGAGCTGGCATGCCGAGATAAGGCTAAGCTTGAAACCGGAGGTCGCCTGGTATCCGGAGTCCATCGTTATAAGACACACTCACGCAGTGCCATTCATCCCATAGGCACGATTGTATACACCTGGGATTGCGGGTTTTATCGAGTTTTCCTCTCTAGATCCGCCGTATTCAGTCAGGTAGCCAGCTGCACCCCAGGGGATGCCCACCAGCTGCCTGTGCAGGAACACTTCGGGCAGGATGTGATTCTTCGTCACGTACGGACGGTCTTGACAGAGTGCCTTGCATGGCAAGGTCCTCCCCTGGTAGGCGTTAACGTAATTAATCACCTTTACCTTGTTCGCCTGGCGAGATGGATAGAGCGACTCCAAGCTTATGACTTTGAAAACAAACACCGAAGAGGAAGTATCCATGGATATGCAGACGCCCTTTCACGACGTCCATGCAAACTTGAATGCGAACATTTCTTTCGGGTGGAAGAAAAAGAAACAAAGGCAGCTCTACAGCTTCTAACGGTGGAACCATCGACGGGTTGGGACAATGAGAGCTTGCGAACAGCACAACGGGAAAACCCAGTCATATCACTCATTTTTTTTTTTTTAGAATTTACAAATTCATCAAAGATCTGATGAATAAGTTTACAAAAAAAAATTATACATATGTAAACAATGATAATGACCAAAAGTGTGCTTGGAAAGAAGACATGGAAAGACCACAATGGAAAGATATCTCGGAGAGGAGTGAGAAACTGAAGAGCTACAGGGCTCCATAGAATTCTCCTCACGTTGAGTTTGGTATATTAAAACGCAAGTGGGAAGCAACTAACGGCGAGTCATTCCGAATGCAGACAGTCGTACCAGCATCCAAGGTCAAAAATGTTTTTTTCAGAAACGTACAGTAGATCATCTGGGGGTGAACAAAACAATTTCCAAAATACGAGAACTGTTTTATTGGTAACATATGCGAGAGGTTGTGAAGGAGTGGTGCCGCAGATGCACTATATAGGCTTCTTGCAAAGGACCGCCACACAGAAGTAGAGGAGAAATGCATAAGTATAATGTAGGAGCCCCATTTGAGAGGATAGCCATAGACATCGCTGGACCTTTTCTAGAAACAGATAACGGTAACCGTTACATATTAGTTGCTATTGATTATTTCAGTAAATCGCGTGAAGCTTATGCAATCACTAATCAAGAGGTAAACACAGTTGCGGAGCAAGTACTAATAAATTGGGTCAGTAGATTTGGTGTACGTCAGGAACTTCATTCCGACCAAGGACGGAACTCCGAATCACGGACTTTCCAGGAGATGTGTAAAATGCTGGGAATAAGAAAACCCAGAACAACTCCTCGGCATCCACAATCTAAGTGCATGGTAGAGCGCTTCAACAGAGCATTCGTCGAGCATCTAAAGAAAGCAATCGACTGTCATCAACGCGGTTGCGATCGACATATTCCTGTGTTTCTAATGACTTATCGAACAGCTGTTCACAAGACGACAGGACAAACTCCAGCTAAGGTTGTATTCCGAAGGGAGACGCGTTTCCCAAGCGACCTCAAGTTTGGTACACCCAGAGGTGAACAAAAGTTACCAGACGACTATGTATCGGAGCTTAGAAGACAATTAGCTGATGTGCACGAGGAAACGAGAGCAAAATTAGCAGGAAGTAGATCCGATATGACTTACGTGCTAGTTCAGCAGGATTTAATAAAGGTGACTTTGTTTGGCTGTATAACCCGAAACAAGGTAAGGAACGTTCTCCAAAATTTCAACAACAGTGGGAAGGACCGTATTCAGTGGTAACTAGAATTAATGACGTAGTATACCGGACTCAGCTTGGTACCAGAGGAAAATGGAAAATCGTTCACCTGGATCGTTTGTCTAAATACTACGAGCATCAAGACCGTGAACCACCTGTTGTTCGGGACGAACAATTTTAAGAAGGGGGCAGTGTTACGCGCTCCAAAATGACACACGCGAGATCTGTTGGAAATAGAAACTTCTTTAGGTTAGCGACATCCTAGTAAACTTTGGTTCGGAGAACGGAATATTCAGGAAGGTTCTAGGATAATTTGTTGAGTATAAATACGGCGCTCCTCATATCGAGGAGGCAGTATTATTTCATACAGTGAAGTGAACGAAGTAAACTATTGATTTGATAATTATTTGCGAATTGTGAGAGTAAACAATAAAGTTAAATAAAGAAAGAACTTTTGAATTATATCTGAAATATTGTGTTTTAAATAAAGAACTAAAGCCACGCTCGAAACAATAGTTTAACATTCCGCTTTCTTATCTTACTACAACCAAAGAATGAGGAAAAGACCAAGAGATGGCGAAGCTTAGTCGGTTTGGCCTCAGAATCTGTGCACTCAGCTAACCATTAATCCGACTAGGCCAGCGTCAGAAAAATAGTTATCTATCAGATTTTCTGAGCCAGGCAAGCTGTCTCTAAACTAGAACGTTAAGGTGAAAAGATTCCAGGAAAGCAACAAGCTTCGAACCTCTCAATTTACCTTGCGACTTATTTGCTGGCTTTACTTTGAGGTTTTTTTTTTTTACCCCAATTTTATTAAATAAGGACTACTACAAATTGTCACCATTTGTGTTAAGAAGAGAACAGTGCATAAAAATCGACGCAATGCCAATTGGCAGCTATGGAAAACCAACGCCTTTTCGCAAAGAATGCTTCTGAATTGGCAGAGGTACAGTAATACCTTGATGGTTTCTGCCCAAACCTTTTCCAGGCTGATAGCCGTACTTAAGCAAGATCTCGGAGGAAATTCTTATAGAATTTTTCTCCCACTGTGCCAAAAGATTATTTTCTTTTTCATTAAAATTTATAGGAATGGTCGCATTAATCTGGACGGTTTCATTGAACTGTGCTAATCTATCAATATGCAGGACTTTCCTTGTCCGGCCTCCAGGATATTCAACCCTGTAGAGCACGTCGTTGAGGCGATCTAAAATGTGACCCGGGCCTTCCCAATCGTGCTGCAATTTTGGAGATTTTCCTCGTCGCCGTTTCGGATTGTAGATCCAGACCTTATCACCTACCGAGAAGCTAAGAGGGTGTGCTCGGAGATCATATTGGGTCTTCATCCTATTAGAAGAGAGAGCTAAATTTCCTCGCGCTAGTTTGTGAACTTTCTCTAGGGTTTGAAATACTTTTTCTGCATATGCTGAAGGTATTTGAGGAGTATCAGTTGGTATTGGGCCATATGACAGGTCAGAAGGCAGACGGAGTTCTCTACCAAGAGCAAGTAGCGCAGGGGTAAACTTTGTACTCTCATGTGTGGCAGAGCGATACGCCAAGAGTGCCAAAGGTAGATATTGGTCCCATTCCACTTGGCTGGAATGAATGAACTTGGACAAGTACTCTAAGAGTGTCCGATTAAAACGTTCAACCATTCCGTCAGACTGAGGATGTAATGCTGTAGTTCTCGTTTTTTCGATACCAAATCGTTGTAAAATTTGTTTGAACAGCTCGGCTTCAAAATTTCTTCCCTGGTCTGAATGGAGCTGGAAAGGCATGCCGAATCTGGACAAAACATTCTCAATTAGTCCCGTCGGCGATTGTCTCTGTTTTCTGATCAGGTACCGGAAAGACCTCGGGCCATTTGTGAAGTAATCCTCTTCGTGCCTGGCATAGCAGGCAATTGGAGCACCACCTTTCTACGTCGGCTTGCAGCGTGGGCCAAAACCATCGCTCCTTAATTTTGTCAGCCGTTTTGCGTACTCCAAAATGCTCACCGTCAGGTTTGTTGTGCAGGTTTTGGAAGATAGAAGCTACCAGGCTGGATGGGCTACTTTTATTAATTTTTCATTTTCGCCATAGTGTACAATGCACAAAATATTTTCTACAAGCCGTAGTGAGTCCCAACGTGAGCAAAGGCTTTTGAGTTGAGGGCTTTCTGAAGCGATTTCATCTCGGAGGGTTTACTTCCTTTATGAAGCCACTCTCTTATCTGCTTTAGAACAGGGTCTTGTTCTTGTTCGACTGCCAGATCAATAGTTGGATCCGCGGATACCAGATTTGCGCTTTGTTCTAGTTCCTTTAGTTCCTTTTGGTTACAGTGTAAGCAGTCTTGACAGAGACGTCGTGACAGAGCATCTGCGTTGAGGTGTCGGCTCGGTGTTCGATGACAAAATCATACTCTTGCAGCCTTTCCAGCCACCTTGCTAGCTGTCCATCAGGTTCTTTGAAATTTAAAAGCCACCGCAGGGAAGCATGGTCAGTACGAATGCGGAAAGGCCGGCCGAACAAGTAGTGGTGAAAATGCTTTGTTGCTCGTATAACAGCCAACCACTCTTTCCTTGTCACACAGTAATTCCTCTCTGGCTTACTGAGAATCTTGCTATAGTACTCTATTGCCTGTTCTTTACCGTCTTGTATCTGACTGAATACAGCACCAAGTCCGGTCTGACTAGCGTCAGTATCCAGCACGAATTCGCCTTCTGTTTGAGGAAAAGCGAGGATGGGCGGAGAGGTCAGGTGAGTCTTCAGTTTCTCGAAAGCAGCATCTTGCTGGGCTCCCCATGTGAACTTTCCGTTTCTCTTCGGTCAGTTTCGTCAAAGGTTTGGCTATAGTTGCGAAATCGCATACAAACCTTCGGTAGTAAGAGGCGAGCCAAGAAAGCTTCGAACATCTTTCTTATTTTTTGGTGCCGGCCACGACCTGGTGGTCTTCGTCTTGTCTGGATCTGTCTGAAGTCCTCTTGCGGACACAATATGTCCCAAATATTTCAATTCCCGCTGAAAGAGATAACATTTTTTTGGGCTCAGTTTTAGATAAGCTTCACGTAATCGTTGAAAGACAGTTTTAAGATTTACGAGGTGATCATCGAAGCTGCAACCATGAACAATAATATCGTCGAGGTAGACTAACGCGGTTTCTACTCCCACGTTTCGAAGGACGCCGTCCATTAATCGCTCGAAGGTAGCTGGCGCATTACAAAGACCGAATGGCATCACGTTAAATTCCCATAACCCACCTCCGGCAGAAAATGCTGCTTTCTCTCGATCTTTCTCACTCATTTCTACCTGCCAGTATCCACTTTGCAAGTCCAAAGTAGAAAAACCACGTGGAACCAGCAAATGAAGCGAGAGTGTCATCCATCCGAGGAAGTGGGTACGAGTCTTTCTTCGTGATGTCATTCAGTCTTCGATAATCAACGCAAAAGCATGTACTGCCATCTTTCTTTTTCACCAGGACCACTGGTGATGCCCTAGGACTATTAGATGGTCGTATTATGCCGTTTTCTCCCATCTCTCGCGTTAGCTGTTCGACCTCAGCTTTCTTAGCCAATGGTATTCTGCATGGTGGTATTCTGATAGGCCCTAGCATCACCTATATTGATTTGGTGTTTTGTAATATTCATACGGCCAGTGTCGTTTGATCCAGTGGAAAAAACGTCACTGTATTCATTCAACATGGCTTCCAACTTCACTCTTTCATCATTAGTTAATTCCTCTGATGGTTGATTTAGCGTTTCGATTGACTGCTGATCTACGTCGCTTTGCGCAATCGTACATTCGGCCACGGAGGCTGACTCCAATTGGCCACCAACCTACCTCGAGTAAGGAAAATGTCGTTTTGATGTTACATTTACCAATCTCAGCGGAATTTTACTTGTTTGGGTAGACCCCCACGAGCTATCCAAACTCCATAGGGCAACGTGGACTGGAGAGCTGGCTCAAAAATGACATCCGTGTCGGACTCGTGCTTTCCAATATACGGCAATGGAACTAAAGTTTCACTCTTTGCAGCAAGTACTATGGTTTTTCCTAAGTAGATAGGCGACGATTTATACCGGGGTTTGTTTAATTCTATTGCCGCGCTTCCAATCTGGAGAACGTTCTTTTCAAAATCCAACCTACTACTACTATAAGCATCTAAGAAATCAACACCAATTAGGCACACGGGGCTCCATTCTTGCTACCAAGACTTCGTGTTGAACTCGACAGTGCTTCAACTGAATTTCAACCACGATAGTTCCTAGGACCTCGATACTTTCCCCAGTCACGCTTCGAATACGGACTGATGTGTGTCTCATTTTCGAGGACGGTCCAGGTATGGAGGGTGTACGATTGAGGCGGTAGCTCCGGTGTCTATAGTAAAGTTGCAGGGATTATTATTCAACATTCCTTGGACAGTAAGGCTATTTTTGGAAGGCCATGTAGTATTTAAAACGATCTCCGCATCGTTTGTCGCCTGGGCTGGGGGATCCGAGAAGTCCTGACAATATTTTTTTTTATGAGTAGAAGCAGATGACATTGGGTCAAATCAGTGTTGTACTTTATTGTCGACAGTGAGTTGTTGAGGTCTGATGGGAAATTCATCGACTCGTGCCTCTTGGAGACGATGATCCCCAGTTTCCCGAAGAAATTGGTGTTGGCAGACTTAAACCAGAGGAGGCTGAGGGTACGAAAGAATCGTAAATTGCCGGAGGTCTGGTGGAGGCATTCGAAATCAGTGTGGGTGGCATTACATTTGCTGAAGGTTCTGAAGCAGAGCTATATGTTGCAGTTGCTGCCATTTGGGCGTTATCACGTCCCTGCTCTGATCCTGCCGCGTAAAAGTCATTGTTTGATCTACCTCGCCGACGTCTGTTTCTAGAGTTCGATGGTGTTTGTGCCTGTGCCAAATAAATTCTGTTTCCCCTTCCGGATCCCAATCCGATAGATAATTCTTGTGCAGCTGTTAAGGCTTCGTGTATGTTCTTTGGACCACGGACCTTTACCAAAGTTCGAAGCTCATCATCTCTAAGACCTTTTAAGACTCGCAGCGTCACCATAGATCTACTATGTCTGCAGAGCACGATGGAAAAGCTGCGTAGCCAGTCTTTGCAGCTCCAGAGCGAAATTAGAAGGATTTTTTTTATGCCTTGTATCCTTCCGTGGAACTGCACTTGACAAGCGTAAGGATCCAGTCCGAAACGTTGCTCTAGCAATGTTATAAGCTCATCGAGCTGGATGTAATGACCATGAGGAAAAACGCTGAGGACAGATAGAGCGTTGCCTCGGAGTATTGTAATTATTGCATCAGCTTTTTCCTGCTC
This sequence comes from Dioctria linearis, assembly GCA_963930735.1. Lineage (NCBI taxonomy): Eukaryota > Metazoa > Arthropoda > Insecta > Diptera > Asilidae > Dioctria > Dioctria linearis. The sequence goes on along the minus strand of OZ005740.1, from coordinate 131,269,020 downwards.
GCTCCAGTTATTGTTTCGTGCTATAATCTCAAATTGGATTTTGTAATCTGACCACGACACAGTTCCATCGAATGGTGTCAAATTACAGCTCAGATTCCCGCTTAAATCTTGGGAGGGGGCTTTAGGTGCTGTATTCGAAAATATTTGACCCTTGTCCCAACTCAAATGAGCATCGATAGGCACACCGGTGGTTCGCATGGACGAGCCGACGATAGGACTAAAACCAGCTGCCGGGGCTGGCATATTGTGGGGAGCAATTGGACTTGACTGTTGAGCTGTCGACGAGTTTGTAATAGGGTGGGCATGGCTTGGATGCTGCAGATAATAGGGTAGGTAAGGGGCACTGCCTGCGCTTCAGCCATGGAATTTAAATTAGTCAAAATATTCGACAAGACACGATGAGAAGCAGTAGTGGTAACTATCGAAGTAGTAGTAGACGCGGCTACACTTGTTGGAAAACAGATTATATGCGGAAATGGAGTCTTCGAATACCTTATTGACAAAAGATGTGCCGCTTAGAGTTTTCTCTAACTCAGAAACCTTTTTGATACTTCTGTCACTGCCGCAAAAACTTCTGTTTTCAATGATTCACATGCAGTTCTCTGTCCTGCTTTTAACTCTTCTTTCAGGTCCTTAGCAAGTTCCGTAATTAATCCAGAAACTATCTGCTTCATCTGCTCTTTCATGTCTTGCATCTGTTCTTCATTCATTTTGGCGGTAATGCTAAAACAAAAATCCTTTCTATGGGCGAAGAAGCGTATTAGCAGAAGAACAGAGCACAGATCTTTTTTGGATTCGCTGTTGAAAAGAGCAACGGCAGCACAAAAGAAGGGTTAATTACACTTAGGGGGGTCCAAAAAGAAAAAAAATTAAGATAACCCTTTAAGTTTAAGGTAGAGTTGACTTCGCTCACTGCAGTTATATGAAAGACACAATAAATATAAATATTTGAACTTCCAGACCAATCAGGACAAATTTAGCAAAGCAAAAACAAAAAAAAAATATAAGCTTATAAAAGAGGGATCCCCAGTCACAAATTCGACATACTTGAGCTCTCTTTGTGCGCCTCCAAAGTAATTAATTCGCATTAAATAAAGGGAAATAAAAATTCAATCGGTAATCTTAGCAAAATACTTATGCTAAAATTCAAAGGAGAAAAAAAAACACAAAATTTTATGCGCTAGAAAAGAAACTTAATCTATAAATTCAAGAGAATTCAGTAAAAAAAAACGAAAATAAGCTGAAAAGGAAACTTAATCTATAAATTCAAGGGAATTCAATAAAAAAAAAAATAAGGTGAAGAAGAAACTTAATCTAAATTATATGCGCTCTAAAAAAAAACTTGATCTATAAATTCTAACGATATCAAAAAAAAAAAATAAGTAAAAACGATCCACCAAAGCGCAAAGCCGTAGCCGATAAATTTAACAAATAAATTAAATTTTCCAACTGTAGCTAGTATTATTTGTTTATGCTTTCTTTAACGGACCATAATATGGGAGAAATATCGTTTGGGTATTTGCCGAATAAACCCCACACCTGACACCAATTGTAACACTTTTATTTATATCTTGAAGTCTTTAATTGCCCTGGTCGAGCGGAGGTGAGGGAGCAATTAAATTAATTAAATTCTGATTATCGCCGAGAGCTTTTGTGACCACAAATTCCTTCTTGTCCCAATGTAATTTGGTTGGTGTATCGTTTATGTTATGCCACGCACGCAAACCTTGCTAGCTTCGCCAAATTCCCGCGTCGTGGTACACGTATCGGCTTAGGCGGAGGGCGCTGTCAACTTATTTCGGACTACGAGACCAGCTGTTTTATGTCAGAGTACATTCACTATTGAGCAATATCCAAAAGTGTTTTTGTGTCGTAAATAAAAAACAAGTTTAGAGTAAATTCTTGTCCACACTGTTGGAACTTCCTTGTTGTTAAATCTGGCTTTATTTATTCCTAAATCTCTACAAGCTTAAGTTTAAAAGAGCAAAGGACATCTAGTTTTGTAGATAACTTCTCGCTTTAACTTAAAGCTTTTGAGATCCACAAATTCAGACCTGGACTGGAATCAGATGAAATCGCTGAACAGCGAGAAAAAGGAAGAAAAATGCAGTAAAAATGGCAAAAAATGTGTGTTGTTTGTTGTTGCATTCATGTGAACCGTAAATATGTGTTGGGTTATTATCATTAGAATTTTGTGTGGTGGCTCTTTTGTTTTTATTTTAGTTTGCCAAAGCGGTCCTCGCTAGCGAGCTTTTACTGGAAGCTTTAACAAAGTTCGTTGACCCTATGGTACGGAACTAGCTCACGTTTGACTAAAACTTGCGATCAAGGTCAAAAGAAAAAAAAAAAGAAAGCAAGATTCCCAGATGCACACAAAAACGATTCCGCAGATGTAACGTCGGTGGAAAGTAATCAAAAAAAAAGAAATAATAAAAGGTACTTAGCTTTTTATATTCGCCTGCATGAACTTGAGCTTGGGGGCTCCTCGCTGGGTAACTTGTGTAGTTTGTGTCTGGTTATCCGTAGGGATTCCCCTGGATCCTTGCTGGTATCTACTTGTTTTGCCTGCTTATGCTGCGGAAAACAGTAAAAGTGCTCCGTAACTTGTCCGTAAAAAGCGGGGAAAATTGATCAGAAAAGAAAATGCGTAACTCGCGAAATAGATGATTATCTTTGTTTTATTTACATTTCGGTTATTTGTTACTCGCGGTTTACAAACAAATTTAATTAAATTCCATTAAACAAGATTTTTTTTTATATTTAAGCTTACAGCTAGATTTCGACTACCAATCTCACGCTGGTCGATCGCGACTTCTCACTGACTAAAAAATTCCTCCTTCAGGTGACCGTTCGGATCTTGTCCGTTGTCCCGGGTCGTTGGTCTTATGTTGGCTCTCAGCTTTATCCGCGCGCGCGCAGATTCTAAATTTATCCGTGCGGGCTGCCAGGCCTGCAGTTGGGTAACTCGCCGCGTTACAGTATCATTATTTATTACATAAATGGATGATAACTCATAAAATCAGCAAGATCTAGATGTAGTTGGTCATGTTAATATTCCTATAGAGGCATATACGACATCTTATGCTCGTATGAAATTATATGGAGTACTAGAAAAAATCCAAAATCGTTTTTTATACTGCGACACTGATAGCGTAATTTTCACTGAAAAAACGAATGAAAACACATCATCTGAATTTTTGGGTGGACTAATGTGTGGTATTTCGGAACATTGTATAATGCAGCGGTGAGTTATCCTTTCACTAAAACTTTTTTATACTTTATGTGAATCTAAGGGTCCACTATCAAGTTATTGTTACTTGAGCTGTGTAGCAGCTTGCTTACCTTGATTAAAAGATTTTTATGCATGTAAAAGTTTAAAAATAAGCAGCTCAGCAATTATAGAAAAAGCTAAAATAAATAATGTCTGCTGCACACGTTTTACATGTAAGTTGCAGTATTGCACTTGTTGAGAGTAGCGCCAGTTAAAAACATGTTAATAAAACATGCGCACAATTTTGAAACTATAAATAACAAACCTCATCTTGAGTCACACCATTGAACAAGTACCCAGCGTACGATACAGTTCATACAGTACTTTAAATATAAATCTGGTGAATAGTTACAAAGTATTAAAGATGAGTCTGAAAAAAATTAGTTGAATGCATGCAAACAGCATTTATCAATGCTAAAAATAACCGAGAATTAATAAGTGCCGCACTAAAAAAGCTTATTAATTCTTTACGTAAGCTTAATAAATCGTTACATCAGACCAAAAATGTGCGTAAAAAGACACAACTAATGACAGCTATTGGTTTATGAAAAGGAACACGCATTCAACTAAAAGCACAAAACTTAATGTCCGGAGGTGGTCACAACTCACGCCGTTCTAGTTGGGCTTCTCCCGAGTTAAATAGGAAGATTCGCAGTCGGCCTTTAATATTAACATACGTACAGGAGTAATTGTCAACTTAGTCCACAAAGAACCACAAACATTTTTAGAAGATTGCTCATATCTCTTTCGCAGACGCATCAATAATGCTCTCAAAAAAGAAATAGCTTTGAAGGTTAATGCAGAGATTTGTGGTAAATTTACCATAATAAGAGGAGGTGAAGAATTTAAATATATGAACACCAATAATGCGCCAATATGAAGAGATATAGACATTAATGCTTGGTTTAAAGAAAACATCCCAGGTAAAATCCTGAAAAAGTTGGAGGAATTTCAAGAAAAAGATAGCGGTTCGGCGTTATCAGAAATTATAAACTTGAGTATTAATATTAACAAATATGCATTACAACTATGATCGTCTTATATTGAGCTGCAGCTACAAATAAAACGAAAAGAAGCCAGTATAAACATTCAAAATGCTGGCGACGCCTCTTTTGCCTGGGCAGTGGTTTCAGCTTGGCATCCAGTTGATCGGCTACAACAGCCTGATAGAATATCATTTTACCCCCACTATTCTAATTGTCTGGACCTCAAAAACATTACATTCCTGATGACCACTAAACAGATACCACGACTTGAAGGACAAAATAATGAAAATGTCATCAGATGCTGTAAAAACATATTATACAACTTTACCAACTTACTTGACAAAAGATAAAAAGGAAAAGCACGTAAATCTACTCATGATACAAAATGTATATTACAATAATGCAGAAGAACACAAATATATTTGCAACAAAGATGAAGAACAAATTAAATACCACTTCGTTTGGATTAAGAATTTCTCTAGACTGTTGTCATCCCAATTATCAAAAAATAATCATCAAAAATTCTTCTGCGACCGATGTCTTCACTACTTCTACACAACTACAAAACTGGAGGAACATACAAAGTATTGTAAAAAAGTCAACAATGAGAGGATTCGATTACCATCAGAAAACGAGTGAACTTTAGTATTTAAAAACTTTAAGAATAATATAGAAGCACCTTTTATTATATATGCAGAGTTGGAGTGTTTATTAATAGATTGTAGTGATAAGAATAAATATCAAGAACATGTTCCGTATAGTATAGCATATTATATAAAGTGCTCATATGATCCAACGTTATCGTAATACAAGTACTACCGTGGTGAGTATTGTATTAATCGGTTTGTGTCCGAGTTAAATCAATATGCAAAAAACTTAGAAAATGTTTTCCGCGACCCACTACCAATTGATCAGCTAACTGAAGAGCATGTCAACAACTTTTCAGTAGCTGCACTCTGTCATATTTGCGAGAAACGATTTCCTGAACGTGATAAAAAGGTGCGCGACCACTGTCACTGAACAGGTAAGTACCAAGGACCAGCACATGAGGGGTGTAATATATATATTAAAGATAGTCACACTGTTCCTATAATTTTCCATAATCTTAGCGGTTATGATTCACATATGATTATAAAAAACTTAGCTTCAGATTTAGAAGGGAAGGTTGATCTTCTTCCTATAAATAAAGAGCGATACATATCGTTCACAAAACATTTAGATAACCTTCCAATTAAATTTCGATTTATTGATTCTTTTCGTTTTATGGCTAGTAGCCTATATACCCTTTCATCATATTTAACTTTTTTTTTCTATTTAAAATCGCAATTTCAAAATTTATCTGACAATCAATTTAATCTATTAACACGTAAAGGTGTATACCCTTACGATTACTTTTGCACTAAAGACAGATTTTTAGGGACCAAATTATTAATTTATTTATTTATTTAGAACTTCATCAAAGATCTGATTACTAAGTTTACAAAAAAGAAAACAATTATACATATGTAGACAATGGTAATGACCAAAAGTGAACAAACAATAATAATAAAATGAAAAGTAACTTTAACTAAGCTGATCTCTTAATTGACTTTTTGAAAGATGAAAGTCAATGCAATCAAACTGGGTGTTAAAGAGACGAGACATTGATGCAATCGGCTCGTTAAAACCATAGTTAGTAAGTACTATGATGAGGAACGACGACGAAGTCGTGGTTCCGCAAGGAGCGCACAGGAGTAGATATATTGAAAGCATTTAAGAGCTCAGGAGAACTTGTCGCTCCCTGTATACACTGAAACGCAAAAACAACTCTGGAAGCTTTTCGCCTCTTTCAAGAGAATCTAATGGAAAGAGTTTAAGCCTATCAACATATGGAGGTAAAATAATAGGGCTATGCCAATGAAGTCCACGCAGAGCAAAACGAACGAATCTCCGCTGCACAGCCTCAATACGATTTATGTATACAGCATAAAAATGAGACCATTCCGGACTGGCATACTCCCAAATATGTCTAACGAGTGTGTGTTGTGAAAATAATATTTGTAGTTCGAACGCAATGCAATGTGATGACAATCGTCAGCTGCACAATTTCATGATGACCCATTAAGCGCCGCTATGAATTGTGTAGCTATGAGGTAATCGCAATGCATTTTCGGAACTAAAGAAAATATATGTAATCAGTGACCACGAATTTAAGCGGCACTGTTTTGAAATTGTATACCTGTGGTCAGTGAGTAAAAAATATTACTTAATGGCCCGGGTAGTACATTAAATTATTGTTTTAAGTAGAACACAAATAAAAAATAAACAGAAGAAACGAAGCGACGAGCCAGTGGTAGGAGAGAAGTTAAATGAGTTCTGTTCTGACCATTCGCGCGGTGACAAGTGTCACATTACATGTAAAGATTTTGATACTTACTAGTTAAACGGGAATTAATGTAAATCTTATAAGTTGTGATAGAAATTATAACGTGAATCGAATTAAGTGTTGTTTAACTTTGACCTGTAAAACCGATAACGATCGAGATATAACGTGAAGTGCATTGAGTACTGTTTAACATTGTTCCATGCGGATTGGCACTGACCCAAGTAAAGAACGTTCTCCAGTGTTGTGCAAATTGATCACAACATAAATTGGCGCAGCCGGTAGGATCAAGGAAGCTTGGTTAACTATACAACCGTAAACGCTTTAAAAGCCTTGATCCTACACGAACAAAAAGGGGTACCTGTGACAAAGAGCCATATAAAACGGCCAAGTCACCCCCAACGCTCGGGGTAGATAGCATCTTTAGGCGCCTCTGCTCCAGGCGGGCAAGCATTCAGCCCTGTTATAGATAAGAAGGCAACAAAGAATTCTAGCCAGCAACACATCATAGCCCGAGGAAGTCAACGCCACCTCCAACTCAAACTCATCAGTAGCAGAAGATCTCCGTTCCTTTATTGAAAGGGAAAACGAAGACGGCTTTAAGTCCCCCTTTCAACAGACCCAGGGGAACTTAAGAAGGCCTAGGGCCCCCCCGGCAGCAACACAAAAACATAAATTAAATTTAAAATTTGTGCGTGGCCCGGAAAGCATTACAGTATTTTGGACAATTAGGAAACGGGAAAAATCAACACTACAACGAGATGGGAAACAATAAATACTCCAAGTATTTAGTTAAGGTAAAAATTCAATTATTTCTTTAGTCCCCTATATTTGGACTTAGATATAGTATTTGCAATTCTATACTTAGATATAAGCTCTACTATATATATATATATAGAAGAAGGAAAGAAATGATATAAGTAAATACAAAATTTTTTTATTAAAAAAAAAAGAGAGTGAAAAAAAATTTGGTCTAGATTTAACATTTTCTATGAGTGAAAAATTACTTCAATTTGATCGGTTTTAAGAGTGATATTAAATTAACAACGGAAATAATTGATATTAGGCGTGATAATTTAAAAAAAGGAAAAAATTGTGTAATTCACCATGACTATAGACTATATGACTATAGATCAAGTTAGTCACTTTAAATGTGACATTAGTCAGTTGTCATCTTTTTGTTGATTTTTGTTAATTCGTACTACAAACTAGACGGCGGTCCGATATCTCACTTGTAAATGTTTGGCCGCACTTCCACTAATTGCTAAGAAAAAAGAGAAAATCAAATAAAAAACATGCTTAAAATATAAACGATGATACAATTCTGAATACTTTCTAAAAGTCTTAAGTGTTAAAAGTCCATTTTCAACTGAAAAAATACCTAATTGTCTCATTGGTAGATATTTCACGCGATAGCTTTACCTTACCACCTTAAGTGTAGGTAATAATTGTTTTATCCATTCGCGAAGTACGTGTTGAAATCATTTGTTTGATTTCCGTTTCGGTATTTAGTCTCGTACGAGTATTTTTTCGGTTAATGTCAAAATGTGATATAGAGAAGTAGCGTTGCGTATGATATTATATTAAATATATTGTGTTAAATTGTGTTAGTGATGGAAAAAAAAGTGCAGTGTGAGATCAAAAACTATTCCCGGTAAGACGTTTAATGTCGCAAGAAACATCAGTTCACCAAAAAGCCATTCCACGCCAGTGACGAGAGATCAGAGCGAGTATCCGCTCTATGTATTGAGTTCTGCTCAAAAGAAATTCTGGAAGAAAATCAACTCTTTTTCCTTCGAGAACACCAGCCCGTCTGTTAGTACAGAGGACACTAGTTCAAGAACTGATTGTGGAACTTCGGAAACAGCAGAGGATAAGTTAATTTTGCCAGAACTGGACGAGAATAAACCAGTTATCCACACGCCAATAGAGAAGAAGTATACCGCTACGGAAACTACAGAGGATAGAAAGCCCATTATCGAGAAAGTGGATGTGGAAACTCAGACCAGGGATACAATAACGGAATTGATGTCCTTAAGATCTGGAGGGAGGCATCGACAATCCTTGGACGCATTACCATCAATCCAAGAAGAAGAAGGACTACGCAATCAATCTTCAGAACAGCGAGAAGACAATATCAGTGAAGGACAACAAAAGGAATAGCGTAGTCCATCTTTGGATAGTTCTGTACAGCTAGGTGAGTTAACCAGTGGAAAGAGATCGTCGGAAAACACAATTTTAGAAATGGAGCCACCAGTGGATATAATTAAAATTAATCAATTAATATTTAATAGTGTACCAATTTTAATGGGCGAAATAGGTCCCAACTTAGTTTCAGAAATAAATATATTTATCAATTGTTGCAAGCATGTTATTAATAGTCTAACCGAAACTGAAATTCCAGTATTCCTTAAACTCCTTCCAACGCGCTTCAGAGGCAGGGCGGCAAGTGTTCTGGAAGGTACAGGTTTCAATAACTTCCAGCAATTGGAGACCGAGATCCAAAATAAATTAGTAAATACAAAAAGTTACGTGGCTCTTGTAAATGAACTTAGGGTGTTGTTCCAATTACCAACAGAAACTTTGAGAAGCTATGCTCAAAGGATAAAAACATTATTTAGAAGCTGCGTTTCTAAAATCCCTGATCGACACTCTGGCACAGCAGCAGCGGCAGTAAAAAGGGATTTAGAGGAAACAGCCATATATGTATTCAAGACAGGTATAATCAATTCAAACCACAGAATGTTTCTCTTACAGGACTCTGGTGAGAGTTTAGCATCAGTAGTCGAAAAAGCGGAGAAACTAGAAGAAGCCGAGAGACAAACACTGTCGATTTTACAAAATCCTTAGGTATATCATTGGCTCAACCAGTAGTTGATAATTATCCAGTCAATACTACTTGGATGCCTAGGGAAAGGTTACCAGGTACCAGAGACCCACCCCAAAATAGGCATTATAATAATTTCGCCCGCAGTGCAAGGAATCAGTATGATAATAACAAAAGCTATCAGCCCCGAATTAAATTTACTTATTGTAATAAAAACAATCATACGTTTTTGGAGTGCTACCAAAGAAAAAATGCGACTTCCGGTAATGGTTATCAGAATTCTGCGTACGCTTCACGAAACAATAATAGGGATAGTAATGTTCAAAATCGGCAGATAAACCTAGTGCAAAATAGTAGGTCTGCTGAAGGTGGCCCAAAAAACACAATTGGTGCAATAAAATGTGATTTTTGTCAAAGAAGAGGTCACACTACAGACCAGTGCCGAGCAAAGCAAGACTGGGAAAGTAGGTCGACTCAAAATAACCACCAGTTTTCGGAAAACTAAATAAGGACTTGCGAAGACACCGCGGAAGTCCAAACGTTAGTAAAGAAAAACGGTGTCAGCCCTCCCAAGTTCCTAAATGTTCAGTTAAATTACCCTTGGATATAGCAGCTAAGTCCTTGGTAGAACTATTAGTCGACACGGGAGCTGACGTGAGCCTATTAAAAAAATCCATATTACAAGGTGAGAAAATAATAAATACACAGGAAAAAACGCAACTGAGCAGTATTTTTGGAAAGGGACAGACAATTGGAACATGTACAGGAAAATTTCAACTAGAAACTCCTCAAACATGTAAATTTCACGTAATTTAAGATAGTGAAAATGTCCCATATGATGGAATACTTGGAAATAATTTTCTATTAAATAAATGTAATATAAAGGGTCCAGATGGAATATTAGAATTTCCAGCGACACCTACAAATTTAGCAACATTTTCAGTGCCACTTAATATGAACGGCGAATTTCGCGACTCTAAAGAGGTAAAAACGACACTAAATTCACCTATTAGCAGGTCTACGGTCCAAGTCCAAAAGGAAACGCTTGGCAAGCCGCAACCTATGGAAATGGCAAACGCCACTCAGATCTCCGAGAGAAAGTGATCCATTCCGCATAAAGGTGAACAATCTGAACGGGAGCAAGCAAAGGGACTTAAGGTTAGAACGAATATTCTAGTTGCAGCAGGCTCAGAAAAATTAGTGCCAATTCTTATTAGAGACAACGGCGAATTTGTTTGTTTTTCAAAAGAAGTGAGTGAAGGTGCTTTTTTCGGGAAATTGTTTAACAAGACCATGGAAATGTACAGTTGTGTTGCCTATTATTAACGTCAATAATACGGATCAGAAATTAGATAACATGGAAATTGATCTTCACCCAATAGAAAATTATGATATTTTAACATTAAACGAAATGAACTGGGAAAAACCCAAAATAAAACACGAAGAGAATAAGACATTTGGAAGCAGAAAAAATTCGTTTATTAACAATCGACACAGGAAACGAATCGAAATTCTGAAAGAGCATATCGATATGGATACAGATGCCAATCAGGAAGAAAAAAATGCTGTCCTCGAAATATGTTATGATAAATTGATAAATTGAGTTATACGGGCTCAACAAAACATGAGATTCTAATTAAGTAAGATTGTCCCCCTCTCAATCAGAAAATGTATAGACTACTGGAGAAGCAAAGAAATATCATCCATGAACAAGTTGAAGAAAGGCTAGAAAATGGAATTCGCCACTCTTAGTTGTTCCCAAAAAGGCTGGAATAAATGGAGAAAAACAATGGCGTGTTGTGGTAGATTTCCGAAGGCTAAATGAAATCACGATCTGAGATGCTTTCCCTTTACCCAGAATTGAAGATATCTTCGATCAATTGGGGCATTCAAGGTACTTTAGCACGCTTGACCTGGCCAGTGGTTATCATCAAGTGCTAGTGGAGGAGAAAGACCAACCCAAAACCGCTTTCAGTAGTCCACACGGTCATTTTGAATTTAAAATGATGCCTTTTGGGTTGAAAAGCGCACCTGCTACATTTCAACGATTAATGAACCACGTCCGAACTGGTTTGCAGGAATTTAAGTGCTTCGTATATTTAGACGACATTGTAATTTACGGGAAAAACTTGTCGGATCATAACGCTAAACTTGAGGAGGTACTCAAAAGACTTTAGTTAAATAACTTAAAACTAAAATTGAAAAATGTCAGTTCTTTAGAAAGGAAGTAATCTATCTGGGACATAAGCGTTCCAGAGAATTAGCCTTGCCAGATCCCTCAAAGGTAAGCTACGTTCATTGTTTCCCCCAGCCCAAGACAATAAGGCAGGTACAATCCTTCCTTGGGTGGGCTAATTATTATAGGAAATTTATTCCGGTGTTCTCTAAAATAGCAGAACCCCTCAATAAACTCCTACGAAAAAATTTAAATTCAAATGGACGGATCAATGTGAAAATTCTTTTAAAGACCTTACGCACAAGCTAATCTCGCCACCTATTTTAGTTTACCCTGATTTCGATAAACCATTTTCCTTAACCACGGATGCTAGCGGAGAAGCTTTGGGTGCAGTGTTATCCCAAGGAGATGTGGGCAACGATCGGCCCATTGCTTACGCAAGCAGGAGTTTGAACAACGCCGAGAGAAATTATTCCGCCACAGAAAAAGAAATGCTGGCAATAGTCTGGGCTACAAGAAACTTTCGTTGTTATTTGTATGGTAGAAAATTTACTATTTACACTGATCACAAGCCACTTAAGGGAATCTACAGTACCAAAGATCCTGGCTCGCGATTACTAAGATTTCGCCATAAACTCTCTGAGTATGATTACATCATAGAGTATAAACCAGGTAGGCTCAATCGTAACGCCGACGCATTAAGCAGAATCCAGAGTTCTAGTGAGATGGAGTGCAATAAGAACGAAGTTACGCAGACAATGATAACTAAAGCACAAGTCCACCAGCAGAGAGTTACAGATGATAAGGAAGATAAACCCAATCCCACATCCATGGCCATTACCAGAGCGCAAAGCAGAGCTAAAGTAGACCACACAAGCTTTTCTGAAAGACAAGATGACGCGGATGATTCGCCCAGAAATAAGTCTGGTTGTATAGGAGAGGACTCAGAAACTAATTCAGTTAGTTCCCAAAAGTCCAAGATGGACGAAAGTGTACAAATACTTGGTAACCGGAATGAGATCGCGACCATTCGTCGGGATTACCATAACGCATCTTTGGGAGGTCATCTGGGAGTCTATAAAACTTATAAACGTATCAGAAGAAACTTTAAATGGAAAGGAATGCTCAAAGACATTCACAAGCACATCAAAAATTGCATTAAGTGTAGAAAAAATAAGCATAGTAGAATCACCAAGATGCCGTTGGTAATAAGTTCCATTGCAACAAGGCCATTCGATAAGGTTTATCTCGACATAGTGGGCCCGCTACCAGAAACCACTAAGGGAAATAAGTACATACTTACCCTACAGGATGATGCAACTAGAGTTTTCGATTGCATACCGTTGACTAATGGAGAAGCCATCACGGTAGCCGAAGGATTTTATAAATTAATGATGAAGTATAAGATACCCAAAGCTGTCGCTGTCGTCACTGATCAGGGAGCAAATTTCACCAGTAATTTGTTTAAACGACTTTGCAAACTATTCAAAGTGAGAAGTTGCAGACCACAGCCTACCATCCACAGGCAAATGGCGCTCTTGAAAGAGCACACGGACCCCTGATTGAGTATTTGAGAAGTTTGGTGGACGAAAATGTAGCCGAATGGGACCAGTGGCTCGAGGAAGCAGTCCATGTTCGCAACCATTCAACTCATGTTGGTGGAAAACATACACCGATGGAGGCTCTATGGAGATTTTACGATCCGCCACCAAACAATCTAAAACGACAGCCTGAATCCATCTATAACTATGACGATTTTGTAAGCATTCGTAGAAGAAGAATGCAAATACTGCACAAGCGTGCAAGGGAGGAGCTTCTTAAAAGCAAGCTAAAGTCTAAGGAATATTACGATAAAAATACCCGTAGTATTGTACTGCATGTAGGAGACCAAGTCTTACTAAAAAATGCAGTTAAAAAGAATAAATTATCAGCAGTCTGGACTGGGCCGTATATAGTAAAACAGGTTAATAATGCTGTAAACTGCACCATCCAAATTGGTCGGAAGCTGCGAAGGGTGCATAATAATAGGTTGAAATTATTTTGGTTAAAAATAAATTATATTTACGATTTTGGGGATTAGCAGAAATGAATTGTTACTTGCTATTTACTCACAGGGAACATTACCATGGCTGTGGGCGGCAATACATCTAGCGAACTCTCAAGCTGTTATAGAGACTCTCACCCCCACAGGCGTATTATTTGAACCAGTCAATCCGGCGTACTTATACACGAAGACCTGGGTTGTTTATACCAAAATTCAAATCACTGAAGAAGCGGAAGCGTTGGAATTTATTAACCGATGCGAAGACACAGTGGAACGTTTCTGTCACGTACAAAGAAGCACCGAGGAAAGAGACTCGTGTTATACGTGGAAAATAGACTTAGATCGGCAGGTAGATAGGATTAAGAATAGGCTAAGAGATTCAAATTTTTATTTCTTAAATCGAAGTAGGCGGTCATTAGCAAATATAGTAGGCAGGTTTTCAAATTTCTTATTTGGTACTATGGATGATAGGGATGCTCAAACCATTTACGAAAAACTAAAAGACCTTGACAGCCGAAATTCAGAGAACATACATTTAATGGAAAAACAAGTCAGCATAATAAAGGCAAAGTTTAATGCCATTGAGCAAACATTCCAAGACATAAAGCATTACCAAAGCAGCCTAGATGAACGTTTTAAAGACTTCATAGACCAAGTACAGAACTCTACGAATTAAATAAAGACAGAACTCAAAGCAGTCCACATTAAAGCCGACACAAATGGACTTCTTATATATATTCTACACCAACTCCAGCAGATACATCAACGTCTAACAGACGAATATATGGTAATAAATGCTCTACACCAACACTCATTACATCCTTTCATTTTATCCGCCAGCGATTTAGTCCAAATTTATAAAGAAATGAGTGCGCAGGGTATGGGAAATATTCTTCTAGATTTTAAATTGGTAAGTCATATAGTTCAAGTAGATACCGTCCAGGAGGGAAAAGAATACTTTATCAGAATTACACTACCACTACCAGAAGACACTGTTTTCACAATAAACAAAGTCTAATTGCTACCCACACCGATCTCACTGGCGAAATCAGCTATCTTAGACAGCGAAGCAAATTACTTTTTAAATAATACAAAATCGCAGAGATATGTAGAGCTATCCAGTGCAGATTACTGGGAACACTGCAAGAAAACGACATGCGCTAATGGCAAGATACACATTCGTTTCCAAACCGTACCTAAGGGGATAAGTTTCAGTAAGTCTAACTGTCTCATGGGTTTGTTCAACAATCCCTCACCGGGACCCGCTCCTTGTACCCATAGAGTTACGGAAAATAATATGAATTTACTTACAAAAATGGTTAGACCGAACTCTTGGCTATTTGTAGCCACGCAGGAAGAAATACTTTCCTGTAATTGTAGTAATCATTTCAACCACATGACCCTAAAAGATTCTGGAATACTCTCACTAACCCAACCATGCATATTTACACTAAATGAACACGAGTTACTATATGAGAGTAGTGTCAGCTATCACACACCCATACACCAACCCGAGCTGGAAAATTTCCCCAAAAATTAACCTAGAAGAGATGTATAGGGAAACCCCACAAGTAAAATTCGGAAATAAAACAGGTCTAAAAATAAATACTTCCGGAAATCACAATAAAGAGCTCTTGAAGACAAGTAAAGATCTGGAAGAACTTCAACAAGACTTGTGGAAAACTATAGAAAAAAGGGAACGTGAAAAACTCAGTATACAAACATATACTAACACTGGGATTACGGTAACATTTTCTATTGCTCTAATTCTGTTTCTAATTATAAGATATATTAAATACAAAGATCAAAATAAAGCAGCTGTCCAAGCCCCCAACATATAAATCCAACGCAGGCAAACCTTCACTATGAGTAGAGTTGACACACATAACCTGGGCAAAAAGAAATCCCCAGTCAAAATTCAAAATGGGAAACAGCCACCCATACGTGAAGTTCACACCGTCTCTAATCAAATCCCAGAAACGGACGAGCCGAACTCAAACATTGATCAAACAAAAACACCCGATCCTAGTATTGAAAATTCACGCGCATCAAACGAACCAAGCGAATCATACCTTTATAAGGTTTGAAAAAATTATCACTACCTATAAGAAATTTGTTTTATTAATTCATTTTTTTTTTCCGACCATTAAATCGAAGGAATTAAAACCGATAAGATTAGTCAACAACATTCAAAAGAAATAAAAAAAAAAGTGTTATATGTATGTATGTAATAATAGCACTCAGTATGTACAATGTTAAGTTCAAAAAAAAAAGAGAAAGACTGACATTCTTGACGTAGGTAAGAAATTTGACCGCCAATGCAAAAAAAAAACAAGAAGTTTGTTAGTAATAACGATTTCATATATATGTATAGCATTTTAAAAGTTTTAATTTTATGTAATAATGATTTTTTTACAACTATATGTACATAATTAAGAACTAAATAATAGAGACTATGTCGAATTAGCTATTAGGGTTAGAAAATTGGGGTAAATAAAAAAAAAGAGAAAAAAAAACATATAATAATATGTAATAAGTAATATGCATGTTAAACAAAACAAATTATAATGGTCCAGAGCTTCTCGAACGCCTCTGTCACGACGACGGCGTCTTCGCAAGGGGGAGGAATGTTGTGAAAATAATATTTGCAGTTCAAACGCAATGCAATGTGATGACACTCGTCAGCTGCACAATTTCATGATGACCCATTAAGTGCCGCTATGAATTGTGTAGCTATGAGGTAATCGCAATGCATTTGCGGAACTAAAGAAAATATGTGTAATCAGTAACCACGAATTTAAGCGGCACTGTTTTGAAATTGTATACCTGTGGTCAGTGAGTAAAAAATTTTACTTAATGGCCCGGGTAGTACATTAAATTATTGTTTTAAGTAGAACACAAATAAAAAATAAACAGAAGAAACGAAGCGACGAGCCAGTGGTAGGAGAGAAGTTAAATGAGTTCTGTTCTGACCATTCGCGCGGTGACAAGTGTCACATTACATGTAAAGATTTTGATACTTACTAGTTAAACGGGAATTAATGTAAATCTTATAAGTTGTGATAGAAATTATAACGTGAATCGAATTAAGTGTTGTTTAACTTTGACCTGTAAAACCGATAACGATCGAGATATAACGTGAAGTGCATTGAGTACTGTTTAACATTGTTCCGTGCGGATTGGCACTGACACAAGTAAAGAACGTACTCCAGTGTTGTGCAAATTGATCACAACATGTGCAGTAAAGGACCCTCGTTATGAATGGATCATTAAACTCCTTTGATCATCTCTTTACAAACCCCAGAGTATTATTAGCCCTGGCAACGATTGTTTTAATATGATCCTCGAAAGAAAGACCTTGAGGAACACCAGAAGTACTATCTATTACGTCAGAAAGAGCTTCGCGAAATATAACTCGCTGCGTACGATCCGATAAATAAGAATGAAGCCAATTGACAAAAACAGAAGGAAAACCAATAAGAGTCAGCTTACGAATCAAGATTTTATGATTGATTCGGTCAACTTTCAATTGCAGAAATGCAGAAATTATTAAACTCTAACAAATTAGTCGTAGTGGATTTACCCTTCATAAAGCCATGCTGAAAAGAGCGCAGGAAAGGCTTGCAGTGGAACTATAAAACTTCGCAAACCACGGTTTCAAATATCTTACCAATACAACATAACTTAGCGACGGGTCTGTAGCTAGAAATGTCGCACTTATTACCCTTCTTGTGAAAAGGAATAATCAAAGAAAGCTTCCACTGTATAGGAAAAACACCACAGGTTAAAGATAAATAAAATAAATAACACAAAACAGAAACGATGGACGTAGCACAATGTTTTATGAGCGTGGAAGGAATGCCATCCGGACCAATAGAAAAACTATCAGCTATTCTAGAACTGTACTTGAAGGGCGCTTCACGAACAACACGTCCTTAGGTTGAGTGAAGTCGTCGGAAGCTTCGTCAAATGAATAAAATCATTATAATTAATAACACAGTGGTTATCACAGAAGGCAGTTTTAAAGAAGTCGCCAAAAAGATTGGAAGTCTCCAAGGGATCAACACTATCTATGTTTCCAAGACGCAACGATGAAGGGCATCCACTACAGTTGCGCTAAGAGTTCACAAGCTTCCAAAATTGCTTCGGTTCCGTACGGAAGGCTGACCTCATTCTATATAAATAATGATTATAAGAATCAGTCAGGTACGATATGTACTGAGTACGCCAATTAGAATCAGCTTGACAATGCGAAGTTCGATTCCAACTAACAAGTGGTACACAGTGAGTAAAACGAAGAAATAGGGTGTCATAAAACGAGCTCACAGCTTTATCAATGTCACGTTCACCTAGAACAATGGTCCAGTCGCAAGCGGATAGCCATTTATTCATTTTATTAAAATCAGCTTTTTTAAAGTTATAACAATACTCGTAGTTACTAGAAGCATTAGATAATAAAGGTACAGGATCAAAAAACAAAACTATATGTAGTGCCGGATGATGACTTGTTTCAGGAACCATAGGAGTTAAACAACGCTTAACGAGAGTACCATTGGGATCGGACGGAAATACCTGGTTAAGAGATTTTCCAGAGTTATTAGTCACACTGCTAGACTGCATTAGGCCTGAAGAAATAATGTTGTCAATAAAAGATATGGCATGCTGAGGAGTCGCTAAAAAAGACAGGGCAGCAAGCCCTCATGGTCCAGAGAGTGTATCCAACTCACATTAGGCAGGTTAAAATCACCAAAAAGCAACAACTCATCGGCAGGCAGCAGAACTTCAGTAAGCCTATCTATACATGAAGCCAACAAATCAAATATATCAGCAGATGGGCATGGAGGGATATAAACTGTAGCAATATATGCGGTTTTGTGTGAAAGCCTCAGAGCCACACAAATAAACTCTAGATCACCGGAATCAACAAATTCAACCCAGAAACAAGGAAGGTCACGACGAAAAGCACAAAGTACTCCACCTCCCACAGGAGCATCCAGAGGAAGACGATGGCGGTCAAGACGAAACAACAAGAACTCGGGACCAAAAAGCTCTTCATCACCGATCTTCCCACACAGCAATGTCTCGGTCAAGCGGACCACGTCGAAATAGGAATTCGTCGAACTTTTAAAAAGGCGAGTCGTCTTAGAGCGAAGACCAGTTACGTTGGCGTAGTAGACCGAGATTTCGCTAACAAGTTTTTTGCCATACTAGAATATCTGGAACGTCCCTTAGGAATAAATTCACGCACAATAGAATTGCAGGGCAACATATCAGGAGAAAGCACCGCCTGAACCAGATTTTCCGGAACTAATGTCCTGAAGGACGCAGAAAATGAGTGTTTCTCGTGAGCATATCGAGTGGATTACTTCTTGCGGGCAATCAAAGAGCTCGGAGTGCCGACACGTAATGAAATGTGTTTAATAATTTCGTCTTCAGTGGTGTCAGGATGTACTCTAGAGACGAAAACATATTTAGGAAGCCCAGCTGGCCGCAACATAACAGTATCTAAAACTGGAGGCCAGGTATCGTTGGTGGGGGCACTATCCGCAACCGAAGTCCGAGACGAAGCAACAGATTCTAATTCCTGCGCGGCAGAATGTAAGGATTGATGATCCAGTAGTTGCCGTTGTAACTGCGGTTGGTGTAGCTGCTGCAATTGCTGCTGATGCTGCTGCTGACGCTGCGGCTGCTGTAGATGCTGTTGCTTCAGCTGGAATTGTTGTTGTCCGCTCAGCTCGGGCTTTTGATACTGCTTGTTAGGGCGCCACCCGTGTTCATGTGCCCGTGGTTTTCGTTGCTGTCTTTGGTGTTTATGGTGTCGTTGTTGCTGCTGCTGATGCTGTAGTTACTGCTGTTCCTGCTGATGCTGTGGTTGCTGCTGGTGATGAAGATCAATCTGTGATTGCACCATCTGCGGTTGCAGCGAATGATTTTCGTTCCGCTGCAGGTTTTGAAGAAAATTTTCATGGTGCTCCAGGTCATCGCATGTTTGTTTAGAGTCAGGAGACAAATGAAAATGAAGTTGACGGCGCAAGTCAGTCTCGTTATTCCTATTGCGACTTCTAAGTAATTGTTGTTGCAATCGAATTTGCTGCTGAGAGTTAATAGGTGGCAATGACTGAGGAGGTTCATGTTGTTGGTCCTGTGAATGTAGACGGTCCAGCTTATCCTTATGCGAATTTATGTTGTTAACAACAGCATTAATAATGTTTTTCATTTCCTTACTGGAAGAAGTCAGATTATGAATGTCCTTTTTAATGTCATTTATGCCAGTCTCTAATAAATCTAGAAATGGTCCAAGGAAAAAGTTGAGCTTGATCAGAGGACAGAATATTGGAATTTAAATAATTCACTGAGTCAGTTAAAACATTTAATTTATGTAGCGAAGACACGGACTTTTCAAGAATAACTGCATTATTTGATTACAAACATTCGTAGCTATTTGTAAATTTATCAATTTTGTCAGTAAGATAGCAAATCTCGGCATGCATTCAACAATATGATGCCAATTGTCAGAAATGTATTTTATCATGGTAGCCAAGAAAGCAAAGTCAGAGGTAGCTGTTTTATCTAAATTTTACAATAAGTTGAATGATTGTGATATTAGTGAGAAAGATTATGCACATGCCTGTAAAGTTTGGAATGAATTTAATTTAAATAATTTGGGCGAATATTCAGACTTATATCTAAAAAGGGATGTTCTTTTATTAGCAGACGTGTTTGAGCAATTGCATACAAGTTGTTTTAAGACATATGGATTAGATCCTGCACATTATTTTACATTACCTGGTTATACTTGGGATGCAATGCTAAAACATACAGATATATCGTTAAAATTATTGTCTGAGATTGATTAGATTATGTTTGTAGAGCGCGGTATTCGAGGTGGTCTTAGCCAATGCTCTAAATGTTACTCCAAAGCAAATACTAAATATTATATGGCTAGCTATGATCCAAATAAATCACAAAAATTTTTACAATAATATGATATCAACAATCAATGTCGCAACCTCTACCTTACAACGGCCTCAAGTGGGTAGAACACAGAAACAACTTTAAGGTGGATGTTTGGTCACCAAACAAACTATTTTTGTCACCACCGCCACTGGAATTTAACTAGATATTGACTAGTTGTCAACAGATGGCGCGCATGGCTCTATTCGGATATTTCGGATAAACGGATATCCACATGTTCTTTCATGTGCTTTTGAGCTTTCGTGCTATAAAACCGCGAGTACGGAGCTGAAGACCAGTCAGTTTTCTTCTGACCATCCAGCAAACAAGTCTAGGAAATTGACCTAGACTTCACCTATTGAAACTGAGCATACTGAGCCAGCTTCAAAATTCTTTCCTCCAAAAAAATCCACCAGGATATTGACCTGGACAATTCCCCAATCCATAACGGCCTGAACATTGATCAGGTCTCCCACACTCCCGTGCAGTTCCCACAAATATTGATTTGGGAATTTCACTAATAGTATAAGATAAAATAAATTTAAATCATCCCTGTGTGGTAGTTAAGAAAAGTGATCTCGCTACCCACAACTTTTATTTCTTCATATTAAAAGTTTTTCTTCTCTAATTCCAGCTCTACCTAGAGTTACCAGAGAAAGGACTGAGTTGTTTTATTATTTGAATTATATTAAGTTAATTCTTTTTTGTTAGTATTAAGAGTTAAAATTGGAAAATTCATTTTATTTGCTTTTGAATAAAAAATATTGAACTTTGCGTTGTGTTATTCTTCCGGCACCTATTTCTTTTTTATGTATCAAACAGTGGAAGATGTACGTAATGATTCACCTATTGGTTACATTTTAGAAGTGGACTTAGAATATCCACAAGAAATTCATGACACCCATAAAGATTTACCATTTTGCCCGAAACGCGATTATGCTTCAGGATCTAAGCAAATGAAACTTTTAGCTACAGTTAAAAATAAAACAAAATATATTTTTACATTATAGAAATTTAAAGCAAGCTCTCCAACATGGTTTAATGTTAAAGAAAATTCATAAAATTCTTCAATTTAATCAATCCACACGGCTCAAGTTATACATTGATCTAAACACTAGCCTTAGAGCATTAGCTAAAAATGATTTAGAGAAAAATCTCTTTAAACTTATGAATAATGCAGTCTTTGGTAAAACTATGGAAAACGTTCGAAAATATTGTAACGTGAAATTGGTAACTAAATGGTTGGGGCGATATGGAGCTGAAGCCCAAATTTCTAGTCCCGAATTTATAACCTCCACTATATTCAATGAATCTTTAGTAGCAATAGAACTGAGCTTTTCGCTAACAAACCACTTTATGTAGGTATGTACATTCACGACTTGGCTAAAACTACCATATACAATTTTCACTATGATTATATGCTTCCTCAATTTGGATCTAACTGTACAGTTTGTTATACAGACACAGATTCTCTCATATATGAGGTAATCTGTCCTGACTTATATCAAGTTATTAAACGTGACTGTTATACTCATTTTTATACTAGTGGCTATCCAACAGGAAACAATTGGAATACCCCACTGGTAAACAAGAAGTGTTGGGCCTCATGAAATATGAAAATAATGGTAGAATTATGACAGAATTTGTTGGCTTAATATCAAAGATGTACGCGATCCGTGTAGAGGGTAAGGATAAAACAAACAAAATCTAAAGGTGTAAAAAGAAATATTGTTAAAAATGTTATAACTTTCGACAATTATATTGAATGTTTAAATAGTACCACTGAAAAATCAATTACACAAAATTTAATTCAATCTCAGAAACATTAAGTTTCTTCCATTACTCAATCCAAAATTGCTCTCAGTCCTAAAGACGATAAAAGATATATAACGCTAAGTAATTATGAAACGTTACCGTGGAGTCATTATTGTATAATGGAAATAGATTAACGTGAATATAAGGAAATATTGTAACTTATGCAAAATAAAGAATTTTTATAACGTTTTAAAAGCTAGTTTATTTTAAAAATCCTTTATTATAAACCCATTTTCAGAGCACATCGGCCTCGACGTATGATACAAGATGTTTTGTTTCCAGAGTTGTTGGGTTTGAACATCCGGCGTTTTTCACATTTTGTGCAGATAAAGCTTTTCATGTTGGTAATTGTTAACGACTCAACTCAAATGAGGTATATTCTTGGTACTTACTTTTATTAACTTAGAAACGACTAATGTAAATATAAAAAAATTTTAAATAAAAGAATGTTTACAAGGTATATAAATCTACGTTTTATTTTAAAATCTTAATATAAAACGCTCATTTACATATCTGAAAATTTGCAAAATATTTAAAAACTGTTACGGGAATAAACTCACCCACATGTGCCTCATTCTCAATTTAGGTAGATTAGTGTTATCTCTAGAACAAAACAATAAATAATCCTAAACGAAATAATTTAAAGTGAAATAAAAAATCATTAAAAATTTAATCCATTCTGTGAAATTTATTACTTTAACTGAGTATTTTTAGTAAAAACTATAAAACAAGTCAAGTTAACGACACACCACTTAACACGGTTGTTTTTGTTTATCTTTAAATCTACAACGGAAAAGACGGATTTTTAGATCTTCAGTTCATCCAAAATAAAAATTAATATGACCTACATTTCATGTAACGTCCAACCGAGCTTTAAACATACTCTGAAAATTGGGCTAGAACTGGCATAGCATAACATTATTTATTTATATATCTTTTTACATTCTAGCCAGGCTGGAACTATGCATAGCTGGTTGGCGTAGCAGAATTTAATCGTTGAACGCGGATAATAGGTGCACTTAAAATTAGGATGTATAATACAAATGTTTGCAATCTTTGTAAACTTTTATAAACTAGTTAGCTAAATTTTACTAAAAATTTCAAATATTAAGAAAAATAAATATTTTTATTTGATTTTATCTACTTTATTGTGAATACTATCCTACCGGTTTTTATTTCAAAATAGTCTCAGCGTTTATTTCAAATTATTTCACAGTTTTAACGAGCAGCTGTCTCATCACATATACTTTATGATGCCGGTCGCAAAGATGGGCACAACATGCTAATTATTTTCAGTTTTTAATCGGCGTGATCGACATGTATAAACAAAATTTCGATACGTGAAGAGCAAGTTTGAATTAAGGAATGGTTTGATTATCAGCAAAATTTTATTGATAGCATTGCACCCAACACAAGTTATCACGAAAGCCTTAAACTTTATAAATTGACCGGTTGTAGCTTTGTTTTAGCCAGATTGATCGTTTTTAACCCCAAGAGAATCTGTATAAAAAGTGAGCAGTATGCGTTTATTTTTAGTGTTTACAATTAATGCCATTTTAAATCTGCAAAATGCGAAAATATAACATTTCAAATTAATATGGCCTACTTTTCGTGTTTTTTCAGCTCAAGTTCACCAAATCGTCAACTTGTTTTTACCGGCACGAGCTCCTTATTTACATTCAGTTTTTTTCTTGTTTTTCATACAAACTGATTTTGTCTGCATTCGCACCTTCCTACCATTCTACTCATATAATTAAAGATAATCGATCTCCCATTCCTATATACGCTCGCAATACCAAAGCGGTCGCAATGTTGTGATATTATGCAAATTTAATTGGGTGAAGCAGCGGTGGCAACGAACGATGTGATGGAATGTTCTTGTTTTGCGCTAAATCGGGCTTAATAAAAACTGCAGCTACTTACTGAAGCAGCGAGAGTGAAGAAAGTTTTGTTTTGATAGATTTTGCATATTGTGCAGTGTTATCAAACTTTTAAGACGAGTCATAAGCAAAGCCTAGGGGAAACGGCTGAGGGGGTCCGGGACACTAACATATGCTCGTCCTCGTCTACGAAGAGCTTTTATACACACTTTTGAGAATTTGGAGCTCCCCTTTAAAAATACATGAGAATTTGGCGCTGAACCGGCATAGCATATAGCTTTTATACACACTTTTGAGAATTTAGACCTTTCCCTTTAAAAATACATGAGAATTTGGCACCAAACTTTAATCTTTTATACCCACTTTTGAGAATTTAGACCTTTCCCTTTAAAAATACATGAGAATTTGGCGCCGAACTTTAAGCTTTTATACCCACTTTTGAGAATTTAGACCCCCCTGTAAAAATACAAGAGAATTTGGCGCCGAACCGGCATAGCATAACTACTTACCTTATTTCTCTTTTCGTTCTTTCATCGACTTTTGGGATACGACTTGGTGTCATAATTGCCCCGTAATTTTGCGGATCTATTAACAATTTATTAATCTTCATCTTATCCCTTTTCAATTTTTCACTTTTCTAATTGTCATTCCCCATTCTCCATAAGCTGAAATTCTAGCCCGCTTTTCAACTGTTAACGTTGTTCGTATTGGCATTTTTGATAATTATCGCTGAAAAAAAAAATTATTACTAAATGAAATAACATATATATATCCCTAATAAATCAAAGTACTTACTTCTATATGGCTTAAATAAATTGGCACTTAAAAAATATGGCTGTCACTTATTTGTCTGTTATATTTATTTCGCACGACTGAATGCACTTTCCAACCAGAACTCAAATCAATCGCCATATCATCAACAGAAAAGAGTTATTTCCGTTAGATATTTCCTCGAAGCACAAAATGTCATGACGCAATTAGAATTAACACGAAGAAATGGATTTAAGTACCTAAAAATACTTAGAAATATTTTCTCCGATATAATTATTCCGCAGACTGCATGTATTAACAACTATGATAAATAATGCCGTTTATCAATACCAGTATTAAAACATTCACTTTCAACTCATTTTGCCTGATAAAATTTCGTCGCTTTCGCGATTTTTCTTATTTTTGAATAAACTGCATAAGTGAACTTCTCGTGTAAACCATAAATCGACCTGTAGCGATTACTGATTTCAAATAAATATTCATCTTCAATTGAGTCGTTAGTTCGCCCACAGTATATTGAAAAAAGTGTTATAATTAAGAGCGAAAAACATTGTATGTGCATCTTCTTCGCTATATTTAACATTTTTTTGAAAAATGGCATCAGTACTGTTAATAAAATTTATTTCAAAACGTCCTTTGGGAAAAATGATGGTGAGAAAAAGTAATAAAAATTCCACAAATTGATGATTTCCCAATACCTTTGCTCACTTTTTTCCACTTTACCCTCGTTTTCTCAAAACTGGCTTTTGCAGATATACCATACAGATGGTAACTGTGAAGACATCAACAGGTTCGGACATGGACAACTTGCGAACAGCAAAATGAGAAGATCCGGTCATATCGCTTATTTTTGCTTGGAAGGAATGAGTGGGGATGAGTGAGTAGCTGAAAAGCTATTGGGTTCAATGGAATTCTCTTCACGTTGAATGCGGTAATTTCAAACCCAAGTGGGAAACGACTAATTACGGATCATTCCGAATGCAAATAGTGTGACGGCATCAAAAGTTATCGATGTTCTAGGTAAAATGCATCGTGGAACGCCTGGAGGACATTTAAGAGTGAATAAAACAATCTCTAAAACACGAGAAATGTTTTACTGGCTACGTACGCGAGAGGATGTGGAGACATGGTGTTGCAAATGCACTGCGTGTGCTCCTTGCAAAGGGCCGCCCTGTACAAGTAGATAGTGTATAATTGTATAAGTGTAACGTCAGAGCCCCCTTTGAAAGGACAGCTGATTTTTGAAAATGCGTAGTAAATGTCAATCGAATGAGGACCCGCTATGATTTACCTGCGATTTCAGCAAGATTTAAAGATGGTGATCTTGTTTGGCTGTATAACAAGAACCGACGTAAGGGACGTTCTCCAGAATCATTTTGTAAATTTGTGAAAGTAAACAGTAGAGTTAAATAAAAAGAATTTGTGAATTATAATTAAATTGTGTTTGAATAAGGAACAAAGGCCCTACTCGTAACATTATAAAATATTAAAAACTTTTAATATCTAATTCAGCAAACATTCGCACTTTTATGTAGTTTAATAAACTTTAACGTTTTACTTTCACTCCACTTTATTGCAATTGCAGCCATATTTTCTACTCAATTATTACAAACTGACTTTTTCGGTGTTGGTGAAATCAACACGTGGAAAGTGCTGATGGTATCAGCATTGGTAATAACACTTCGCTAATGACGCGTTGATTCTAGCTAAGGTATAAGTGCTGTTCAATCAGCATAATATCAACTAGGCTTAAACGAACATAAAGTGGACAAAAACTATTTTATTACTAATGGCGCATGTAAATAATTGTGTTTATTGTGACTACTATTGCAAAAAATTCTAAAATCAGTCAAAACTTTAAAACAGGTCACTGGTGGCTTAATATTGGCAGCTGCAAAAGAAATTTGTGATGCGCAATGCAAGCAGGGTAAAAGACATGCAAGGGTAGGCTGTATATATGCTTCGCGCTGAAAGTACACAGAAACTCTGACTGCTGATGACTATATGTATTCAGAAGGAAGTCTGCACATATATAGCGTAGCAGGCTTGTGCTGGTACTTTGGTAGCTATAAGATTACTGGTTGTAATCTCAAGCCTCTTTTTATTCGATGGGCGGATCAAAATTTGTACGTGGTCCACTGCTGTCACCTTGAATGCCAATATGATTGAGTTCGAACGGAGCCACTAGTCTCGTTTTATAAGGATTCTACAAGAAGAATCTACCGGGAGTAAGCATAGCGTACAAGTTAGGTCATGGATTGCGAAAGCCATACCAATTGGGTAGCCGATATTGCTACCTTGGTACCAAAGAGATGAGGATCCCCGAATAGTTTTACTATTGTATTACTATGTATGGGTGAATGCTCGGGCTATCGGTCTCTATTGTAGACAAAAAACAAACGATTAGTGTCTAAATTTTTTATTTAAAGTCTGCCACAACGTTTCACGGGTGAACACTCCGCGTCTTCAGGTGGTCTTATCTATAAGGTAACTATCATGAGCCTTTGCCAAAATTTACAATATTTCAACTACTTACGAAAAAACATTTTTGAACATTAATTAACTCACTCCAATAAAATATACAAGTAATGGTCGAAACAATAATAAATTAACATTTAAATGAAAAAACACTGCAATAAAAACCTATGAATTATTAAACAAATACAAGAAAAAGAACGAAAAAGAAACTACCTTTGAAAAAACACACATTTGAGACCACAATATTTAAATCTCACGTCTAAGAAATAAAATAGCATTCCACATTGCGCGATTTGTCGTTACTTTATGATCAGGTGAGAGAATGTTTTTAGGATTGTATATCTGTATACACAACGTAAGTGTATATGTGGTGGGAGGAAGCCCTCATTATGGGTTAGCTAAGAAGTGAGCAGTACACCGAATTTATATTGTCGGTGTCTGTTTTCCGATTCATTGTATTGGGGGTGGTGTAAATATGCAAAGCCTCAAGGCAGATCCTCTTGCTAATATTTCTTTCCTTACATAGAATCGTAGTATTGTTAAAATCCGGACAGTGGTTTGCCTGCACACAGTGGTTAGCCAAAGCAGTCTTGCAGATCTGTTTATTTTTTATATCCGACTTGTGACCCGCAAGCCGATTTTTAAGTAATTGACTTGTGGTACCTACATAATTTAAATTGCAATCTGAATTGTCTAAAATTGAACCCATGCACGGAATATTATAAACCAGGTCCGTGGAATGTTCCTTATCTGTCCTATCTTTAACACGGCTGAAACACCGCCTAATGGTTTTGTCAGCTTTAAAGGCCGGACAGATTCGATCATTTTGTTCAGTAACCACCTTTATGAGTTTTTCAGACAGACCTGGAATGTATCTGAGACTTCGATATATTTTGTTTGTATTTTGTTGTGTGGTATCCATTGTTGTTTCGGTGCGATTATTATTTGGATGCTTAGGTTTATAGCTGGTTATTAAGTATTTAATTTTACGTGCAGGGAATGCATTGTCCAGCAGGATTTTGTATATTCTCTTCTTATTTCTTTTATGGAAACAACTGTCACTCAATCCTAGTATTCTATCGACGAGGTTCTTAGCTGTATTGATTTTTTGGTATTTCGGATGACAGGCGTTGTAGTTCAGCAATCTACCTGATGAGGTAGGTTTCTGATACCAATCTGTGATGATGGTATCATTTTTGCGTATTGCTAATACTTCAAAGTACGGAATCTTACCATCCGATTCAATTTGTACAGTCAATTGCAGATTCCTGTGAAAACTGTTGAATATATTTAATGTAGCCGGAATATGTTCCTGTGGCAATACAGTAAAGAGATCGTCAACATACTTAACCAGAATCTTAGGTTGATACGGAAGTTTGGTCATAGTGCTATCCAACAACACTTCCATTACAATGTCCGCCATTATGGGGGAGAGCGGGTTACCCATTGGCATTCCGAAAATCTGCCTGTATAATTTTCCGTCGAATTGGAAATAATTACATTCAATGATGCAAAATTGTAAGATCTCCATGAACTTATTTTTTGGAATATTTGTGATATCAGAGATCTGTTCCCACTTATCTTGAATAATGCGTAAGCAAAGGCAGGTGGGAATGTTAGTAAAAAGTGATATTACAACTAATGAAACCATGCTCTCGGTAGAATCAAGTTGGAGGCCATTAACACGCTCCTTGAATTCAGAAGAATTTTTAACATTATACCTCGAGCTAATCGTTAATTGGCGTAGAATGTTTGCCATAAATTTGGAGAGCTCATACGCTCCTGTCTACAACAGAGACCGATAGCCCGAGCATTCACCCATACAAATTCATCTAGACGGTCAAGACCTTACTCAACATATTGTGTTACTATTCACTTCAACATGGAGAAGGCCCCTTGATGGGAGCATCGTGGTGGTGTTATGACTCAGGTGCCCAATAACCCGAATCACAACCATAAGGTCAATACATCAATATATTGCCCTATATATGAGTCTCGCTATATATGAGCCTCAATACAAAAAAACAATTTCATATACTTCAATCTAAATGTAAAAATCATTCAAACTCACTCTTTCATATTATAATAAAATGCAATTAAGCCTAAATTGTATTTTGTTATCAGACACACATTCCACTCACACGATACGCATACCTATCTACATACAGTGTCTTCTTACCTTTTTGTTTCGTCTGTACACTATACATACGTATATTACCAACTTCCTCGAATCTAATTGTATGCACATACATACATACAATTATCACAATTATTCGCACCCTCTTAAAACTAATATTTCAAGACGGGCGCACAAGTCCATATCGTATTACAGTTTTGCATAGATGCGTATAGCTTGCATCAAAACTTTTGTGCATTTTCTCACATACGATTTTTCAACGTCGTGAGAAAGCAAAAGATAAGGAAAAAGGTTATAAAAATATCATGGGTACCTGGTTGCAATTATCCCAAACCTCGGGGAGTCGATTTTACACCCGCCGAAAAGCCGCGTCGCGGATCTCTTACCGATAAAGCAAAGAAAAGTATTTTTTTTAAAAGCGGGAATTAAATTTGTATTTTTAGTGAAAATACATAAGTGGAAATCCAACTAATTAAGTGAAAAATTTGAAAATATTTATATGAGTCGAAAATCCCACTAATTAAGTGAAAATTTGTAAATTAAAAAAAAACAAAACTAAACAGGTGAAATAAATAATAAAATAAAAGTGTTTTTGAAAAATCAAAAAAAAATAGTGTAGGTATACATTTCTTCGTAAAACCCCCACGCACGGTCGCTCCCTAGGAGCACGGAGTGCGCTAGAATATAACAACTGGTGGCAGCGGTACACGGAAATACAAAAATCAGTTCCAACAAAAAGTTTAGTGAAATAAAATTAATTAACTAAAAAGAAAACCAAGATAATAATAAAAAACTGTCATAATAAAACATTTTTGTGGCAATTAAAAACCATAATAAAATCTAAACCGTTAGTAGTTAAAATTATAAAAAAAAAATTGACAACAAAAAATTAAATTTATTTTTCTCATTAAATAAAATCATATAATCAAATACAAAATTGTTAAAACAAAAATAAACAACAAATAAAAAATTAAATAAATAAAGTATAAAAAAAGAGAAAACCCGGGTACTTAGTACTTTGAGGAAATTTTAAGTTTAAGCGCCAGAGCACTCAACGTGGGACCCAAGGAGGCTTCATCCCTGCCTCGCAAAGACGTGCCAAAGAAGGAAGAAAACAAGAAATCGTCGTCCCGGACGTGCGATGTACCATCATTGTCATCATCCTTCAGCTCTAACAACACCCGAAAACAACAAACAACAACAATATCTTCATGCTCATCTCTAAATTTTCAAAGTGACGTTGGCCAGTACCTACGCCCGACGGATACATTTTACTAGACAAACACAATTGGATAATAAAACAAGGTAGTAGATAAAACTTATTTCTCATCCTTTTTTTATTTTTTTTTATTTTTTTATTGATTATATTAATCATGTTAACTGCGTTATTAGTTATGTTAATGAAACAATAGAGTGGATATATATAAAAAAGAAAGTGTTGGAAAGGAATTGAAAAAAAAGAAGCGCAAAACAATGTTTCCCCTTTTCTATCAAATAAAGCCTTTTTTATATTCTTTTTATTTTAAATTGCTGTTCTTAGAAGCGACCTCTGCGGCAAGACTTCTTGAGCTAGCTGGCCAGAGGACTTTAAACAGAATCAATAATCGCTCCTCTGCGATAGAGCTTCATAGGCCTATTGACCAGAGGAGAGATTTTGGTTGGAATTAGCGTTTTTTGCTACAATTCTTTTCCTTTTATTAATCAAATATTATATAAAAAATGTTTTTCCTTTTTGGAAATCCCTAACTAGCTCCGATTCCTATTGATATGATTTTTTTTATACTTAATTCAATTTACCACACCTTAAATATTCTCAAAAGTGTACACAATTTTAATCCCTTCGAAACAAAACGTAACAACTAGTGACAGACAGAACAAAAAACCATAAGACATTTTCTACAAAATAAAACTAAATTTTTTTTTCCCTGTTGACAAATTCCAGAATTTTTCTCATTCTTATCGCTGTGTTTTTCTCACCTTTACAAAATTTACTTAAACATAATTATCTACGTATAACCAACTTGCTACCTCTTATTGTTGTTGGGAAAACTTAAACATAAAAATCTACCATTTTCTCCATAAATAATTAATTAATTCCCAAACAAAATATAAATCGACCCAGACATCACTGAAGTAAGCCAAACTTTCGACGAGCTTTGCTTGCCACAAGTCCCAAAAATGTCAGAAATTAGACAAATTCTGGCCGATTATCACAGAGCGAATAAACCTAAAAGGACTTCAGATTTTACTTCTGGAAAACTCCAACAGTTGGAAGAACTATGGGCTTCATTTGAAAAAATTGAAACTCTGATTCAAGATCATGAAAATTTTACTGAAACTCATGATTATTTTAAGCAGTCATGCTATGACAAAACGGAGGACTGGTACAATCTTACAAAGGCAACTTTGTCTGATAGGTTGAAATCCATATCAGTCCACACAGAGCTCTAAAATAACCCGTTTTACGTCCCACCTCCAAAAACTTCCCAAAAAAACGACTGCAGCTGATAACCAAGACAGCACACACAAAGATCAATCACATACAGTACGGCTTCGACTGCAAAAAGATAGACGAAAAACGTTATCCCATATTATTCAATCTATAGATAATAATTCACTTGCAACTTCAACCCAGGCATATCTAAACCAAAAATTAAACTCGTTGCACAAATATAGGGACGATTTCGAAGAAACACATAACGAAATAATCTTGAATATTGGCCCAAACGACAAAGATAGCGAATACTTCGTGAATGATGTTTACATAAATATCGAAACATCATTCTCAGACACTGTAATTGCGCTACAAGAACAGTTGGACTCGAGATTCCAAAACATAACAAATACTACAAATAATCCACAGAGCATCACCACAATGTCTCTTTCAGAGACCAGTCAAATTTTTTCCTATCTGACGCGAGGTCATTAATTCCCAACTTTAATGGAAATCCCAAAGATTTTCACAAATTCCTTTCAAGCTGTGATGATATGTGTGCGACGGCAACGACTGCGAACGAAAAACCCTCCCTCCTTAGCTTAATAAGGAGTAAATTATCTGCAGAGGCATACGATAACTTCACGTACAATCAAGCCGAAGATTGGCTTACTCTAAAATCGATTTTAAAACAAACATTCGAAGTTAAAATTTCGCAATTAAATAATTGCAACCAGAAAATTGGGGAAAGCGTAATGTATTTTCTCCAAAGACTTAACACAAGTCTATCCAGATTATATGAGGCAACCCACTCTTACACAACACATTAAGGTACTCCTAAAATCTTTATTAAAAGATAATGAGAGCCACGCCGTAAGAGCAAAAGAGGACGGATTATTCAATCAACAACTCCAAACTTTAGCCAAAGTTCATTCCGAAAAATCCTTTTCTGTATTAAAATCACACATCTTGGAGCATACATCACGATTAGAACAGAAACAACTTGTTTCCCAAGCACAAAACAAGATACAACAAACTCCATTTGCGCAAGCAATAAATTCAAGTCTTCGCTGCTTCAAATGCAATAGACTGGGGCATGCTCCATCAAGCTGCCCAGTGATACAACGCTCCACCCAAAATTTCAACGCACCTCCGAAACTAAACCCGCAATTACAACGCCCGCCAGATTTCAATAAGGTCACATCTCCGTCGCAAGGTCCATTTTGTCGATATTGTCATCGAATTGGGCACACCATAGAAGAATGCAGGACAAGAGCTGCAAATAATTCCCGATTTAACGACAATCAAGGAAATCGGAATAATTTCCAAAAAGTAAACACAGCTCCGCAAACAAGCACGGCTGACAGACAGCCTCAAAATAGAAACTGGCAGCAGCCAGTATTCCGAGAAAGTCGAACTTCACCGCCGAAGTATTACAATGCGAATATCTCGGCTAGATCACCATCTCCGAACAGGAAGCATAACAAAACTCCATCGGCATCCAGGTAGGGAAACTGGTTGGGGGGGGGGAGTTCATCGAAATCCCGAGACAATTTCGACGAAAAACTAAACAGCAAAATATTAATTCATATCCCAGTCCAAATTAATAAAAATTCATTAACAATTTCTTTGCCTGCCGATCTCTGCACTACTCCAAAGCTTACTTTTTTAATCGACACGGGAGCAGAGATCAGTTTAATAAAACTACATCCATCAAGGCCAGACAGTATCTGCTACAGAGATGCTGTCTGCAACATAAATACTTTGTTTACAGAGTCCACTTCTACAGAAGGGCTCATTTTTGCTAAATTGAATTTAGAAACTTCGAATAATAATAACTCCATCCTAGAACACCCATTTCAAATTGTGGGAAATAACTCCATCCTCTCATACTTGGTCATGACTTTTTATCTCGATACAATGCTAGAATCAATTACAAAAATAAATATATTTCTTTAGGAATAAACGATTCAAATGAATCTTACCCTTATGAAGAATATTACACTACTACCCGTACGTTTATTTGAAAAGCGAAGACCCAGAAAAGAGACCTCAAACAAAGAGTCTGATATGTACAGGGATAACAGTCTCCAATAAAGATATTAATACAAATCCATATCCATCAATTGCTTCGAAAAGCAATGCAAATCGATCGCCAGCAAATGCTTCACAAGAAATGAAGCATAAAGGTAAAAATCTATCTCCATCTATAGCCACACAAGTGGCTGAATTAGATAAAATTCTATCTCCATCCAAAGCTCCACACGATATGAAGCAAGAAAGTAAAAGAATATCTCCATCTACAGCCGCACAAAAGGCTGCGTCTAGTAAAATTCTATCTACTTCATCAATAGATTCACAAAAAGTGAATTCCAGAAATAAATCAGAAAAGAAGTCAAAGAATTTCAATAAGGTTTTATCTCCTTCAAATTCTATCGAATTTGGAAGGAGTTAATCGACGATTCCGGATTAACTCCTTCCGAATTCCACAAAAGTTGAAATCATATCTCCATCCTTTTAAAAATCCGAAAGAATCGGATAAATTAAATAAAATTAAAATTCCGGCTCGATCAGAATTCATCATTGAAATTCCAACTCCTTCGATTCAAAATCAATCGGTCTGTTTCAAGAAGGAAATAAAGCCAGGTTTATTTCTTGGAAGTTCAATAGTCGAACCAGTCAACGGTATGGCAAAAGTCTTAATCCTCGACACAAATGAGGAGGACGCCGATCTGGCACCTTACGAGGCGCACCCAGTTTACCAAGACTTGGACGACTTTGTGGTCATCTCCACAGACTCTGAAAGAGATCCAATTAAGGGCAGAATAATTAAGCTGCAAAACCTTATAAAATTCAATCACTGTAATTCAGAGGAATCTGAGAGTGTTGGCAACATCTGTAGGGAATTCAACGATCTCTTCTTCATAGAAGGGGATTTCCTTTCATATACAGATGCGATTACCCACATAATCGAGACACTCCAAGACAAACCGCCCATCTATACCAAGCCTTATAGACCTCCTGAAGCAAGCCAAACTGAAATAAAGCGCCAAATACAAGAGATGCTTGAGTCAGACATCATCAGACCTTCACATAGTCCCTGGAATCTCCACTTCTCCTGGTTCCTAAAAACCAGATGAGAATGGAAACAAAAAGTGGCGAGTAGTGGTAGACTTTCGTCGTATTAACGACATTACTATTGGCGATGCGTACCCACTGCCTAATATCACTGACATATTAGACCAGTTGGGGAAGTCGAAATATTTTACCACACTCGACTTAGCCAGTGGTTTTCACTAGATAAAAATGGACTCGAAGGACAGGGATAAAACTGCCTTTAGCACACCCTATGGCCCCTACGAATACAATCGTATGCCATTTGGTTTAAAAGGAGAACCTGCTACTTTTCAACGAGCCATGAATAATGTTTTATCTGGCCTTAAAGGTATTTATTGCTTCGTATACATGGAAGATATTGTAGTCCATGGATACAATCTCAGAGATCACAACACGAGACTCACAGCAGTATTTAGCCGTCTCCGCATTTTCAACCTCAAACTTCAACCCGACAAGTGCCACTTCCTAAGAAAGGAAATTATGTATTTAGGGCACATAATTACAGAAAATGGAGTCAAACCAGACCCAACAAAAATCAAGTCAGTTCAGTCCTATCCCAGACCCAAAAAGGAGAAAGATATTAAAGCCTTCCTTGGTTTCGTCGGCTACTATCGCCGGTTTATACGAAATTTTTCCAAAACTGCAAAACCACTTACAAATCTTTTGAAAAAAGACACACCTTTCAAGTTCGACGTAATCTGCGACGAGGTATTTTGCGAATTACGCAATAAACTTATTTCAGGACCATTATTATTTTTCTTATTTCTATCATATCCCGATTTTGACAAAGAATTTTTTGTCACCTCCGATGCCAGTGACTGCGGAGCAGTTCTTTCTCAAGTTGATGATCAAGGAGATCATCCAATCGCCTATGTAAGCCGAGTTCTCAATGGTGCAGAGACTCGTTACTCAACAATAGAAAAGGAGCTCTTAGCTATCGTTTCCACAGTTGAGCAATTCAGACCATACGTTTGTGGTAGACAGTTTACAATTATAACTGACCATAAACCATTAGTATGGCTCATGAATCTGAAAGATGACTCCTCAAGACTGATGAGATGGAGAATAAGTCTTGAGGATTATGACTACAAAATAGTCCATAAATCAGGTAAGCTCAACACAAATGCAGACGATCACAGTAGAGCTATTCCAGATAGTAGCGAACATTTCGCAGAGCCTTCCACCTGCGTAAATGTGGTAACAAGAAATCAAGCTAGAGCCCAGGCAAATCTGAACATTCCCAACACGAGTATTATTACTTCAAACCCAGCTCCATCGTCATCAAACAATTCCTCAGTCATTATAACTGAGACCAATTTTCCTCTTTTACTGACTAAAAAAGCGAATCCTAAATTTTTCATCTTGCCAATGCAAGATACAGAACTTGAAAGAGTGTTGGCTTTGAAACTAAAACTTTCAGATAAATCTCCACTTCTAGCAAATGAACTGAACTTCTTCACAAAAAAGGACTCCACAATAATCATATCAAAAATTAATTTACCTTGTCGGTCGCAAAGAGATAGATCAGACCTCGAAAAGATTTTAACTGAAATCTGCTCATATACAGAAGCAAATCAGTTAACACAAATAAATATCTCCTTCCCTATATTAAATCCAGAGAATCTAATGACTATTAAAAACGCTTTTATCCAGATATTCGCTACTAACCAAATAAACATAAAGCTCCATCAAGATTCTATTAAATATTTATCCGACGTTAATGACATCGAACACGTTTTGAAGGATTTTCATTCATTGCCAAAGGGAGGCCATCAAGGCGTTTCCCGTACAATTAAAAGAATCAAAAAGCAATTCTACTGGCCAAGCATGTCAGACGACATCGTAAAGCATGTAAGGAAATGTAAACTTTGTCAGGTGAACAAAGTTTCCAGGAACGCAAAAATTCCAATGAAAATCTCAAGTATTAGCTCCAAACCTTTCGAAAGAGTGTACCTAGATGTTGTAGGACCTCTCCCAATTTCTCATTCTGGGAGCAAATATATGCTTGCATTTCCAGACGACCTTTCAAAATTTTCTGAGGCTATTCCCATAGTCGACACCTAGTCTAAAACATTAGCGGAAGCCTTCACGACAACGGGAGTTTGTCGACATGGTATTCCAGAAAATATCCTCACAGATCAGGGTTTTAACCTCATAGGTGGCATGTTCGCCGAGGTATCTAAATTACTAAGAATAAAACGACTTAAAACTACTCCATATCACCCTCAAACGAATGGTGCATTGGAAAGAAGTCACAGAACCTTAGCAGAATATCTCCGATCTTATGTAGCAAAAGATCCACTGGGATACATGGATTCCTTATGCCATGTTTGTATACAATACTACTCCTCATTCGAGTAATAATTACACTCCTCGCGAACTCCTTTACGGATTCCAGCCGAAATTCCAAATAATTTGAAATCTTCTCCAACCGTTTGCTATAATTACGACAATTATGCAAACGAGTTAAAATCGTGTCTACAGCATAGCTTCAGAATAGCTAAAGACATAACCATGGCACACAAAGAAAGATCAAAATTGCAATACGATAAGAACTCCGTCCAAAAATCATTTAATACTGGTGATAAAAAGCAGAGTCAGAGAGAACAAATTCTCACCACTATGGTCAGGTCCGTATGAGATAATGGAGATTAATTCCCCCGAAAATTCTACTATTAAAATCAATAATAAAAACAAAA
Organism: Dioctria linearis; assembly: GCA_963930735.1. Taxonomy (NCBI): domain Eukaryota; kingdom Metazoa; phylum Arthropoda; class Insecta; order Diptera; family Asilidae; genus Dioctria; species Dioctria linearis. The sequence goes on along the minus strand of OZ005740.1, from coordinate 131,231,069 downwards.
GAGTCCATTACAATGACCTAAAACTGTTCTCAGAGTAAAATCTTCAATATCTTCAAATATCATTCAGAGATATTAACATAGTGTCATCTTCCAGGTTTCCAAAATGATGCATATAGCATTCATTCTAATTTTCATCTCCTTAATCTACGGCTCAGGAATAGAGGTAAAGCAGCTAAATGCTACTGCAGGCATTTATTTTGAGAAAATTGGCAGAGCCAATTTCTACACCATCGAGTTGAAATTAGTGATATTCTACGACCTGGAAAATTTTAAAACAGAATTCAACGACATCCAGTTCATATCCCAACAAATTACAGCGACCTGCCGGAAACTGGACAAATACTCAGCCTTGAGGTACAGTTGTAACGGTACGTTGTTACAAATCAATCTTATATTAGCAAACATAGAATATAAGAATATGTTACTTGTGACCAAAATAGGAAACGAAGAGCACTATTTAATGCAATAGGCTCAATCTCCAAAGCCCTTTTAGGCACATTAGACGAAGATGATGCTAAGCAATATGATGAACAAATCCGAAATCTCACCCTTAAACAAAACTGCCTCCTATCACTTATGAAAAGCCAAACTGCGATAGTCCAAGCAACCGCAAATGTTTTCAACAGAACTAAACCGCAATTGAAAAGAATTTCATGGTTATGCATAAAAAGTTAATTTCAGTACAGATAGTTACATAATTAATGGAAAACGGAACATTGGATAACAAAATATCCATTGAAATTGAATCACTTATTTCCCTGGTTTCGTTAATGGCATTCAGATACAAAAATACTCAGTCGGAACTAATAGATCTCTTAACAGATTCAAGGCATGGAAAATTTCATCCTACACTATTTCCCCTAGACAAATTGAAGAACTCTTATTGAACATCAGACAGGAATTGCCAAATTCAGTGATGCTTCTTATAAATTCTAGAGACAATATTTTATCACAAATCTACAAATTGAGTATAATAGCAGCGAATATTTTCAATAATAAAATAATTATCAAGCTCCGAATTCCACTTCCATTCAATGAACCATACCAATTATTCAAAGCAATGCCATTACCCACACTCCTTAACGGATCATTCGTATATATCGAACCAGCAAAGGAATACATATTTATCAGAAATTGTAGTATCCCTAAGAATTATGTATTTGCTATAGCTGGTATGGGATAATAATAAAACCTTTTTTCTTTTTGCCAACGTTTCCCGTTATATTTTATCGCTTCATCAGGTCTAAAAATACAAACAACAACAATTCATTGGAACAACAGTAAACTTTAAAAATATCTATAAATTACCAATAGAAATTACAATTAAAATCACAAAAAATTAACCATGATATAAAGAGCATCACCAAAAATCTAAATACATTTTTTCGGCTGTCAGATAGCATCCTAGATAAAAATAGAGAAATTCTGGTACTAGTAACACAAAGTAGGAGTAATTATCAAAACTAAAAAAATAGATCAATTTCTGTTATCATCACTCATTAAAATGTTTTTGTAAGAGTTAATAAGAGTCATATAGACTGGATTTAAGTTAACTGTATCTGCCCGAAAATTAATGCTGTTATCATTGAGCTGTATGTGTATAATTTCACTAATATTACGTTTATACCAATTGCTCTCATAGTCAACAATGTTTATATTTTCAAAATCAAAACTATGACTATCCTCTTCAAAATGATGTTTGGCTAGGGCTGTCATATCTTTTTTGTGACTGTTGGTATTTCTGCAATCATAACCGTGTTGGTATATTCTCTTTTTTATAAATTGTTTCGTCTGACCTATATAACATGCTTCACATGACTTGCAATTAATTTTATAGACAACATTAGAGTGTAGTACTCGTGGATCCCGGTCTGTAAGTCTGGTGAATAGATTATGTACTCTCTTCGTATTATAGAAAACTACCTGTATATGATTTGAATAAGAGGCAATTAAGTCTCTTAATTTGTAAGTCATCGGTGTCATAAACGGTAGTCTAATGTATTTTTTATATTGAATCTGTAGAATATTATTGTTAGTATCATCAACGTAGTGGATATTTGATTTTTTTACAAAGTATTGTTTGATCACTCTATTAACAAAAAAGTTGGGATAGTTATTCATCTGCAGAATTGTCTTCATTTTTATAATAATATTTTTAATATACTCTTGTGAGCATATATTATGAATCTTATTCAACATATTACAAATCACGTTTCTTTTTTGATGTAGAGGACAATCCGAGAGAAAATTCTATATTCTACGGAGCCATCTTCTTTCCTAATTAGAAATTATACACACATCTAGAAATGGTAATCTATTATTAATCTCTGCTTCAAATGTAAACTGTAGCTTCACGTTAAAATCATTAAATTGGTTCACTACTGTGTTTACTTTATCCTTAGGAACTGCTAAAATAGAATCATCGACATATAGCTTGAAGAATGGTATGGAAAATTCAAACTTATTTATTGTATGCTTTATTAAATAGTTCATAACTATGTTAGCAATAAATGGGCTAACAGGATTACCCATAGCTGTTCTATCTAATTGTTAATACAGATTATTATTAAATTTGAAGTAACTACTGTTAAACAAAAACTCAGTTACTTCTAGCAGTATATCTAATTCTAAATCAGTATGTTCAGATATAATTGACCACTCTTCTTTAACTATACGTATGAATACATCTTTAGGGATGTTCGTAAATAATGATATCATGTCAAGTGAAATAAAAATATAATCAGTGGGTAAAATAAAGTCACGGATACTATGTACCAATTGTATGGAATTAGTTACATTAAACTCAAATGGCTTAGTGTAAGGCTTTAAGCTGTCATGTAGAAATATTGCCAAGTTATAAGCTGGTGTGTTAAGCAAGAAACCACAGGTCTCATAGCTAGTATCGGTTTGTGAGGGCTCTCATCCCATATAATTTAGGGGGGACAGAAATTAATTTTTTCATTCTATTCCGTTGTTCCTGTGAAATATATTGATGTGTGTGTAATTTATTAATCAACACTGTAGCTCTGTTCTGAAACTTAGTTGTCGGATCTTTTTCTTGTTTATACATTATTACTGTAGAATTGCCCTTATCACTATTAAGAATATAGATATCATGATTGTTTTTCACAAAACTTTTTGCTCTATTATAATCTTTTATCAAGTTATTGTGTTGGTGAAAATGATTAATGTAATTATAAAAATTGGTAATAATATTCACAGCTTTATTTCTCATATTTCCTTTATCTTGGTATGAGTTATGTGTTACCGATATATTGTATTCTATGTCTTTGATGATATTAGGTATCGAAGCTTCTTTTTTTAGTTGGAGGGATAGACATTTTTGTTCCTGCTGCTAAAATTCTCTTAGCTTCTATAGGTATTACAACGTCGGTGTAATTGTGTATAAATTTTTCACAGACTTTAATATCCATCTTGCCATATTTATTTTCTAGAATTTTTATTTTCCTGATGTTTACCTTTTTTATTTGATCAAAAATGTAATTATATCTGTTATTTACTCGGTCTTTAAAATTACTAAATAACTGGGTTTTAACTTGTATACACAATTGTTCAAAAAGAGCGTATAAATCTCTTTTAAGTTGTTGTCTTCTATTGATAGTAATTTTATTTCTAAATTTATGATAGATCTTCTTAAATTTATTGAACTTATGTTCTGCCTCTTGCAATGAATATACACACTTAATATTATTAATAATATGATTAGGAAATACCCTTTTCATCCTGCATTGAAGTAAGAAGATTCTTCTATTATTGATAGAGGCTAATTTATTAGAAACGTCTAGAATTCGTTTCATTATCATTACTACGCTGTCTCCATATGAATTCTTAATTGTTGTAAAGAAACCACTTGATGCTGGGTGGAAAGTGGATGTAGTTAAATGATTTATACCATTAGCTGCGCAAAACTGGTGAAAATCCTTAGATGTGAATTCGCTGACATTATCTGTCACTATGCAATCCTTCGAGGGCGAATATACCTTTGAGGGCTTGAATAGTCGCTACTGAGGTAGTGGATTTCATTCGGCTAACAAAGGGAAACTTTGAGTATGCATCTACACATATCAACCACATATCCCCTAAGTACGGTCCTGCATAGTCCAAATGAATTCTCTCCCAAGGTTGCTGAGGTGTAGCCCAGGTGCTAAATTCACGTCTTGGGTTAGGGCTGTTTGTTTGACAGATTCGGCAAGAAACAATTTTATCTTCGATGTCCTGGTCTACTTTTGGCCACCAGCAATATTTCCGGGCTAGCTGCTTCGTTCGCACTATACCCCAGTGACCTTCATGAAGAAGTTGCATAATGTGTTTTTGTAACGAACCAGGTATTACCACACGATAATTGTTGCTGTGCAGCAATAAAACATCCCTCTCTATAGTAAGTGCTAAACGTCTATGGAAAAATGGCTGTAAATTTTCTTCATTCTTACCGAGCTTGTTTAGCCACCCGTTACGGATATATTGCTTAACTTTCTGCAAAGTGTTATCTTTACTTGTATGATCTCCAATAGTTTTCGCTGTAATGGGAAAATTATCAGTACATTCTTCTGTCTCCCAGTTAAGTTGACGGCAAACTTCCTTATCGAAGTACATATCCGGTCCAACGGGCCATCTAGATAATGCGTCCGCATTAGCATTTCGTTTCGTCGGATTATACTGCATACGATACGTGTAGCCCTTTAGAGTTATAGCCCATCTTTGTAGGCGGTGTGCTGGCATCACTGGTAATTCTTTATTTGGATCGAAAATCGTGGCTAGTGGTTTGTGATTGGTATAGAAAATATATTCCCGACCATACAAGTATTGATGGAAATTTTAATTCCAAAAATAATAGCCAGAGCTTCCTTTTCCAGTTGACTGTACTTGCGCTGATGTGTATCCAATGTTTCCGAGGCATGAGCTATAGGGCGTTCTGATCCATCCGGGAACATATGTGAAATGATTGCTCTTAAGCCATACGATGATGCGTCTGTTTCCAGGACAATTGGATAGTCCTCATTAAAGTGTACCAATTGCGTTGCTTCAACTATTTGTTGCTTTAATTTTTGAAAAGCGCTTTCTTGACGAGTGGACCAAATAAATTTGACGTTTTTCCGGCGTAGCTCATTAAACGGGGCACAAAGCTGGGAGAAATTGTTGATAAATTTGATATAATAATTTACCTTACCTATAAAGGCTTCTAGTTGCTTTAGATCCTTAGGCTTCGGAAGATTTTTTATGGCCACTATTCGGCTGTCTGTTGGGGTGATTCCAGAAGCACTGATGACATGACCGAGATACTCTACCTTAGACTGCATGAACTTGCATTTTTCACGGCGGCACTTAAGTCCAGTTTCCTTAAGGCGTTGAAAGACTAGTTCTAAATTCTGTAAATGTTCCGCGTCATCCCTGCCCGTGAAAATTATATCATCTAGGTAGTTTACGCAATGATCAATTCCGGAGATTATTTGCTATAATAATTTTTGAAATACAGCTGGGGCTGAGGCAACTCCAAAAGGTAAACGCTGATATTGATATAGTCCCAGTGGCGTATTTACTACCATTAATTTCATGGCAGGCTCATCAGGGGGTATTTGTAAGTATGCCTCTGACAAATCGATTTTGGAAAACTTTAAAAGAGTTCATCACTTCTTGGTATAGGGTGCTATGGCAATCTGCGCAATCACCGTGACTTTAAAATCCCCACATATGCGTATACGTCCATCCTGCTTTGGTACAATAACAATGGGAGCTGCCCATTGGCTGAACGAAACGGGCTTCCAAATACCCAAATCTGCAAGGCGTTCTACTTTAAATGCTACCAACAGACTGAAGGGGATGGTACGCGACTTGAAGAACTTAGGGCGTGCATCCGGCTTTAGCTGTAAGCTGGCTCTATACGAATTGCATTTTCCTAAAACAGAATCAAAAATTTCTTTATATTTTTCACATAAATAGTGGACGTCATTTTGTCGATCTCCTGCCGGATTCTGAGCTATAGTTTTTATTTCTAAACTATTTGGACAACCTTTGAGATTAAATGCATTAAACCAATTCATGCCGAAAATATTTTCACCTTTTATTGACCTTGTGACCAGCAGTGGTAAGACTTTTCATCATCAGCAAAACGCACACAAACTTCTGTAACTCCTCGAATGGCAACAGGGATATTACCATAAGCCCTTAGTGCTTGACTTGAGGGTGAACAGTCGGGGCGTCCCAACTGATTGAAACCTGTTGTATCTATTATAGAGCATGTCGCTCCCGTGTCCACTTGAAATCTCATGTCTTGCCCATTTATTTGCAGGTTAACAAAATATTTTTGGTCTTCACACTCTATTGTGGGATGCAATAATAGAACTCGCTCTATAGATTGTATTTGACGCTCTTTCTGCTTATTCTGTGAATAAAAATGAACTGCATTTCGTGATCTATTTATAATATTTCGTTTTTGACACACTGTAGCTATATGCCCGCGCTTTCCGCAGTTAAAACATTTAGAATTGCGAAAGTTACATTCTCTCTGTTCATGGTGAGAACCACACCCCGGGCACGACTGGAATTTTATCTTTGATCAATCTGCACTTCCTTTATTTATATTTGAATATTTTCTAATCGTGCGTAAATTACTCGAATTTATTCCAATTTGATTAATTTCCGGCGCTGACACTTCATTCTTTATTGTTCTCACAGTTTTTTGCGTTGCCTCGAATGTTTCTGCGATAACCAGAACATCTACTAGAGCAGGGTTTGGCTTTTGAAGTGCTGCCACCCGCACTGCATCGTGCGGCGTGTGCAAAACTATGATGTCCCGAATTAACTCATCAACAAATTCTTGGTTACAATTTTCCTTGCTACAGATAAATTTACATTTTCGAGCGATGCCTCTTAAATCAGCAAGCCACTCGGCGTAACTATGATTGCTCTTCATTTTGGTACGATGAAATTCATACCGTGCAGCTAAAACATGAATTTTTGCTTCAAAATGTGAGGTTAACTTTTTCACTAACTCCTCAAATGGTTGCTCTTGTAAGTTATCAATTCCACATAATTTTTGCAGGAGTTCGTATAATTCACAACCACTCCACGATAAGAAATAAGCTCTTTTAAGGTCGTCACGTGTTACCCCATATGCTGCAAAATGTTGCCTCAATTGCGCCAAGTATGTTTCCCAGCCATGCTTTGTTCTATCAAAGTGGTGGAATGCTGGTACCGTAATTATTGACGGAGTCCCGGTATTTCTGGTTTGTTCCAGCTGCAGCTGCCACGTTTTTTGATCTTGTAATACTTTTTCCATCCATGCCCTTTGGCCTTCGACGATTTCTTTTAATACCGTCGCAAGTTTCGTCATTTTTCATTTTTATATATTTATTCGTATTCACTTTTGTACCTCGTCGCCAATTATTGTTGTGTCCCAGTAAAAGTCATTATCATTATATGAGTACATATGTATTTATTTCACTAGTAATTATTCCTAATTAAACAATTCATTATTATTAAGTAGTTACTGACTGTAATGTTTTACTCTAGATATAAAGCTGAGATAACCTACTCAGTTAGACCACGAACGTAATGGATGGAAGCTGACACGGAACTGAACTGCTGACACTCATCCGTATGGTTGTGAGTTGTGATGTGATGCATACATTTGTTTTGTCGGGCTTACCCAAGTAATGCGTGCATACATATCATATATGAAACCCTCAAATTCTAGTAGAATATTGAATTTTCTCTCGGATTGTCCTGTATATCAAAAAAGAAACGTGATTTGTAATATGTTGAATAAGATTCATAATATATGCTCGCAACAGTATATTGAAAATAATATTATAAAAATGAAGACAATTCTGCAGATGAATAACTATCCCAACTTTTTTGTTAATAGAGCGCTCAAACAATACTTTGTAAAAAATTCAAATATCCACAACGTTGATGCTACTGACAATACAGATTCAAAATGAAAAATACATTAGACTACCGTTTATGACACCGATGACTTACAAATTAAGAGACTTAATTGCCTCTTATTCAAATCATATACAGGTAGTTTTCTATAATACGAAGAGAGTACATAATCTATTCACCAGACTTAAAGACCGGGATCCACGAGAACTACATTCTAATGTTGTCTATAAAAATAGTTGCAGTCATGTGAAGCATGTTATATTGGTCAGACGAAACAATTGATAAAAAGAGACTAAACCAACACGGTTATGATTGCAGAAATACCAACAGTCACAAAAAAGAGATGACAGCCCTAGCCAAACATCATTTTGAAGAGGATAGTCATAGTTTTGATTTTGAAAATATAAACATAGTTGACTATGAGAGCAATTGGTATAAACGTAATATTAGTGAAATTATACACATACAGCTCAATGATAACAGCATTAATTTTCGGGCAGATACAGTTAACTTAAATCCAGTCTATATGACTCTTATTAACTCTTACAAAAACATTTTAATGAGTGATGATAACAGAAATTGATCTATTTTTTTAGTTTTGATAATTACTCCCACTTTGTGTTAGTAGTACCAGAATTTCTCTATTTTTATCTAGGATGCTATCTGACAGGCATAAAAAATATTTTTAGATTTTTTGTGATGCTCTTTATATCATGTTTAATTTTTTGTGATTTTAATTGTAATTTCTATTGGTAATTTATAGATATTTTTAAAGTTTACTGTTGTTCCCAGGGCTGCGACACACACACCCACACACCATACATACACACCCACCCACATACACAGACATGTGCACACATACACAAACGTACACGCACCGCGCGTATGTGTGTGGGTGTGTGTGTCGCAGCCCTGGGAGCGACCTCCACTTTTACCACCCATCACCCACTACTAGTATTTGGTTATATAGGGTGGTACTACAGTATCGGCGTAAACGCTTTTAGCATTTCATGAATTGACTAGAAATTTCAGACACATAATGTAAAAAGGGGCTAAGTCAAAACCGGTACACTGTCTGCCTACTTTTCATGAAGTGCCTAGACTTTTCGTGAAATACTGAGTTACGTCAAATGTCTACGACATATATAAGTGTACACGAATTTTTCTCCCAAAAGCGTATGGAGAAAAATTCAATATATACTCTATCCAATTACGAAATTTCATATAAATCATAAGGTTATTGCGAGAGTTTTGGTACCACACACTTTTTTCATTTTTTCCCCGTTTCAACTTTTACTATATATGATGGTTAAAATTGTACATATTCGAATACGAATAACTGAATTTTGCATTGCACGATTTTTAAATTGTAGCACGCTTTGAAGGTTCTTCTTATTTTTTAACTGTATTTGTAGTCTCAGTTAATTGGCGGTATTTGATGCGGAGGAATCAATGGACAAAGTGATGCCTATTTTTAGTCGATATTTATCATAACTCGAGTAATTCGAATGGTAGGTGCATCAAATGTTGACAGTTCATATATATTTGGATCTTCTGGTTTTAGAAAATATGTGAAATTTGAAACAGAATTCGAAATTACGGAGTTGAATTTTTCAGCTTTTCCATTTCACATTTTTGTTTGTTTCTCTACTTTCGAAAACCATAACGGGAAGGTTGAGATGTTGTTGGAAGGCCAATGGATGTGGATATAAAATATCAAAATGTAAAGAAAAAATATATTCTCGAAAGGGGCGGAAAAGGAGGAAATAAATTTGCTTTTTTTTAATCCCATAAAATTGATGGAAATTCCGTAGTTCTTTTCGCAGGAGAATGAACTTCTTAACATATATTGAGTTTAAAATTTACTATACTTTGGTGCTACTTTTTCCCGATTTAAGGAAATATTTAATACCGAATTAGTATTTTCGAACAAAAGGAAGGATAATTTGCCGGCCAATTACTGGTGAATCTTTAACTCTAGTTCGATTGGTAGGTGGCTGAAATTTTGACAGTTTGTTGATCTTTGGATGATCTATCTTATGGTTTTGGAAAATATGCGAAATTCAAAACAGAATTCGGAATTGGCTAAGTTAAATTTTTCAGATTTTCTTTTTCATATTACACGGCTATTTAAAGGCCTAGCGGATGGTTGATGTGTTGTTGAACAGCCCATGGAGTGGCTATAACATACCAACATATAAAAGCAACAGTATTTTCGACAGTGGTGGTAAGGGGTGCAATAAGTTTCCTATAAATATCTCTACATTTTATGGTTATTATAAAAGACGGATGAAATTTGGTACGAATATTCTTTTGTTTCGTATTTCGAAAAGCTTTTATACCAAATTTATTATTTTCGAAAAAAGTAGGTGAAATCTTAACTCCAGTGGATAATATGGGGTATCGTTGGTAAGAGGGAGGTACGCTCCTCCGCTTATATTTTTGGATGACGTGGTGAAATCAAAATTGAACCTTTGAAGCGCGAAGCGGGGGAAGAGGGTGTCCTAAAAAAGTTGTGCTATGCCAAATTCAAGATCCCTTCGCGGTATATCGATTGGTACACTAATATCTTTTATGGGTGGTACTGGGTCGATTTGGGTCAAAGTTACATTTAAATCTAACTTTGTTTTTGTCACACTGCCGAAGCCGCGGAAAGCAATGAAATAAACGAAATTCTGATCGAAAGGCAACACTTGTGTTGTAAGTTGCTATGTCTAATTGAAATCGGGGTGGTTTTGGGGTAACGGTGAATAGTAGAAACTTACACTTTGAAGCTGGAATAGAACCCGCTCTGGAGGAACGACGGAAACACGGATCGAAAGACCGACTTCAGATTCGCATCTGTTTCGATAAGGCGATTAAATTATAGCAAAACAAAATTTAGGGTGAGCAGATTTTGGGGTGGGTGGTTGCTGCCCCCAGATCTCTTAAACCCTAAATATGTGTCTAATTAAGGCTTCCGCCGATTTCTATTAAATGGGGTTCATTTTTGACTCCGTTGTAATTATAATTAATTTCAGTCACCCTCTAGAACTTAAATACATTTTACCTGAAAACCACTTTATCGCTTGCTGCATCATAACGGATGATCCTAGTTAAAAAAATTTTAATTCAAATTAAATATTACTAAATTCTCTATCTACTAAATTTTTCTTATTTTTGCTCCGCTCGTCATATATATTTACCAATATATGAAAAAAAAGCGATACATTCAATAAAAACCAAATTTACCATTCACATAAAGTAAAGTTATTTATGGCTAATAATATCTTTACCTTTAATTAATTAAACATTGTGGCGTTTGGTTAAGTTCATCGATCTGTCGTTGAGTTTTTATATTTTCCGAAAAGCGAGGCGGTAGGAAGTACAGGTCTACTTCTGCAAATGGGCGTTTTACCGAACACCATACTTCGTCTTAAACAGCTTAAGTAACTTTATCCCGTACTCTTTACCAACCTCCAACGACGCTGAAACTTCCCTCGACCACAATATTTAATAAATCAAAGGCGCTCTGAAAAAGACAAAATTATTAAATTATATAAAATATTATTACCTACCATGTTTTTATAATTCCAGTTCTACAAAATTGAAGAGAGCTGTAGTGCTCTTTTTTCTTTTGTATTCTGAAATTTTCTTAAAAAGCGCAGAGTTTATATAGTCCTACATTTTCAATTTACTCGGGGGAGGGTAATTTATCAGACTTTTAAAGATTTCTGAATTATATGAAACTGAACATGGTTTAAGGTTAAGCATCTCATTAAAATATGCAGACTATTATTTGTCATGTATGTACAGTAGATACGCACATCTTATACTTCCAATAGGTAGGGGAAGGTGGATACAAACGGACCGTGGGGTAAGATGAACCAAGCCCATACAACTTAAATGCGAATAGGCAGAGAGATGTAATAAAGACAAAACGGAAACAGTATTACAACTGCTTCATTTATTTAATCGTCCACAAACTGTGCTCGAGCGCAGGCGTGTTAGTTGAGTGAGTTGAGTTTACCACGTGGAAACTATTTTTGAGTGCTCCACATATCTTTGTGTTTAGCTGACTGGTAACTAACAAATTATTTATAATGCCAACATAATGTTAATAACATGAAGCCCAAATTTAAATAAAAGTAACAAATTTAGTAAATTTAAAAGTTTTGTTAAAAAAAAATTATTTGAATAAATAAAGTGCTACTGGGTAGAAATGCACCATTGCTTGTGGGCGATGGCAGAAGTTGATTGTTGACTGTTCCTGATATGGCGTTGGTACCGATATGAGACATTAAATGTATGTTACCACCACCGCTTGCATTAGGAACAACAAGGCGGCAACAAGGCCGCTATCAACTGCCCGTGTCCTTCTCACATTTTAACATGCGTTAACGCCATTTAATTGAAACGTTCCTATTTTCCTTTTTTATTTCGTTAACTGAATTGTTATGTTTTAGTATTTATTTTATAATAAAAAAGTCTAACTTTAAATTTTTTGCTATTTTTCTATTAAAATTTGCACTTGGCTCATATATCCCCCTTCTTGGTTCATTTCACCACACATGTGGGGAGAAATGAACCAAAGCACTTTTTTTGCATTTCTGTCAATAACTTAGAATACGCTCATTAAGACTAAGAAATGTTTATGTCAATACATATTTAAAAGAATAGGCTTCAATATCATGCATTTCATCCTATCGGCGGAGGTATATTACAGCTGATATGTCTTCTCGAAAAAAAGTGGTTCATATCTACCCACCATCCCCTATACATAATTAAAGGTAAAGACATTAGGTCTGTTCGCGTACTCAGTTTTGGGACAATGCATTGCAATGAATTTGCATGAACTTACCCCATTTCCGTTCCCGTACTTTCTCGTGCGCACAAATTTACACGAGTTTTGCATACGTCACAGCTTCCCCTCTTGCATGAATTTACCGAAGTTTTTAGTTACTGCAATCAATTCTTGCAAGGAAAATTGACAGCTGTCGTAAGAAAAGTGCAATTTGTAACCTCAAAATTCTTAAATCTTCCGAAAAGTTTTTAAAACAATAAAAATAAAAATAAAAATAAATAATAATAAATAATAAACACTATCAAATTTAGCAAAAAGGGTTTAAAACAATAAAAATAAAAATAAATAATAATAAATAATAAAAACTATCCAATTTTGCAAAAATTGTTTAAAACAATAAAAATTAAAATAAATAATAATAAAAACAATTTCGGATGAAGGATTGACTATTCAGTGTTCTCCCGGGACTTTTGCCAGGGTGCAACAAGGTAAATAAAACCACAGAACTGAGATTGTTTTATTCAAGTTCTTGTTGATTTTTCAGATCCAAATTAACTTGCTGAACTTGTTAGCCAGGTTCAATCGGGTCAGGCGCCTGCTGACCAGGAAACTGCACTCACTTCGGCTGAAGTGTTAAATAGTATCATTGAGGGAGAAAACGAAGGTAAATAAATATAATTTGTGTCCTAATTTATACTTATTTTAAGTTGTCAATTCTGACTTGATTTAGAACGATGTGCGGATGTATCTATTTGGGTCGATGCTGCCGTGAAGCTGTTGCTGTCTACGGTTGGAGAACTTCGGCCAAAAGTGGGGAAAAGTCTCAAATTAAAAAATAAGGCCAAGATGTGGAAAGAGATTCAAAAAAAAAATGAGCGCGGAAGGCTACAGCTTCACGGCAATGCAGATCGAGAATAAATATAGGGGTCTCGAAAGAACTTTCAAGAAGGCAAAATGCCACAATAGCAAGACTGGCAGAAATAGGGAGTCCTGTCGTTATGAGAAGTAATTATAATTTTTTTTTATTTAATTATGAGTAACTAATTTTAAACAGGGAGTTATCGGAGCTTCTCAATGATAGACCATCAGTCTTTCCGAAATGCTTAGTTGGTACGTCGCGTAAGGAAGTATTAAGTCATGACTCCCAAGTTATTCCGGAAACTTTGGAACCAATAGATCCGGACAATGACTATTCGGAACTGCAGGCGTCATGCTCAAGTACATATAGCTATTATAACACACATTAACTTTATTTTCGTTTACAAATATGTGTTTATTTTGCTTATACTTATTACTTTTACTTACAGCAGATCTCACTAACAAGGAGAATAACATCTCCCAGGCTGGCTCACTTAACTCTTCCAAGAAAAAGACCCAACATGAAGAGATCATCGAGGAGTTGAGGCTCATCCGGCAAGAGCGGAAGGATCAAACTGGCAACATTTTAAAAGCTCTGGACGAAGCCAGCAGGAGAACAGAAGCAATAATGGAAGAGAGGAATAGCATTTTGCGGGATGTATTGAATAGCTTAACTAAATAAATGAAATAAATTAAATAGAAAATATATTAGAGCACGTATAATTTATTTTTTGGTTCACAACAATTTTAGTGTTCCCCTTGGGACTGCCACATTTGGAGGCACACTGAATCCCGTAATGCCTTGGCTGCAGGATTTGGAGCAAATTCAGCAAATTCAGCATGCACGAAATTATTTGCCTGGTCTAATCCCGTTTGAACTGGTTCTCCACTGTAATCTAAATCCGATTCGCTTGCCAAATTGTGAAGAACACAGCAAGCGCGTACATAGTGACACAGCTTTTCCATACCTTTCAGCTTACAGTAGTAGAGTTGTCGAAATCTTTGCTTCAGCATACCAAATGCATGCTCGATCACTACTCGACTGGAACTAAGATTTCGATTATATGAGCTTTGTGCTGCAGTAAGATGTCCGTTATCTTTATATGGTGTCAACAGGTTTTTTTTAATGGATACGCAGAGTCTCCCAAGATCCAGTTATCTAGTCAAATAATAAAGAAAAAGTTTTTCCATGTTTTATTTGATATATTAATTGGATATAGTACCTTTGCACAGACTTTCTAATTTTGGGTATATGAATGAGTTTTGAAGTACTCTGCTGTCATGTGCAGATCCTGGATACCCGACGAAAATATCTATAAATTTTCTATTTTCATCGCATATACCCTGGAGGATAATGCTAGTTAGCCCCTTTCGGTAAATGTAATCGTCCTTCCCTTCGCTTGGTGGATCTATCACAATGCGACTCCCGTCGATAGCACCTACAGACACACAGGATTAATATGATAATTCGAAATATAAAACAAGTTAGCTAAATTTTGTTACTTACCAATAATTTTCGGGAATCCAGATTTATTTTTAAAATATTCCTCTGTTTCACTCATTTTTGAGCTATTAGGCCATTTAATAACCTCTTCCGAGAGATCGCTTAGAAATGTCGTGACACGGACAATTATACGATTGACTGAGGAAAGAGACACATCAAAGCGATCTGATATGTCTCTAAAAGAACAGGCTTCATGGGCAGTATACCATAAGAATAGTAACATGTGTTTTCTTCCAGACAGCCTCTTATCAGCACGAAGGTGAATATAAGGTTGACTTTTTTCAAATCGGCTTGCCAACTTTTCAAAAATTTCCCGATTGACTCGAAAGTGCCTTATAAACTCTTCATTTGTGTAAGATTCGACGACTTCATCACAATAATTTGGTATGCTGTTCCTCTTCCGCTTTGTTGGAAGTGCCAATCTCAACAACATCTCAGCCTCATCATCATCATCCCTTACATAACTAACTATTTTAGTTAAATTTTCTTTTTCTGACTCTTCTTCCTCAGTAGTTAATAGAGTCACTAACAGTTTGCGCTTTTTATCCATGGTAATGTTCCTTTTTTCTATCTTTCAATATTTTAATTTCAATTTAACTAAAACTCAAACAAAACTCAATTCTTAAATTCAATTTATTTCAAAATAACTAAACTCAATTATCAAATTCTATTTATTTCCACAATATTTTTCACTTCTTAATTGCAATAGAAAACTAAAACAATTTATTATTCAAATGACATTTCACTCTTCTTCTTGTTTTTCACAAAGTTGCATGAAAAGCGTTCCCGTACTTTTTCATGCATTTTACATTATTCCCCCACCACATGAGTAAGTTTTTACCCAGAAAGTTTTTGCACGAGAAGTATGCGAACAGACCTATTATTAGCAATAAATAATTTTACTTTATGTGAATGGTAAATTTGGTTTATTATTGAATGTGTCGCTTTTTTCCTTTTGCATATATTGGTAAATATATATGATGAGCAGAGCGTGTGGCTAAAATATTCAGGCTGAGGTCGTCGTTGACTCCGTTTAATTTTAAAAAGTTTTAAATTGTTAATATTAGTAGGTGTATACTGTAGAATTTCTGGAGTTGTTGGTGTCGTGTATAAATAGAGCTGTTTAATAATTAAATAATAAAGCCGAGTTTGAAGATAGTTAAATCAAGTGAAAAACAGTTTAAAAAGGATATACCTACCAGGAAAATAAATGCTGAGTAACTAAAATAAAATTGAGTTCGAAGTGTTAAGACTAGTGAAAAAACAGTAAGTTTTAAACAAGCTGAAGACAGTACAAAACGAGAAAGGTTCTTCTTGAAAAAATGGATAACCAGGGGCTTTTATATTTATTAGAAATAACGTTTTTTCAATTCTGGAATTAAGGAATTAAAAACTAAAAACTTTAATCATATTTATTACAGAAAACATTGTAAGTATTTATTGACTTATATTTGATTATGCCTGCTTGAATAATAATAGTTTAGACCAACCTTTAATTAAGGAAACATTAGATATATACATATATTATATGAAAATCCTCAGAAAAAATCTGTGTTTAAGAAAAATTTTATTGTTCAGTCAGAAAGTATCGATGATTTTGAATGTGATAATTTTATGCCTCGTGAGATTAATACCGCTTATTTTACAGCTAACTCTAACTGTGAACTCAAACTTGCCAATGACGTAGTGCAGGGGGGCGGTAATTACATAAATCTTCTTTTTAAAGAAGTTAAGCAATTCAAAAAATTTAAAATGAACGGGATAAAAATGTTTTTTTCAGTTAAAGGATAATTCGGAAAAAGAAATGGATAATTTACTGTGATGGATGGAAAATACTTTTAAAGAAATGATAGACGAAATATGTTCAAATGCAGAAAAGGAAGTAAAGCTTCATTGTCTTTGTTTTTGCCAAACAACCCAGGAGTTAAACCGGTTTAGATTAGTATCAGACCCGTTGACCAGCTTGATGAAAAATTAATCGTCAATTTAATATCTGCCGTCAACCAGTCTAATGCATAATTTTTTTGTGATGAAATACTTCAAGTAGAAGCGAACATAGTTCTGTTTTAATTTTTAATACTAAATGCAAAGGTGTTTTTTTATATTACAAAAATTCAGATTTAATTAACTTTGAAAGAATGAAGAAAATGGTGTTTCAAGAGTCTGAAAATATTGCGTTAGAAAATACCGTAGAAATAAGAAAGACAAGAAGAATCAGGTAGAACATCTGAAGTGAAACGCTTTCGCATTCAACTGAGCTCGTACGATGCCTACACATAAGCTCCTAATTTTATACATTTGCATTTTGCATACTTTTGGCCTTTATTTTTTTAAGTAAGAAAGAGGGAATTTAGAAACGAATGCGAGTACGACTGCGTTAGCGCCTGCGTGTTGCTGCTGTTGCGAACACCGTTCACACATTATCATGTCGGTAGGTCGACCAATATCGATCGATTTTGATATGAATTTCTCTACTACTATGCATATAACAGGTTTCAAAATACATGTGCATACATATATTCTGTACACATATATTTGTTTACTTTAGTGATGCAACCCAGCAAACAAATTGAATCGAAAATAACTCGAAAGTAGCTTGCCATAGGCAAGCATAACCCACGAAATCGATATTGCCAAATGCTTGTTTGTAATTTAGGCGGCGGACTAAACGGACATAAGAAAGCAAGCTAAAAAAGGTAAGTTATAAGTAATTCGCCTATTCCTTACCAAAAGCAAGTACATATATTTTATATACTTGCCAACTGCGAGGATTGAGTAAAACACTTTTAATTTACCAATTTTAACTTGTTTTTAATGTGTCTGGATTGATATTTTGTAATTCATAACCGTAAGGTCAATCTTTTTTATATATTTCCACAATATGTTATTACAATTTTTCTTCCATTAATTACGATTGTGTTTTTGGACTGCACTTTCATAGCTGTAAAATAAACAAAACAGAAACAAAAACTTGCATCAAACTTATTTTTTCCACGTTTTTTTCCATTTCTTCAATTGCTTTCCACGAGGATTGCTAAAATCGAGAAATAAGCAATAGTTGAAAGAGAGGCAATCATATACATACTTTAAGGCCATAATGCTGTCCCTGTTTCACAACTATTGCTCATTCTTTACTTTTGGCAAAACGTCGCCAAATTGTTTGCTGGGAAATTTCGAAAATCCGATTTTGATATTTGGATGAATTTGGTTAAAATTTTAAGGTTTGACGGTATGAGCCTTGTTTAAATAAGATGCTTTTTTCCCTCAACATGCAAACAAGATTATTTTTAATATGCATTTTATTACTTTGACTGAAACAAAATCCTTTTTCCCGGCATACATCATCATTTGAGCGGAAGTTTGCGACTTGATATTCAGTGTTTTTATCCGAGCTAAATCGTTGCCGTGAAGATTGCGCCAAAATTCTATGCTCATTGTAAAGCACTTTGCTCTTCCTTCCCATATAGTATGTTGCTATTGGATATTACGCTATAATTTTGGAGAAGGTCGTGCCTTAGTGACCTAATTTTCCTTTTCGCTTTTTTTTTTAAGTTGAATGAAACAGGAGTCCGCGTAAGTAACAGAAAAATTCTCAACTTGCATAACTTTCACAAATTTCTTTCTGCTATAATTTGGCTGCTTCAAACGTTTTTTACACCATAAATGAAATCAACGGTATACTTCGTTTGTAACGCACAGAAATAATGTTGGTAGAACAAAATTGATTGGACAGCCAAGCAAAATATTAAAAATTATTTTTATTACTGAATGTCTGTCAGTCTGTCCGTCTGTCCCTCTGTCTGTCCGTCAATCATACGGCCTTTTTAAAAAAATAAATAAATTTAAGCTCGAAAATGAGAGCAATTGTGCACATCCTTCAAGCGTGAAATACAATTGCGACTTCTCACTCGACTTCGACTTGATTTTCGGTCGAAGTCGACGCTGAGGTGAAATTTGTAATTAAATTACGACTTCGACTTTGTCAAGGTGCAATTGCTGTTGCTGTCATTTTGTATTTGACGTTTGTGTGAATCGCGTATTAAAATGGATTTTTCTGATCAAGTGCAATTTTTTTTATTAATTTGTGCCGTGTATAAGGCTTTTAAAAATTTATGTGTAATCTCGCAAAGCCAAAGGACAATATGGGTGCGGGAGATTTTCGAAAAAAATGAGAGGGAACTCCACGGGTTTTTCACCCAGACATTTAGTGTCATTAAATGTAGGGATGAGCCGCAGTTTTATAAGGCTGTGCGGATGGGCGTGCCACAATTTCATTTACTATTACAGTTAATTAGGCCGAAACTGATGAAAAATTCACGGAGAGAAGCTATTGATCCAGAATGTAGATTGGTTCTTACTCTCATGTAAGTATTTCATAATATTATTGCACCAGGCAGCATTTCAAAATAATATGCAATTGCAGTTACTTGGCTCATGGAGCCCCACGGCAGATTTTATCTTGGGCATTTAAAATGGCTGTTTGCACTGTTGGAAATATTATTCTAGAGACATGTGACAGCCTGTGGGATGAATTATCTGCTATTTATCTGTCGCAGCCTAATGAAGACGAATGGAGACGCATAGCTGACGAATTTTATACTTATACCTCCGAATGCTGGCTCCGAATATTTTAATTATAAAGGACATCACAGCATAATTCTATTAGCTGCTTGTGACAAAAACTTATGCTTCACAGCAATTGACATTGGGGATACGGAAGCCAAAGCGATGGAGGAGTTTTCTCAAATAGTGTTTTCGGGAAGCAAATCTTAAATGAGACACTGCCACTCCCAAAGGACAAGAATTTGCCAGACTCAAATATAATGTTTCCGCATTATTTCGTCGCAGATAGTGCTTTTCCTCTGAAGAGGAATTTAATGCGCCCTTTTCCCGGAAGAGGATTGCGGGCTGACGAAGAGTTTTTAAATGCTAGGCTTTCAAAGGCTCGAAGGCTTATTGAAAACTCTTTCGGTGTCTTAACCAGCAGATGGCGCATATTGTTTACTACTATAAATTGTTATCCTGATAACGTCGACAAAATAGTGAAAGGAGTGGTTTTGCTGCACAATTTCTGCAAAATGAATGACAACGCTTACTGCCCCACGAATTATATTGATCATTTAGAGAATGGAATCATAGTAGAGGGTCTTTGGCGGCAAGAAAATCAACAACTACGACCTTTCAAACAAAATACTGGACTGAATGCTTCTAGAAATGCTTTTAGGTTAAGAGATGTTTTAAAAAATTATTTAATTAGAAATTAAAACACGAAATACTGAAATAAAAAATAAATATGTTTTCCAAATTCAGTCTTTTTTACTTCACAGCTTCGATCACATCTTTCTTTGCTTGTAAAATGAACACATGTATATATATATATACTTATACTAATTACTAACTGAAAAACTAAAAAAAGCACCTCCACCAGAATAAATAAATCACTAAATTACATTTTTTTTACTTCACAGCTTCTATCACATCTTTCTTTGCTTTTAAAATGAACACATGTATATATTATTTTATTACTAACTGAAAAACTAAAAAAAGCACCTCCACCAGAATAAATAAATCAATAAATTACATTTTTTTTTCCGAAAAATAATGTTTACGACATTTCACACAAAATTGCGCTTTTAGCAATTATTGTTATTGCGCTGAGCTTCGCCTATAACCGGCATTGTGTTAGTAAGAAGCTCTTGCTGGAGTCCCATCCACTGCACTTTACTTAAGTTGGCCTCTTCAATTTGAAGAGAGAGAGAATTAAAAAATAAATTGATTGAGCTTCTTGGTTTCATTATATCCTTCACTGTTGCCACGAGTTCTGAAAATTCACTTCCCGCTTTTTCAAGGATATTTTTTTGAGCGGCAGCTTTTCCTTTCTTTAGGCCTGATTTTGTTGGCGTATAAGATGGTAAATAGCTCAATGAAGCCGATGAATCGTCGATATCATGATATGATGGTTGTGCTATATCATCAGGTAAACATTCTTCTATGATGTCGTCAAAAAAATTCTCAGGTTCCGCTACCACAATTTCTGGGATTGCTTGGGATACATTCCTTTCAGCCGTGTGTGTTCTATTAAAAACATTTTTTTTTATAAGATTGACATAAATTGAAAAATATATTTATTAGCTTACTTTCTTGGCTCCAGGCTAGAATCTAAAAATTTTAGGTGGTCATAAAATCGCCAAACGGTGTCATAAGTAGCTTCACTCCCTGATGCCGCTTTTTTTTTATTTTTTTCCATCCTGTATTTATCGCGCAGACTCCTCCACCTCTTTTGGGCCCTTTCAGCTAAAATAAACAATTTTGTACACATAAGCAACGCTACGAAGGAATGCAGATAAACAACGCTTACCAGTAATATTTAGTGACTCGCTGATTTTCTTCCAAACTTTTTCCTTTACGTGGACATTTCTGTATGCCTTACTTTTAATGTTCCACAATATTTCCTGATCCCTAACTAACTCGATTAATTTTTCCTCCATAATTTCACAGCCGAACCAAAACACAAACAAACCAGAAGTGCCGGCTAATTTGGCAGATGTAATTGAACTGAAGTTGGTTGCAGGAGACACCAACTTTGAGCAAAGTTTATTTGCAGTCGAAGTCGAAGTCGAGGTCGAAGTTGCAATTGTATCTTGCCACATGCATTAACCATTTGGGCAAAGTCGAAGTCGACTGCGAAGTCGCAATTGTATTTCACGCTTCATAGGGTCGATATACAACAATTTCGTTTTTTGTGGGCACTGCCTGAGAACGCGTCGACATAGAGAGCTGAAATCCTGTACGTGGCCTCTTGATAGCAATTGTAAATAAAATGTAACAATTGGGATAAATATGGCAACACCAAGAAGGACTTTTTACGTATCTGTGAAAGCGATCAGTCCTAGTCCTTTTTATTGTACTGAAATATTGTTTAGAATATGAAATCCTGTGAAATTGCTTTATGTCAGATGAACCATTCTAAAAATATATGCGAAAAACCACTTCAGGAATCAAACTTGCACAGATGGTGGACCACACGAAATTATATACGGGCATTCGGTATCATAAGAATTGGTCTTAGATCAGTTCTAGCTTTTTTACTTATTTGTAGTATTTTTAATAAAAGGAAACTAACGATACAAATTTATAAAGTCCAGACCTTTTTCCGAGTCAAAACTGGCTCAGAAGGGGAAACGAAAGCTAACCCAACATAATTTTTAGAAGGGGTCTTTTGCTTAAAGATATTATTTTTATCTTTCCAGCTTCCATAATTTAATTATTCATACTTACATATAAGCCTATTGCATGTGTAAGTCCTTGCTTCTCAATGACAGTACCGGCGAATATTTAAATGGCGATTCCTTGTGCAGCGAGAGAAAGCAAAGTGAGGATCCCAAAACTTTGATTTAACACCCAGCAATTCTCCTTTGGCAAGATCGGTAGTTGCCTGGAAAGCAGCATTAATGCCGAGTTTTCCTTCATTTGAGTAAAAGTTACACGGAATATATAGGCGGCATATTTAAGTTATTTTGGTTTTTATGGCAAGAGCGGAAAGATTTTGTAAAGGAGAGAGATAACTGTTTTATACATATACACATTTTCTTCTTGAAGTAACAAAATCGCTCCAAAATGGTCTATACTTATCTAACAATGTAATTTTATATCCTAGATGCAATTTGCTTTTTAGTTATTATCTCATTTTTGTTTGAATAATACCACTGTGGTTGAACTACGTTTACGTTTGACCTCGCGCAAATAACTATTAGATAAATTAACTACCATCGATATATATAATAGGTTACATAAAAAAAAAACATATAAATATACAAATTATTAAAAAAATAAAAAGAAATTAAGCTCGAAAATGGGACCATTCGGGCAACTTCTTCTTAGGGTTGCTATAGAAAAATTTCGTTTTTCACTATATGCCTGAGAACGCGTCAACGTAGAAAGCTGAATTTTTGTACACAGTGTTATCATAAAAATAGTAAGTATAATTTTAAAAAAGGCCTAAATCGGGCTACCCCTTCTTGGTGTTGCAATATAACAATTTAGTATTTTTACGTATACTGTGAAAATAATCAGTTCTAGAGGTTTTCGTTGTACTGAAAAGTCTTCAGTATATCAAATCCTATGAAATTGGTTATAACCATTTTTACTGCCCGACGAACCGTTTTTGACATATATGCGAAAAATCACTTCAAAAAGTACACTTGCACAAAGGTAAATATACGAAATTGCATACGGGCATTCATCTAGGTCAAGGGTATCATAAGAAATTGTCGTAGACCAATTCTAGCTTGTTTACTGTTCATTTTTTCATTTTTAGGGTTCCGTACCCAAAGGGTAACAACGAGAACCCTATTACTAAGGCTCCGATGTATGTCTGTCTGTCACAGGGCTGTATCTCATGAACCCTAATAGGTAGACAGTTGAAATTCTCACAGTGCGTGTATTTATATTGCAGCTATAACAACAAATTATTAAAACAAAATTAAATTAAAAATTAGGGGGGGCCATACAAGCATTAAATTTTGTACGATGATACGGAACCCTTCGTGCGCGAGTCCGACTAATTGCTTCAAATTCTAGCACTACTTTAGATGTGGACATACGAGAAATCGGTGCACACTCATATCTTTGGTTTTTTTTTTTTTGTTAAGTTTAAACAAACACAATGTGTCACCATAAGAATTTTCCAATTATACTAATTCCGACTGTGCTAATCTTGTTGCAAAATTTTATCCGAACTAAATTGAAGAATTAGATCGAGATGAAGTTGATTAATATACAGTACATGATTTACCAAGGGAAATCGAACTGGAAATTCTAGCAGACATCGCTCAACCAGGAAATCCTATTGTTGGTAAATTTAAATCTATCTTCCTAATGTAGTTCTTTGGTTATCTGGTTAATAAAATGGCAATAACTTACAAAGTGTGAACATACAAAAATTATGGTACATTACAACTCAGAATTCTCGGAAGAGTTTGCTTTGATGACCGCCGTCAATAAAACAAAATTTGTCCAAGCAATAAATGGTACCAGAATCTAGGTTTCGCCATGGGTATGCAATCCAACTGCTCTGCAGATGATCGCAGCGTAATGCTTTGTAGTGCAATACACAAGAATGTCACATCATTATAATAGCTGGAAAAATGTATGTGCATTGAAAGGACAGCAGCTATTTCAACCAAACTAATCATTAAATTATAAATGCCCAAAAGTATGTAAAATAAAATAAATTTTCGTACTAGTATAAAATTAGGTGTATATGTGGAGGCATCGCACCATCTCAATTGAATGCAAAAGCGTTTCACTTCTGATATTCTACATGATTCTTCTTGTCCTTCTTATTTCTACGATAATAATAATACTTTTAAATTTGAAAGAAGAAGACCCTTACGGGTATAGAAAGCAAAAAACGTCATTGTATATATATATGAATACCACAAAACAACACTGTAACCCCCAAGCTGTTGAACGAGAATTGAATATAAATTAACTGGTAGTTGTAATTGTTAAAGTTTCAGCTAGGTTTATTTTACTTTTAAGAAACCGGCTTATATACGGTTTACATATATTAGGTGTTGAAAATATTAGTTTCAATACCAATTTGGTATTTTCTGAGTAAAGTATAAGTCATGAGTTCAGGAAGTGTTATATTAGACAAACAGTTTCCTGTTGGAAACAATGCCCAATTCTTTGTGAAGGAAGTTTCTATTCTTCGAACAGGTTATATAATGCCTAGCCTATATTTCTTCAAGGAGCCTTATCCTCTAGAAGAGCGTTTCTTCAAAAATATCTTCCGAAAAGTGAAATTATTAATCTGAAAATACCAAAAATAAGCGAGGTTGAAAATTTTATTGTAAAATCCAAAATGCGGATTCCCACCTACGATTTGCTGTTCAAAATTGTGTTAATATTTATTTATATATGTTAATAAATAAACTTATTGAATAAAATAACAATTTTAAGTTTTTATTTCATTTATTTGTAATCAAAGTTCATTGCATCAAAAATTAGATTTGCAATACAATACAGAGGTATTTCACAAAAAAGTCTGGAATAATTTAAGTGCACATAAGGAGTACGACACTTGGAATAGAAAAACTTCACATAGTAATTTTAGTACATTTTTTTCTTTTCACTTTTCAGTATACCTCCTGTAATACTCCTTTAGACCTTCAGAAGCGTTGTTATTGTGAAACATGACAATATTGAAAAATTTCAACATTTCAAATAATTTATAAAGTTCCGCTTGCGTTAGTGTAATACTACCATTGTTGACGGGGATCTTGTATTCGTT
Source organism: Dioctria linearis (assembly GCA_963930735.1). Lineage (NCBI taxonomy): Eukaryota > Metazoa > Arthropoda > Insecta > Diptera > Asilidae > Dioctria > Dioctria linearis. The sequence continues at coordinate 131,205,722 of OZ005740.1, read as the reverse complement.
TTGTATTTCGACCTGCTTTGCTGGAAACGTCTCTTCCATTTTGGTTTTTAAACCGTTGAGATTCTCGTAAACTACCACCCAGCCCGGATAAGATGTTGATATCGGAAAGAGGCCGTGGCGATAAAATACTATTTTCGCTGCGAGTGATAACGGGTCAAATCCAAGTATTACTTTCCGATTGTGGCAGTCGTCGAAATAATATGTGTAGTTTAGCAACAGATTTTCACCGGCCACTTCTGCTTCACATTTAGACAATTTCTTTTTTCCTTTGACGGGTGCTTCAGCGTTGGACAATCTCTTTCTACCTTTTGCGGAGCTAGCTCCTTTGTTTTTTTACGTGGTAGTTCCATAATAATCAAATCACATTTTTGCGCTGAATACAAAGCAGTTAGGGTTCCGGCTTTTAAGGTCTCAATCTCAGCTTTGCAAGACTGGCTACAAAAATCCCCTCTAGATTGTTGTTGATTTTTTTAGATATATGCTGTGGTATAAAGTAACAATTTTGTGATCATTCAAACTTAGATCCTTCGAATCAAACTGTTTTAAAAAGGTCTTAAAACTCCGTCCTCTGCATCGAGAATAAGAAATATACAGCAATAATGTCCACAGGTTGCTGAAAGCTAGCCTCGCAGTCGTTTTTTATTACTACAAAAAGAGCTTGAATTAGCTAATAAAAATTTTCGAAAAACCTGTTGTTGGGATACTTTCCAAAAGAGTCAAAGTACTCGGCAGGTCCTTGGTTTGGGGAATAAAACAGTTAGCTATAAAATATGCAGGTTTTTATATTTTTTGTGGTAGATGATGGCATGGAAAAACACCCCTAAAAAATCTGTTTGTCGCGCGATTTTTTGTTAACACATATGCAAGCTCAATTGTGTTCATTCCTGTTCAATGACTTTGATGTGAGATGAAACGTAATTATTTATAAATTTTTTTGGTTGTAGCTCCAGGAACAAATGCGGTGTTAAATTTTGATAGAGTTTTTATAAGATCTTCATCCAAATGCTTGAGCTCGAGATTACCAAATTTACTTAATTGTTTAGTACATTCTGTACTAGATGTAGGATACTTGAAAATTATTTTTTTCGCAAAAGACTTAATTTGCGCAGCGAAACCAGCAAAAGAAACTCTTTTTAAGAAGGTTAAGTGGCAAACGAAATAGTAGTCCACATATACCAAAGAGTAGTTCATTATAGATTACGTATTTAAGTAACATTAAGCGCTATGGTCAGTCAACTAGGCTTATGTAGTTTTTAGAAGTTGGTGTACACATTTTTATCTTTAGCTATATCAAGGCTGCTGTCATATTCTGCATATACAATACATGTCACTGTGTTTTTAATGCTTCCTTAAGCCTTCCTTCAATTCTAACCGTTCCCTGATTCAATAGATTTCCACATGTTGGATTATATGAGAGGTTTGTTGTTAAATCAAAAGCAATTAGAAAACACCCGTTGTCAAAGAATTCTTTTGAAATTTGGTGTCCTTTATCGAGATAATCTATACCGGTTCCTGTAAACAGCGTGATATATCCTCGAGTGCTAGTAGGATTTTCTTTTGAATAATCAAATTCTAGAGGTTGATTTGGTACCTGTAAGCCGTTCACCGATAAGTTAAAACTGGTGATGCTGTTGTGCTTGAAGTCGTACGAATTTTTTGTTAACTAGTAGATTTGGTAATTGTCCTATAACCAAATTGTCCAATAATAATGTAAATGTATTTACGGATATATAGCGTTGGAGTTTTTTTTTCCAAATGTGTTGAAGCGACATCTTTTCCGTAATTTAATAAATTCTCAATATAGGCTCTATAGTTGTAATTGTTATCAGTGTGAGAAACTGGTTTTCCATTTAAGTAAATTGTACATTGACGGAAAAGTGAATGGAGTATGTTATTTACAAGGCCAGGGTCTTCATCAGGAACAGTGTCTTTGGTTTTATCCGGTTTAGTTATTTCGATATCTTAGCCTGTGTAAAGTTCTTCTTTTCCATCCATAATTTTAACCAGTTGTAATTTCAAACGAAGGTATATGCTTGATAAGTCTCGATATGTGTTACCATGTCCTAGCGATACAAATTCCAATACCGACGAGTTATCCAAAGAAGCTATAGGTTTATAAGATACTTCTTCAGTTTTAAGATGCTACTTTGTACAGGTTGTGTAGAGAAAAGTTCTAATTCAGTTTTCATGCATTTGTTGTATGAAGCCATGTTGTCTATTTATCAAAAATATCTAACACACGTTTACGTATCCTACGTTTGCCTTTAATAGATGCTCTTTTAGCTGTATTTTTTGTTTTTGAACCTCCTTTAACGGACTATTGTGATTTTGAACGCTTTATACGTTTAGAAGTTGCGTCTTTTTATAAGGATGCGACTGCTACTTCCTGAACCGTCCATGCTTCCAAACAGCTTATTTATATCTTTCTGTGATAGTTCTTCGGAAGCCGCTTTTCCCTGTTCTTTTAAAACATCTGTTAAATGTTTACTACCTGCTTTTTATACCCTAGATGAAATCTATAGGGTATACTAAGTATGCCATTCCGTTTGTAACGCACAGAAATAATGATGGTAGAGCAAAATGGATTGGACACCTCAGCATAAAATTAGTTATTTTGATTTTTGCAAGTCCGTCTGTCCGTCCGTCCGTCCGTCCGTCCGCCCGTGCGCTCGATAACTCGAGAACGCGTTCACTTAGAAAGCTGAAATTTTGTACGCGGACATTAAAAAAAAAGTAAAATTAAGTTCGAAAATGAGACAAATCGGGCAACTCCTTCGTGGGGTTGCCATACAAAAATGTCGTTTTCCACGATATGTTTGGACACTACCTGAGAACACGTCGACATAGAAAGCTGAAATTTTGTACATTGTGTTTTCATTTCAAATAAAATTTCAAAAATGGACTAAATCAGGCAACCCCTTCTTGGTGTTGCCATATAAAATTTTTGGTTTTTTACATATACTTTGAAAACAATCAGTCCTAGACATTTTTATTGTAATAAAAACTTCTTGAGAATAAGAAATCATATAAAATTGGTTTAAATCATTTTTTCTGTCCGACGAGCCGTTCTATAAATATATGCGAGAAACCAATGTAAAAAATCAAAATTGCTTAAATGGGTGACCATACGAAATTACATACGTGCATTCATCTAGGGTATCATAATAATTGGTCTTAGACCAATTCTAGCTTTTTCACTTGTTCTAAAATAGCTTTTTCTGTTTTAATTGCTTGTTGCTTCAAAGCTTTTGCCCCAGATGTAGCCAAAGGTTGTAAATATCGTAATAATCCGCTGAAAAATCTACCAATTCCTCTTCCACGCTGGTAAATAAGAGGAGATCGATATAATTCTCCAATATCCGCTAAACCACCACCACTTTGAATTGCGTAATATTTAGTATAATATGAATTCATTTTCGAAGTTATACATAATGCTATTACCTCCACACTATGTTAAATTGTTTGTTGTATGAGTATATATAGTTTATTTTCTTTTAAAATGGAGCATTATAATTGTCGGAATATAGCCTGGCTTGAAATAAATTAACTCCCCTTACTGATTAGTTATTTTTATAAAAATACTTTCGATTTTTTCAATAGGACAGCAATCTACGTGTTGAAATCTTGTTGTACTTTCACATTCTTTTAAAGGTACATATTATACGTAAGTATCGTACTAACTGATCACCTATAACTCTGGGCTGAATAATATCAGTGTAGACATAAATTATATATTTTTGATAACAGTCTTTGATGTTTGATGAGACTCTTGCGGTAACCTTAGTGCCCAGTCCGTAACTGATCTTTCCAGTCTATTAAGTGTGTCTATTATTGACATATGCTCCTGGCGTAATCCTGCCGTTTTAAAAGATTCTTTTATTTCTGACAATATCGCGTCAAGCTCACGGTTATTTTCAGCTGTTTGGAGAAATATATCCGTAAAGAAGTTGGACAGCTTGCCTATATTAGTATCAATAGGCTCTGGTGTAGTTAAATATTCACCGAAACTTTGATTTTCGTATGGAACATCCAAAATATTGCTACCTTTAATAATTTTTCGCTGTTCGGACGGTTTAGCATTAATCGAATCTTTATTCAATCTATTCAAGATGTTAAAAATCGTATCCTTAATTTGAATAATTATCTTTTGTTTTTGGTGCTCGCTAAGAGTGTGATCATCACAAAGTGTACATTTGATATAAAAAGCGTAATAAGATCTCTGACATTAAGATGAAATGGGAGAGGTTTTTTCATTTTGATTGTGGCTCCCAAATCTTCCAACCGCAGTTCAAATACATCATGTAATCTTTTGCCGCCAGTATTTTTTCTATCTCACGAGCTCTTTTGATGCTAAGCGCTGGATGTGTGTAATAATCTATCGAATCTTGTATGATAGCTCTACTTTCTTTTCTGTCTAGGAATTTATCCAAATGCGTCATCAACAAAGGCTTCAACTGAATCATAGTTTTTATATTTTAAAACAACATTTTCTTAACCCCTCTTCCCTGATATATGTGTAATGTAAACTCGTCTCGATCCTGCTTGTAGCTTACTTCAGGTATAACACCATCAAAAAAGTCAGCTTCTAACCGATCCCACATTTTTTCTTAACATCATCCAAGTACATGGCTTACCATGATGGTAAAATAGCGTTATAAAATGTTAGTAGGAATGCAGAAAAATTTACTTGTCCTGCTCTGTAACTAGCCTGTTCAAGATTCTCTTTACTCCACTCGAGTTTAACGGTTTCATTTATTTTGATGTTAAGTGATTTGATATCTTTTCGATGCTGCTCTCTTATTTCTTTCAACGGATCAGACGCTACACGCCTTACCCTTTTAAAATTACTCTGATTTACTTCTTCAGCTATATTTCGCTTGATGACTCTTTTTATGGCATGAAATGGCAACGAAATTTCAGTTATTCCATCAGTAAACTTGCATGCTCTAGGAAGTGCATTTGTAAAAGCTGATAGCGTATTTTCGGGATAAAATTGCATGGAATTGTTACTTAATAGGCATACGTAAAAGTCATTATCTTTTATATCTACAGGCATTTTTAAATTCTTTCACAACCAACGTTCAGTACACTTGAGAATTGCTGCTTATTATTATTACACGTTTTCCCAAGCAATTGCTGGTACGCTGGCACTTCTATTTTTTCCTGCGTTTTTTAGACGATCACTTTGTCGGACAACTTTCTTAACTGGCAACGAAAGCATATGTTGATTCGGATCTAGCAGAGGAGGCCTTAATATAGATTGATTTTTGTACGGTTTTCTACCATTGTCAATTGTAGTACTTTCCATGTCTAGCTCTTCTAATATATTCGCAGCTTCATCTATACTCATTTCTGCAGGTATAGTGTACTGGGTTATACCATCCTCAGCCGTAATTACCTTATAATCTTTAACGTGAAACTCGGGTTCAGAAATCATCTTAGGTATTTTTGAAGGTGGTTTCAGACTTTTTCCCATATCACTAGCTGACAAGCGACGTTTGGAAGCCGGTGACAACGGTTGCCTTCGTGGTGATATTTCAGCAAGTTCGAAGAAATCCTCTTCCATTCTTTCAGTTGTATTTTCTTTTAAGGGTGATGTTTGTGTTGATATTTCATCTCTAAAAATAAATTTAGTTTGAGTAGTACTGTCCCGCAAACTTTTCTGCTTATCTTGCGGTATGCGAATAAATTTAGTTTGAGTAACACTATCCCGCAAAATTTGTTGCTTTTCTTGTGGTATGTGAATATTTGGTTTTTCATCTGACACACGCACAGCTTTCCGTCTTAACTCGTTAACTCATTTCGGTAGTTATACAATTTTTCCCTATCAGATAAATTCTTGTTTTTTAATATTTTATCCATAGTCTTATCGAACCTAGACTGATTCAGGGTATCCTCAATCTCGTTTTTCAATTTTTCGTAAGCTTCTGGTGAAAGAAGTAAAATTTTACTTAGATTATTTTGTTTGAACATATTTCTCGATTAATGAATCAATTACACCTGATAATACACTTCCTAACAACACCTCGCTGTATCAGTATTTTGCGTTGTCTAGGTACAGATCTTTTTGCAGAAACTAATTTTCACAAATCCTTTTTATACTTGCAGAGTGAATTGTACATTTTTCCATGACGGATATGGTTTCCTTGAAAGTATTAAGAGTAATTTCGCAAAGAGTTTAAATGACCTCGGGTTCGGCATTTTTAATAATGGCCTGCCTTAATTTGGATTTCGCTGTTCTAAGAACATATAGCATATACTCGTTGTACCTTAATCAGTTCATTCGTGACAACATTTTGTAAATGTCTTGTTAAAAATATCAGTACGAAATCTTAACATGTCGTTGATATCTTGAGTGGAATCTACCAGTAAATATCCATGGGTGTTCCGTCGCGGAACAATCTTAAAATAGAAAAAATAAAAGTATATACTAAATACTCACATACTAATACTAAAATTTCCCACGAAGGTAATGTAATATCCCGCGAAGACATGCCCTCGAACGTTGTGGGCTAAAAGTAAACAAATAAAAAGCATCACTAAAAGATGCAAATAAAAAGGAAATCTCAGATCATTTCTTGGTCTGAGACTTTTTTAATTAAAACAAAAAAACTTTCCTCTCAAACGAAAGTTACTTCCCACGCTGCGTCAAGCTTCAAACATTTTTCCTAGCAGCTAAAAAATAAAAAAAAGAAATATAAGTCATTAAATCAACAAATAGTTAACAGTCTCAGTATTTTAAATAATTCTAAAATAATCTATAAAACCATATTTACACTCGTAGAATCCATCCACCTTCAGCCACAGGAATTCACCTCGCAGTTCTACAAATACAAAATCATTTATTATTTATAAATAAATATTTAAATCATATATTACCTTCAACTCCAACCAAAACAGCTGCCATGAACTACTTTGACAAAATCGAAATGGCAGCTGTCAGTACATATTCCGATTAAAACTATGGTGACACCATTTTTGGACCAAATGCATGAAAATTCACACGATGACGACATTTGGGGACCAAATACGTAAAAGTGTTATACGTAGTTATACCTCTCTAGGTATAACGCAATATAAGCAAATTGAAAAAAACTGCTTCTAGGAAAATAAAATTTATTAATTGAAAGATTTATATTTTTAATAGTAGAAGTCTTTTCTTTCGGCTTCTGTCTCGATAACTTATAATTTTCACTTATTTAGACTTTGTTATACAAAACTTTTTATTTGTCTAGAACTTAGGAGGCCTTACCTCTGGTAGGGGGACTCTCCTAAGTGGTTAAAGAATACTCTCTGCTTTCCCTAGTTCAACCGCATCATATTTATATTATTGATTTACACGGGGATGATACTCCCCTCCACAAATTTCTAAAATTCAGCAATTTTCTAAGGGAAAATTGATGATCGCTCAATTTTCTGTTTTGAATAACAAAATCAGGAAATTGAGCGGAAATAACAAATTCAAAAAAAAAATCGAATCGAAAAACAATTTTCTGTAAGTTCGGTGATCGATTCTATGCATAACAAAATTTCAGGGTCATCATAATTCTTTAATTCATGAAACTTCATGTCACTTTACCAATGCAACGAAGTGCAGCCATTCAAAGGTGCACCTGTTGGGTAATTTTGCCGGTCTTAGATCGGTCGGTGACGTAGTCACGTATTTGGGCTTAATTGCCTGGTGACGATTTTCTTCGTCTGCTTTCATGAATGAATCATTACGTTGAGCGAATACTAGCGCCGGATCATATTACATTTCATTTGTAGAAGAATTTATGATCATTTTAGGCACGCGCCAAATGGGATAGAGTATCTGACACCTGATGGTTGTTGTTTATTGATTGTGGAAGTATACTTTGTTGCATTTACGTTAGGAATTCGTAATTTTAGGATTATGCAACAAGTTTATTGAATTTTAGAAGATTTGGAATGCCTTTTTTGGGATAAAAGGAAAAAACGTGATTTTGCTAGACGCATGACGTGCGTTTGGGATTTGTGTTTTGATTTACGTTATGAATCCGAGATTAGGTAGTTAGGCATGGTAGGTTTAGTGGATTCATAACAAAAGTTCACAAAGACGCGGGCGTCATTGGCAACGCCACCGGCAGACACAATTTCTATTGTGTTTCTGGCTATAAATAGCGAGCTACTGGAAGTAGCAAATCACTCAAGATCTGACTGAGCATCGAGGCAGATCGGCAGTACATTGAAGCCACTGAAGTCTTGCTTAACGCATTAAATCAAGGGAAGTACATGAAACCCTTTTTTACTAACCAATTTAACATATATATATTTTTTCAGCACCCTACATCGGGAGTTTTGATACCAGCAATTTTAAAGAGCAGTTATATGACGCTCACTCTGCTCAAACTAAAATCCAACCCCTTGTTATTTGATTTGATTTATGATAGTCTCTTTTCTATTACAGATAAGGATTAGAAATTCGCCAGTGGAGGCTCGTTATTTTAAGGTAGTAATAAGTGTAAATGTATTAAAGGAGCTTAAGTGAATTTTGGATTACCATAGATTTAAGTACTGAACTGACTAGTTGTTAAGAAGCATTTGAAGTGACAATAAACCAGTGAACTCTGATATTTGAAAGATCTTCTGTCTTATCATTTCAAAACCGTCACCTGCCCCTTTTATGATTAAGCCGATATTGGGACTTAACATTGGTCCTTCAAAGCCGGATAAGACAGAAAGATTTTCAAGATGACGGAGATCACCGGTTTGACATTGTCACTAATAGCTCTTAACGATCAAATAAAAAAGGCCGCCATAAATCACACCAAAGCAAATACTGATACAAAGGCAGGCCAGAAATACTATGCAGCATGCATAGAACCACTTGAAAAACTCTGGAAATCGTTCACAGATCTGCATGTAGCAATCTGGTCGACCAAAGATGGTGCTCAAACCGAATACGCCAAAGGGGAATTATATGAGGAAACCGAGCTCATATATATAAATCTCCTTTCTACTCTATTAGAGGAATTAGAGGAGTCATTGCCAGCACTCCCTCCTAACACAAATGAACCAGAGTTCAGTCAGTACGTCCCTCAAAGCCATAAACACGGCTTCCACCAATTCACATACCAACTTTCATCGGTAGCTACAAATCATGGCGTTCATTCCATGATCTCTATAACTCACTTATACACACAGACCCAAACTTATCCAAAGTACAAAAGCTTCATTACTTGAAGCTCAGCGTCACAGGCGAAGCAGAACGATTGTTACGTCAATTCGTAGTGACAGAAACCAATTATACCAAGGCTTGGGAATTATTAAAAAAGGGATATGACAACAAACGAGTCTTAGTCAACACTCACTTAAAGGCATTATTGACACAAATGCCCATTAAAAACGAATCAGCTCACGCCATTCGTTCGCTTCGAGACCAGACCGAAGAAAGCCTCCACGAGCTGAAATATTTAGAACTACCTATAGAACATTGGGATGCCATATTAATTTATAACCTTGTTCAACGCCTCCCACCAGAGACTCATCAACTATGGGAGCAAGTTAGCAAGTCCGAGTTACCAGCATACGCTGATCTGTCAGCTTTTCTGGAGTAACGTTTCCGTACTCTAGAATCAATTCAAGTACGTCAAGGCTTGAACTCAGCAGAACATGGACCACAAACAAGGTCTCCACATACCCAAGAGTTACGACGCGTGGGTATATAGCCACGAACTCAAATAACATGCCGTCATCTAACCATGCACACAAGCGTGGTCATGCCTTCATGAGCAAAACATATACTTGCACTAAGTGCAAACAAAATCACACGCTTTTTGATTGCGCGGCATTTAAAAAATTAACGCCAGCTTCAAGATTACAATTCGTGCAACAATTTGAGGTTTGTAAAAATTGTCTCGCATTAGGACACAACATTAATAGTTGCCCCAGCCAAAAGACCTGCTTCCTGTGTCACAAACGGCACAACACATTACTACACGTAAATCAACCTCTCGAAGCAAAAACCGAGGTGACAAATAATGACCAGAGGCAAGCAGACATGAAGCCTAGTGGCAGCAATGAGCCAAACACTACATCATTATTCTCAAATATCATCCGAGCATTATTGTCAACAGCGGTAGTCCATATTCAAGGTCCAAACGGACAAAATCATCAAGTGAGAGCCCTGATAGATTCGGGCTCTCAATTGTCGTTTATTACGGAAAGCCCAATAAAACGATTAAAAATGCAAAAACAAACTGCAAATGTTAAAGTAACTGGACTAGGTAAAATTCAGACAGCTTCCATAAGGTCCCAGGCGTCATTTCAACTAAAATCACTCCACACACAGTTTGAAACAAATATGAGCGCCCTCATACTACACAAAATCACAGATTTCGTCCCAGCCGACACATTGAACGTCAAAAGATTACACTATCTACAGCATCTACACCTAGCGGATCCGAAGTTCTACCAACCTGGTCCAATTGACGTTTTATTAGGAGCTGACATTTACGCAGACATCATCGAAAACGGAATCATCAAAGGTGCCCCAGGAGAACCCACAGCACAATATACTCAACTGGGCTGGATTTTAATGGGCAAAACAGAACACAGGGACGAAACTAAGCACATCAAAACACTCACAGTCCAAGTAACTGAAGATGACAAATTAGATCTTGAACTAAAACGATTCTGGGAATTAGAAGAAATCCCACGAAAAATAGCCCACCCCGATGATGAGTTATGTGAAAAAATATACAAAGACACACATCAGCGTTTAAGCCATGGACCATACCAAGTAAAACTACCCTTCAGGGGGAAAAGTGGACCAGAACTTGGTCAGACGAGGTTTATGGCGTTAAAACAATTTCTCCAACTTGAGAAACGTCTGGAAAAGCAAGTAGAAATGGCTACTCAGTATAAAGCATGTATGCAGGAGTACCAACAGCTTTGACACATGACTGAGATTCCATCAAGTCAACTTGAAACAGAACAAAACAAAGTCGGATCAAAGCCAATCCGACATTACTATTTACCACATCATGCAGTCACAAAAGACAGTTCTACGACCAAAACGAGAGTCGTATTCAATGCATCAGCTCGTTCCACCAATGGCCAGTCATTAAATGAGCAAATGTTAGTCGGCCCAACAATTAAGCAAACACTATGGGCCCTAATCTTACAATGGCGTCTGTACAAGTATGCACTGACAGCCGACATCGAATAAATGTACAGGATGATACATATGCATCCAGATCATCAAGACTTCCAAAGAATTCTATGGAGAAATAGTTCCGAGGAGCCAATAAAAGATTTCCGTTTAACCACGGTCACATTCGGCACAGCAGCAGCTCCATATCTGGCTATTCGAACACTCCAACAACTAGCTAATGATGAGCAACACCTTTCCCCACTGGCAGCTCAGAATCTACGGGCAAACTTCTACGTCGACGATTTATTAACGGGGCTCACAGCATCAGTGCCGGCTTGTCACTACAACAAGAGCTCATTAGTACACTCAGAAAGGAGGATTTAACGTTAGAAAATGGACAGCGAACTGCCCAGAACTGCTGACGAACATTTCAAAGAAGGATCAACAAATTAACATAATACTATACTTAGCAGAGAAGAACACTATAAAAACTCTCGGACTGCAGTGGAATCCTTCAACAGATGAATTTAGCTTCGCCATTGAGCCAACAACGTCAAAGGATAAATATACCAAGCGACAGGTTCTCTCTGAAACTGCAACTTTGTTCGACCCGCTCGGATGGTTAGCTCCATGCGTCATAATCGCAAAAGTCTTTATACAAAAACTATGGCTAGCCGGGTACTCTTGGGACGAACCATTACAAACCATAATGGCCCAAGAATGGATCAGATATCGAGAGAATTTACTAGACTTCAAATCCATAAGAATACCCAGATGGATATTATTTTCACCAAAAATAAAAAATATTAAGCTACACGGATTCTGTGACGCATCTACAAAGGCTTACGCAAGTGTGTCATTTCTGCGTATTGTCAACAATGACAACTCAATCATTACACATTTATTGACATCAAAAACATGAGTTGCCCCTACGAAGTCCACATCACTGCCCAAATTGGAACTATGTGGAGCGGTCATTCTATCCCGTCTCCTGAAACAATTAAAAAACGATATGCAGTTGCAAGAAATATCAACTATAGCATGGTGCGATTCAGAGATTACATTGGCGTGGATACACAGCCATCCAACACGATGGAAAACCTTTGTGGCGAATCGAGTCGCCGAAATCCATGAGAATCTCCACCCTAGGTTTTGGCATTTTGTCCCATCAATGGACGATCCTGCGGACTGCACCACTCGATTATTATATCCCACCGAACTACGCAATCACAACCTCTGGTGGGAGGGTCCACCATGGCTTCAACAACATGAAAATAGCTGGCCACAGCAACCTGTCAGTAACAAGAGTTTTGAACTTGAATCACGAAAGGTCAAAGTTTTGATTTGAACTGATGACCAAGTTGCTTGGCTAGAAAAGTATTCATCATTCACTAAACTAATTCGCATCATCGCATATTGCAGAAGATTTTATGCCAATTGTCAAACACCACCAATAAAACGCAAAACCGGCTATTTGACATCTAATGAATTAAATCAAGCAGAAAACAGAATCATAGGGATCATACAACCTGAAGCATTTCCTGATGAATATGAATGTCTACTGAAAAAAAGTACAATCTCAAGCAAAAGCCGAATATTGAGCTTAAATCCATATTTGTATGAGAACAAAACGATTCGAGTTTTTGCCAGACTCGAAAACACCACGTTAACATACAACCAAAAACATCCGATGATTTTACCCAACAAGCATCATGTGTCAAAAATAATCATCGATTACATTCATCAATATACATTCCATGGAGGCACACAACTAGTTATCAATACACTAAGGAACAAGTATTGGCTAATAAATGCCAGAAATACTATCCGACATCGAATCCACCACTGCATACCATTCTTTCGAACCAAGCCAAAACCCACAAATCAAATAATGGGAAATCTACCGCCGTCAAGAGCAACACCATCCATGGTGTTCGAACATACTGGAGTAGACTACGCCGGCCCAATCGATATAAAAACTTCAGAAATACGAAATGCCAAAATTATGAAGGCATACTTCAGTATATTCATATGCATGGCCACAAAAGCAGTCCATATTGAAATAGTGACCGAACTCACAACGACAGCATTCCTTGCCGCGCTCAAACGTTTCACTGGTCGAAGAGGTTTATGCCGACATCTATATTCTGACTGCGGTACGAACTTTATCGGAGCAAACAAGGAACTATCCTGTCAGTTAAAAAACATGTTAAACCAACTTCCACACGACATCGCTACAGACATTATGTTGGCAGGAATTACATGGCACTTTAATCCAACAGCCGCGCCACACTTTGGTGGATTATGGGAAGCCGGGGTAAAGTCATTGAAAACACATTTAAAACGAACAATACAAAACGCTATACTAACGTATGAGGAACTTTCGACTGTCATGTGCCAGATTGAAGCTTGCATTAATTCACCCCCGCTAACTCCACTGTCAAACGATCCGAAAGATTAAAACGTTTTGACACCAGGCCACTTTTTAACAGGCAGAAACATTAAAGCAATTCCAGAGCCATCTACACCTCCGAATGATACATTACCCAAGCGATGGCAATACGCGCAGTATTTAACAAAACAATTTTGGAGAAAATGGTCTGCGGAATATATACACAGCTTGCAAACACGCACAAAGTGGAGAAATTCTGAAAATAATCTAAAACCTAATGACATGGTCTTAATCGACAACAAAAATTGTCCTCAAAGAAAATGGTTACTCGGCAGAATAACTAAAATTCATTTTGGAACGGAAAACAAAGTCAGAGTAGCGACAGTTAAAACAGCGCAGCAAGAATACTGTCGACCAACAACAAAATTGTTTAAACTACCAATCGAAGAAAAACAACAAAATCTCAAGCAGCAGGAGTAGTATAAAATCCTCCACAAATCAAAGCAGCGAACAATCACTAGTTAATTCCCAATTGTCACACCTACTACAGACGCTGTACGTTCGATCAACTGACTAGTCAGCAAGAAATTACACTAGTCATTATAAATGTCAGAAAGACTTGCAAAATAACAACGCAAGAATACCATCAACCGAGTCCAAAAATATAAAAGCAACCAATAATAAGCAGAATAATACGTTTTCTCAAAATATTCTACTATCCACACTCTGCAGAACGAACAGTAACGCCATCTCATAAAATAAAGAGGTAACATTAGATCATTAAAAAGGCAGGTAATGCAGAACAAAACCAAATTAAAACCAACTTTACTTGGAGTTAAATCCGCCAAAAGGTAAATCTGTCAAATACAACGAGCTGCAAATCACATGGAAAAGTAACCTCGCTACATAAAGACAACTGGTTGATTCTTTAACTTTATTGTTTTTTTTTCTTTTTTCTTTTTAATTATTATTTTTTATTAATTTTCGTTTGATTTTCGGTAAGCACCCTCTGCATTTATTTTGAAATTTTTTATTTTTCTTATTATTTTTTATTATGATTTTTTGTATGCAGCTTGAAAATTAGAATGGACTCACTACCAAGTCTCGATGATTACTTATTCATAGACGAAGTTCCTGAGCCAGAAGTTCCTACAAAGGACAAGCTCCGGACCACAGACATGCCACGATGCCCCAGAACCTACATACCACCCTTCGAGGCAGTACTAGCACCGGAAAGGCTAAAACAAATAGCCAAAGAAATTACGACTAGAAAGCTAACGAGGCCATCTAGACCTCCTACAGGGGCCAAAAAAGCCCCAGAACAGTCAAAGGCAATCGAATATGCAAAGCCAGCTTTGAAGGCTTAGTCGCAGAATATTACAAAGCCAGCGTTGAAGGTTTCTTCCACGACGCACAATACGTCAACTCAAGGACCGGCTCCGACGCCTTCAACATCAGCCGCCTACCATACGACGCATCAGTCAGAAGGCTGGCTCCGACGGTTTCAACATCAGCCGTCAAACCATATGACGCAACAGTCAGGAGGCCGGCTCCGACGGCCTCAACATCAGCCGCGAAACCATTTGACGCATTACTCAGAAAGCCGGCTCTGACGGCTTCAACTTCAGCCGCAAGGCCATATCACACATCAATTAGAAAGCCAGCTATGACGGCTTCCTGTGCAGCATCACACGAAGCGTCAGCGTTGAGCAATAATCCAGTGCAGAAGGCTGTACATCAACGTCCCGATTCGTCAGCAGCACGACCTACGAGGAGACCTCCACCCAATTTGATAGTGGAAACTCGGCTCTGGGATCAAATCCAATCCCAACCAATCCCATGGCTAAGGGTTTCTCAGCAAGGAAATGATATCGAATAACTACCGAGGACGGAGATACACTTCTGTTTCTCAGATTGAGCAACGGACAAATAAGGGTTCGCTTGCAACTTAAACAGTGAAGTAAGTCATATAAAATTTTTATTTATTAACATAAAAACAAAACATGTTAGTTGCTCCATTCCTGGAGGCGGGAGGATGTTCCGTCGCGGAACAATCTTAAAATAGAAAAAATAAAAATATATACTAAATACTCACATACTAATACTAAAATTTCCCACGAAGGTAATGTAATATCCCGCGAAGACATGGCCTCGAACGTTGTGGGCTAAAAGTAAACAAATAAAAAGCATCACTAAAAGATGCAAATAAAAAGGAAATCTCAGATCATTTCTTGGTCTGAGACTTTTTTAATTAAAACAAAAAAACTTTCCTCTCAAACGAAAGTTACTTCCCACGCTGCGTCAAGCTTCAAACATTTTTCCTAGCAGCTAAAAAATAAAAAAAAGAAATATAAGTCATTAAATCAACAAATAGTTAACAGTCTCAGTATTTTAAATAATTCTAAAATAATCTATAAAACCATACTTACACTCGTAGAATCCATCCACCTTCAGCCACAGGAATTCACCTCGCAGTTCTACAAATGCAAAATCATTTATTATTTATAAATAAATATTTAAATCATATATTACCTTCAACTCCAACCAAAACACCTGCCATTAACTACTTTGACAAAATCAAAATGGCAGCTGTCAGTACATATTCCGATTAAAACTATGGATGATCATTTTTGGACCAAATGCATGAAAATTCACACGATGACGACATTTGGGGACCAAATACGTAAAAGTTCACAAAGACGCGGGCGTCATTGGCAACGCCACTGGCAGACACAATTTCTATTGTGTTTCTGCCTATAAATAGCGAGCTACTGGAAGTAGCAAATCACTTAAGTTCTGACTGAGCATCGAGGCAGATCGGCAGTACATTGAAGCCACTGAAGTCTTGCTTAACCCATTAAATCAAGGGAAGTACATGAAACCCTTTTTTACTAACCAATTTAACATATATATATTTTTTCAGCACCCTACATCGGGAGTTTTGATACCAGCAATTTTAAAGAGCAGTTATATGACGCTCACTCTGCTCAAACTAAAATCCAACCCCTTGTTATTTGATTTGATTAATAATAGTCTCTTTTCTATTACAGATAAGGATTAGAAATTCGCCAGTGGAGGCTAGTTATTTTAAGGTAGTAATAAGTGTAAATGTATTAAAGGAGCTTAAGTGAATTTTGGATTACCATAGATTTAAGTACTGAACTGACTAGTTGTTAAGAAGCATTTGAAGTGACAATAAACCAGTGAACTCTGATATTTGAAAGATCTTCTGTCTTATCATTTCAAAACCGGCACCTGCCCCTTTTATGATTAAGCCCATATTGGGACTTAACAATGGGGTACCCCTGAAATCTCTTTATATATTTTTAGCAGCTCTGAACTATTTTCTGGATAAATCTGTCTCGCTAAATGAATAAACTGGCTCATATCGCGAGGGTTGTTAAACACAACGAGATATTTACAGTTAAGTGATATGTCTCGGCAAAACTTGCCTTGATGAAATACATTTTGTGTTACAAGGATTGCTGAAAGATTGCGATGGTGTGATCCTTTTGTAAAGAGTTCACATACTTGTCTGCTAAAAGTATTTATCATCATATCATCCAATACAATTAATGTAGGTTCCTGTGTTTAATTTACAAACTCTTCAAGAATACTATCAATAAATTCGATATCAGTGAATGTGGTATCTGAGGGCAGAGCCCCATGTTCTGTATTACACCAGATAACTCTTGTTATTTGCGGCCTTGTAAAAAATATATTATTGAGAAAGTCTTTTATAAATGTTGTTTTTCCACAGCTTGAATGTCAAGCAACCTTCATTGTAAACGGATGTTTAAACTTGATCATTGTTGGTTTTAAAATATTTTAAATAAAACTGTTATTCATTGAGTTGTATTTATACATTCGGTGAAATGAGTAGAAGACAAGTCCGGAATGAACTGCACAAATCAGCTCGCATAAACTTTAAGCGACAGAGTATTACTATCAAGGGTATTGATGATTTGTGGCAGTCAGACTTGGTCGATATGGGTTTGTACGCTTCAGAAAACCAAGGCTTTCGTTTTTTTTCTCACTGTAATTGATACGTTTTCAAAATATGCATGGGCCTCACCAATTAAAAGTGAAAAGGTATCAGAAGTTGTTAAAGCGATGCAGTCTCTTTTTGATCAAGGTCGCCTTCCAAGAAATTTACAAACAGATGATGGAAAGGCGTTTTTTAATAAATCGTTGCGACAGCTTATGAATCGCTATGATATTAACCATTATTCCACTTGCAGCTCTTTAATAGCTTCAAGTGTAGAAAGGTTTAACAGAACGTTAAAAAGCATGATGTGGAAAGAATTCAGTATGAACGGAAATTATCACTGGATTATTATGTTAACTAAGTTAACAGAAGCGTATAATTCAACAAAGCATCGCACTATAAAATGCAGCATGTAGATGTTGGCCCACTCAACGAGAAACGTTTATTGTGGAATGTGTATAAATATCCAAGGTAAAACCCAAACCGAAATATAAAGTAGGTGATTTTGTTCGTATAAGTAAGCACAAGAATGTATTTGAAAAAGGCTATACCCCTAATTGGTCTACCGAAATATTTGTATAAATATAGTCAAAAGCACATTTCCAACGACCTATGTTCTCGAAGATTATGAACAAAATGTGATTCAGAGAAAGTTTTATGAGCTTGAGCTGGCTTCAGTCAAACATCTTTATCTTGTAGAAAAAGTTTTAAAAAGTCGCGGAGATAAAGTATTAGTTAAATGGTTAGGCTTTTCACCTAAGAAGAACGCCTGGATTGATATAAAAGACGTCGTGTAATATTTTTAAAACATAGTCATCATGCTACTCTTGAAAAGAGAATCTGTCCGCTTAAAAAAATTCCATAATCTTCCTTTAGATGACAGAAAGCGTTGCAAACCAGCAAGAAGTGGATTCTTTTACAGAAATCTTAAAGATAAAATAAAATGTTACTTTTGCTCCCTGGAAATGTATGCTATGAACTGCCCAGAAGACGTTGAAGCAGAACACATTCATCTATCTCCAAACTGCACGTATGCCAATGGTCGTGAAGTATGTGGACTATACAATAAACCGCTCACCAAGCCGGTTCAATCAAAGACTTTAATTTATACTTTCACCACTTTGAAGCTTTTAGCAGGTACTGTACTTGTTCTTGGACTGTTTTGTGAAATTTATTATTTTTACGAATACTTCAAACAGAAACTATGAAAAAATGTTCATCGATTGTAAAAAAAATACTTGACTACTATTAACCACTTCTTTTATTTCTTCGCCTGATCTTTTTTGAGATCATCGCATTAATTCGAAACGACGGAAAAGCTTACCTTACACCCAACATTTATACACCGCTTCTCTCTATAACCAGCCAGTTTCGCTTTCAAAACATAAAAATATAAACAACAAACTTTGCCCCCAGCAGGCCCCCTCGAAGGCAGAGTGTAAACAACAATTTTGCTCCCGATCGTCCCCCACGTAAACAAAACGTTGCCCCTATGCCTTTGAAAAAACAAGTTTAATTTCAAATTCGACCGCGAAAAATATAAACCCACCTCTTGAGCAGGTACACTACATGTATTCACATGTGTCCGAACATAACAAGTCTATTCTCATTTTTCAGATCAATAGTGTCACACGGTACAAACACACCTCCATATTCTGGAAGTTGTTTCCAATTCCGCCATTTACTTTACACACAAGTGATACAAAAAACAACTTTAGTCTCATCAACTTTCGTTTTCCCGTGCATATGCCCATTTCTCATCTGATTTACTCTATAGTGGGACAGGGGTCTTCTGTCTCTTACAAACGCAATGTTAATTGGTATCCAAAGTGTCTTGGTTTCAGAAATCGACTTAGGTGTTTTTGAATGTGGTTTCAGACTTTTTCCTATACCACTAGCTGATAAGCGGCGTTTGGAAGTGGCTGATAACGGTTGTCTTGCTGATGATATTTCAGCAAGTTCGGAGAAATCCTCTTCCATTCTTTCAGGTGGATTTTCCTTTAAAGGTGATGTTTGTGTTGATATTACATATTTTAAAAAAAATTTCGTTTGAGTAGTACTATCCCTCAGACTTTTCTACTTTTCTTGCGGTATGTGAATATTTGGTTTTTCATCTGACACACGCAGATCTTTCCGTCTTAAGTTTGAAAACTTTTTTAACTCATTTCGGTAATTATACCATTTTTCCCTATCAGATAAATTCTTTTTTTTTTAAATTTTATACATGGTCTTATCGAACCTAGGTTGATTCAGGGAATCCTCAATCTCGTTTTTCAATTTTTCGTAAACTTCTGGTGAAAGAAGTAACATTTTACTTAGATTATTTTTTTAAAACATATTTCGCGATTAATGAACCAATTACACTTGATAATAGGCTGAATCAGTATTTTACGTTGTCTGGGTGCGGATCTTTTTGCAACAACTAATTTTCGCGAATCCTTTTTATACTTACAGAGCGAATTGTATATTTGTCCATGAGGGATATGGTTTCCCTTCTAAGTATTAAGAGTAATTTCGCAAAGAGATTTTATGACTTCAGGGTCGGAGGTTTTAATAATGGCCTGCCTTAAATTTGGTTTCGCTGTTCTAAGAACATATAGCATATGCTTGGTGTCCCTTAATCGTTTACTGACTAAAGGAAGATAGAAAAAATATGTAAATGTCTTTTTAAAAATATCAGTTCGGAATCTTAACACCTCGTTGATATCTTGAATGGAATCTATCAGTGAATATCCATGTGGCACTTGTGTAATCTCTTTATATATTTTTAGCTGCTCTGAACTATTTTCTGGATTAATCTGGCTCGATAAATGAATAAACTGACTCTTGTCTCGAGGGTTTTTAAACACAACGAGGTATTTACAATTAAGTGATTTATCTCGGCAAAACTTTTCCTGGTGAAATACATTTTGTGTTGCAAGGATTGCTGCAAGATTGCAATGGTGTGATCCTTTTGTGAGGAGTTCACATACTTGTCTGCTAAAAGCATTTGACATCATATCATGCAATATAATTAATGTAGGTTCCTGTGTATAATTTACAAACTCTTCAGGAATACTATCAATAAATTTGATGTTAGCGAATGTGGTATCTGATGGCAGACCCCCTTGTTCTGTATTACACCAGATACCTCTTGTTATTTGCGGTCGTGTTAAAAATATATTATTTGGAAGGTTTTTTATAAATGTTGTTTTACCACAACCTGAAGGCCCTGCGACCATCATTGTAAACGGATGAATAAACTTGTTAATTTCTGGTTTTAAAATATTTTATATAAAGCTGTTATTCGTTGACCGTGTTGTGGCGAAATCTCTTGGATTTGCTCCCCACGATGAAGAAATGAGCTGCCAATGTTCTGATGAATTCTAGAAGATAATTAGGGCAGCACGTTAGAGTGGGGACCACCAAAAATCACAAGAAATGGCGGCACGCTCCCCCTCGATCTTGCGACGATTCAACCTGGCAGGCCATTTTTTTTGCCCGAGAACAAAAGACCGTACAAGAATTTTAGCGCGGCCACTAGAGTAGAGTAAAAGAAGAGTGATAACAGCAGTCAGATCGGAGAAGGACATTTTATTTTAGATTGCAGAATTTTTTCTTTTGGTTTAAAAAGATAAAGGAGTTGCAACAAAAATAAGTTGTGAATAATAAGTGAATTATAACGAAGAAGAACGTGTTGTAATTTCGTAAAACCCCATCAAAAGTAGAGGAAGAGCTGAAGAAAGAAATTTGGAAATCTTGCGAATGTACCGCGCAAACGGGAATACCCAACGGGTCCCTCTTGAGTCCCGCTATTGGTGGAGATAAACCCCACAACGGCTCACACAAAAGATAAGTGATATTTGCATTTATTTTAATTATCTTTCAGGCATGGCATAAGTTTTCATAATCGATTCAGAGAAATTTCTCTGTACTTTTCTGCGGCAACATAAGATTCACTAGATTGAACCCAGCACCACGGTTTACACTAAAGCTGTTGGGTTTTGGCATTGTTGAGGAAACTATCGTTGTAGAATTCCAGATTAAAACAATACTTTAATATAAACTGAACTGATTTATTAACTAGTAAAACTTCGTATTGACCTTACTCTAAAAGTGACTCGACACAAGTAGTTGAATAACTAGAATAGATCTAACCTATTACAATATATAAGAATGTAGCTTAGCTCGCGGTGATATCGCTGTTACAAAATAGCTGAACCGCTGTACAAAATTTTTAAAGCATACGCCACAAAAGCCAAGAGATATCTTCGTTTACCTAAATTTTCTTTCGCGCATAGAATAAAAAGAAACAGCTTCTCGAAGTCTTTCTGTAAGAACAAAGAACACGCTATACAGAACGCAACATAACGGCTGTACAAAAAGGAAAGATTACTAGAAACATTTCTATTCTCTTTCAGGCATAGCATAAGCTTTCATAATCGATTCAGAGAAATTGTTTTGTACATTTCTGCGGCAACATAAGATTCACAAGATCGAACCCAGCACCACGGTTTACACTAAAGCTAAGAGATATCTTCGTTTACCTAAATTTTTTTTCGCGCAGAGAACTAGAAACAGCTTCTCGAAGTTTTTCTGTAGGAACAAAGAACGCGTTATACAGAACGCAGAATTACGGCTATACAAAAGTAAAAATTCCTAGAAACATTTTAATTCGCTTTTAGGCATGGCGTAAGAAATACTTTCTCGATTCTTTTTCGTAATTAATTCAGATACAATTTCTCCGTACTTTGCATAAAGCATAAAATTTGCTTGACCAAACACAGCGAAACGTCTTACACGAAAGATAAGTGAAATTTACATTTACCTCAATTCTCTTTCAGGCATAGCATAAGAAATACTTTCTCGATTCTCTCTCATAATCGACTCAGAACAAATTTTTCTGTGGAAACATAAAACACGTTTCACTAATTTCCGGATACCTTTAAATTCCTTCCCGGCATACAATAAGCAACTATTCCTAATACTTTCCTACAAGCGAACCAGCACCGATTTCTCGACTCGGTACCACAATAATGCAGTTCAGTGCTCACCACGTCTTGTGTTTCTTCCTGCAATAAGAACAAAGGGAGATAAATAAAATATTTCTTCAAAAGTATTCCAATTCTGACGGCCGACGCATTTACACCTATGTCTCCTTGAAGGAGTAAGAGCCAAGAGTCACATATCACCAACGAAAGTAGTTATCAGGAAGTGTTCCTGGGAAACCCCTTCTGGGCACCCGAGTTAGTTAAACAGGCTGTCAAGAAGAGGGCCCCCGAGCCCAGTTTCCTCACAATTTCAACCAGACACCAACTCATATTCATTGGCACGAGTCACTGTACCTGTTCACTTGATTCGAAACGAGTGGTCATAGCAATTATTCAACCGAGAGCTTGCATTAATTCTACAGCTAACACTGAGCACAAGCCCGAAAAGTTATACCGCGGATTTATATTGCGAAATATCAAAGCACAAGCAACCCAACGTAACATAAGTGTCACATAACATCTGCTGAGGTCCTTTAATAAATGCTTGCCTATTTTATGTTAGGACATAGCACAAGTAAACACACTGCTCCTCCACTGATCTCCCGTCGCTTCAATTCTTTTCGTTAGGCCTATGGTGTGTGGTTACGCGAAGAAACGCTACCGATTTAATTAGATTCGCAGACCACTACAACCCCAAACCGGTGCGAATGTAAACAAATTCGACTTCCACCAGTTGGCCATACTTACTACGACACGCCACTGATTAGCTGACGCGAGCCGTGTGTGATACTGAGTGCGACCTAGGGACTGATAGAAACAATACTCATCGTAGAGTTGACGAGTATTACTTAAGTTTTTCTGCCGCCAAATATAGTTCGCTGGCTCCATGTACGCTCGGTGAGAAACTTGGGACAATCTAATTTTAATCTTAACTGCGGGGGTACGGAGTACAGATCCCCGCCATATCCGAACGGTTTTGGGCTGATTTTGTTGTTTAAAACTAAACACTCGAATGGTCGAATATATTTGAACTTTCACTTAAAGGTGGGAAGCTTGGTTACTTGAATAAAAGCTCCCTGCTGCGAACGATAGGGCTGCCCAAACAAGAGACAAGGGAAATTGTAAATTTTGTAATAAAGAGTTGCTCCGTCTCCCGCTCGGCCAGGGCAATTTTGTTCCAACATAAAATTATGTTACAGTATTTATACATTTGGTAAAATGAGCAGAAGACAAGTCGTTAATGAATTGCATAAACCAGCTCGTAAGAACTTTAAACGACAGGGTGTTACTATTAAGTGTTTCGATGATTTTTGGCAGGCAGACTTGGTCGATATGGGTTCGTACTCGTCAGAAAACCAGGGTTTTCGTTTTCTTCATACTGTAATTGGTACCTTTTCAAAATATGCCTGGGCGTTACCAATTCAAAGTAAGAAGGCTTAACAAATTGTTAAGGCAATGCAGTCCCTTTTTAATCGAGGCCGCATCCCAAGAAACTTACAAACAGATGATGGAAAGGAGTTGTTTAATAAAATGGCCCAACAGCTTCTAGAACGATATGATATTCATTATTCAACTTACAGCGCTTTAAAACCTTCATTGTTTAAAGATTTAACAGAACGTCAGAGAGCATGATGTGGAAAGAATTCAATATGAACGGCAATTATCATTGGATTTGCCTGCTAGCTAAGTTAACGGACCCCTATAATACAACAAAGCATCGCACGGTTAAAATGCGGCCTGTAGATGTTAGTCCACGCAACGAAAACCTTTATTATCGACTGTACGTAAATATCCATAAATAAAATCAAAGTGTAAATATCAAGAAGTAAATATAAGCATGTATTTGAGAAAGGTCTACTGAAATATTTAAAATAAATTAGGTCAAAAGAACACTTCCAACGACTTATATTAAGGAGGATTACGAACGAGATGTAACTCAAGGGGGGCTTTATGAACTCGAACTGGCTCCAGTCCAATATCCAAATCTATACCTTGTAGAAATTTATTTTAAAAAGACGTGGAAATAAAGTTTTTGTGAAGTGGTCCGGTTTCTCAGCAAACCATAGTTCCTGGATTGATATAAAAGACGCACTGTAATATTTCTAAACGCAGTCATCTTGATACTTTTAAAGAGAGAATCTGACCGTTTAAAAACCCTCTATAATCTATCTTTAGATGACAGAAATTGTTGCAAACTAGCAAGAAACGGATTCTTTTATACAAATTTTAAAGATAAAATAAAGTGTTACTTTTGCTCCCTGGAAATGTATGCTATGAATTGCCCAGAAGATATTGAAGCAGAACATATACGTCTCTCCCCAAAGTGTGTCTAGGCAAACAGTAGGGATGTTTCTGGCCCGTACACCCAGCCATTATTGCAGTCAAACTCTTCAAAATATATCTTTAATAAACTAAAATTTGCAGCAGGAACAATTATTGTTTTAGGATTCTGCTGTGAAACTTATTACTTTTACCGGGTATTTAAATAAAAAACAAGCAGGTTGAACGACACACCTACAATCAAATATTCTGGTTTCGATTCAACACAAGAATTTCGCAACGGAAAAAATTAAAAATTATTCAATAAAAATGTTTATAAGCTACATGTCGTGTTTTTTTTCATTTCTCACAGGTCAAGTTTACCAAACCGGCAACCTGATTTCACCGGCATAAGCCCCTTTGTTTACATATGTACTTGCAACCTGCTGGCCAGTCGATTCTTTTATTTTCGTTTCTTACTTTTTGTTTACGTTCTCATTCTGTACTCGCTTGCTTCAACTAAAGATCATCATTACATGCATGATCTCCCATTCCCACGCACGCTTAAAATACCAAAGTGCCTTGACCGTTCAAGTTTGAAAATACGTAATATGCACAAGAAATATGCCTGGTATGACAAAATGACGTAGAAGAAGCGTGACTACTGATCAAGCTTTTTTGGAGTGGTAGAAAAAACTGAACGGAATATAAAAAAGAAATGCAAGAACAGTTGAAGATAACGATGTAGGTTTAAACCATGCATGCTAGCTACACATGTTCGCACGATTTTGTACTTTAGTTGTCTACTTCCCTGGTAGTGCAATTTTATAAAAGTTTACTATGCTTGTAGGTAAGCCGCCTTTAGTACACCTGCTTGCACCCACTAGGCTCAGCCATCCTAGCAACAGGACCTTTCCAAAAACAGTACCCATCTCCCGTCCTTGCCACAGACAGCACCAGCTCACTTCTTCCAACCAACGTCCTGCATGTAGACAAATCGGTATCAAGTCAGCTTTTTTTTAGTTATGCCACCAATTATTGCAACAAGGTCCCATCTACCGTCCTTACCACAGACAGCATCAGCTTTCTCCTTCCAACCAATATCCTCTTCATTTTTACCCCACAATGCTTGCGACAGGGACGTGTCTATCTTATTCCCTCCTCAACAACTTCTTACCGGCGGCGGGAACCATCTTGCAGAAAACCCGCGAGTGGGATGCTCCTGGCAGTTGTGCCTATCGGACGTAATGATAAAGTATATGGAGGTGGGACCCTCACTACTTAGTAGTAGCATAGCTATGCGGGTTCTGCCCCAACTTCCTGTGTATTTTTAAGGTGGCCTCTAAATTTACAAAATGATATCAAAGGCTCTTCGTTTACGTGGACGAGCAAAGTTGTGGGTGATGACGTAATTAAAGCTCTATGGTTGGGTTCCATGGTTGCAACGCTAGCTCCACCGGCCCCTCAGTCGTTTACCCTAGGCTTTGCTTATGACTAGTCTTAAAAGATTTATAACGCTGCACAATATGCAAAAGCTATCAAAACAAAAATGTTATTCATTCTCGCTGCTTCAGTAGGTAGCTGCAGTTTTTATTAAACCTGATTTAGCGCATAACAAGAACAGCACGTCACATCGTTCGTTGCCACTGCTGCTTCACCCAATTAAATTTGCACATCAGATCAATGATATTTAATTATATGAGTAGAATGGTAGGAAGGTGTGATTGCAAACAAAAGCAGTTTGTATGAAAAACGAAAAAAAAACTGAATCACATTGCCCGCATGTAAACATGGGCACGTGCCGGTAAAAACAGGGTGACAATTTGGTGAACCTGAAATGAAAAATACGAAATGTAGGCCATATTAATTTGAAATATT
The DNA here is from genome assembly GCA_963930735.1 of Dioctria linearis. Lineage (NCBI taxonomy): Eukaryota > Metazoa > Arthropoda > Insecta > Diptera > Asilidae > Dioctria > Dioctria linearis. The sequence continues at coordinate 131,179,119 of OZ005740.1, read as the reverse complement.
TTATTTTCGCAAGATGACATTAATTGTAAAAACTGAAAATAAACGTATACTGCTCACGTTTTTATAAAGATCAAATAAAGATCAATCTGGCTAAAACAAAGCTATAACCGGACAATGGATGAAGTTTAAGGCTTTCGTGATAACTTATGTTGGGTGCCATGCAATCAACAAATTTTTTTTGATAATTAAACCATTCTTTAACTCAAACTTGTTTTTCACGTATCGAAATTTTGTTTATACATATCTATCACACTGATTAAAGGGTGCAAATAATTCGCATATTGCGCTCATCTTTGCGACCGGCATCATAAAGTATATGTCATGAGGGTGCTCCTCGTTAAAACCGTGCAATAATTAGCCGAGACTATTTTGATATAAAAACTGGCGGGATAGTATTTTGAAATAAAAACTGTTGGGATAGGATCAAAAAAAAATATTTATTTTTCTTAATTTTTTTAATTTCACAAGATCGATTCAATTTTTAATGATTATTTCACTTTAATTTATTCCGTTTAGGATTATTTATTGTTGTCTTCTAGAAGTACTGTGATAGCTATTCTCGGACGTGGGAGGGAGTACCGGTTTATAATGGACAACTCAGTGGTTGTGAAATTCCAATATAAAATTTATTAAATTTCAACAGCTTAAAACTAACTATCATAGTAATTCATTTAAAAGAAAAATTCAAAACTACAAACTACTATACAATTCAATAAACTTCAAGCAAAAAAATTAAAGTATTAAAAAATAATAAAAAAAAAACAAATTAAAATTAAAATTAAAATTCAATGAGCTCCTGCTGCCAATGTTCTTATTGTTATGAAATATTGCGGATTAATCTTAGGTGTGGGACGGAATATTGCAGATTAATAGTTACAGCTGCAGGAAATATAATATATATATATATATGGGAACATAATTTCATTTCTTCTTAAAAATATTTTAAAACTTCCATAAAATCACGTTCACACAGACGCGCAGACTTTAGATCAGCATTTTCAGATGCCTGCGCGCTTGTTTATCAAAATGATCATATTGTAATGTGATGCTTAAATAATTTCCCAGAGCAGCAAGAAAAGCTTTTGACTAGATAAAAAAGTTCAGTCTTGAGGTCTCCGGCGCGGTGTTAAATCGATTCATAAAATAGTCTTGTGGGTTTCCTAATAATACATATATAACACAATAAATTACCGTTTAATTCAAAAGATCAATGTGATCGACCAAAGTGATCAATTTTTAAATACATATAAAAAAAATATATATATATATATATATCAATATATAATAAAAATTGTTCCTATAGAAGGCGCATCAATCGCGATAAAATATTTTTTTTCTTTACGCTGCGAATAGTGTAAATGAAATATAATTCAATTCGTGGATTTCCCGAATGATCCACAAATTGTCAACAAATGCAGCTGATGAAAAAAGTTTTATATATAATTAGTTCAGAGAACATGAACTAAAAATTTTAAATAAACTAGTCGCTACCTGAATTCTTAAGTGTCCAATATACAAAAAGTTGAAATGGAAGAAAAACGAATTTTAAAGTTTGAATACATTTTTAACCCAGTAAAATAAAGATTTATGAAGAAAGTATTGTTTAATATTAGAAAATGAATAGTTTTGTTGAAATAATAGTTTCAAAACGATCTTTTAGGTTTGACCCGTACTTAGAATTTGGTGAAGTTAAAAAAAAGTCAAAAGTGCACATTGGACAATTTTCATATAATTATAAAAGATTCATGATGATGTTTTTGCTCCGTGTTCAATACGCCAATTTGAATATAAATTGGCTATTTGATATTGGACCTTTAAGAAAAAAACCCATATTTCTATCAAATTAGTAAAAAAAAAACCGTTTTTTTTTTTTTTTTTTTTAAACTGATAATAAAATCACAAAAAAGTATTTTTTCTTTCCTAAATGAAGGTAAAATTAATTATTTTTACAAAAATAAAATAATTTAGGTAAACAAAAATAAGTCTATATTTCATTTTTAGAGGAATTAATAAATAACAAACGAAAAATATAACATAAAAACTTTTCATAAAAATAAATTCCAAATACATATAAAACATAAGTATGTGCGTAAACAAAACTAGAACTTAAAACTATAAACGATTTGGTATCATTTTTTAAGGCAAATTTAAAACTGCCTTATAGAATTTCACGTCATCCGCAGGCATGTAAGGAAGCATCGAAGATATATTTTTAATTTTTTCTTTGGTCATGGCAGTTGTTGATTTCAAGTTAGAAACATTCGGCAGTTCAGTTTGTTGTTGACGATTTACTTTTTTTTTAATAAAAATAGGAACCTTTTTCTTCTCAGCGAATTTGCCATAGTCCTCTTGAAATGTGATGTGAAATAGATCGTTAGTATCATAGAAAATTTCTTTAACAGAATTATATTTTACAGCAGAAAAATTAAATCCGACACTTGCAGCATTATAGTTAAAAAAGTCTCTGGATGAACACTGTAAGATTTTTAGAGATACCTTTGGATAGTTCATATCTTTCAGGTTTCTCAAGAGTGAAAGTGGACTATGAATAGATATGTTTTTTAAATGACGGTCTATCACAGCATGAACAGCATCAACTTCCTGTATTCTGGAATGTCCTGGCTCCGAATATCGTTGTGATATTGTCTTTATTTGCTCGTTTTTTTCAAGAAACTTCAAAATGGCTAGTGACATTATTCTGTTCTTATTTTGCGGAACGCAAGCATCAGACCACAGAATGAAGTGTGTTAGCACTGGATTATTATCAGCAATGCACTGCAAAATTTTAACCAAAGCGCTCGCCAAATTATTCCCTGAACGACCACTTAGAGTTTCGTACCATATAGCACAATATGTTTTATTATCTGCTCTGCAATGTGCTGTTAAATTAAAAGTATTAAATTTCCTTTTATAATAGAAATTTCCGGTAAAACCTTGTGGTAATGAAAATACTTTTTGAAGGTCGTAACATATTAGTCCTATATTTTTATTATTGAAAGCTTGTGCAATGTCATCTGCTTTTCGCTGCTTTGCTTTATTATTTAGTTCCTCATGTTTATTAAGAATGTCCTGATCTTGAGGCGTGGGATTGCATATATTCTCATATTTGACATGAATGTCACATTGGTCCTTCTTAGGTTTAAAAAAAGCTAAATTATATTCCGTATTAAATATTTTTCGGTAAATATTGTATTTGACAGGATTACTTTTATTTTCTTCCACGTACATACGGTACATTTTACTGAGAGTTAAACCACATTCAAGATATTGTTTTTCGCTTTTTGCTCGAATGTAATGTGAGTCAACACATGGAAACATTTGTATATGCCTACGCACACCCTGAACTTGGATGTCAGGTGTTTTCTTCTTTATATGCTTTCGTTTCTTTGACGGAATTGGAGCAGATACTGTAATGTCAAAATTGTTTTTAAAAAAGTAATAAATTGTACGTTGTGACACATTTAACACAGCTAAGATAAATGATTTGCAAACTCTTTGCATGCTGTTTCCTACAGCTAGACTGTATGCGTATGTTTTCTTTTTTCTTGATTCGTAGTTGACTCTCCTGCGCTTTGGTGAACTTATGGATATATGCTTTGTGTAGAAAAACTTTTTTTCAGAATCGTTAAGCGTCCAAAAGTAGCTATGAATTTGTTGTTTCATTGATTCCGTGAAATAAGAAGTGCAATTATACGCACAGTCTTTTCCACACTTGGGTGCTTGGACAGATTTTGCTGGCTTCAATTTTCCACTGTCAGTCATGTACTCCTTTCCTTGTTCACGTTGACGTTTTTTGGCGACTTTTTTCCAATTATTCGGCTATGCAGTTCTTTTCCTCGGTCTTTTCTTCGTACCGACAACAGATCTCGGTGTGTTCAAAACTTCAATAGTATTTTCGTTTGGCTCAGATCTGTCATTCATTCCAGCAAGTCTTTCTGGAGATGAAGGTACAAAGTCTGGGTCTGCAACAGAATCATCGCTGAAACCTGTTGGGGAAAGATTAATTTCGAGTAAGGTTGGACTTACTTCTGGAGGACTGGAAGAAGTAGTACTATTCGACATTCTAGAAATTTTTAATAATTACAATAATTAATAAGAAATAATCTTTAAAAAAAAATGCCTTACTTCTGTTTTTCAATTACGCCATTTCACATACACGATCCTCACTCAACTACGGTTAGACTACGACTGAAAATTAATTCAAAATGGCTCCCATATTTATACTTTTTGACAGTAATGTCAATCTTCTATATAATATTGGACACTTAAGGCGACAATTGTGAAATAGGACACTTAAGCATAAAATTTAACTATTTTTTAGAAATTGAAAAAATGTCTAATATCTGAAAAAGTTGCACATTAAACAATTAAGCACAAAATTTATAAATATTGCAGGCAGTATGAGACTGTGTCCAAAGTAATACAAAAACTGGACATTGGACAAATAAGAACAAAAAGTGTTTGAAAATAACCGAAATTTCAGGGATATTGAACAAATTCAAAAATACTATCTCGAAAACTAAGGCAGATAGCACAAAACTGATAAGAAAAATGAATAGAGCGTGTTCGATTATATACAGATTGATATATAACTCGTAAAGTGAAAAAAGTGGCGTATTGGACACTTAAGAACTCCGGTAACGTAGTGTTGAAATAATATAGTGACATATTATAATTGGAGTCACTGACTACCATATCATTTTGAAGGAGCTAATTGTCGGATCTTCAGGACTCACTAATTACTCGCAAGGAAGAACGATTCATCATCTAGATATAGCACTTCGAAAATATTAGGGCAACAAAGGAGGGAGAACTACTAGGAATCCGTAAGAAAATTCTTCAATCAAAACGCAACACTCGCAGAAGTATCAATAACTTGAAGAAAATAACCCCTAAATATTATTTAAAATTTTTTATTTCTTTCTTCTCCTCTCTTTTTTAAATTATTTTTTATTATTATGTATGTATATATAAATAGTATATGCTAATTTAAGAAGTGAGTGAAAATTTATTAAGAACACTGAATTTAAGTAAAGTGTTGGAATATTTTTTTTTATCATTAAGTGAACCCAACGATAAAGTGTAGTAAAGTAACGAAATTTATCTTGCCACAATTCTAGCAAAATTATAGTTTTTGATTTCTACAGAAATTATTGACAAAAAAATACCTTTTTTCTCCTTTCTAAAAATCCCTTTTATGCTGAATAACGAAGGTAATATAACTGAAAATATTCGGGATAGTATAAGTGATCTTGCAGACCAAATAAGCAATTTGAAAGTTAGTGAAGTGGTCACAAACCCAAACATAAAACTTTAGATAACGAACAAAATAGAACTATTGACAACATGACTACACTAGCTACTTTTATAATTGACCCATTAAAGTATTTAGGGAAATTACCGGAATTTCATGGCGATTTTAGGGAACTTCAGAATTTCGTCGATTTAGTAGAAAGAATTTATCCTTTGTTACTAAAGTATGATACAACCGGTCAAATATTCTTCTCAGACATTATAAAATCAAAATTAAAAGGACGAGCCAGGGAAGTTATAGAGATAAATAGTCACGTAACATCCTGGAAAGATATTAAAGATGTTTTAAATAATTACTTCAGTGATAGGCTTACAAGTACTCAATTATACGATGAACCAAGAGGGATGACTTTTAAACAAACGCATGCGATTTTTATAATGACATGAAGTCCATATTACGCAGATTAAATGTTAAAACTAATTTAGAAACCAAGACGATGCTCAATTCTTAGAGAGACTAGTGAAAGCCAACGTAAGTAGTGCTCTAAACATTTTCAAAGCAAAAATGCCTGAGCCCATGAAGTCAATACTTTATTGTAGAAATCCTTCTAGTCTCGAAGATGCTATGAATATACTACATGAAGCGGGATATGCATTTTTAGGTAGAAGTAGTAACGAAAAATTCAAAACGATAACAGAAACGGCAGTTCATTGAGAAGAAACCAAAGTGATTATTATCAGAATAAAAATGCAAACAATATAGTTCATTTCCAACCTAGAAACTCACGCCAGCAGCCGGTTACAACTTCTTCTTGGAACCCACGTAATAATTATATACCTACACCTGTTAGTAATAACGCCACTATAAATCGCAATCCTAGATACCGTTATAGAGATACATATTTCGGGAACTATACTCATAACAGTAACAACAGCTATCATAACGACAATTTCCAAACCAGCAATCGCTAGCAAGATAATAATAATCGTTTTTATAATAATTCTAACCTCAATACATAGCACACCCCAACAAACACCACATGCGTCAGGAACAAGAAATAATAATAACAATAGCATTGAGCCTATGGATGTTGATATAAATAACCAAAACGAAGTAGATATAGGAAATTTTCGGGAATCGGCCTCAATAGATTACCCTACATAAAACTTCGAACCCATAAATGCTTAATAGATTCAGGAGCTTCAAACTCATTGATCAGACCAGGAATAATTAATAATAACATTAGGACTAAATTAAGTAAACCCATAGTCCTCAAATCATTGAAACAATATACACCCATTACTGAAGTATTATCTGTAGATTCTCTGGAAGAATTCGGTGATAATCAATCTAGAGAAAAAATACACTTTTAAATATACGATTTCCATTATACGTACGATGGACTACTCGGGAATGATATATTAATGAAGTACAAAGCCAATATCAACTACAAAGACAAAATTATAAAGATAAATAATAAGGAAATTAAATTATATTTTAGCCATGAACATGAAAATACCATGTACAAAATAGATCCCGGTGAACATTTTTATAGAATTCCAGTCATAGAGAAAGAGGGATGCGTTTTTCTGAATGAAAACTATAGTGAACAAACACGGTACTGTTCTAGGTGGACTTTGCGAAATAGAAAACTTTAAAGCATTAGCAAAATTCGTGTACATAGACAATAAACCGCACGTCTTAAATTTTAACAAGCCATTTCTTCAACCAAAATCAGAAAATAGTAGATTTTAATAACTCCGTGGTAAACGAAACTTTCGAAAAAAATAAAGTTAACCAAAGAAAACCCATTCGATAGAATTAGGACAAGTCATTTAAATCATGAATAATTGAAAAAATTGAAAGAAGTCATTCTGGAATATAAAGAAATCTTTTCCGATGACGAACCTCTTACATTTACAAGTGAAATAAAACATAAAATTAACACTACAGATGAAATACCTATCAAAAGTATAATATATAGATACCCCTACATTCATAAACTAGAAATACAAAAACAAATCCAAGATATGCTTAAGGAACGGAATAATAAGGCCAAGTTCAAGCCCCCTATAATAGTCCTGTTTGGATTGTGCCGAAAAAGTCGGATTCTTCCGGTAAAACCAAATGGAGTTTAGTTATTGATTACCGGAAATTAAATGAAAAAACCATTGCTGATTCATACCCTATCTCCAATATCGAAGAGATATTGGACAAGTAAGGCAAAAGCAATTATTTTTCCACAATTGATTTGAAAAGTGGGTTCCACCAAATAGAAATGTGCGCTGAAGATATCAAAAAGACAGCATTTTCAGTCGATAATGGACATTATGAATTTTGTCGCATGCCCTTCGGTCTAAGAAATGCACCCAGCACGTTTCAAAGACTTATAGATAATATATTTCGGGAAAACATTGGAAAAGAATGTCTACCATACATGGATGATATCGTTGTGTTCTCTAACGGTTTAGAGGAACATATAAAAAACCTCAAAATTACTTTGAGAAAGCTGAAGCAAGCCAGGATTAGAGTCCAGTTGGATAAATGTGAATTCCTGAGAATGGAAGTTGAATTCTTAGGACATATAGTTAATGAGGAAGGTATTCATCCAAACCCGAAAAAATTGAAGTTATTAAGAATTACCAAATAACAAAAACTGCAAAGGAAATTAAAAGATTTTTAGGTATAGCAGGGTATAACAGGAAATTTATCAGAAATTTTGCTGACATAACTCTATTTCTAAAGAAAAATTCCAAAGTTGACGCCCAATGACAAAAATTATATTAAAAGCTTTGAGACCTTTAAGAACAAATTAATTACTTCCCCAATATTAACTTACCCTGATTTCACAAAAACTTTCGAAGTCACAACTGACGCGAGTCAATACGCGATAGGAGGGGTACTATCCCAAGATAACAAGCCAATTTCTTATGTCTCTAGAACTCTGAATGATCATGAGACTAATTATTCAACTATAGAGAAAGAACTCCTTAGTATAGCATGGTGCCTAAAGCAATTCAGACCCTCCGTCTTTGGAAGAAAAATAAAACTTGTTACAGATCATCAGCCACTAGTTTGGCTCAGTAAACTCAAAGAACCTAACAGTAAACTTATCCGATGGAAATTACAACTTGAGGAGTGTTGAATTACAAGCTTTTTTGTAATTAGAAAAATGAAAACTCATCTATTGTTGATTTTGGAGCGAACCTTTATTGCCGACGACTAGATAACAAGCGTCACTTCTTCCTCTTTACCAAAATGAAACCATAGAGATACATGAAACCAATAGAATTGAAACAATTATGGAGTTTAGAATTATAGCAAAAATTATAGCTGAGCGCTACGTTTGAATTTACAACCGATCATAGTAATTTAATAACAAAAGCCATTACATATTTTGCAATTTAAACAAATCAAACATAGTTTTAATTTACGTTAACATTTTGAGTTTATATTGTGTTTTGGTAGGACTAAACAAGGAGCATGATTATGAAACTTTCTACAAGAAGGGGCAAGAAAATAAAGTAAAATAAAAATGAAAATATATTCTACAAAAAACGTAAAACAATCGCATTAAAAATTGCAGATGACCAAACTTTAATTCAAATAATAAAAAATCATTTTAGTCGTAAATATACAAACGCTGTACTATTAACGACGAGTTATTTGAAAAACTCCAAAGGTATACGAAGTGAATTTTAAGAATTATAAAATAATCAGATGTAAAACACTATTAAAAAGACGTAATCTATGAAAAAGAATTGGAAACTCTCATAGAAAAAAAGCATTTGGAAAATAACCACAGAGGAATCAATGAAGTTTATCAAGAACTCAAAAGTGAATATTATCGTCCGGATATGAAACTAAAAGTCACAGAATTCATCAATAACTGTGAAACATGTATCTTGGAAAAATATGAAAGGAAACCTACAAAGTCACAATTCAAAATATCAGAAACACCAAATAAACCGAATCAAATCATACATTTAGACGTATTCTACTCTATAAATAAGAGTCTTTTCGCCACCATGATAGATAAATTTAGCAAAGTAGCAATGTTCGTTAGAATTAATAATCGAAGTAAAGCGGAATTTAGAAGAGCAATAATGACACACATTATTACCTACGGAAACATAGAAAAAAATAGTAACAAATAACGAGCTAGGTATGAAAGCAAACCTAATGAGAAATTTTCTCAAAGATAAAAATATTCAGATACATTATACTTCAAATTCGAACCATAATAATAATGCAGATATCGAAAGACTGCACAATACTATCAACGAACATTTAAAGATATTAAAGCAAACAAAACGAAATCTTCCGATAGAAGAACAAATAATTCTAATCAATGGATACTATAATAATACAATTCATTCCACTACGAAACGGAAACCACTAGATTTTATTTAAGGAAAAGTTAAGGACGACGAATACGAGGAAATCTATAAGCAAATATTAGAGAAAAAAACAAGATCATTAGTAAACTAAATGAAAATAGGGAAAATATAATTCTAGAACCAGGTATTAACTACATTAAAGAAGTAAGAGGAGGTAAAAACCACTCTAATTTAGGAAAATATATACAGAATTAGTTGATGATGATCATGTAAAAGATAAGGATACAGGACATAAATACTACAAAACTCACGTTAGGAAAAGAAGGATATTTCAGAATAGTATTAAAACCAGATTCCAAATTAGTGTAGACGAAAAAAGTACACGTCATAAAATTAAAATGCGAAATGTTATTTCAGGTAATGTTCAGACCGAGTCACCTGATCCTAATCAGCCTTCTACTAGTAGGAGCCCAACGGATAGAAATACAGGACTTGACGAATAACAACGGATATATAACGATTAAATTAGGAGAGGTAAAATTAATAAAAAACTACAATAAAATAATACATATAATTAATATTACTGAATATGAAACAACCAAAAACCGTATAAAAAATAACATAGAGATTTTTAGGACCAATTTTTAGCATAATGGACCATAGCCTTAAACTACCAGAGACAAAAATTTTCAATTTAAAACCACACTCCAAAGTTAAAAGAGGTTTAATAAATATTCTAGGTAAAGGATTAAAAATTCTAGCAGGCACCATGGATAGTGAAGATGAAAAAGAAATAACAGCAAAATTAGAAGCAATAACACAGAATAACAAAGCGCTAATATACGAAAATAACAAACAAATTCAAATAAATAAACACCTGTCAGCCTCAATCCAAAATATTACATAGCACATAAGAAACCAACAAACCCTTATAGAAAAATTCATAAATGAATTTAGCAAACAAATGGAAAACAAATTAATAGATCTAGAGCACAGAATCAATTATATGCAACAAATTTATCAGATAAACTACGACACAAACCTTTTACTGACTCATTTAGACGAAATAGAACAAGTAATTTTCACAAGTAAACTAGGGATACTAACTAGAGATATTTTAACAGACAAAGAATTTGAATTTGTAGAAAACCTGGAAACATTGCAAAATATCAAGATAACAGTAGCATTTTGGCAAGATCAAATAGTAATCATTCTATTCATACCACAATTCTCTGAAACTAGTCTTAATCAAGTATTAATTGAGCCAGTTCCCAATAAGCAAAGAAAATCGTTGCACCTACCTCAAAATGAAATACTAATAGATACAAAAAATAAAGCTTATATTTCACCTGTAGAAAACAATTTGAAAAAGAATCTAATTGAAATAAACGATAATTGTGTAAGAAATATAGCAAAACTCAAAGTAGCTCACTATAATATGGAAATGTTGGAAGAGGAAGAAATAAAAGAAATTAGTGAAGAAATTGTGATAACTAAAAACTTGAAGAATACTAAAGTTTCCCAAAATTGTAACACTCTAGAACTAGAAATTAAGGGTAGTAATTTAATCAGATTTGAAAATTGCACAATAAAAAAAAAAAAAGAAAATATATACAAAAACACACAAATAACTGTTAACGACAAGCCCATTATTCCAAATTTCATTACAGAAATTAAAGAGAATTTTACAGTACCCAAAATCGAATTACAAGAATTACATTTAAATAACATAAAGAATAGGAAAATAATAGATGAAATCTTGTTCAGGAACCATAATAGACAAGTTGTGAATTTAAGTTTCAATATAATACTAATAGTTTGTATCATTGTGATTGTAAGTATTTTGATAATTGCGTATAAAAAACAAAAAAGAGAAAAACCAAACGAAATAAATATAGAAATAACTTCGTAGGAGCCTCAGACCAAGGCAGGGGGAGTTACAGCTACAGGAAATATAATATAAAACCTTATATAAAAAGCATGGGAACATAATTTCATTTCTTCTTAAAAATATTTTAAAACTTGCATAAAATCACGTTCACACAAACACGCAGACATTAGATCAGCATTTTCTAATGCCTGCGCGCTTGTTTATCAAAATGATCATATTGTAATGTGATGCTTAAATAATTTCCCAGAGCAGTAAGAAAAGCTTTTGACTAGAGAAAAAAGTTCAGTCTTGAGGTCTCCGGCGCGGTGTTAAATCGATTCATAAAATAGTCTTGTGAGTTTCCCAATAATACATATATAACACAATAAATTACCGTTTAATTCAAAAGATCAATGTGATCGACCAAAGTGATCAATTTTCAAATACATATAAAAAAAATATATATATATATATCTATATATAGGTTTTATATTCCTTATATAAAAAGCATGGGAACATAATTTCATTTCTTCTTAAAAATATTTTAAAACTTGCATAAAATCACGTTCACACAAACGCGTAGACATTACATCAGCATTTTCAAATGCCTGCGCGCTTGCTTATCAAAATGATCATATTGTCATCTGATGCTTAAATAACTTTGCTTTTGACTAGATACAAATTTCAGTCTTGAGGTCTCCGGCGCGGTGTTAAATCGATTCATAAAATAGTCTTGTGAGTTCCCTAATAATACATATATAACACAATAAATTACCGTTTAATTCAAAAAGGAGTGTTTTTATTATTTTTTTCCTTTTTATTATATCGCGAAAGAACCAGTTGATACAAGTATTAATCTCTGCCCAGAATTAAACTTCTGCTTAGGTGTCGGACGGAATATTGCAGATTAATCTCTACGCAGATTTAAATTTCTGCTTAGGTGTGGGACGGAATATAGCAGATTAATCTCTGCGCAGAATTAATCTTCTGCTTAGGTGTGGGAGGGAGTATTGGAAATGATAGGATTTTCAGATTAAGCTCTGAAATATAGAATTAATCTTCTATAATGAGGTTAGGAATATTATTATTGTCACTCGGATTAGCCTTGTTGTCGTCAACGTGTGTGCCGTGCTCCAAAAGGAGAGCACAGCTTTTCGGTATGTGGTGAAATAAGAAAAAAAAACCTTTTATTCTCCTAAGAGCAATATTTCTATTTTTTTTTTCACTTTTGCTATAAGTACAATATTTTTATTTACTTTATAGTTCACTTTTCGTTTTATAGCTCACTTTTCTTCTAAGTGCAATATTTCTATTTACTTTATAGTTCACTTTTTTTTTATAGTTCACTTTTCTTCTAAGTGCAATAATCCTATTTATTTTATCTAATCTATCAATGCGCGAACGTCTCTCGGCGGTTTTTAAAATCGATCTCCCCGAAGTTTGGGCAAATTGCACCCAGGTATAATATGGCAATGCATTTCTAAATGCGTTTTAAATTTTGATTAAGAGTTTAGAAGGAAATAATTTTTCATTTTCAGGGTCATTTATTAGGTACATCAATATATTGTATAGGACAATATATTGATTTATTGCCCCTAGGGTTGGAATTCGGGGCATTGGGCACCTGAGTCACAACCTCCCTCCCCCTGGGGAAAAGAAATCTTTATTCTTTAGGAGAAGAAAACTTTCTTTATATAATTGAACGAGCTGTAAAAAAGGTTATAAACATAATATTCATACGTCAAACAAAAAGAAACTTGTAGCTCTAGAGCTTTTAAACTTAGAATTACTATTAATAGGAGTTATATGTACATAATTTTAACATGGCTAAAAATTGTTTAACATTTATTTATTTATTATTATTATTTTTTGTTTTTTTTTTTTTTTCTTAACAGTGGATACAACGAACTAGAATTTTTTTTTATACTCATTATTGTACTATTTTTGATGCCAGCCCGTTCCTTTAACTCGTACACGAATTTGTCTGTCTGTATAGTTATATATTTCTTTTTTACTATTTTCGACACTCTCGTAGACCCCACTTTTCGTCATCAGAGCGAGCTGAAATTTGGCACACAGGTTCATGTTGCGTGACAATTGAATCTATCAAAATTTCCATGCAAAAACCCGGAAAATTGGGAAAAATCATTTGAAAATTTGGTACAAATTTGATTAGTGATAAATCCGTTTCCATTTCTGACTTTTCCGGAAAATTTTCCGGTAAGAAAGTTTTCTAAATTATGCAGGATCAAGTTCCCTATCGACTGGCATCATTACTTTCTCTCCGGCAATGGTGAAAACTTGCAGAAAAAATCGAGGAAAATTTACGTAAAACGCTTTTCCGGAGTTTTTCTGACCAAGGACCGTTTGAGCGTTTTGCAACCTAAGACAAAGTTGTACAGCGAAATGAGTTGCCTAAAGTTGCTTTTATGGAAAACGCAAGGGAAAACCAGGAAAAGCGGGAAACATGCAGAATTTTCCAATTTTTTTGGAAAATTTTCGGAATTTTCCGACTTTTCCGACAAAAAAGTTTTATAAGCTATGCGAATAATGTTTTTTTTCCGCCTTACTGGCATCAATACTTTCTGAAATCGAGGAAAATTCATGTAAATTTTTAAAAAATTTCATAGTAATAGGAAAACTCTTTGGAAAACATGGAAAATCGGGAAAATTCATGTTATATGGGATCAAATTGGAATACAATTAAAAAGCGCTGTTTAAAACACATAATTTGAATTTCAGAAATCCGTTGCAGTACTTCAACGATTTGATACTCGAAAATTGTTTGATTTCGGATCGGCACCAAACGTGACTTAGAATGTCGGTAATGATAAGCTGAACAAAAACTTCCAGGCAACCACGGTGCTGACTTCCAATCATCTAATCGTAACTGCCTTCAAAATTTCAAATTTTTCGAAACCTCGGTAAACCGTAGTCCGAGTTATCGAAACTGTTCGGATTGTGTCCGAAGTACGGTCAGTCGATTGGATACTCTCGATTCGTATGGACGCAAAAAAATTTCACTGCGAATATTCAAAAATTGACAGCTAGCAGGTATATCATATATATATATATTTTTTTTCATAATTGAAAGTTGTTTGGCGAAGAAAGCAAATAAAAAAAAAAAAAATATTATTCTTTATTTTCATTATTATTTTTCCTCTTTATTTTACATTATTTTAGAAAATGTAAGATTTTTCGTTTCCTCGTCAAAATTCTTGTCTGAGCATTGTGGATTGAATGAGTTATTAAAGCGGTAAAAATCAAGGAAGGGAAGGGTTTACTCTTGTCCGTTTTTTCGTTATATTTTGTATATGTCAAACCTTTCGATTGGAAGCATTAGTCCATGGGTACATGTTACTATATCTTTATAGTGTATATATTTGAAATATTATATTAATTGGAGAAATTCTCCGCCGTCTTTCTGATGGGAGTAGGAGGTTTTTTAAATTCTGGTGCCCTCGATGAAGGCGTGGGCATATCTTCCAGTTCTCCTTCTGGGGTGTCTTTTTAGATTTTCGGATTTTTCGTTTGTATTTGATATACAGATAGGCACAGACCATCGAGATGATAGAGGCTGGTGGTTATTTATAGGATTAAGAGGAGTTAATTCCATTCCGTGTTGTTTTCAAAATAAAAGGAACTTGGTTTCATCTGCGTTTCCATAGGAGTAGACGTTATATTCCGGATTAAATTGAAAGTGGTCTATTGTTGGGACAAAATGGGAATTCAATTTGAAGATTTTTACGCTATGTCCGTGCAAGATGAATTCTTTGCTTCGTACAACAACCGGGATAGATATACATTGATACTGTTCCTTGTAGGTCTTTTGAGCTAATGCAATTTTCGCAAATAATATTTATATGGAGGGATTTTTTTAGGGAGAAAAGCCAAGCGTACTGCTGTGATAATTGCGTCCAATAATAATCCTGTTCTAATTCCTGGATTTAACATTTCGATGTAATTGGTCCCTTCTTTATTAGATTTATGTCGCATTGATTTGTTTTTCCATTTGTGTTGAGGATGCGGATGATAACCTGCAGTATAAATGCATATGGTCGAACGTTGCGCAATTGTGGATATCCTGGACTGCCAGTTCCAGATAGTGTTCGTGATTGTAGTCTATTAATATATATTCCTTTGATGGATAATATATACAAATGATCGGATAAGGAGTGTAGGTAATGGCATTGCTTGAAATATTTGATATCGTCCCTTGAAAGGAAGGGGTATTCTATAATTATTTTATTATTGAAGATATTTGCGGCTATTGTACTCATTTGAATGTGGGCAATTCCTGCCTGAAGCTTAATAAAAGTTCTTCAATTTTTCTAGGCGAAATAAATGTGGGGTGAAATTTTCCATGCCTTGAATATGTTAGAAGATCTATTAGCTCTGTTTGGGTCTTTTGGTATGTGATTGCCATTAATGAGACTAGTGAAATGAGAGATTCCAGTTCAATGTATATTTTGTTGTCCAATGTTCTGTTTTTCCTTAATGATTTAGCTATTTGCACTGATATTAGTTTTTTATGAATATACTGGAATTCCTTCTCAATTGCGGATTTTGTCTTATTAAATATGTGAGCTGTTGCTTCTACTATTGCAGTTTGGCTTTTCATAAGTGATAGGAGAGAGTTTTGGTTAAGGGTGAGATTACGAATCTGTAAGGTTTGCCTGCAGTAGCATTTAGCTGCTTTACTTCTATTTCTGAGCCGTAGATTAAGGGGATGAAAATTAGAATGAATGCTATATGCATCATTTTGGAAACCTGGAAGATGACACTATGATAATACTATGAATGATGTTTGAAGATGATGAAGTTGTTACTCTGAGAAAAGTTTTAGGTCATTGTTGTGGACTCTTTTGTTTTTATTATTAATTCGTATAGTTGAATTTTCAGGGGAATTTGTCTCCATAACCTCATGCGGACCTGCCTATAGTGGTGAGAACTTATTATCTTTAACCCTGCTTCTGAGCAAGACTTTATCTCCAATAATGAATGATTTTTAGACTTAGTTCTTATCGTATTACAATTTTTATTTTTATTTGTTTGCCATGGCTATGTAGACGCGCTTTTAACTCGTTTGCATAATTGTCAAACGGTTGGAGATAATTTTAAATTATTTGGGATTTCGGCTGGGAATCCGCTGGGAGTTCGCGTGGAGTATATTTAGTACTCGAATGAGGGGTGGTGTTGTATACAAACACGGCATAAGGAATCCATGTATCCCAGTCTTGTGGATCTTTTGCTATATAAGATCGGAGGTATTCTGCTAAGGTTCTGTGACTTCTTTCCAATGCACCATTCGTTTGAGGGTGATATGGAGTAGATTTAAGTCGTTTTATTCTCAACAATTTAGATACCACCTCGGCGGTCATTCCACTCATGATGTTAGAACCCTGATCTGTAAGGATACTTTCTGGAATACCATGTCGACAAACTATTGTTGTCGTGAAGGCTTCCGGTAATGTCTTAGACTCGGTGTCGACTGTGGGAATAGCCTCAGAAAATTTTGAATGTCGTCTTGAAATGTGAGGAGATATTTTTTTCCAGAATGAGAAATTGGGAGAGGTCCTACAACATCTAAGTACACTCTTTCGGAAGGTTTTGAGCTAATTCTCAAGATTTTCATAAGAATTTTTGGATTTCTATACACTTTGTTTACCTGATAAAGTTTACATTTCCTTACATATTTTATGATATCGTCTGACATACCACGCCAGTACAATTGCTTTTTGATTCTATTAATTGTACGGGAAACGCCTTGATGGCCCCCCGTCTGTAGTGAATGAAAATATTTTAGAACTTGTTCGATGTCATTAATGTCGGATAAATATTTAATAGAATCTTGATGGAGTTTAATGTTTATTTGTTTAGTAGCAAAAACTTTGGTAAAAATGTTTTTAACAATTATTAGATTGTGGTTCTAATATAGGGAAGGTGATATTTATTTGTTTTAAACTGATTTACTTCTGTGTATGAGCAGATCTCAGTTAAAATCTTTTCGAGGTATGATCTATCTCTTTGGGATCGGCAAGGTAAATTAATCTTTGAAATGATTATTTCGGAGTCTTTTCTTTTGAAGGAGTTCAGTTCAGTTTCTGAAAGTGGGGATTTATCTGAAAATTTTAGTTTCGAATCCAACACTCTTTCAAGTTCTGTATCTTGCATCGCAAGATGAAAAATTTAGGATTCGCATTTTTAGTCAATAGTAATGGGAAATTTGTCTCAGTTATTATGACTGAGGAATTGTTTACTGTTGAAGGAGTTGGGTTTGGAGTAATTACATTCGTGCAGGGAGTATTCGAATTCGCCTTACCTCTAGCTTGATTCTATCTGGAATAGCTCTACTGAGAATGTCTGCATTAGTGTTGAGCTTGCCTGATTTATGGACTGTTTTGTAGTCATATTCCTCAAGGCGTATGCTCCATCTCATCAGTCTTCAGGAGTGACCTTTCAGATTCATGAGCCATACTAATGCCTTTATGGTCATTTACAATTGTAAACTGTCTACCATATACGTATGGTCTCAATTGCTGAACTGCGAAAATGAAGGCAAAGAGCTGTTTCTCTATTATTGAGTAACGAGTCTCTGCACTATTGAGAACTCGACTCAGATAGGCAATGGGGTGATCTCCTTGATCATGAACTTGTGAAAGAACAGCTCCGATGGCATAGTCACTGGCATCGGAGATGACAAAAATTCTCTGCCGAAATCCGGATAAGATAGAATTGGTGCTGAAATTAATTTATTTCGCAATTCGCAAAATGCTTCATCACAAATGAGGATCAACGACTATTAGTAGTTACGCTAAGGGAGTTCTGGCCCACTTTTTCCATACAAAAAGTGTCCGGAAAATTCAAACTGTTTTAGTCTACGTCACAGGGCCTCCCTGGGGAAATTCCTTCCTACCGTCTGGCTGACCAGGGGATGATATCAAAGTGGAGGTTGCTAGTTAAGTTTGATCTGGTCTTGGAGGCTACAATTTGACCTTGAGGTGCCCCCTCCTGTGTCTGGGTACTGGAGGCTGAGAGCTTTAGTGGCAATATCTGATACTTTGACTAGGACTGTCTGGGGTGTGTTGGACTGGGCTACCTTACCTGTACCAATGCTTGGGTAGAATGTGTGCGGCTTAAGTAATGATGTGAAATACCCTAAGCGAATTTATATCGGGGACTGTATACTTGTCAGCTTGAGTTTGGTGTCAGTTGTTTTCTTTAGTATGAGTGCCTGTGGTATGTTGGGCTGGGCTACTTGGTGGCTGAGGAAACGTTACCTAGGGGTGTGTGGATGTGTGCAGCTGGTGGATAAGAATGTTGTGAAATTAGTGTAATTAGTATTAGTAATAATTCAAGTTAACCCTACAATATACCAATAGATTCTAGAAGGTGTCAGTGGGGGCTTCATAGGTCAAGGTGACGTCAGAGGTCAGCGTCAAATTGAGACCACGCGTCAAATATCCGTTTCAAGCGCCATCCAAGACCAGGCACCCCCCACCACAACCAATACTACCACTCCCACCACCACCCACCACCACCACACACCGCCACCACCAGCCGTTGTAGTGGTCAAACATTATTCGGGAGTTCCGGACTTAGTATGGGAAATTGAATAAAAAGAAGGCCATATATAAATATCATTTATTAAAAATTAAAACGGACTAATTCTTATAATCTTATGGTATAGAGCTGTATGTATGTAATCGAAATTTCCTGTGTTTGATGATGAATCTGTTGTTGAAATCAACATCTGCATACAGTGTAAGTTTACATGATCCTTTATGAGCTCTCCAAGTATACAAAATGAGAACTTCAAGTGCTAAGTTAAATCGCACTTTTTAAGGTATGCCTCGTAATTTGAATTTATATAAGGTTTATAAGGAAATGCAGTTGCCAGATTCTTATAAAATTTTCTTCCACCTGTAAGATTATGTATGGAACATACTGTTACCAGAAATCTTCTTCTTTACAGTTTACTCACAGCTAATTATAATCTCCCATACAACTTGCACTACTCATCATCCAAGTGAACCGAAGAGCAGACACTTTCGGTTTCAAAGGTTAAGGTGATGTCAGAGGTCAAGACAATGTGCCAAATACATATAAATAGTAGTTTCATAACTTGTTTTTCCAATTGATATTTTGCTCTTTACCCAAACAGATCACTGTTTCTTGGCAAGCTAATTACACAATAATTTCAACATGAGCTCTAAGGACACTAAAAACCTTCTAAAGGCTAAAGGCTCAGTCTACATATATGAAATCGATGCTTTCCAGAAATAAAGAAGAAAGTTTTTCATCCAAAAACGAGTCGACTGTCTCCTACCAACAGGTCGAAAAATCAGGATATTCCAACAAAGATCGCAAAAGTAAAGATGGAGAGATGTTATTTGTGAAAATGGTGCACCACGAACCTTTTAAAGCCACATTGGTGTAAAGGCATAAGGAATATTCATTATAAGGATCAATCTATATCTATGAAATCTTGGCCTGCTGAACTAAAGAAAAAAACGACTTTAGACTTAAGCTATAATACAATTACAACAAATTATTTCAATAAATGGCATTATAACCATGATACAATTTTTATTTACAATACATATTTTAGACTAGGCTAGACTTAATATATTTTCTGCGGTACACATCTCTTAATAGTGATAATTGAAGCAAGAATGATTATTGCTCACACCGTGTGTCGCTTTCAGCCATATTTGTTGTTTGCAGATGAAGTGAACCTACTTTCCTTATGTAATCTTAATCATATTATGTAATTTTTTCAGACTTGGTAAGATTTAAAGATGAATAAATAATACTTCCATATCCTACTAGAATTATATCATTCCAAATACCCACTCTCAGCGTCGGGGTCTACACTATTGAACTTGAAGCATTATCAACTTTTTTCGGCCTTTCTGGTACTCATACAACACTATTTCGAGGGAGATAAATACCAATACCATCCATCAAAACTTTTAACGTAATACATAGCTTACAGTATCTACTCTCAACCCCCATCACGATCTTCACTATGGACTTGGAGAATTATCAAATATCCAGCGAGATTACTGACTAGGAATTTACTGCTTATTCATAGCTCCCATACAACTTCCACTACTCACCTCAGACAACATATCATACTACATTAATATTATAACACAGCGTTCTTCTATCAAAGCTTTTAATTTGACCCACTCTCAACTTAATGTTAAGTAAACAATGCACCTGCCCCAATAGTATGAAGATAAAAATATCATATTCTTATCAGCTTCATGTGAACTATGATATCATGGTAAATAACTCTGCAACCTTTCAATGCTCACCAGCCCCAGCCACAAAAAAACAAAAATCAATTTGTTTATTTTATTCGAATGTATTTGTTTAAGCAAGAAGTTATATTACTAATTTATATTACTCATCTAAGTCGGCATATCATCCTACATTAATATGATACCTCGTTAATGCTTTTAATTAACCCACTCTCAAGCTAATGATAATATGTAATTTTTTCAGATGTGGCTGCTCAAACCACTTTCATGCTAGGCTAACAAGTTCCTCTAGAAAGATTTCATGTAGCAACACTGGTCATACCATTACACCTTATCGCCAAAAAATTTGATGCAAAGTCTTTTACTATACCAATAAAACTTTCACTACTCATCTAAGTCAACATATCATATTATATTAGTAGGTATCACCCTACATTGATATCATAGGTGATCAAAGCATTAAATTAACCTGCCCAAAAATAAATTTTATTGAAAATAAAAAAAACAATTTTTCATAAAACCTAAGATTTTTTCAAAACACACACACACACACACACACACACACACACACACACACACACACACACACACACACACACACACACACACACACACACACACACACACACACACACACACACACACACACACACACACACACACACACACACACACACACACACACACACACACACACACACACACACACACACACACACACACACACACACACACACACACACACACACACACACACACACACACACACACACACACACACACACACACACACACACACACACACACACACACACACACACACACACACACACACACACACACACACACACACACACACACACACACACACACACACACACACACACACACACACACACACTCACACACACACTCACACACACTCACACGCACACGCGCACACACACACACACACACACACACACACACACACACACACACACACACACACACACACACACACACACACACACACACACACACACACACACACACACACACACACACACACACACACACACACACACACACACACACACACACACACACACACACACACACACACACACACACACACACACACACACACACACACACACACACACACACACACACACACACACACACACACACACACACACACACACACACACACACACACACACACACACACACACACACACACACACACACACACACACACACACACACACACACACACACACACACACACACACACACACACACACACACACACACACACACACACACACACACACACACACACACACACACACACACATACATACATACACACACACACACACACACACACACACACACACACACACACACACACACACACACACACACACACACACACACACACACACACACACACACACACACACACACACACACACACACACACACACACACACACACACACACACACACACACACACACACACACACACACACACACACACACACACACACACACACACACACACACACACACACACACACACACACACACACACACACACACACACACACACACACACACACACACACACACACACACACACACACACACACACACACACACACACACACACACACACACACACACACACACACACACACACACACACACACACACACACACACACACACACACACACACACGCGCGCGCACACACACACACACACACACACACACACACACTGTTTCTAAGTCTGAGTTTTATTATTTGTGAGTATTATTTGCGTTTGGAATCTGTTAATAACTGTATCTAAAAGTATTGGAATATAATTATTTTCTTCCTCTTCTTGTGAATGGATTGTGTTTTCGAGACTCATATTATCTGCTCGATTATTTTCTGTATATTGGGCTTGTTGTGAAGTTCCTGCATTTTCTGCGTTAAGGGTGGTGTTATCTCCTTCCTTTGCCTTATTCATTTCCATATGGTTGATATCTGCAGTCTCTATATTAATTCTACTCAAAAAATCTGCCGCTTTATTTTCCTTTCCTTTGATGTAATCTATGTTAAAGTTATATTCCCCTAATTTAAGTAACCACCTCTGTAGTCTGGGGTTGATATCTTTTCCTTTGTGTTTGGCTTGAAGCCATTTAAGAGGCTGATGATCGGTCATCAAATCAAATTGTCTACCTGAGATATAGGGCCTGATGTAATTAACAGCCCAAACTATTGCAAGCAATTCTTTTTCCGTTGTTGAATAGTTTTTTTCGTGGTCGTTCAAAGTTCTGCTCGCATAACAGATAGGGTGACCTTCTTGAGTAAGGACCGCTCCTATAGCGAAGTCACTTGCATCTGTAGTTAATTTAAATTTTTTTCGAATTCTGGGTATTTTAAAACTGGTGCTTCTGTGAGAATTTTCTTGAGTTTTTCAAAAGCATCTATGTAACTTGTATCGTTAGTATTAATTCTGGTGTTTTTCTTCAAATATTTGGTCATATTCTGAGCTATTTTTGCTTAGTCCCTGATAAATTTCCTATAATAGCCGGTCATACGTAAGAATGACTTAATTTGTTTGCTGGTTTCTGGTAGTTTAAGTCTTTGAATACCTTCGATTTTACTAATGTTTGGTTTTATCCCATCTGATGTGAGTATATGCCCTAAGTATTCGGTTTCTTTTGCAAAAAATCTACATTTGTCAATCTGAATTTTAAGATTATGTTCCCTGAGTTTATTAAATACCTTTTGGATATTCTCAGTATGTTCTTCTATTGTTGTACTGAAGATTAGTATATCATCCAGGTATACTACACGTATTTAGTTTATATATTCCCGTAAAACTGAATTAATTAATCTTTGGAACGTGGCAGGGGCATTTTTCAGCCCAAATGGCATCCTCGTAAACTCGTAGTGTCCAAGAGGTGTCGACAATGCAGTTTTTTTTTCTATCTTCCTCTTTAATAAACACCTGGTGAAATCCCTTAGCGAGATCCAATGTTGTGAAATACTGTGACCTCCCTAGTTTTCCTAAAATATTTTCAATATTTGGCATGGGGAACTTGTCTTCCACAGTAATTTCGTTTAGCCTCCTGTAGTCGATTACGATCCTCCATTTCTTTGTGTGAGTTGTCAAGTATCTTAGGGACGATCTAGAGTGGCGAATTATAGGGTGAATTACTTTCGTTGATAATTCCTTGCATGTCCCTCATTTGTTTGTTGATCTTTTCATCGTGAATTTGGGGGTATCGATATACTTTGGAGTATACGGGGTTGTTATTTGTTGTAACTATCTGATGCTGTATCTCATGAGTATGAGTTAGTTGTTGGCCTTCTTCGTAAATCAAATCTTTATTTCGTTTAATTAATTCTTTCATCCTTTCTCTTTCCTCGTTGTTCATATTGTCCCGTTGAAGTTTATCCAAGACACCTTGATCTGTAGATTTCCCTTCAATGGAGAATATTTCATGATCCTGGTGAGGGCATGAGTTAAGTAATTTTGTTCTAGTCCCATGAATTTCTAAATATTCTTCACTTAGATTTATAACGCCTTGAAGAGGTTTCAACAAATTTTGGCCTATTAATCCCTCGAATTCCTTGTCTTTAAATGTAGTTAATTTCCAACTCATCCATTTTTTTTTCGTTAAATTCTTTGGGAAGTTCGGTAATAGTTTCTTGATCTACTATCTATCATATGACCGTTAAGTGTTTTAAATTGTAATTTCTTTTCTAATGCAAGTCGTTTGTATTGTTTTAATTTTCTTTCGTGGAGTAGTGTTGTCTTTGAGCCTGTATCTATTAAACATTTTATTTTGTCATTACCTATTGTCAGTTCTACTATCGGTAGGTCAGTTCTGTAGGGGGTATGGGAAAATTTACTTCTTCTTGTTCTCTATTATTATTTTGAATATGATCTACGTCCATTGGTTCTTGGTTGTTCTGTGTTCTAAACTGATTAGAATTTCTAAATTGTCCTGAATTTCTGAATTGTCATGTAACTACTGGATTTTCCTAACTAGGTTGGTAATAGTCATAGTTCTGTCTGAATTGTCTTGGCATATTTGAGTTAAAATTCTGGTTATATCTAATATTTCTATTCCTTTGTACGTTGCTGGTGTGTGAGAGTTTTGCACATTTCTAACCATTCCATAATTTCGAAAGTTTCTATCACCAAAATTATTGCTTCTCGAATCAATTCCTCTATTCCTAATCAAACCTGTTTCTTCTAAAGTATAATAAGCTTCTCTTAAACTTTTCTACTAATAATTACACTGGCACAATTAACATCTAGACCGTTTGAAAAAGTTCTTAAAATTAGAGATTCATTTACCTCAGGTGAAAATTCAATTGGTTTCTCACTATCAAACTCATATTTTGTATTTAATTTATCAAGAATGGCTTTTAAACAATTAAAATAATGACTTACGTTATTATTAAACCTTAATGTTGTTGCTTGATGATATAAATTCTGGTACGTTTCCCTGATTCCGAAATTCTTGATAAGCTCTCTTTTTATGTTTTCCCACGTTGGGTTTGGTCCAAGAACTCTGATTGCGTGAAGTGCTGGGCCATGGATTTTATTGATGCCGTTTCGCTGAAAAACGTAATTTTGAATATGTAAGTTTCCAGAAAAAAGAGGTAAAAATAATTCCACTTCCCGAATAAATGAGGATAGGTCATATCGCTCATAGCCAGTGTATTCCCATATTGTAGATGCTTCCCTCAAGAGATCCGTCACGGGGACAGTTATTTGAGTTGGTGTTGCAGTTGAGTTTGCACCTGATGCTGCATTGGATTCTGCATTTGCTGCTGTTGGTGGGGTTAACGACATCTCGAATGGTTCCAATTCAAAATATGGTTTGAAGACTACGTTCCTCTCTTTAAGTTTTTCCTCCTTGGGCATTTGTTAATGGAGCTCGAATTTATTCTATGCGACGAGATGATGTATCTTCACTTCGTATTCAGCAATACTTATCACGATATGTCACAGTTTAGAATTCTTTAGATTTCACACTTTTAGCTTTGTGCTTTTAAACTTATATTGATTTTAGTTTTCACAAAAACTATTCACTATTCACTGGATCTCATATCTTCGGATTTGAGATCCTACCGACTGCGCCAAATAAGTAGATTCTTTATTATAATAGTGAACAATATAAAAAACGTTATTAAAACACAATACTTTTAAGTTTCTTAAAAGTTTTTATTATATTAAAAATGAAAAATTAATCCAAAGTATCTAATTAATTTTACTTTGTTGAAATAGACAAATACATCCGACGAACTCCGTTACCACGACTCAACCCTTTTCAACAGAAGCTTCATTCTCCATGATCTATTTTCTGTGATTTTACATATTTTGTTGTTTTTAAATAAGTCACGTTTTGTGACCGGCAGGTAAGGAATCTTGTTACTTAGTTTCATAAAGTTTTATCTCCATGAAATTAAGTATGGAGTCTTATTACTTTTGACTTATGAAATTATTTGTTGACGGGGCTTTTATTTAATAAATTCTTTATGAGACTAATGTCTCCAATCTATGGGAAAATTCTCATTCCCATGGGGTAATGGAGGTATCGTCTTTGGCCTTGACGTAACATGCGTGTTGTGTATCGTGACGTCATCAACAAATTCGTGGGCTGAGGCCGTTTTCAAATTCCGTTTTTTTAAACTTCAATAACTTTGTAATGTTCTGATGGAATTAAGTCATTAAAACAGAAATATACTCAGAAATGTATATTGCTTTTGATCTAATATATTAAATTTGAATATCTTGTAGTAAGATAGTTCTCCATTGCGTCGAACTTGAAAGGCGTATCTTTTTTCAAAAGATTTGTAAGGGGCTTCGCAATCTTTGAAAAGTTGGGTATAAAGAGGCGATAGTAGCCGACGAGGATTATGACTTTTGCCATACCGTTGACTGGTTCGACGATCGAGTTTCCTAGAAATAAACGTGGCCTTATTTCCTTCTTGAAACAGACCGATTGATGTTGAATAGAAAGAGTCGGAATATCAATACTGAACTTATCCGATTCTTTCGGATTTTTAATAGGCAGGAGATATGATTCCAACTTTTGTGGAATTTGGAAGGAGCTATTCGATGATTTCGACTCGATAGCATTTGAAGGAGATAAAGCTTTATTGCAATTCTTTGACTTCTTTGATTTATTCTTGGAATTCACTTTTTGTGAAGTTATTGATGAAGGATATAGAATTTTGCTAGATAAAGCCTCCTGTGCGGCTATTGATGGAGTTTTACTTGTATGTTCATGTTTCATATCCTGTGAGGCTTTCGATGGCGATTGATTTTTATTTAATTCAGCCTTTTTCTTGGCTATAGACGGGGATAGATTTTTTTTATGCTTAATTTCTTGTGAAGCATTGGCTGGAGATCGATTTGCATTGCTCTTCGAAGCAATTGATGGAGATGGAATTGTATTAATATCTTTATTGGAGACTTTTATCCCTGTATTTTCTGGGTCTTCGCTTTTCAAATAAACGTATGGGTAGTTAGTGTAATATTTTTCATATGGGTAGAATTCGTTGGATTCATTCACTTCCAGAGAAATAAGTTCATTTTTGTAGTCGATACTCGTATTGTATCGACATAAAAAGTCATGACCAAGCAGGCCATCGTATGAGAGGATGGAATTTTTTCCCCCTATTTGAAATGGGTGTTCTGGGATACAGTTATTATTACTCGAAGATTCTAAATTCAATTTAGCAAAGATGAGCCCTTCCGTAGTAGTGGACTCTGTAAACAAAGTATTTATATAGCAGACGGCATCTCTGTAGCAGATGCTACCTGGCTTCAATGGATGGAGTTTAATTAAGCTGATCTCTGCTCCAGTATCAATCAAAAAGTTAAGTTTTGGAGCAGAGCATATATCAAGAGACAAAAAAAGAGTTAAAGAAGTTTTATTTATTTGGATATGGATACGTATTAATTTTTTCCTGTTTAGTTTTTCGTCGATATTGTCTCGGGAGTGCGATGAACTTGCGCCGTTGATTCTGTCTGCGAGGGGTTGCCGAAAACGACCCCCGCTGCATCTAGTTTCCCTGCCTGAATGCCGATGAAGATCGATTATTTTTCTTATTTGGAGATGGTGATCTTGCCGAGATATTCGCATTATTGTATCTCGGCGGTGGAGTTCGGCTTTCTCGGATTACTGGCTGCTGCCAGTTCCTGTTCTGTGGCTGCCTGGTAGCCGTGCTTGATGGCCGAATTGCACCTCTTTGCTGGAAATTATTCTGATGTCTCTGGTTGTTGTGAAACCGAGAATTGTTTGCTGCTCTCGTTCTGCATTCTTCAATAGAATGTCCCGTCCGATGACAATATCGTCAACTAAGGAGATGTGCCTGAGATGTAATTTTGTTGTAATCTGGAGATTGTTGTAATTGGGGGTTTGCTGTTGGAATTATGTTCAGACCCTGTGCATTTGAAGCAGCATGCCCCAGTCTATTTGAAACAACGCAGATTGAGATTTGTATTCTGTTGAAAGGGATTTGGGTTTACCTTGGAGTTCGTTTGAAAATTGGATTCTCGCAGTTTCAAACGTGATGCGTGTTCTAGAATATGTGACTTTAGTGAAAAGAAGGATTTATCGGTATATACTTTAGCTATGGTTTGCAGGTGCCGATCGAATAAACCATCCTCAATTGCCCTTACGGCCTACCAGTCGTTTTTTTTTTTAATAAAGATTTGAGGAGGATTCTATCTGTGTGCATTGTTACATTCAATTTAGAAAGTTTGTACTGAGCCTTTGGAGAAAATCTTCTACGCTTTCTCCAATTCTCTGCTTACGGTTATTTACTGGTACTGCAAGGTGGATCTAGTGGTTTTTACTTCAAATGTTTGAGTCAGTAATGATTTTAAGTCAAGCCAATCTGAAATCTGATTGTACCTATACACATCGTATGCCTCTGCGGATAATTTACTCCTTATTAAACTAAGGAGGGAGTGCTTTTCGTTCACCGCCGCTGTCGTTTTGTATATGTGAGCACAGCTAGATATAAATTTGTGAAGATCGCTCGGATTTCCACTGAAATCCGGTATCAATGCTCTTGCGTCTGAAAGGAAAGACTGGTTCCTAAAGGAGACATTTTGATGATAATTTGTAAAGTTAGTTGTATTATTTAATATACGTTAAGATCGTGAGTCCAGCTGGTCCTTGAGCGCGATTATGTTATCTGTGTATGATGTTTCTATATTGCCGTAAATATCCTTTTTGAAATTGGCGTGGTCCATGTCATCAGGGCCGGAGTATGAAATTATTAGGGTTTGTGTTGCTTTGAAATCGTCCCAATACTCATGCAGCGAACTTAGTTGTTGCCTTAAGTATGTCCGGCTTGCAGTTGAAAGTAAACCAAGATCGATAGACTGAATTATACGTGATATAGATTTTTGTCTATCTTCTTGCAGCCTAAATCGTATTGTATTAGACTGATCCCGGTCTCAACATTCCTGCACAGCTTCAGTATTGGTACCTTTTTGTGAAATTTTGGGAGGTGCGATGTAAAATGGGTTATTTGCGTTATCGCCATGAGTTGAAATGGATTTCAACCTATCAGACAGTGTTACTCTGATTAGGTTGTACCAATCCTCTGTTTTATCAGGTCATGGTTGTTTAAAGTATTCATGAGTTTCGTCGAAATTCTCATGTTCTTGAATAATGGACTCTGTTTTGTCAAAAGCAGCCCTTGTTCTTCCAATTTTCGAAGCTTATTGGAAACAAATTCCGAAGTTCTATATTTTTTGTTTTCGCTCTGGTATTCCTTTAGAATTTTTCGATTTCATCGGTTTTCTCTACTTGTGATAAGCACAGCTAATCAAAAGATTTGTTTTCTTCTATCATGGTAAGTTCGTGAAGTAAAAGGCAGAGAATTAGGTGGAAATATGTATAAAAAAAATTATAAGATAGAGTGTGTCTGTTATTATTATGGAATAATTTAAGTTTAGATTTGTTTAGATTTGGGGAACCATAAATGACGTGGCAAATTTTTATGGACCAAAGAACAGGCAGACAAGTAGAACACAAATTAAATTTCTCAACAGCAATAAGCATGGCCGGATTTAGGGGAGGGAAACCGGGGCTCTAGCCCGGGGCCTCCACAAGAGAGGGGCCTCCAGAACCCGCAATATAACTATCTAGCTACACAGACGAAATACATCCATTTTCATCCACAAACCTCGAAAAATATTTTTAATAATATTACATTATTATAAATATTTTCGGAGGTTACCCTTATTTCGGTTCTAATAATATTGATCATACCAATACGAATGTATTTTGTATAAGTAGTTATAAATACGAAAATAATTATTTTTTGAAACAATTGAATTGAAACATTTATTCACATACCTTTTATTGCATAAAAGAAATGATAAGGAAATAATGATTTCTTTAATTATTAAAGAATATCAATTAATTGGATATTATTATTTATTTTTATTCATCATTCTATAATGAGAAAAAAATAATCGCGACGAGGAATCGAACACTGAATGCCTGTTTATGCTTGCGTATACTTTATACCCGTTTTTCACCGCATTCTCCATTTTTCCCCGAATTCTCCGTTTTTCACCGTTTTCGTCTTTTCTACTTTATTTTATCTTGTCTTTTTGTTATTTTTTCGTGCAATAAATTATTTAAACAATTTAAAAAAATGTGTAACCCATTTTAAAAATAATTAGGGGCCTCCACTCGTTTGTTGCCCCAGGGCCTCCACACTTCTAAATTCGGCCCTGGCAATAAGCAGCTGTTAAGTTGGTTATGCGTAAATAATTATGTATAAGTAAAATTGTTTCAGTAATTTGTAATATGTGGGAAAAACACAGTAATAAGAAGGTGGTTAATTTGTTTGATTTGTCAATAATAAGAGGATGAGTAGTGGTAATATGGGGGTTCTGGACCAGTGCAAAAATGTGCAAAAATGTCCATATAAAAAAAACGTTGAGGTGCAAAATGCACATTTGTCTGAAATTTGTATGGAAGAATTGTTGAGAGCACCCAAAAAATTGCTGAGGTGCAAAATCCACATTTGTCTGAAATTTGTATGGAAGAATTGTTGAGAGCACCCAAAAAATTGCTGAGGTGCAAAATGCACATTTGTCTGAAATTTGTATGGAAGAATTGTTGAGAGCACCCAGGATGTCACCCAGAGATAATTTCTAAAAATATTTTCGGCATATTAACGCTTTCTTGTTGATAAGAGTTGAACCGAATATTTTCGGTATATTGACGCTTTCTTGTTGCGAGTGGTGATAAAGAATTGCTAGTATAAGATTATGTAATGTGATTTTGCGAGTGGTGATAAAAAAATGCTAGTACAAGATTATGTAATGTGATTTTAGGGGTATATGATGGATGTTGAGGTCAATGAATGAGGCGATGAAAAAAATATCAGCTCAGAGATAGGAGCAGAGAAAATTTTGTGGTCTGCTGGAAAGAAGTTTGACCTAGAGATGCCCTGTTGCCGATGTTGAGGATATTGCGGTTTATGACATTAATTAAAGTTTCTAAAACTGATTGCGGTAAATTCGCATATAAAAGGAGCATTTTATTGAGACCTAATTACAGTAGAATTTCAAGTTCTGTGAAGTTTATAATAGTACATTAAAATAAGATGAATTCCTTCGAATGTTCGGTTTGTCAGAAGGCTTTTACCCGAAATTCTTCTTTAAAAAGGCATTATAGAGCAATGCATAGCGATGGATATATGTGTGAAGTTTGCGGTGAATGTTGTAAAAGTGTGTCGGGTTTAAATAAACATCAGAGGGCAGCTCATTCAAATCCAATGGATTCCATCCAAAAGTAAAAGTGCCAAAGACAGTGTACAGAGTACAATGATTTCTAATAAAGACTTATTAGAAGCTAGCACTTCAAGTGCTAACGCACAGCCAATCTATTGTGAAACGTGCAAAGTAGTAATTGGTTTTAAAGAATGGAGGTACCACACTCGAACCAATAACCACAAAATAAAAGCTGCAGAGTCCGTAAGCAATAATTTAAAAGTGCTTAAAAAACGCGTTTAATGTCAGAATAGAGTCATTGATGTTTGAAAATAGAGATGAGTCCTTACTAAATCCTAAAGATTTTTCAAACATTGCCAGAGAAACAGTTTTAGATGCATTAAATACAACTTTGGAAAAGCATGATTGTATCAAATTTAACATGGAACTCTTCTGTGAATATATGAAAGTTATAAAACAGAAAGATGATGAAGAAGACGACTTAGTTACATCAGTCAAGTCATTTAATTCCAAAATGAATTTGATAATCCTCAAAGAAGATTTGGAAAAAGCATATGAAGAAATGTTTGAAAAAATTATGACAAAAATGGAGGAGTTTCAAGAGCGAGATAGTGGTTGGAGTCTCTTAAGGATTTGTTATATTGAAATTAATGTGAATCAATTTAGGCCGTTCAAAGGAGGATCACAATATTTGGAGTTGCCAGACTTTTTAGTTAAAAAACATGCTTGTGTAAATGTGAAAAACAATGATGTTTTCTGTTTTAAGTGGGCAGTTATTTCGGCATTATATCCAGTAGAGACACATGCAGAGCGCACATCTTCCTATGAAATAAATGATATTTCAACAAACACCTTAATTCTTAAAAATGGCATTACGGTACACTTTATGAATTTAAAATTTCCGTTGAAAGTAGCCGATATCAGATATTTTGAAGAAATGAATCCTAATATAAACGTGAACGTTTTCGGATACGAAGAGAGTAGAAGCAATAAATATGAAATTGTTGGACCGTACTACTTCACCGCGGAGGAAAAGTCAACCCATATCAACTTATTATTAATTCAAAATAATGACCTCTCTCATTTCGTTTGGATTAAAAATATACCTAGGTAAAGTATATTTACTATATGTAAAATATTATTCAATAACTAATTTTGTGTTTTGTTAAACAGACTAATTCGTCAGCAAGTCACTGGTAGCAATAATCGAATCTGCCTTTGCTACACATGTCTCCAGAATTTTTACAGTCAGGATGCGTTAAAAAATCACAAAAATGAATGTAAT
Source organism: Dioctria linearis (assembly GCA_963930735.1). NCBI lineage: Eukaryota > Metazoa > Arthropoda > Insecta > Diptera > Asilidae > Dioctria > Dioctria linearis. The sequence goes on along the minus strand of OZ005740.1, from coordinate 131,146,328 downwards.
AGAACTGTCACCGTGATGCCTTCACCGGAGAAATCATATTTAAAATTTGAGACACATCACCGAAAAATAGAGGTATCATTTGTTATTTATGCGGATTTTGAATGTGTTCTGCAAAGTATTGATACTTGCTTTCCTAACCCATCTCTCTCATCAACTACTAATGTACAAGAACATGAACCTTGTGCATTTTCATATTATATTAAATGTTCATTTAGTAATAGTTTAAACAAGTTTAGAGTATATAAAGGTAGGAATTCGGCTCAAAAATTTATTGAAATGCGACGTTAAATATTTATATAGCGAATACATAAGTAAACCCAATCCGATGAATCCTTTGTCATTGGAAGAACGACGTAGGCAAAATGAAAGTATGACATGTCATATTTGTGGTACAGAGTTAGGGTTTGAAAGAGTTGCCGACCACTGCCACTTAACTGGAAAGTATAGAGGACCAGCTCATAATAGCTGTAATTTACAATTTCAAATCCCCAATTTTTTTCCAATATTCTTTCATAACCTTTCAGGATATGATTGTCATTTATTTGTTAAGTCTCTTGCTGAAATTAAGGGAGATATTAGTATTATTCCGCTTAATAAAGAAGTATACATTTCAATTTCAAAGAGGATTTATATCAACGATTCAGAGTCAATTGAGTTAAGATTTCTTGATTCAAGCAGATTTATGCAATCAAGTCTTGAGTCATTAGCAAGGGACCTACCAATAAAAGATTTTCATGCTGTTAGAGCAGCCTACCCTGATGAAGAATCTTTCACTTTTATGATAAGAAAAGGTATTTTCCCATATGAGTACATAAATTCTTGGGACCGTTTAGATGAAACCAGACTTCCTTCTCAAGAAAAATTTAATAATAATCTAACAAACACAAAATGTTCGAATGACGACTATAAGCACGCACAATCAGTTTGGGGTAAATTTTATTGTAAAAATTTATGGGATTATTTAGAGTTGTATCTAAAAACAGATGTGCTGCTCTTAGCAGATATATTTGAGAATTTCAGAAAGGTTTGCATTAGCATTTACTCTTTAGATCCTTGTCAGTATTATACTATTCCGGGCTTATCATGGGACGCTATGATGAAAACAACTCAAATTGATCTTGATCTCTTTACTGATATAAACATGTACAATTTTATTAAAAATGGTATAAGAGGAGGTATTACTCAGTGTTCGTGCAGACATACAATTGCTAATAACAAATACATGAGCAACTTTGATGAATCAATCCCATCGCGCTATATAGCGTATTTAGATGCTAATAACTTATATGGGTGGGCCATGTCGCAATCACTTGCTCATTCAAAGTTTCAGTGGGTTGATGGCAAAGACATTAATATTCTCGATATTCCTGAAGATTCCGATGTGGGATATATTTTCGAAGTAGATTTGGATTATCCAATATCAAAGCATGATGAGCATAATTCTTTACCATTTTGCCCCGAAAACAAGAAAGCACCATATATATATATACATATATATATATATATATATATATATATATATATATATATATATATATATATATATATATATATATATATATATATATATATATATATATATATATATATATATATATATATATATATATATATATATATATATATATATTATTTACTGTTTCTAAGTCTGAGTTTTATTATTTGTGAGTATTATTTGCGTTTGGAATCTGTTAATAACTGTATCTAAAAGTATTGGAATATAATTATTTTCTTCCTCTTCTTGTGAATGGATTGTGTTTTCGAGACTCATATTATCTGCTCGATTATTTTCAGTGGGTTGATGGCAAAGACATTAATATTCTCGATATTCCTGAAGAACACACACACACACACACACACACACATATATATATATATATATATATATATATATATATATATATATATATATATATATATATATATATATATATATATATACATATATATATATATATATATATATATATATATATATATATATATATATATATTATTTACTGTTTCTAAGTCTGAGTTTTATTATTTGTGAGTATTATTTGCGTTTGGAATCTGTTAATAACTGTATCTAAAAGTATTGGAATATAATTATTTTCTTCCTCTTCTTGTGAATGGATTGTGTTTTCGAGACTCATATTATCTGCTCGATTATTTTCTGTATATTGGGCTTGTTGTGAAGTTCCTGCATTTTCTGCGTTAAGGGTGGTGTTATCTCCTTCCTTTGCCTTATTCATTTCCATATGGTTGATATCTGCAGTCTCTATATTAATTCTACTCAAAAAATCTGCCGCTTTATTTTCCTTTCCTTTGATGTAATCTATGTTAAAGTTATATTCCCCTAATTTAAGTAACCACCTCTGTAGTCTGGGGTTGATATCTTTTCCTTTGTGTTTGGCTTGAAGCCATTTAAGAGGCTGATGATCGGTCATCAAATCAAATTGTCTACCTGAGATATAGGGCCTGATGTAATTAACAGCCCAAACTATTGCAAGCAATTCTTTTTCCGTTGTTGAATAGTTTTTTTCGTGGTCGTTCAAAGTTCTGCTCGCATAACAGATAGGGTGACCTTCTTGAGTAAGGACCGCTCCTATAGCGAAGTCACTTGCATCTGTAGTTAATTTAAATTTTTTTCGAATTCTGGGTATTTTAAAACTGGTGCTTCTGTGAGAATTTTCTTGAGTTTTTCAAAAGCATCTATGTAACTTGTATCGTTAGTATTAATTCTGGTGTTTTTCTTCAAATATTTGGTCATATTCTGAGCTATTTTTGCTTAGTCCCTGATAAATTTCCTATAATAGCCGGTCATACGTAAGAATGACTTAATTTGTTTGCTGGTTTCTGGTAGTTTAAGTCTTTGAATACCTTCGATTTTACTAATGTTTGGTTTTATCCCATCTGATGTGAGTATATGCCCTAAGTATTCGGTTTCTTTTGCAAAAAATCTACATTTGTCAATCTGAATTTTAAGATTATGTTCCCTGAGTTTATTAAGTACCTTTTGGATATTCTCAGTATGTTCTTCTATTGTTGTACTGAAGATTAGTATATCATCCAGGTATACTACACGTATTTAGTTTATATATTCCCGTAAAACTGAATTAATTAATCTTTGGAACGTGGCAGGGGCATTTTTCAGCCCAAATGGCATCCTCGTAAACTCGTAGTGTCCAAGAGGTGTCGACAATGCAGTTTTTTTTTCTATCTTCCTCTTTAATAAACACCTGGTGAAATCCCTTAGCGAGATCCAATGTTGTGAAATACTGTGACCTCCCTAGTTTTCCTAAAATATTTTCAATATTTGGCATGGGAACTTGTCTTCCACAGTAATTTCGTTTAGCCTCCTGTAGTCGATTACGATCCTCCATTTCTTTGTGTGAGTTGTCAAGTTTCTTAGGGACGATCTAGAGTGGCGAATTATAGGGTGAATTACTTTCGTTGATAATTCCTTGCATGTCCCTCATTTGTTTGTTGATCTTTTCATCGTGAATTTGGGGGTATCGATATACTTTGGAGTATACGGGGTTGTTATTTGTTGTAACTATCTGATGCTGTATCTCATGAGTATGAGTTAGTTGTTGGCCTTCTTCGTAAATCAAATCTTTATTTCGTTTAATTAATTCTTTCATCCTTTCTCTTTCCTCGTTGTTCATATTGTCCCGTTGAAGTTTATCCAAGACACCTTGATCTGTAGATTTCCCTTCAATGGAGAATATTTCATGATCCTGGTGAGGGCATGAGTTAAGTAATTTTGTTCTAGTCCCATGAATTTCTAAATATTCTTCACTTAGATTTATAACGCCTTGAAGAGGTTTCAACAAATTTTGGCCTATTAATCCCTCGAATTCCTTGTCTTTAAATGTAGTTAATTTCCAACTCATCCATTTTTTTTTCGTTAAATTCTTTGGGAAGTTCGGTAATAGTTTCTTGATCTACTATCTATCATATGACCGTTAAGTGTTTTAAATTGTAATTTCTTTTCTAATGCAAGTCGTTTGTATTGTTTTAATTTTCTTTCGTGGAGTAGTGTTGTCTTTGAGCCTGTATCTATTAAACATTTTATTTTGTCATTACCTATTGTCAGTTCTACTATCGGTAGGTCAGTTCTGTAGGGGGTATGGGAAAATTTACTTCTTCTTGTTCTCTATTATTATTTTGAATATGATCTACGTCCATTGGTTCTTGGTTGTTCTGTGTTCTAAACTGATTAGAATTTCTAAATTGTCCTGAATTTCTGAATTGTCATGTAACTACTGGATTTTCTTAACTAGGTTGGTAATAGTCATAGTTCTGTCTGAATTGTCTTGGCATATTTGAGTTAAAATTCTGGTTATATCTAATATTTCTATTCCTTTGTACGTTGCTGGTGTGTGAGAGTTTTGCACATTTCTAACCATTCCATAATTTCGAAAGTTTCTATCACCAAAATTATTGCTTCTCGAATCAATTCCTCTATTCCTAATCAAACCTGTTTCTTCTAAAGTATAATAAGCTTCTCTTAAACTTTTCTACTAATAATTACACTGGCACAATTAACATCTAGACCGTTTGAAAAAGTTCTTAAAATTAGAGATTCATTTACCTCAGGTGAAAATTCAATTGGTTTCTCACTATCAAACTCATATTTTGTATTTAATTTATCAAGAATGGCTTTTAAACAATTAAAATAATGACTTACGTTATTATTAAACCTTAATGTTGTTGCTTGATGATATAAATTCTGGTACGTTTCCCTGATTCCGAAATTCTTGATAAGCTCTCTTTTTATGTTTTCCCACGTTGGGTTTGGTCCAAGAACTCTGATTGCGTGAAGTGCTGGGCCTTGGATTTTATTGATGCCGTTTCGCTGAAAAACGTAATTTTGAATATGTAAGTTTCCAGAAAAAAGAGGTAAAAATAATTCCACTTCCCGAATAAATGAGGATAGGTCATATCGCTCATAGCCAGTGTATTCCCATATTGTAGATGCTTCCCTCAAGAGATCCGTCACGGGGACAGTTATTTGAGTTGGTGTTGCAGTTGAGTTTGCACCTGATGCTGCATTGGATTCTGCATTTGCTGTTGTTGGTGGGGTTAACGACATCTCGAATGGTTACAATTCAAAATATGGTTTGAAGACTACGTTCCTCTCTTTAAGTTTTTCCTCCTTGGGCATTTGTTAATGGAGCTCGAATTTATTCTATGCGACGAGATGATGTATCTTCACTTCGTATTCAGCAATACTTATCACGATATGTCACAGTTTAGAATTCTTTAGATTTCACACTTTTAGCTTTGTGCTTTTAAACTTATATTGATTTTAGTTTTCACAAAAACTATTCACTATTCACTGGATCTCATATCTTCGGATTTGAGATCCTACCGACTGCGCCAAATAAGTAGATTCTTTATTATAATAGTGAACAATATAAAAAACGTTATTAAAACACAATACTTTTAAGTTTCTTAAAAGTTTTTATTATATTAAAAATGAAAAATTAATCCAAAGTATCTAATTAATTTTACTTTGTTGAAATAGACAAATACATCCGACGAACTCCGTTACCACGACTCAACCCTTTTCAACAGAAGCTTCATTCTCCATGATCTATTTTCTGTGATTTTACATATTTTGTTGTTTTTAAATAAGTCACGTTTTGTGACCGGCAGGTAAGGAATCTTGTTACTTAGTTTCATAGAGTTTTATCTCCATGAAATTAAGTATGGAGTCTTATTACTTTTGACTTATGAAATTATTTGTTGACGGGGCTTTTATTTAATAAATTCTTTATGAGACTAATGTCTCCAATCTATGGGAAAATTCTCATTCCCATGGGGTAATGGAGGTATCGTCTTTGGCCTTGACGTAACATGCGTGTTGTGTATCGTGACGTCATCAACAAATTCGTGGGCTGAGGCCGTTTTCAAATTCCGTTTTTTTAAACTTCAATAACTTTGTAATGTTCTGATGGAATTAAGTCATTAAAACAGAAATATACTCAGAAATGTATATTGCTTTTGATCTAATATATTAAATTTGAATATCTTGTAGTAAGATAGTTCTCCATTGCGTCGAACTTGAAAGGCGTATCTTTTTTCAAAAGATTTGTAAGGGGCTTCGCAATCTTTGAAAAGTTGGGTATAAAGAGGCGATAGTAGCCGACGAGGATTATGACTTTTGCCATACCGTTGACTGGTTCGACGATCGAGTTTCCTAGAAATAAACGTGGCCTTATTTCCTTCTTGAAACAGACCGATTGATGTTGAATAGAAAGAGTCGGAATATCAATACTGAACTTATCCGATTCTTTCGGATTTTAATAGGCAGGAGATATGATTCCAACTTTTGTGGAATTTGGAAGGAGCTATTCGATGATTTCGACTCGATAGCATTTGAAGGAGATAAAGCTTTATTGCAATTCTTTGACTTCTTTGATTTATTCTTGGAATTCACTTTTTGTGAAGTTATTGATGAAGGATATAGAATTTTGCTAGATAAAGCCTCCTGTGCGGCTATTGATGGAGTTTTACTTGTATGTTCATGTTTCATATCCTGTGAGGCTTTCGATGGCGATTGATTTTTATTTAATTCAGCCTTTTTTCTTGGCTATAGACGGGGATAGATTTTAACCTTTATGCTTAATTTCTTGTGAAGCATTGGCTGGAGATCGATTTGCATTGCTCTTCGAAGCAATTGATGGAGATGGAATTGTATTAATATCTTTATTGGAGACTTTTATCCCTGTATTTTCTGGGTCTTCGCTTTTCAAATAAACGTATGGGTAGTTAGTGTAATATTTTTCATATGGGTAGAATTCGTTGGATTCATTCACTTCCAGAGAAATAAGTTCATTTTTGTAGTCGATACTCGTATTGTATCGACATAAAAAGTCATGACCAAGCAGGCCATCGTATGAGAGGATGGAATTTTTTCCCCCTATTTGAAATGGGTGTTCTGGGATACAGTTATTATTACTCGAAGATTCTAAATTCAATTTAGCAAAGATGAGCCCTTCCGTAGTAGTGGACTCTGTAAACAAAGTATTTATATAGCAGACGGCATCTCTGTAGCAGATGCTACCTGGCTTCAATGGATGGAGTTTAATTAAGCTGATCTCTGCTCCAGTATCAATCAAAAAGTTAAGTTTTGGAGCAGAGCATATATCAACAGACAAAAAAAGAGTTAAAGAAGTTTTATTTATTTGGATATGGATACGTATTAATTTTTTCCTGTTTAGTTTTTCGTCGATATTGTCTCGGAGTGCGATGAACTTGCGCCGTTGATTCTGTCTGCGAGGGGTTGCCGAAAACGACCCCCGCTGCATCTAGTTTCCCTGCCTGAATGCCGATGAAGATCGATTATTTTTCTTATTTGGAGATGGTGATCTTGCCGAGATATTCGCATTATTGTATCTCGGCGGTGGAGTTCGGCTTTCTCGGATTACTGGCTGCTGCCAGTTCCTGTTCTGTGGCTGCCTGGTAGCCGTGCTTGATGGCCGAATTGCACCTCTTTGCTGGAAATTATTCTGATGTCTCTGGTTGTTGTGAAACCGAGAATTGTTTGCTGCTCTCGTTCTGCATTCTTCAATAGAATGTCCCGTCCGATGACAATATCGTCAACTAAGGAGATGTGCCTGAGATGTAATTTTGTTGTAATCTGGAGATTGTTGTAATTGGGGGTTTGCTGTTGGAATTATGTTCAGACCCTGTGCATTTGAAGCAGCATGCCCCAGTCTATTTGAAACAACGCAGATTGAGATTTGTATTCTGTTGAAAGGGATTTGGGTTTACCTTGGAGTTCGTTTGAAAATTGGATTGTCGCAGTTTCAAACGTGATGCGTGTTCTAGAATATGTGACTTTAGTGAAAAGAAGGATTTATCGGTATATACTTTAGCTATGGTTTGCAGGTGCCGATCGAATAAACCATCCTCAATTGCCCTTACGGCCTACCAGTCGTTTTTTTTTTAATAAAGATTTGAGGAGGATTCTATCTGTGTGCATTGTTACATTCAATTTAGAAAGTTTGTACTGAGCCTTTGGAGAAAATCTTCTACGCTTTCTCCAATTCTCTGCTTACGGTTATTTAACTGGTACTGCAAGGTGGATCTAGTGGTTTTTACTTCAAATGTTTGAGTCAGTAATGATTTTAAGTCAAGCCAATCTGAAATCTGATTGTACCTATACACATCGTATGCCTCTGCGGATAATTTACTCCTTATTAAACTAAGGAGGAGTGCTTTTCGTTCACCGCCGCTGTCGTTTTGTATATGTGAGCACAGCTAGATATAAATTTGTGAAGATCGCTCGGATTTCCACTGAAATCCGGTATCAATGCTCTTGCGTCTGAAAGGAAAGACTGGTTCCTAAAGGAGACATTTTGATGATAATTTGTAAAGTTAGTTGTATTATTTAATATACGTTAAGATCGTGAGTCCAGCTGGTCCTTGAGCGCGATTATGTTATCTGTGTATGTTCTATATTGCCGTAAATATCCTTTTTGAAATTGGCGTGGTCCATGTCATCAGGGCCGGAGTATGAAATTATTAGGGTTTGTGTTGCTTTGAAATCGTCCCAATACTCATGCAGCGAACTTAGTTGTTGCCTTAAGTATGTCCGGCTTGCAGTTGAAAGTAAACCAAGATCGATAGACTGAATTATACGTGATATAGATTTTTGTCTATCTTCTTGCAGCCTAAATCGTATTGTATTAGACTGATCCCGGTCTCAACATTCCTGCACAGCTTCAGTATTGGTACCTTTTTGTGAAATTTTGGGAGGTGCGATGTAAAATGGGTTATTTGCGTTATCGCCATGAGTTGAAATGGATTTCAACCTATCAGACAGTGTTACTCTGATTAGGTTGTACCAATCCTCTGTTTTATCAGGTTATGGTTGTTTAAAGTATTCATGAGTTTCGTCGAAATTCTCATGTTCTTGAATAATGGACTCTGTTTTGTCAAAAGCAGCCCTTGTTCTTCCAATTTTCGAAGCTTATTGGAAACAAATTCCGAAGTTCTATATTTTTTGTTTTCGCTCTGGTATTCCTTTAGAATTTTTCGATTTCATCGGTTTTCTCTACTTGTGATAAGCACAGCTAATCAAAAGATTTGTTTTCTTCTATCATGGTAAGTTCGTGAAGTAAAAGGCGGAGAATTAGGTGGAAATATATATAAAAAAAATTATAAGATAGAGTGTGTCTGTTATTATTATGGAATAATTTAAGTTTAGATTTGTTTAGATTTGGGGAACCATAAATGACGTGGCAAATTTTTATGGACCAAAGAACAGGCAGACAAGTAGAACACAAATTAAATTTCTCAACAGCAATAAGCATGGCCGGATTTAGGGGAGGGAAACCGGGGCTCTAGCCCGGGGCCTCCACAAGAGAGGGGCCTCCAGAACCCGCAATATAACTATCTAGCTACACAGACGAAATACATCCATTTTCATCCACAAACCTCGAAAAATATTTTTAATAATATTACATTATTATAAATATTTTCGGAGGTTACCCTTATTTCGGTTCTAATAATATTGATCATACCAATACGAATGTATTTTGTATAAGTAGTTATAAATACGAAAATAATTATTTTTTGAAACAATTGAATTGAAACATTTATTCACATACCTTTTATTGCATAAAAGAAATGATAAGGAAATAATGATTTCTTTAATTATTAAAGAATATCAATTAATTGGATATTATTATTTATTTTTATTCATCATTCTATAATGAGAAAAAAATAATCGCGACGAGGAATCGAACACTGAATGCCTGTTTATGCTTGCGTATACTTTATACCCGTTTTTCACCGCATTCTCCATTTTTCCCCGAATTCTCCGTTTTTCACCGTTTTCGTCTTTTCTACTTTATTTTATCTTGTCTTTTTGTTATTTTTTCGTGCAATAAATTATTTAAACAATTTAAAAAAATGTGTAACCCATTTTAAAAATAATTAGGGGCCTCCACTCGTTTGTTGCCCCAGGGCCTCCACACTTCTAAATTCGGCCCTGGCAATAAGCAGCTGTTAAGTTGGTTATGCGTAAATAATTATGTATAAGTAAAATTGTTTCAGTAATTTGTAATATGTGGGAAAAACACAGTAATAAGAAGGTGGTTAATTTGTTTGATTTGTCAATAATAAGAGGATGCGTAGTGGTAATATGGGGGTTCTGGACCAGTGCAAAAATGTGCAAAAATGTCCATATAAAAAAAACGTTGAGGTGCAAAATGCACATTTGTCTAAAATTTGTATGGAAGAATTGTTGAGAGCACCCAAAAAATTGCTGAGGTGCAAAATCCACATTTGTCTGAAATTTGTATGGAAGAATTGTTGAGAGCACCCAAAAAATTGCTGAGGTGCAAAATGCACATTTGTCTGAAATTTGTATGGAAGAATTGTTGAGAGCACCCAGGATGTCACCCAGAGATAATTTCTAAAAATATTTTCGGCATATTAACGCTTTCTTGTTGATAAGAGTTGAACCGAATATTTTCGGTATATTGACGCTTTCTTGTTGCGAGTGGTGATAAAGAATTGCTAGTATAAGATTATGTAATGTGATTTTGCGAGTGGTGATAAAAAAATGCTAGTACAAGATTATGTAATGTGATTTTAGGGGTATATGATGGATGTTGAGGTCAATGAATGAGGCGATGAAAAAAATATCAGCTCAGAGATAGGAGCAGAGAAAATTTTGTGGTCTGCTGGAAAGAAGTTTGACCTAGAGATGCCCTGTTGCCGATGTTGAGGATATTGCGGTTTATGACATTAATTAAAGTTTCTAAAACTGATTGCGGTAAATTCGCATATAAAAGGAGCATTTTATTGAGACCTAATTACAGTAGAATTTCAAGTTCTGTGAAGTTTATAATAGTACATTAAAATAAGATGAATTCCTTCAAATGTTCGGTTTGTCAGAAGGCTTTTACGCGAAATTCTTCTTTAAAAAGGCATTATAGAGCAATGCATAGCGATGGATATATGTGTGAAGTTTGCGGTGAATGTTGTAAAAGTGTGTCGGGTTTAAATAAACATCAGAGGGCAGCTCATTCAAATCCAATGGATTCCATCCAAAAGTAAAAGTGCCAAAGACAGTGTACAGAGTACAATGATTTCTAATAAAGACTTATTAGAAGCTAGCACTTCAAGTGCTAACGCACAGCCAATCTATTGTGAAACGTGCAAAGTAGTAATTGGTTTTAAAGAATGGAGGTACCACACTCGAACCAATAACCACAAAATAAAAGCTGCAGAGTCCGTAAGCAATAATTTAAAAGTGCTTAAAAGCGCGTTTAATGTCAGAATAGAGTCATTGATGTTTGAAAATAGAGATGAGTCCTTACTAAATCCTAAAGATTTTTCAAACATTGCCAGAGAAACAGTTTTAGATGCATTAAATACAACTTTGGAAAAGCATGATTGTATCAAATTTAACATGGAACTCTTCTGTGAATATATGAAAGTTATAAAACAGAAAGATGATGAAGAAGACGACTTAGTTACATCAGTCAAGTCATTTAATTCCAAAATGAATTTGATAATCCTCAAAGAAGATTTGGAAAAAGCATATGAAGAAATGTTTGAAAAAATTATGACAAAAATGGAGGAGTTTCAAGAGCGAGATAGTGGTTGGAGTCTCTTAAGGATTTGTTATATTGAAATTAATGTGAATCAATTTAGGCCGTTCAAAGGAGGATCACAATATTTGGAGTTGCCAGACTTTTTAGTTAAAAAACATGCTTGTGTAAATGTGAAAAACAATGATGTTTTCTGTTTTAAGTGGGCAGTTATTTCGGCATTATATCCAGTAGAGACACATGCAGAGCGCACATCTTCCTATGAAATAAATGATATTTCAACAAACACCTTAATTCTTAAAAATGGCATTACGGTACACTTTATGAATTTAAAATTTCCGTTGAAAGTAGCCGATATCAGATATTTTGAAGAAATGAATCCTAATATAAACGTGAACGTTTTCGGATACGAAGAGAGTAGAAGCAATAAATATGAAATTGTTGGACCGTACTACTTCACCGCGGAGGAAAAGTCAACCCATATCAACTTATTATTAATTCAAAATAATGACCTCTCTCATTTCGTTTGGATTAAAAATATACCTAGGTAAAGTATATTTACTATATGTAAAATATTATTCAATAACTAATTTTGTGTTTTGTTAAACAGACTAATTCGTCAGCAAGTCACTGGTAGCAATAATCGAATCTGCCTTTGCTACACATGTCTCCAGAATTTTTACAGTCAGGATGCGTTAAAAAATCACAAAAATGAATGTAATAGAACTGTCACCGTGATGCCTTCACCGGAGAAATCATATTTAAAATTTGAGACACATCACCGAAAAATAGAGGTATCATTTGTTATTTATGCAGATTTTGAATGTGTTCTGCAAAGTATTGATACTTGCTTTCCTAACCCATCTCTCTCATCAACTACTAATGTACAAGAACATGAACCTTGTGCATTTTCATATTATATTAAATGTTCATTTAGTAATAGTTTAAACAAGTTTAGAGTATATAAAGGTAGGAATTCGGCTCAAAAATTTATTGAAATGCGACGTTAAATATTTATATAGCGAATACATAAGTAAACCCAATCCGATGAATCCTTTGTCATTGGAAGAACGACGTAGGCAAAATGAAAGTATGACATGTCATATTTGTGGTACAGAGTTAGGGTTTGAAAGAGTTGCCGACCACTGCCACTTAACTGGAAAGTATAGAGGACCAGCTCATAATAGCTGTAATTTACAATTTCAAATCCCCAATTTTTTTCCAATATTCTTTCATAACCTTTCAGGATATGATTGTCATTTATTTGTTAAGTCTCTTGCTGAAATTAAGGGAGATATTAGTATTATTCCGCTTAATAAAGAAGTATACATTTCAATTTCAAAGAGGATTTATATCAACGATTCAGAGTCAATTGAGTTAAGATTTCTTGATTCAAGCAGATTTATGCAATCAAGTCTTGAGTCATTAGCAAGGGACCTACCAATAAAAGATTTTCATGCTGTTAGAGCAGCCTACCCTGATGAAGAATCTTTCACTTTTATGATAAGAAAAGGTATTTTCCCATATGAGTACATAAATTCTTGGGACCGTTTAGATGAAACCAGACTTCCTTCTCAAGAAAAATTTAATAATAATCTAACAAACACAAAATGTTCGAATGACGACTATAAGCACGCACAATCAGTTTGGGGTAAATTTTATTGTAAAAATTTATGGGATTATTTAGAGTTGTATCTAAAAACAGATGTGCTGCTCTTAGCAGATATATTTGAGAATTTCAGAAAGGTTTGCATTAGCATTTACTCTTTAGATCCTTGTCAGTATTATACTATTCCGGGCTTATCATGGGACGCTATGATGAAAACAACTCAAATTGATCTTGATCTCTTTACTGATATAAACATGTACAATTTTATTAAAAATGGTATAAGAGGAGGTATTACTCAGTGTTCGTGCAGACATACAATTGCTAATAACAAATACATGAGCAACTTTGATGAATCAATCCCATCGCGCTATATAGCGTATTTAGATGCTAATAACTTATATGGGTGGGCCATGTCGCAATCACTTCCTCATTCAAAGTTTCAGTGGGTTGATGGCAAAGACATTAATATTCTCGATATTCCTGAAGATTCCGATGTGGGATATATTTTCGAAGTAGATTTGGATTATCCAATATCAAAGCATGATGAGCATAATTCTTTACCATTTTGCCCCGAAAACAAGAAAGCACCAAATTCAAAATTTTGTAAATTGATTACAGATTTAACTTCCAAATCCCGATATGTAATTCATTATAGGAATCTACAACAATGTCTCAAGCATGGAATGAAAATCTTAAATATTGGTAGAGTGTTACAATTTAAACAATCGCCCTGGTTGAAAACTTATATTGATATTAATACTTATCACCGTACGCAAGCACAAACTGCATTTAAAAAGAATTTTTTCAAGTTGTTAAATAACGCAGTACATGGGAAAACTATGGAGAATGTTGATAAGAGAAAAGACATTAAAATTGTCACAGAATGGGAAAGTCGTGGTAGGCGTTTGGGAGCCCGAGCCTTAATAGCTAAGCCCAATTTTCACAGTTTATCTCAGTTCACTAATGACATGGTAGCCATTAAATTAAGTAGAGCTAAAACTTTTTACAGTAAACCTATTTACTTAGGATTTTGTATTCTTGAACTGTCTAAGTTGAAAATGTACAATTTCCATTATGAATATATGAAACCAAAGTACGGAAACAATGTGATTTTGAACTATATGGATACTGATTCCTTCATATACACTATAGAAACTAAAGACTTTTATAATTACATTCTAGATGATTTAGATAATCATTTTGATACATCTGAGTATCCCCCCGAAAACCGTTACAATATACCACAGAAAAATAAAAAAGTTTTGGGTTACATGAAAGATGAAGCAAATGGAAAAATAATTAAAGAATTCATTGGTCTTAGAGCAAAAATGTACTCAATAGATATTGATGCCTCTAATGTAATAAAAAGAGCTAAAGGCATCAAAAGAACTGTTTTAGAATCCACAGATTTAAAAGATTACAGAGATTGTTTGTATAAGAAAAAATTATTATATGGTAATATGTTATTATTTAGAACTAAGGCACATAATATATATACTCAATGTGTTAATAAACTATCTCTTAGCTATTTAGATGATAAAAGATTTATTCGAGCAGATGGAGTCAATACGATTGCTTGGGGCCATTACAAATTAGTTATAGAAGGAAATCAATAAAAAATGTTTAATTTGGTTAAAAATAAAATGTTTTATTTATTATTTACATTTTTTTCCCCTTATTTCTATTATCTAAAAAGCTTTTTAGCAGGAACACATTTTCCTGTGCACATTGTCCTTTGTGATTTAAACAATATGGAATATTGCTATAAAAAAATTTTAAACGTGTTAAATTTGGACACTGAAATTCATCTTCCATATTATATATGGTTAGACTTCCTCTGAATGTATCGTTTAGCCAAGAAACTTTATCAGACCCTTTTACGTATATCACTTTGTGTTGTTTTAATAATGGAGCTACTAGAGCATATAAATGATGGTAAGGAACATAACCCTCGTCCCAGTAGAAACCATGGTAATTATCATGTAACCACGCTGCTTCTTTTCTCTTTGCTTTTGTTAAATCCTTAAATCTGAATGGAGGTTAAAAAACAAAGTGCTGCATTTCATTCCCATTAGTCAAAATAGCTAACTCCTTCACTATGAATTTGTTATATTGATCCTTAAATCCTTGAATATCCACTATTGCTGTCATTCTTTCCTTAAATTATTTTTTTAACCTCACTCGTCAGTGGATTATACTCAATTATTCTATCATGCAAAAGTAAGCAATATGCTGTTGTGCTTGGTGGGATATTACTACTTGTTTTGAATTGTAGTCGGATATCGACCGGTCCTGATTTAATTGACTCATTTTGATGAGAGCAATCTATAACTATAATAGGAGCGCTCTCTTTGAATTTTTCACGAGTAAGCAAAGGTTGAGTCTGACGACCATAATAAGACTGCGGAAACTTTGCATACATGTCATACAGTAAGGCATATCGGTTGCGATCAAATTTAATATTTAAATCATCATAAGGAAATGATTCCGAGTTCAAATGAACTTTGATGTCTGAAAGCTCGCAATGGTCAAACTTGCTTGCATCTTTAGACTTTTCATTCTTTCGAGCCGTTTGAAGCGCTAAAATAACATATCGGGGTTTTTCTAATTGCGTTGATGTTTTAATTGTCCATGTATGATCAACAGCTTCAGGTAATACAGGATATTCATACATATCCCAACTTCGAAAACTCATTTGAATTGGACGCCCGTTATTAATGATTTTTAACAACGCCAGTTTCTCCTCATAAGCAACACTCACATGAGGAATGCACCATTGTAATTTAAAAATGTCTATTTTGACATCAGTTGGAGAAATGAAAGCATTTTCATCACTTCTGCTTCGAATCAGAATTAGCTCGTGCTTCGCATTTACAACAATTTTTGTATAGTCTTCAGTAAAACCAATATACATTTTTAAAGGAATACAAAAATTGAAAAAGCCTTTTCCTGATATTATTGGGTTATTTGGCGACCAGCACGCATTTTGTAGCGTATCGCTTTCATTAGAGTAAGAGATATGTAATTTTTTTAAAGTTGCTGCAAATCCTAAATTTCTGGTACGATCAATTTCTACACCATTTAATTCATAACGAATTTCTTCAAAAAGGAAAGATGTTGCATTGTTTGCTAAATTAGCTGTTGTTGATGCAGTCCCATCTGTGTTCGTTAGCGCTCCTTCTATATAAATAAAACTTTCGTGGGGTAATATGTATAAGTCTTGATGTTGCACAGAAATTCGAACTTCGTCACTATTTTTAAACGATGTTAAGAAAAGAGAATAGCTATGATACTCATATTTTGTAATACTATTATCATAGCTTACACCTCGAGTAATATCAAGTATTTCGCTCATTTTGTTAACTTAAAACCAAGAGATCTTAAAAACTGTTGATTAGCTGCTGTTAACTTTGTCCTTGACTGTAGCGCAGGCGTTGGTTGACTAGTTGATCTAATACTTTTATACTCGCTTTTATTCTCATGAATTCTGTTATATATTAGCATATTGAAGCTTCAAATGTAATCTTATAGTAATCGTTTCTCCTCTAAAATTTATAAGGTCACCGTCCCGATCGACTAGTTTCAGCGTAAGTGAACTTATTTTCTTAACGGTCACAGGTAAATAAATAACATTTCTCGGAACTTCAACTATTTTATATCCTGCCACCACTTTAGGAGAAAACTCATGTAAAGTGTGCACTTGTGTGTTATTTTTGAATGAGCCAGCTATTAAATTACAATCGACACGTATCACATTAACTTTAATTATATTAATCGGTAAGTCAGATTCATGCACAATATTAGAACTCAATTCTCGTTTACTAAATCCTAATAATGACCCAAGAGAATTTAATTTGTTGAAAAACACTTTTTCAGTACTTATGACTTCACTTTTCAAAGTATTATTATTAGCTTTAATAGTTACTTTTGGTTTAGATTTGGTTTTGTCTAACTCATTTTTTATGAGTTGTGTAATATCATCAATTTCATATGATCCCTCTGGTATTTTAATTTTTTTATTTCCTACATGGAATAAGTTATTTTTACTATCAACGTTAGGTATTGAATTATATGTTTCGAAATCAATGAGTCCACATATATAGTCTGCAGTCAAATCTAGTGGTGGAAAATATTCCGCTGTGAGCACAGACGAGTTTCCAGTTAAGGTTAGTGTTAATGACATGTTAGTTCTAAGTGAAATGACATTTTATTAAATGCAACAATTTATTTTATACTTCTTATTAACAATTCAGAAATCTTCTTACTAAACTTTATTTTATTTAACAAGTTTGCAACGACTGTATAAAAATTCCAAACACAAATGCCCACAATTAACTGTTTCATAATTTTGATAAGCTTCATGATTGTATACAATATTTTTCCCTAAATACTGTAGGACTTCTTTTGGTGGCTTCAAATTTCCAAAACTATCAAAGTACTCAATTTCTGAGCCATCTTTATAATACGCTACCCAATGACTGCCAGAACCTGTAGTAGAGTCTAAATTAATAATTCCACATTCACACTTTTTTATTTTCTTAGGAAGATTATCTCGCATAAAGACTCCTCTGAAATTTGGAATATGATTTGTATATTTGTGTAAATCGAGTTCATTTAATGGTCGTTTGGGTAGCGTTTTCAGTAGTTTTTTGAGGGTTGATTTAAAAAAAGTCCAAGGCCTTTTCTATAAGGCTTCAAAAATAGACCGCTCCCCTTCTTTCCCAAAGCAATAGCTTCCATCGTTTCATTATGTCGATTAGATTCTTTAAGCTGTTGCTTAGCACTTGCGGCATCATTAGCTACCTTTGCAATACCAGATGCACCACCAACTAAAGCGCCAAGTGCTGAGAGTCCAGCAAAAATAGGGATGAGAGGTAAAATTCCTCCAACTTTTGGTATAGGAATTACTCGGGGTGTTCTTACATACTTCTTTTTTCTCTTAAATACATCTTTAGTAGCAGCAAGCGCAAGGGTTATGGCTTCATTCAGTGAATCTGGTTTTTTCGCTTTTAAAATATTTCGTGCTTCACGAACTCCTGTTTGAAATGCTAACCTTGCTTTCTTCTTCTTAGGACTAGCTTTACTTCTCTTTAGCCCCATTCCGAATTTCACTCTTGTTTTCATCGCGTTTGTCACAAGCCAGGCATTAACTCGTTCTCCAAGCGCTGCGTCTCTAGATTTTACACGCTGCCAAGCTTTTTCGGTTAATATTCGATCAGCTATATGACGATCATCAATATTTTTGAATTTGGAATATGCGATGTCGTGCTCTTTACAGGCTGCGTCAAGAGAATTGATTCCAGGGTCACCTCTAGCTATTCTTTCCTGCAATTTGGTACCAGGGCCGCAATACTGATATCCAGGTAGATGAAGTTCAAAAGGTAAATTGCTAATAGCAGTGTTTAGCAGACCACTTCCTTTTCGACTTTTGCGTTGTCGGTAAAAAATCCGAGATTTTTTATGTTCTATCATTCAAACGGAAAAATTCTCTTAACAGACGTCCTTACAGCAGCATATTCTGATTAAGACTGATATAAAAGAAAGAGTTTCCTTAATGAATAGGTTAGTTCTCATGATGAAGTTCATCAAACAGAAGGAGTCACTGTCAATCAAAAACCTAGACATAAAATCTGAAAACTTGAAGAAAAGGCATAGTCCGCTTTTATCAGATAATATAAGAGCCATAGTTGTTGGACCTTCTAACTGTGGTAAAACAAATCTCATGATTGCTTTGATTGAACATCCGAATGGTCTAAAATTTGAAAATATTTACATTTATTCAAAATCATTATACCAACCGAAATATCAGTACCTACAACGAGTATTACGTCCTATAACTGGGCTAGGCTACCATACATTTTCAGATAATTGCAACGTTATTTCGCCAGAAGAAGCCAAACCTAATTCAGTTTTTATATTTGATGATGTAGCATGTGGAAAACAGAACAATATACGCTCGTATTTTTGTATGGGTCGACACAATAATATCGATTGCTTTTATCTATGTCAGACTTATACTCATATCCCAAAGCATTTAATACGAGATAATGCGAATCTGCTTATTTTATTTAAACAAGATGAAATGAATCTTAGACATGTTTACAATGATCATGTAAGCACTGATAATTTTCGCATTATTTGTGGTGAATGTTGGAAAGATAAATACGGATTTGTAGTTATAGATAAGGATAGCACCCTAGACAGGTGGCGCTTTCGTAAAGGATTTGACACATATATCGCTCTTTAAATATCTTCTAGATCCAGTTCATATATCAGTTAAAGCAGGTAACAGACAAGTTCAAAGCTGTTCAAAGCAGTTCATAGACTAGTTCAAAATTCAGTTCGTAGACCACTTCAAAGCAGTTCAGTTGATAGTAAGATGGGGAAAAATGCAAAGTCTCATGTCAATAGGAAGGAATTGACCACAGATATTATAAAAATTAGAAATGCTATAAAAAAGAAATTCCGAACCTTGAGAACTGGGCGAGTGGAGACTGAAGCTCATCTTGAGGAAACGTTTAAACCTATAACAAAGCCCCTCCAAGAGTTCATGACTAAAGTAAAGCATGATCCAAAGGATGAAATTAAAGTTGAATACAAAGATGATTATTACGATGACATGAAATTAACTCCTCAAATTAAATTTCCTAAAATTTACCCGACAAGCACACCAACAAAACATACAGACTCATTTATATCTGAAGATGAGTTTGCAACACCTACTCATTCAAGAACTCTGATAGAGAAAGCAGATTCTATACATAATCTATCAAGCGGATTAGTTGACCGGTATTTTTTGTTATATATGGAAAAAAGTGCAAAAATTGACTATACTTATGGAATTTATTTGTATAATGATGAATGGAAAATTGGCAATTCAAAGATATTAATCCAAGAAGGTGATTTCATTATTAAAGGGAAACCGTATAAATTAACGTTAGGCTTATGTGAACTACTCTTTATGAAAGAACCCATCAAAAGTTTATATGATAATGTAGACTTAAATAACTATCAAGCAATTCTAAATGATACTAATGCCTATAAACGTGGATATCTTGAGGATGGACAAATAAAAGGTAGTAAAGCGCTTAAGTATAAAGAAATTGTAAGCAAACTAATAAATCATGAAGGGAAAGGTTTAATGCATATACCTAAAAGTAATATTGATTATGTTTATTGGGATGACCCTAATGAGCTAGTGGACAGACTTCGACGTTTAATAGCATCACAACATGCTGGGCATAATAATCACAACAATGAAATCATGTCAATTATAGAACAACTGAGAGAAGCTTATATCATAGTATAATTAGTGAATTTTTTCCTGTTTTTCTTTAATACAATAATGAGTGTTGATAAGTTTGGTCGTTTTTCTAAGCAAGGAAAACTGGGGCGTCCTGGTGAACGAGGTCCGAGAGGTCCACCTGGTGAGCGTGGTCCTGCTGGAGACCGAGGAATTCAGGGTTCGCCTGGCATAGGATTTCAACTAACTTCAAATGAAGATTACAGTTTAAGCAATAAATCTCTTAGACATGTTGGAAAGCCAAAGGACGATGAAGATGCAGTAACTAAAATATATGTTGATAATTTAGTTGATAAAAGTATGCATTCAAATAGTTCGAAAATTCAGTTAGTCAACAACAATCTAACGGAGAAAGTCGATAAAGTCAATATAGATCTAGAGAGAGAATTAAAGAGTGTATATAATATAATACAGACAGCGGGTGAAAAATATAAAACAGAAAGTCAATTGTATACAAATGAAACAATTAATGCATTGGATGATAAGTTGCTGAGTTACATTGATTTTCAATTCAAAGAAATTAACAGTAGGTTGCAGTCACTAATAAATGTGGAATCATTAATAATTAAGGAGCCGGAGAAAGAAAATACGCTATAATGAATAAAATTCATCTTGTTAATGAGTTACATAAACCTGCTCGAAAGAATTTCCAAAGGAGGCGTGTAATCATAAAAGGTTTCGATGATCAATGGCAAGCTGGCAAGCTGGGTACAAATTTTTACTGACGGTTGTTGATATATTTTCTAAATATGCTTTGAGTATTCCAATAAAAAGGAAAACTGGAAATGACGTTACCGAAGCGATGAAATCCATATTAGAAAAAGGTCGAATCCCAAAAAATTTACAAACCGATGACGGAAAAGAGTTCTATAACAGTTATTTCCAAAATTTAATGAAAGCATTTCAAATTAATCATTTTTCAACATACAGTCCATTAAAAGCTTCTATAGTGGAGCGTTTTAATAGAACATTGAAAAATATGATGTGGAAAGAGTTTAGTCTGCGTGGATCCTATCGATGGGTCGATATCATCAAGAAGCTAGTGCTAAAATGCAATAGATCTAAGCATCGAACAATAAAAATGAGACCATGTGACGTATCAAGGCATATGGAGAAAAAGTTACTTTCAACAGTATATAGCAAATTAAAGGAATTTCGCATACCTAAATTCCAAGTTGGCGATTTTGTTCGCATAAGTAAATATAAGCATGTTTTTGAAAAGGGCTATACACCAAACTGGACTACTGAAATCTTCAAAATTTCTAAAATCCAAATAACGAATCCTGTAACATACCTCTTAGAGGACCACCAAGATAAAGCAATAAAAGCAGCTTTTATGAAATGGAGCTTTAGAAGGCAAAATATTCAGATCTTTACCTCGTAGAAAAAGTCTTAAAGAAAACAGGAGATAAATCTCATGTAAAATGGCTAGGGTTTTCATCAAAACACAATTCTTGGATTAATACAAAAGATATATTGTAAATAAGATTTTCAAATACATATTATTTTTACGAAAAGTGCTTGTTTTAAACATCTTCTGACATCATAATACTATCATGTATCCGCTACATCTGTTTGATCATCTATTGACTAAGGACAGCTTACGTCGTGTTCACAAAATTTAAACTTCACTTTCTCCATATTTTTATATAATTTTAAAATGTTGTGATGTTCTTGAATTCTCGATTTATGATCCTCAAGCAAAATTTTATCATATTCTCTTAAAAACTTCTCAATGTTCATCTTACTGTTTAAGAAATAGCCATTTCATATGTTTGCTTCATCCCCCTTAAATTGACTAGTTCTACATCGCTTTTATAATTATCATCAATTTTCTTCACAATCTCCACTTCACCGTTACTTAGAATTCTCTCTGTTTCAAACTCATGATATTCATAACACGAAATCTTCAATGAGCGTGCTACATAGTCACTATCATAAGTGCAACGAATAGGAAGCGTAGTTTCATCATCAAATTCAAGTTTGAAGTGTCTATAAAAAATGTATTTGCTCTCAATAATTCCAGCAATTTCCATTTCTTTTTTTATCAAATCTTGCCTAAAACCTCCAATAGCCTCTTCCACAGACACAAATTTTCTTGTATTATCATTTCTAATTATCCTTGATGTAGTAGTGGTAATAAGTTCATCATCGCGTTCTTGTGAAGTAGAGTTTTCTTCCTCGTGATGATCACTAACATTACTATAAGTCATCAGGCGGAAAGTTAAACCGATTTGCACAGTGTTATTATTGGGTAGACTCAGAGCAAAATTCAAATTACTAGTATTTTTATCTATAAGGTTTACACTTAACGGTATAGGTTGACTATTACTATATAGTAAGAATAGCGGTAGGATCAAAATATTGATGTAGCACCCGTTCATTTTCTCTCCTTGCTATTTTGTTTTTTTAATGTTAGTATGTTACTCTACTCAAAAGAACTGAGTGATTCTTTAGTCTTTCCTTGATTTTATACCATCCCCTCCTAGTTTTTCTATTTTTATTTTCATATGATGATTCCATTTCCAATCATTCTCATCACCAAAAGGACAGTTCGGTGGAAAATGATTTGTCGCCTTATACCTAACTGTTCCATCCTGAGCTTCACCAACTAAGACAATTTCACCTCCTGAAATTTAAGTACCGCTAATTAATTATTTCACCCTATTTGATATAGCTCTTAAAAAAAGTTCTAATCTAACATGCTGCCAAGGAGTAAAGTTGAAGCGAAAATTTAGTATGGGTGGTATGGACTCACCACTTTTCAATTGAAATACGAGACTTCTGGTACCATCTTCGGGTGTCATATATAATTCGAGAAGCTTATTGGGTTGAGGATTGATATGTACAATTCTAAAATACAGCCAACCGGCTTCACATGTACAGTACTTGTATCTCCCCTTCACTGTCTCTGACCAAAACATCTTCTGAACGTACGTGATATACTGAGCACTTTTGATTATAAACCAAAGTATTTTATAATATCAATTCAAAACACTCAACAAAATGCAATTGTGAGGATTTCTGACCTGTAATCTGCAGAAGCAGATAAGAATAGCTCAGTCTTATCTAAATTTTTAAGAATCAAGCATATTTTGTTTAGTGTCTAATAGCAATAGAAATTTTTGGGTGGTTTTGATAAATACTTTTGTGGATCAGTCGGCTAGGCAGCTAAATTAGATAGTTAAATGCTGGTTGATGAAGTGAAGTATTTTTTAGTTTTCGGGTTCAAATTAAAATGAAATTAATTTTTTTTTTTTTTTTTTTTTTTATACGGATATAAAATACAAGAATTATGTTATGTTAAAAGCAATCTTTATTAAAAAAAAAAAGAAAAAAAAGTCATCACAAGCTTAAAGTACAACTAAAGTAGGATCCACCTTTCGAAAATGTCACATTGTACGCCATTCCAATTAATCCTCCATAGGTAATGTAAAACTCTCCTGTGTTGAGTTTTTCCACGGTTCGTTCAGAGATTTTGGTGAACCTCGCTGGCAAGAACATCTGGTAACCTTCCAAATCAAGATGATCTCTTTCTCCGAACTTCGTTTGCAATTTTTTGCAGTGTAGAATTTTATAGGCCTGACATATTTCCATGTTTTTAATGGCCAGCAAAGGTTTAAAGTTTAGTGAGTTTAGTTCCTCTAAGATTTGGAAGTTTTCCTCTATTGAGTTTTCCTGGGGACTGCTTACCGCTGTACAAGACATAATGTTATAATTTTAAAAGATGTTCTCTAAGTGAATACTGCGAGCGTACTGACAAATAACTCAACAATTAGGATTCAATTTATAGTCTCATAAACAGCAATATCCTGAACAGCGACAACAGGGTATCAATTCTTATCAATAAGAAAGCTTCAATATGCCGAAAATATTCTTATAGCCGAAATCTCAATATATCTCTGAGGTGATATTTTTCATCGCCAGTGCTTCCGTACTTTGGTTTTCATGTATTCATAATGGAAATTCTAAATTTTCAACTTAGACAGTTCAAGAATACAAAATCCTAAGTAAACAGGTTTTATTGTAAAAAGTTTTTAGCTCTACTTAATTGAATTTCATTTACCCAGAACACAAAATATCTCTGAGCTGATATTTTTTTCATCGCCTCATTCATTGACCCCAACATCCATCATATACCCCTAAAATCACATTACATAATCTTGTACAAGCAATTTTTTATCACCACTCGCAAAATCACATTACATAATCTTATACTAGCAATTCTTTATCACCACTCGCAACAAGAAAGCGTCAATATACCGAAAATATTCGGTTCAACTCTTATCAACAAGAAAGCGTTAATATGCCGAAAATATTTTTAGAAATTATCTCTGGGTGACATCCTGGGTGCTCTCAACAATTCTTCCATACAAATTTCAGACAAATGTGCATTTTGCACCTCAGCAATTTTTTGGGTGCTCTCAACAATTCTTCCATACAAATTTCAGACAAATGTGCATTTTGCACCTCAGCAATTTTTTGGGTGCTCTCATCAATTCTTCCATACAAATTTCAGACAAATGTGCATTTTGCACCTCAACGTTTTTTTTATATGGACATTTTTGCTCATTTTTGCACTGGTCCAGAACCCCCATATTACCACTACTAGGATGAATTTACAGCTGTTAGATTTCCAGCTGGCCTTATGTTTTTGATCGGGTTACTTAAAATGGCAGATTTTTTTGGAAAGGTTATTTTCAGGAATACACCGATCGTTTTGTGGATTTTGTGGTACTTCAAACCTTGTAGCTCTAATAGAATTTTAAATTATTATTCAAATCACCCGCATAATACTAAAATAAATACAGCCCAAACCCTCGCAAACAAAATCTATAAAATCAGTCACCACAAATTTTCACTAAAAAACACCACAATCGTTACAGATATATTAATAAAAACTAACTATCCATTACATTTAATCCACAAAATAATAAAAAGAGCGAAAAGAATCAACCTCTTCAACAATTTAACACACACCCCGAACAACACAATAAGACTGGATAACACTAATCCTATTTACACATCAATCCCGTTCATATATCCTTTATCCCTAAAAATTGCGAAAATCATTAAAAACGAGAATAATCACATAAAAATAACATTCAAGCCAATAACTAAGCTAAACAACAATTACACAAAAACCAAGGATCCGATACCCACACAAGAAAAAAACAGTGTTGTATACAAGGTCAAATGTGAAAACTGCAACACGGCATACATTGGACAAACATCAAAAAAGCTTACAACCAGACTATCACAACATAAGGCATATATTAATAAACAAGCACCACGATCCGCACTAGAATCCGACGCAATAGACACAGGGCACGTATTTTCCTTCAATAATACAAAAATATTCGACATAGAAAATAATAAAAAAAAAGTGAACTTAAAGAAGCATGCCACATATATCTTAACAAAACCAAAGTTATAAACTTAAGGCAGGACAAAGAACTAATAAATAAAGACTACAAATACATACTGAACAAACTAAAACTGTAGTATTAGTCATAAAATTTGTAACATTTTCTCAACGACCGCTTAGTTAAATATTTTTCCTCGTAGCAAGTAATTGTCTTTTCTATTCTAAAGTCTATTTTAATTTATTAATAATGTATTTTTTTTTTGTACTTTAATTTTTTTCCATGTTGCTTATGTGTTATTTATTATTATCTTTAAGAACTATTCATACGCGCCGTCGGCAGACATAAGCTATTTAAAATATTTATATTTAGAATTTTTTAAAAAAACTTGAACTCATATGTTAATATTATATGTATATAGAGCTCCTGATGAAGGGCCGCACTTGGACCCGAAACGTCGAGCAATGTTTTAGAAAATTAAATACTTTTCAACAAAACGATAATAAGAGGTTTAAATTTTTATTTTAATTGGATGTAGAGGGAGAAAGAAAGAAAAAAAAACGGTTTTATTTTTAAATTTTTTTGCAAATTATAGCGATAAAAGTAATAAAATCTCAATGCAAGTAACAAAATTAGAAAAAGAAAGACAAAAAAAAACGTATGTTTATTTATCTCTGGTTTTCTTTTCCACATTCCATTATTTAGATAATAAAAAAAAAAGTAATCAGCAAAAATGCTCCTTCCAACCAAAATCTTTCTTCTGATGGATAGGTA
Organism: Dioctria linearis; assembly: GCA_963930735.1. Taxonomy (NCBI): domain Eukaryota; kingdom Metazoa; phylum Arthropoda; class Insecta; order Diptera; family Asilidae; genus Dioctria; species Dioctria linearis. The sequence goes on along the minus strand of OZ005740.1, from coordinate 131,119,715 downwards.
TATGAACCTCTATCGCAGGGGAACGATTTTTGGTTTATTCGAAGTCGTCTGGCAAGGGGCCGGATTCTGTAACCAGGGGAATTTGGGAATTTGGGAGATGAGAATTTCGTTTTCTTAGAATTCTTAATTCCCTAATTCTCCATTCCTAATTCACTAACATGGTTGGAGAATTAGGGAAAACGTAACAAATGTGAAAAATTGCGAATCGCCTGGGACGATTAAGGGATCACTTTTTGTTGTAGAGGGTTGGACTTTTTTTCATATGTGAGGTACATCTGGCTATTACTTTCCACTGTCGAAATAAATTTAAATTTCTTTTTTGTTGGAGTAGTCTTTGAGGGATGTAGGAGGGTAGGTTTTCTCGTGTTTTTCCGGGATAACGAAAGAATGGATAGAAGAAGGAGAATGTATGTGGTATCAAAAAAAATGGCAGCTCAAGGCGAACAAAATAGGTTTGGGAAATAATGCGGGGAGAGTGCGGGGTAGAAATGGGGGCTGATTAACGGAAATTTAAAAAAAATAAAGACAATATCAGGAGCTGTAATAATTTGCAGGGGTAAGCTCAGGATCTGTAAGCCCAATAAAAAAAAAAAGAATTCAATTTGGGAATTAGGTATGCATGGGTATTATAGGCTATATTTTATTTCGATTAACGGTAATTTGCAGATTTGAGCGGCCTCGGCGGTAAATTTTGCTATCGCAATATTCACGGGCGCCTAACTCTATGTGGGAAGGCTGTAGAGTATTGGATTTTTTTTTGATAGATTAAGGGTTTAGAGTACAAAAATATATATGAACAATTTTGGGGGCAGGGTATTTTAGGGGTTGGGGGTTGTACCACCCCTCATAGGAAGTTGCTCAAACTACGTCATGTTTGGTACCAAATTAAAGAGGGAGGAGAGGGTAATTGACTTGTGTAGTTTGTCTATGAGCGTTTTAACGTGATAGCTGACTTTAGACCACCGAAAAACGATTTTTTTACACTAAGGTCATATACACCCAGTGCCTATATTTTGCATATATTTCTTCCGTTCTTTGTTTCACATCCATTAATAGTAAATTTCCAGGAGATACAGGTTCTTCGCAATGATGAGTTGAAAATATGTCAATTTTTGTACCAAAAATGACAATTTTTTGACCTGAAAAAGGACTGCTACATTTCTTTTAAAGTTATTTCCTAAACCGTTTATCGGATTCAAAAATTTATTACATATTTAATTAGCGGACAAAATGTAGATGTGATTTTATCCTACACACGAGCTTTACCGTGTATAATTAAAAATGTTACAGCATCTCTTCTGCACTGGACGACGACCAAATTGATCATTTTCGCGTGATTTATAATTTTTAGCGGGTACTTTGAGAGACCAAATCCTTGTTCCTCTGTTAGTATCGCATGGATTTCCATAATTTGTTTTTTAAAATGTAGCGAGGATAAGCAGTGAATACATAACTCAATTTGAAATTCCTAGGTACCTAGATACCTTAACAAAACGCAACAAAAGCAGACAATACAATTTTTCCACTTAACACCGGAGAATTAACAAGTGGAATGGAGAATTCGGGAATTTTCTACTTACTTTTCGGCTTACTTTTCCACAAGCAAACACCGGAGAATTAACAAGTGGAATGGAGAATTCGGGAATTCCGTACTCACCTCTCAAATTCTCTCTCAGTTGAGAATTTTTCGTCTAAATTATGGAAATCCATGCAATACTAACAGACGAACAAGGATTTTGTCTCTCAAAGTACCCGCTTAAAATTATAAATCGCGCGAAAGTGATCAATTTGGTCGTCGTCCAGTATAGAAAAGATGCTGTAAAAATTTTAATTATTCACGGTAAAACTCGTGTGTAGGATGAAATCACATCTACATTCTGCCCCTAATAAAATATGTAATTAATTTTTGAATCTGATATACGGTTTTGGAAATAACTATAAAAGAAATGTAGCAGTCCTTTTTAAGGTGAAAAAATGGCCGTTTTTGGTACAAAAATTGACATATTTTCAACTCATCATTGCGAAGAACTGGTAAATCCTGGAAATTTACTTCCCATGACAAAAATGTTCACAACGGAGTACTAATGGATGTGCAACAAAGAACGGAAGAAATATATGCAAAATGTAGGAACTGGGTGTATATGACCCTAATGTAAAAAAATCGTTTTTCGGCGGTCAAAAGTCAGCTATCACGTTAAAACGATCAAAGACAAACTACACCACTCGATTACCCTCTCCTCCCTCTTTAATTTGCTACCAAACATGACGTAGTTTGAACAACCCCCTATGAGGGGTGGTACGACCCCCAACCCTAAAACACCATGCCCGCACCCCTGTTCACCTATAATTTTGTAATCTAAACCCTTAATCTATCAAAAAAATTCCAATATTCTACAGCCCTCTCACATAGAGTTAGACGCCCGTGAATATTGAGATAGCAAAATTTACCGCCGAGGCCGCTCAAATCTGCAAATTACCGTTAATCGAAATAAAATATAGCCTATAATACCCATGCATACCTAATTGCCAAAGTGAATTCTTATTTTTTTTTTATTGGGCTTACGGATCCTGAGCTTACCCCTGCGAATTATTACAGCTCCTGATATTGTCTTTATTTTTTTTTATAATTTCCATTAATCAGCCCCATTTCTAACCCGCACTGTCCCCGCCACATTTCCTTAACCTATCTTGTTCGCCTTGAGCTCCCATTTATTTTGATACCGCATACATTCTCCTTCTTCTATTCATTCTCTCGTTATCCGGGAAAAACGCGAGAAAACCTACCCTCCTACATCCCTCAAAAACTACCCCAACAAGAAAGAAATTTAAATTTATTTCGACAGTGGAAAGTAATAGCCAGATGTACCTCACATATGAAAAAAAGTCCAACCCTCTACAACAAAAAGTGATCCCTTAATCGTCCCAGGCGATTCGCACTTTTCACATTTGTTACGTTTTCCCTAATTCTCCAACCATGTTAGTGAATTGGGAATGGAGAATTAAGGAATTAACAATTCTAAGAAAACAAAATTCTCATCTCCCAAATTCCCAAATTCTCCGTGTTGCAGAATCCGGCCCCAGCAAGCTCACAAAGTCTTACGGCAGAGGTCGCTTCTAGGAACAGCGTCTTCAGGCTATTTTGTATGGGGAAGAATTTACTTTACGCTGAATGGGTTGTAACGAAGTTACAAATTTGAACCGAATTAAATTATTTTTGCCCGCCTATGGGCTATTTAATTAAAACTTGAACGTAAGTTCAAGTAACCACGCCACTGGGGCATGCCAACAAGCTGCTATAGTCACAGGCTGCATGATCAGCTCGCCAGCACATGTACTAGTCAAGTACAAGAAAAGCTTTTCAAAAGAGCTTGCAAGCTCTTTTATACTTACGCCAGTAGAAGCATCAGGCACTCAGCCACTGAGAAGCTCTGACCCCCAGCTATATAAAGCGCGCCATTTGCCCACAGAAATCAGTCTGGTCAGCAAGCTCAACGAGTTAGGTGATCAGATATTTTACTGGGTGACTAGTGGAGCGCGAACTTCCCACACTAGTAAACCCTTGCACGTCGTGTGAATAATCCCCGTGCATTTCCTTAAATATCCGTTCCCATCCGTTGTGTTAAGGTTAGCGTGAACAATCCCGCCTTAACACATCCCTGGTACGTCGTGTGATTTTTCCCCGTGCCATCCGTCCTCATCCGTGGTGTTAAGGTTAGCGTGAACCATCCCGCCTTAACATCTCCTTGGTACGTCGTGTGATTATTCCCCGTACTATCTTTTGTTTTCATCAAATATTCTGTCGATACGTCACCGTCTCCCTCTCAGGTTATCATCTTGTCAAATTCAGAATTATTATAGTGGTAAGTCGTGTGAAGTTCCCCTTACCACTACCCAGTTTCAGTATAGAATACCATAGATATAGGCTATATATATATATATTGAATTTGTAAGAACTAGTCTCTTTAGTATTAAGTTCAGAATTATTCTAGTAGTGATAAGCCGTGTGAAGTTCCCCTTACCACTACATAGTCTCTAGTATAGGTGATAAATAGAACTAGATTAAGTTAGATGTGTAACTGGTAGGCTATTTTTAAAATAAAGAAATACATATTTTATTTATATTGTAACTGAAGGAGTTTCATTTTAAGAAACCCTGGTCCGACGAGCTATCCGCAGCCATCCCACCGAAACTCCGTTACAGGGTTTATATAGAAATGAATTGATCGAATATAATTTTAATTTAGTAAAAAAATTATATGATTTATTTTAAAATAATAAGAAGAAGAGAGAGAAAAAAAAATGATTTAAATTTTACTTTTCTATCTTGGTTGTACGTTTTAATAATACAAAGAAATATATTTCACTTCTCCACCTTGTTTTTATGTTTCAAGCAGAGTGCGTTTAGTTACAAATAAGTTGATTGAATATAATTTTAATTAAAAGAAAATGTTTTAAAATAATAAGGAGAGAAAAAATAAATAAAATAAAATTTTACTGTTCTACCTTGCCTTTTTATCCCCTGGTTTATTTTATTTTATTTTTGCAAAGGACGTTTGGTGCTTCGGTAGGCGTTTTTGGCGATTTACGATTGTGGATGAAGGTAGTGTTAATATTGAGAGGTTTTATGTTAACGATTTCTTGAGGTCTTCCTTCTATGATAATTTTCGTCTTGTTCGTCTTGTTGAGGCACGGATGAAGTCTCGCAAGGGTCCCACGTTGAGCGCTATGGCGCTTGAGCTTTTATTATTATTATTATGCTTTTCCTCTAAGTACTCTCTTTTTGGAGCACCCGGGCTTTTTTTTGTTGTGATTTATAATTACTTTAATGTTTTGTTGATTTGTTATTACAATATTTCTTTTTAGTTTACTTTTATTGGTTTTTACTTGGTCATTTTTATATCTTAAATCTTATTTTTTGGTATTTATTTGATTTAATTAATTACTATTTATTAAACACACAAAAAATTTTAATTAGTTTGTTTAAAAAGAAATCAAATTAATGAATATTGCTGTCAATAAAACGTTATGTTGTTGCGGATTTTTGTTACTATTTCATAACTTTAATTTTTATTAGATTTTTATTGACACTGATTTGTTTCGTTCGAATACCGCTGCCACCAATTGTTGTCGTCTACGTGTATGCCGTGTTCCAAAAAAGAGCACACTGCTTCTTGGTAAGTGGTGAAATAAAAAAAATCCTTCTATTCTCCTAGTAGCAATATTTCTATTTATTAATTTTTTCACTTTTCCTGTAAGTACAATATTTCTATTTACTTTATAGTTCGCTTTTCTTCTAAGTGCAATATTTTTATTTACTTTATAGTTCACTTTTCTTTTTATAGTTCACTTTTCATCTAAGTGCAATAATCCTATTTATTTTACCTAATCTTTCAATGCGCGATCGTCTCTCGGCGGTTTTTAAAATCGAACTACCCGAGGTTTGGGCAAATTGCACCCAGGTACCCACGATCGTTTCAGAAACAAAGCTGCCACTTTGACACTTTTGTAACAAATGTGCTACATTTTCGGAGTTTTCGAAGTATTTGTTACATTTGCACTCTTTTGTTTAATTTGGCACCTTTTTGTAAAACTTTCCAACTATTCTAAATATTAGTAACTTCTCTGCTATTGGCACGAATGCACGCAGTTTACCCAACAAAAAAAAAAGCTCGAAACTCGCGAGTCTTTATAAAAAAGAACAAGATTTCTGGCATGACATTAACATTGTTCCCATGAAAATCGTAGTTGGTCAACTTGTATCTGCTAATTATTTCTGTGTGCTCTATGGAATTTTGATTTGTCGTTTTGTAGTTCGATCTTAGAAGAGAACTTTTTTTAAATATTGATAATTGAACACTCAGAACATGGAGAGGTAAGTTATTTCTGAATATAATGATGAAATTGAAAGTAACTTTCCAGGTTCATCACGAGAATCCCGGCCGATAAGTCGAGCCAAAGCATAAAAACAGCAAATGATCAATTATTGATACAAAAAAAAAGAATGTATCAAAGTGTATCTACATCAGTTTTAAATGGAATTTCTGATATAGAACAGTAAGCTTTTATGTAATTTTACAGTTAGTTAATAATTGTGAATTTTTCAGAAGTACTGAAAGCCGTTCAGATTCAGATTCTGAAAATGAAACAACTACTGAACCTGCAAAGAAATTAAACAAAAAATTTCGTGATGACTGGGAGTTGGAGTTTCCGTGGTTGGAGAAACATGGGGACAATTCATTTTGTAAAGTTTGTGAGAAAGTTCTTCACAATAGTAAATATCATCTTCAGCGTCACGATAGCTCGGAATTTCATCGAAAACGGTTTCAAATAAAAAAGAGTCAAGTAAGCATTGAGGAATATTTTAAAAATTCTGAAACGAACAAAACATTAAACATGAAAGTTAAGAGAGCAGAAATGATGTTAGTCATGTTTTTTTTTTAATACACCATCTTCCCTTCCCTTTGATGGATTATTTGCCCTCATTACTAAGAGAATGTTGTCCTGACTCTAATATTGTAAAAAATATTCAAATTGGTAGAACTAAGGCAATTTATCTTACAACAGATATTTTAGGGAAAAGGTCATGAAAATGTCGTAAAAGATATAAAAAAAAAAATCCCTAATTGTGGACGAAACAACCGACGTAAGTTGCCATAAATCGCTTGTTTTAATTGTCAGATATTTTTATAGAGTAAATACATGACAGGTTTCTTGCACTGTTAAAATTAGAAAAGAGTAATGCACAAAGCATATGCGATGCGATAATTATTTTTTTCAATATAAATTTAATTCCTTATGAAAATTTGGTTGGTCTTGCTTCTGACAATGCAAGCGTTATGTCGGGAGATTTCAATGCTGTGCAGGCTAAAATGAAGTTACTAATAAATGACAACTTATTTTTCATGGGCTGTATGTGCCATTAGATGCATTTATGCGCAAGCCATGCATGCTCTAAATTGCCAAATAAAGGTGAAAGTTTGGTAAAAGATATTTATGGCTTTTTCGCACATAGTGCTAAAAGAATTTCAGAATTAAAAGAATTTCAGGACTTTTGTTCTCTAAAACATCATAAAATTCTGCGACGTGTACAGACACGTTGGCTATAATTGCAATCTGTAACAGGGCGCATATTAGAGCAGTGAAACGCACTTAAATTGTATTTTGTTTCAAGCTATCTAAACGATAAGTCGGCGAAAGGAAAACAGCTTGCGGAAGTCATGGATAGCCCTGAAAATAAAATGTACTTGCTCTTCGTTTCATATATTCTAGATATTGTTAATAGAATTAATATAGAATTTCAGTCTGAAAGCGTTCGCATTCACAAGCTCCTACCGACTCTCGAAATGTGTTTAAAAAAAAGTTTATTGAATTTTATGAAAGAAAAGTACATACAAAGCTTAGATAACTTAAATCAGGTTAAATTTGAAGAAACTAATTTTCTTATGTTAGACGAAATTTATCTTGGAACTGAAGTTGACGCGTTTATCGATGAAAACAAGCCAATTCCGAGCTGTATTACAGAAGTAAAAGAAAACTGTATTAAATTTTACATAAAGCTGTGTCAAGAGATAAAGAGTCGTATTGATTTATCGGACATCAAATTAAATTTATTCAAATTTCTAGACCCTAATAACATTCATTCATCAGAAACATTTTCTATATTACCTTTACTGAAAGCTTTTCCAAATATTGTTACTCGATCAAATTGGGAATCAATAAATAGTGAATGGAAATTATTAAGAGTATCTCAACTAATTTTTCTCTTCATTAAAATTAGTTGAGATACTCTTAATAATTTCGATAAATTTTGGTATAAAATTGGTTTGATTAAAAATTGAATAAATGAGCTTATGTTTGAAAAATTGTCTACCTTTATGTTAGATATACTCTGTTTGCCACATAGCAGTGCCGCAGCCGAAAGGCAATTTGCGGATCTAAACCTAATTAAAACACAAAAAAATCGAACTCATTTAACATTCAAACTGTTGATGCTATAATGGCCGCCAAGGAACTATTATGTCCTGAACATAAAGCCAAATCATCTATTTGGATTCCAAATTTCTGAAAATAATATTAGATCTTGTTTCTTATTCTATGTCCATTTACCAAATATGGACATAGAACTTATTGCATTCTTTATTAAATTAACGAAAATATATGTATATGTAGTATTTTATTAAGACAAGACAGGAAGAAGAAATAAGTTTTTTATATTATGGCATAGAAATTGCTGAAGATGTGAAATAAAATTCATTAATTTAATATCTATTATACATAAATAATAAAACTTTTCAAATTGTAAATTGTAAGGTCAATTTGCAATTTCTAAATTATCCTCTCTCTAACATTTTTATAATCTAATATGTATGACCAAATTTGAACTGGAAAGAAGACTGAGTTTTTAAGGTGTTCGATATTTTATATCGGATATTTTATATGTGTTATTGGAGTATTATTGCATTGTATGTAAAAAATATAAACAAAATGTTCGTTGCTTTTCTTGCTTTTGTTATTTAAGAAGGAATATTCTTTAAGATGTGATTTTCAAGAATACTGAAATGATATACGAAATTATATTTTGAATAAATGTTAATATGTTCCACTTTTGTTATGTTTATATACAAAATTAAATGAATAAAGAAGAAATATAAGCTGTTACAATTTTGACGCGTTCTTAATACATTTGTTACATTTTTTAGCCGATTTTGTTACGGAAATTTTTTAGCGAGTGGCAGCAATGTTCAGAAAGCTTTTTTGTTATTTATTCGTTTTCTCACGATGTTGAGAATCGTACATAATAAAATGTTGATAAGATTTGATGCAAGGTATATGCATCAATGCAAACTGTAATCTGATATGCACTTGTGCGCCCGTGTTGAAATATTAATTTTAAGAGGGCGCGAATAATTGGAAAAATAGGTACTACACGTATGTAGAGCGTACATGCGGAAAAAAGGTAAGAAGACACTGTATATAGGTAAGTGTGCATATCGTGTGAGTGGAATGTATGTCTGATAACAAAATGCAATTTATGTTAAATTGCATTTTGTTATAATATGGCAATGCATTTCTGAATGCATTGTAAATTTTGATTAAGATTTTGGAAGGAAATTTTTTTTCATTTTCAGGGTCATTTATGAGGTACATCAATATATTGTATAGGACAATATATTGATGGGTTACCCTTATGGTTGTGATTCGGGGCATTGGGCACCTGAGTCACAACAGTCTCCGATTCAGATGAGCCCTGAAACAAGAATGTTTTTCTGCTGCGGCTCGCGGCTTTATATAACCGCCACATCCAGTTATGAGCTCTCGCCTCTCGGTATTGCCCTAGCGACGTTTGTTGAATTTGATGTCTGAACGTACCACCGACAGCTGACTGACGTAATATCACTTTCTGTCACTGAGAAGATGTAAATATACGGCGGTAAGTATGCTTTGGTGTATTTAATATTATTTATGTAAGTTTTCCTTGTTTATTAATGAATTTTTTGATAGATTTAGATAAATTGTGCCGTGAAAATCAGGTGGCAGCTTGAAGATTGTAGTTAGAAGCGTGTTCAAGAAGATTTATTGAAGTAGTTCTAGCAAAATCCCTCAGCGCTGGAGTATGGGAGTTTCTTCTGGAAATGTCATTAGATGCAAGTTTATATAAATATTTTTCTTTTTATTTATACTTTAAAGTTTAAATGCTTTGTGGGTATCTTTGTTTCATTTCTAGGAATTATTATTTCATCGAGGGAATCAAAAAACTTTGGTGGACTGAACATCCTCCCGCCTCAAAAAAAGAAAAAAAGGAAAAACTGTAATGTGTAAATAATAAACTTACATTTTTTTCTGATGAAATATGTACATCTTTTTTCCCTTCTTTGTCAATTTCAGTGTAACGTCTCCAGGAAGAGTAAATTAAAAAAAAAACTCTGCGTTCCTGATTCTGTCCCAGGGTGCTTCTGTAGTCTCCAATAGTTTCAATACGATGGGGGTAGAGACTATTTTTCCTGGTAAATCACTAGGAAATCCCAGACTGAGCTCTGTAGGTTCCCTACTGATTGCTGACTGTCTTTGAGTTGGTGTTGGGGTATTAGGTGGCAGATCTGAAAATTGTGATAGTGGATCGATTACGAGATCCATTAATTGGATTGGCTGTGAAGCAATAGTCTCTTGCGGTGGTAGTTTGATGTTGCTCAATGTCTTTGCAGCTGTAGTGGGAGTGATAACCGTGCTAACTGGTCTTATTTCTTTGATAGGTATCACTGCGTTTAGGTCCTCTGGCAGGCTTGGTAATTCTGTTGATGTTGTAGGTTCTCTTTTCGTCCTCTGTGATGTTATTGGGACATGAGCTTATAGGCTGCATTTCTTTGGCCTTGGTTCTGGTCTTGGTCTGTTGTTGGTTTCAATATCCAACTCTGGCATGCTCAATGGCGTAGAGCGTGATGCTGTAGGAAGCCTTGATCGAGTTGGTACCCGAGCTTCTGGCCGGTACTATCTTGACCTCGGTGTAAATTTTAGGCTATCATTTTTTTCTGATTTACATAGTAACCTTTCGATTTCAGGCGATGCCAGCCTTGCCTCAAATAGCCTTGCCATCCTCTTATTAGGCGAGGAATGTACCGCAGGTGGTGGTCGCACGATCGCAGATTTCATTTTCCGTTCCTTCTGTGGTGTTGGAGGCAGAGGGTTGATAGGCCTGTTTGGCTTGAAGGGAGCCAGTAATTCTGGTGGAGTAGGTGATAGGCCTATATCCACTGAGTCTAAGGACTCTAAATTGAAAATTTCCAGTAGCTCATCCACGGTCGAAAAAAAATAAAATAAAAATGAAAAAAATGAAAAACTAAAAAATTTAACGAATTCGAAGAGAATAAAAACCATAGTGCGCACTTGTCAACTTTCAAACTTGAAGTGACTTTTGGCGGATTTTGGAATCGTTTATATTTGAATATAACGGGCGTTTTAGAATTTGCGACTGCCAAAGAGTAATGGATTTTGGTGGGAATAATTGATTGTCAGGAAATGTTTGTGGTGAAGGGGAGAGGAATGTTTTTTAGACGTAGGACTGGAGAGAATATTATATTCATGTTTAATATTGGGTGAGGAGATAAGAGGTCTGACATTTTTTGCTCCAGTTCGTATTACTGGGCAAATATTATTCTCTTGCATTACTGATGCAGAATGAGAGATAGTTGTTTAGTTTCTCTGTTATCTAGTTCAGTTTCCATTTTATTATATTGTAAAGTTGCTTACACTTAACGGGATGGCGATACTCTTGTTTCCATTTTGTGTTAATGGTGGAAAGAGTTGTTAAAGTGTGGTGCTTCCTTGCTCCACGTGGTGTATTTCTCGCGATTTCTCCCTGGGAACTGTGGTTTAGAGGTGTATTATGAGTCTTTTTGGACTCATATTTTCTAGGAGTACTCGTTTTCTTGTATAGAATTGATCTTTTGGTGAAAATATTGTCGTGGTAGAGTATTCCCATACTCTCTTAAGTTCCTAATCCAACTTGGGGTTTGTCGTCGTAGAGGTAGATAGCACAGTCGCAGTCGTGCTCTTTAATTCTGGTACTCCTCCGACCAGAATCCAGCCCAGTTCGGTGTTCTGTTTTTGTGTACTGCTAGATCCTCTGTTAATTCCATTTTCAATGATGGCAGCATAGATGTTTGCTCCGAGAAGAACACCTATTTCTCCTGGGATTGAGAGCGTAGGATCTGCAAGCGGGAGGTTATTTATGTGTTCCCAATTTGAAACTTTGATTGGCTGTGTTGGAAGCAGATGGGCGATTTTTTCGATTATGAGGATTTTGCTCGCTATTTTAAAATTGTTGTGTAGAGAATTAATTGAGACTGTGGTTTGCTGTACAGCTGTATTGGTGGGAGTTGTACCAAGTCCAATTAATTCTTGGGTGGTTGGAGATCCTTTAAGTCGTAACAGCTTAAAGGCTTTTTCTGTCATAATAGACATTTGCGATCCAAAGTCTATTAATGCTCGAAATGTCATTGTGTTTCCGAATGATGAGGTGACATTTATCAGAGCTGTAAAGAGGAGAGCTCTTTTCGTATTGGCGGTTACAAAATTCCGAACTTGTTGTTCGTCACTTCTACAATCTAAAGGTTTGCTTGGTTCAGTTTCTGTACTGGAATTTTGGGTGGATTGATTAGGTGATTCTGTCACCGAATCGTTTTGCTCATAGTGGAGCAATGTGATATGAATTCGGTTAGAGTTGTAACACCTTTTACTGCTTGTGCAATTTAAGGTTAGGTGCAATTTTTGCATAAATGCTTATTTGTGTTCATATTTCTAAAGGTTGGACAGTGAAATATGATATGGTCACCCTTGCAATGGCTGCAAGAGGACCTTTTTGTAGGTGAGTGCTTTGGTGTTGAACTTTTGCTTCTATTCAAGAACCCATAAGTTGGTTTTGGTGAGTATGGTTTTCTTTGTGTCATGTTCGAAGATGTATTTCTATTTCCTATTATTTCCAGAGTTCGGAATCGAGACTATAAGAATTTTGTTAATGTGTTTAATTCTGGTAAATCAGTGCTACTATGTAAGCTCTGTACCCATAATTGATGTGTGTCTGGGTGTAACTTTTGTACAGTCAAATATATAATTATTGGATCCCAGTTATTTGTTCCTACACCTAAATTTTGTAATGCTAATAGTGCCTTAGTTATATTATTTAATAGCCTTTTGATACTTTCGGCAGAATCATGATTTGTGGCTGTGAGAGTCAAATTTTTTTTTAGTTGTACGTTGACTAGGATTCGCTTATTTCAGTAGCGTTCCTTTAGGAGTTGCCAAGCTGGTTTATAAATTGCGTCGCATATTTCATAATGCCTGAGCAATTTTTCTGCTTCTCCTATTAAATTCGTTTTAAAAAAATATAATTTGTCGACGTGTCTCAAATTATTGTTGTTATGAATTACTGAATTAAATAGATCGTGAAATGAGATCCATGTCGAATATTCTCGGCAGCTTGATTCTAGGAATTCTTTCGCTATTGCATTCGAGGCATTCATACTTCGGAGTATCATTTCTCGTCAGCCAACACGACAGTTGGATATCTCGTCTTGGGCCATACATAAGATTAGCATACCCTGCTTTCAATCGTCCAGACCAAATTGACATGCTGCTAGGAGCTGAATTTTACCATCAATTATTGTCCATCGGGCAGATAAAAATTATCAGAAGACCTACCAATTTTGCAGAACACCATGCTGGGCTGGATCATTGCGGGAACGGTGGAAAAAGCACCTCTAACTACAGCGATGTGTGCAACATGCGCCGACGAAGACCTCAACAATGTCATCGAAAAATACGGGAAAATGGAAGAGGTCGAAGAACCCAAATCTCGCTTAACAACAGCAGAAAGCCGTTGTGAGGTATACTTCAACCAAACAACTCAAAGAGACTATGAAGGACGCTTCTTCCTCAGACTACTATTTGCGAGTGATCCCTCACAATTCGGCGAATCGAAAATATAGCACTACGTCGATTTTCGTCTCTGGAGATAAAGTTAGCTACAAACAACGTACTTAGGCAACACTATGTGGGATTCATGGAGGAATACGAACGTTTGGGTCATATGGAGGAAATTGACACGAAGAAATTAACGACTCCACACCACTCCTGCCACATCATGGTGTTCACAAACAGGAAAGCACGTCTACTAAACTTAGGGTAGTCTTCGACGCATCGGCAAAAACATCCACTAATCTATCTTCCAATGATGTTTTGCATGCGGGACCCACGATACAAGATGACCTATTTTCGATTTTATTGCGATTTGAATGCCGCGATTTATCTTCACGGCAGATATCGCAATAATGTACCGTGAGGTGCTGATACATCAAAATGATCGAAAATATCAGCTGATCCTCTGGACGAGTGACCCGCAAGAGCCATTAAAATGCTACCAATTAAACACAGTCACATATGGCACAACATCAGCCCCATATTTGGCAACAAAGTGCCTGCACGAATTAGCCCATGACAGGAGTTGAAGACTTCTTTGGCGTGAAAATCCATACTAGAAAATTGCTACGTAGATGATGTACTAACTGCCAGCGATAGTCTCAATGAAGCGGGTCAGACACAGTCGCAACTCATGTCATTGCTAACTGAAGGGGATTTAAACTCAGGAAATGGTGCTCGAATATCTCCCGATTACTAGAAAACATACCACCGGAAGATCAGGCAATGCAACTAGACTTCAATGAGGAAATGGATGAAAGATGAAAAACCCTAGGCCTTATATAGTTGCCAAAATCGGACCAATTTTTTGTGAAAACCTATTGTATTTTCAAATCACGAGTCACAAAACGCAGTGTCGCATCGCTGATGACTAGTCAATTTGATCCACTCGGGATAATATCACCAATCGTCGTCACTGCTAAAATATTTCTACAGAGACTGTGGCTACTTAAGTCAGACTGAGATGCTTCCCTTACAATGGAGCTACACACAAGTAGCGTTAAATTTCACGAAGGATTGCTGTTCATGGAAAACATACAGTTCCCTAGACACGCATTCGGCGGCGATATTTCAAAAACAGTACAGTTTCATGCATTTGCTGTAGCATCCAAAAGGACATACAGCGCCACTATATACATTCCGTCAACCACTTCTAATGGAAGAACCCATCTGATGTGCTGACAAGGGGAACTACACATGAAAAGCTGAAGGCACATAATCTCTGGTTTTAAGGTCCCACATTTTTACATGGCGAAGAAGCAATGTGGCCACCCATATACAACAAAAATCTGCAGATTCCTTGTGAACTAGAACGAAAACGGTCCTCACTGCCCGTCGCCACAACACTCAACACTAATAATCATTCATCGAATCCTATATGCAACATTCAGCATGGAAATTCCTTCAGAAGGCCGCAATGAATTACTACTCGAAGGGCTCACCTTCATCAAAGGATGCAAATCTTGTGGTCAAGGAACTCGACTCTGCTCTCTCTCTATGTGCTCATAAAGCCAAAGCAGCAGCCGGAGTTTCACGAAGATATCAGTCAACTTCGCCACTACAAGGAAGTGAACAATAGGAGCTATATAAGCGATTTTGCACCATTTTTAGACGAAAATGACGTAATTCGCCTAGGAGGACGTTTGAAAGAATCAAATCTTTCATATGATAGCAAGCACCCCATGCTGCTTCCATATTCGCATCCATGGACAAAACTGTTTTTGACAGATCTGCACAATGAAAATTTGCACTGTGAACCACAGACACTATTATCCACCACGCGACAGCTCTTTGGCCCATTAAGGGCAAAATTGTTGGCCAGATCCCAAGCTGCTATCCCAAATAATGGGGAATCTTCCACCTACCACAGTAAGACCCATCAGACCATTCATCAATTCTGGGGTTGATTTTTGCGACCCAATTTTCATACACTACCGAGTTATGGACAAACAACCTCACAAGGCCCATGTGGCAGTTTTCTGTTGTTTTGCCACGAAGGCAGTCCACTTAAAGGTCGTGAGCGTCTTGACAACAGAAGCCTTTTTAGCAGCTCTAAGACGCTTCACGGCACGAAGAGGTCACTGCAAAATTTTGTATTGTTGGAGCTCGGAACCAACTGCACAAGCTAAGGAAGACCATTTACTCTGATGACGCTCAAGCGAAAATAGCTTCGTCTTGCAACTCATGCGGAATTGATTTCCACTTTATCCCCCCCCCCCCCGAGCGCCTCATTTCGGTCGCTTGTGGGAGGCCGCAGTGAAATCGGCAAAACACCTGCTTCTGAGAAGCGTAACTTCAGCATCGCTAACATACGAAGATCTGTAGACGGTATTGGTGGAAATCGAAGCCATTTTGACCTCCAGGCCGCTGACTTCAATGTCGGCCGACCTTAATGACCTAACAGCTCTAACTCCTGGCCACTTGCTTATTGGAGAGCCGCTTACTGCATCCATAGATGCACTTTCGGAACCGTGTAAAGCTAGCCTCCTGAAACGATGGAAATTAGTGTCCCATATATGATGACTTCTGGCGGCGCTGGTCGCGTGAATATTTTAATGAGTTTCAACACCGCTACAAATGGAAGCAACGCTGCCAAAACGTACAACCAGGAACCATATTCATCCTAGAGGAAGATAATACGCCTGTGACGAAGTGGCCACTGGTACGCATAGTTCAACTGCACAAGGATACTGATGGTTACGCAAGAGTGGCGGATGTTCGAACAGCCACGGGCGTCTTCCGGAGGCCAATTCACAAACTTTCGCCCTTACCCATAGAAGCGAATTATGTCCAGCATACCTTCACAAGTGCAGAACAGGTCAATAAATGTGAATCAGCTCTCAAGCCACAAGATGACCAACATAAGAAAATCCCTCGAGATACCAATGGAGCGGACCCGCGCCCCTCGACAAGTATCACTGCAAATCGCTCCCCTACGAAAAAGGCACGAACATCACTGGGCTCCGTATTTGTATCAACTTGGTTGGTCTGCCTATTTCTTCCAGTTCTAAAGGAAAGGGAGATCCAGTAGAAGTAACCACAATCAACTCACGGCCTGGCATACATTTTGAACACTTGGGAACAGTGAAACTGATGAGAGCCGAATGGAATTTGGTGACATCTTACGATCTCAGCCCATACCGAATGGAGTGCAACACATTCAAAATGGGTATAAAAACGCTAGGGCACCGCTGCACTCAACTAAAACACAAAAGCTCCTGCACACCAGTCATGACGCATTTTCAACACATTCAAGAGGAACTTATCGTCGACAACGATCTACTTCCCACACAAAACTCAAGCAAAAGAGAAAAAAAGAGGTACTATTGATATTATAGGCGACATCGCCAACTCATTATTTGGGGTGTTAGACTCCCCATAAGCTGAAGTGATGGCAAAAACAATTGAGGCCATAATGGGAAATGAATTGCATCTCCTAAAATTAATCAAGAAGTAAATATCCATCATTGATTCCACTGTTAACATAGGCAAACGAGACCAAAAAGCAACTAATAAAAAATTCAAGGCATTAGAAGAGCAAATGACACACTATCAACAGCATTTCTGATACAGGTGAAGAGGCCCAGCAATTTAAGGTGATGCAATTATTTTCATCATTGTCCATCCAGATGACCTTAATTGCGAGTAATATTCGAAGACTCCATTTAGCCATCTTCGATGCCTTAACGGATTCTCATCATGGCCAAATAAGCCCGCGACTTCTGTCACCAGCTCAATTGAGAGAGCAAGTACTACTCATCCAAAGCCACTTACCAACATCCTTAAGGCTGCCGACAAGTCAAGGGAGCATGCTGCCGCAGTACAAGTTAATTAGTGTCGAAGGCCGAGCAGTCAAGGATTATGTCATATTCAAGTTTATGATATCGCTAATCAACTTGGAGAAGTTCTATTTGTAAAAGATATGGCCAATTCTGGTCTGTGTAAATGAGACATTCATCTCAGTACGAGCATGAGCATCGAACTTGGCCGTTACGTCCCACAGAGATCAATATTATCCGTTTACGAGCAGGAATTGGCGGGGTGTAAATCAGTAAAAGAAAGGGTGTATCTATGCAAGGAGAGCTTCACCCCGTTTATCGCAGAAGAGCCAACTTATGATCTTGTGAATCAGATATTTTGAATGGAAATCCATATACACATTCATGCAATGTTTTGAGAATGGAGGAAGATTCTATATGGTTACAACTAACTCATGAGAATCAGTGGATCTATGCATTAAGGGGAACAACCTCAATAAATGTTGCCTGTTGTAATTTAGAATTACATCAGATAATCAAGAAGCAGAAGTTTGGCCTACCCAATGACATTCATACACGTACCACCCATGGTCTGGCAATCGGATATACAGGAATTCTTTTGGTTATAACTATCCTACTTGGACTGCTCTACAAGAATCGAGAAGACTTGCAAAAATTCCTTCGCGGCAAACCGAAGCCCTTACCGAGGCAACAGCAGCGCCATGAAGACCTCGTAGTCAACATCCAATGAAGAGTAAGTTGAACCAGGGGTACAATGGCGGGAAGAATGTTCAGAACCAGTCGTTAAGCAATTTGCATCAGCTTAATTAGAATAAGTACGCTTTCTCACGTTGATATTGTCGGCATTTATTGCTCACATATTTCTACATATACCCCGGGGCACCAGACGCAAAGAGTAACTTGAGTATCGCGTCCACGGTTTTCCTTATCTATTTTTTCCCGTGAAGCTTTGTGCCGGCAGTTTCAACATGAGAATGCTTAGTCAACTTTTCTCACGGTGAAGTTCCCGTTCTCAATTCGTACTTGTCTATGTAGCAATAATTAAGTCAACTTTATGTAGATATTTTGGGGCAATAAAATTCAGTTTATATTCAATCGTCAGAGAGAAAGGAACTTTTACTTTGAACCACATTTAATCAGTTTTATTTTTCAGATATTTCTTAACTTGGTATACAAGTTTCTGGGCTTGTGCATCCCCAACAATGTCGTCTTGGTACAAGAACCGAGGCTTGCTCGCGATGAGGGAAAACAAAGGAGTTGACCCAGTTTAAACAACAACTAAGATAGTAAAAAGTTAGCTACAAGATAACGATAATCTAATATACGATACAGTAATTTCCAAAATATGTAAAAACAAAATCTCAAAATAAAAACTCAAAATGTACAAAATACTGACTTCTTTCCTGGAACCAGCGGATGTGAACGGAACCTTTAAGATCGGGGTAGTATGCTTCGCATACGACGTTCACCCTCCACTGATCAACTGAACAACCCGGCACATCAAATTAGGGAACGTACATAGGGAATAATCATAGTAAAAGAAAAGGAAGTTCACATGTGTGCAGCTCACGTGGGACTCCGCTCCAAGGGTACCGCCCCGGTATTGTATCAATCACTCCAAGTCGGATACCAATCTAGAGGGTATTAACCAGCAACACTCCCGTCAGAGTGATCAAGACAACCCCGAATTGACTCATAGGAGCAGAGCGCCACGTAAGCGCGAAGCATAGCAAGTGAAGGCAAATTGGAAAATACTGATCCGCTTCGAATCACACGGCTGCAGTAATCCCTACAACAAGGAATAGATCAAGCACGTGACTGTTATCGCTCACCGACTTGTAGTAAAAGTCATCACATTTGCGCGGTTCTTCCGGACCTTTGGTCGAGTGGTCGCCCATTCAGTTGGCGCGGACCTAAGCATCGCTTCCCAGTGGTACCCGCAAGCCCAAAGCCCGCCTACCACTGAATGGATGAGCACTCTGACACATGAAACTATAACCTTTGGATGAAAAAAAATTCAGAGGTAATGCAAAATATGGAACACTGGTCCAGTTCGAATCGCACGGCTGTCACGATCTCTACTACAAGGTATAAATCAACCAGGTGGCTATTATCGCTCACCGAATTGCAGCAGGGGTCAGAATATTTGCGCGGTTCTTCCGGACCTAGAGAGAAGTGTTCATCAAAGCAGTGTTCACGAGCCTAACCTCGAAGTACGCCTCGCGCACAAATCCCGCTTACCACTGAAGAGATGATCACTTCACGCCATATCTATGGAACTCCAAAGTAGAGCGAAAGAAAAAAAACATTAATGATTGAAGGAGATTTTACGAAGTTACACCAATGAATCCAAATTATAAGCCATCTCGCCAGCAACCAAAGCCCGATCTAACGAGAACAAATAGAAACTACCACGAAATCAACGAGCTTTACGGGAGAAAAAGGTAGCTCTGCGTAGACCTAGCCATTGGCAATCTACCAAGGCAACTCGTTTCAGCAAGCTAAAAGTTGCATTTTTTTAAATTGACGGAAAGACTTTCATTTGAAATGAACTGAAATGAGCAATATAAAACTTATTTGCAAGATAGAAACTGAGAAGAAAAGTACTGAATAACTTGGACAAAAATATATAAAACTGGGAAAATCATGTATGAAATAATCGATAGATGTACAAAAGAAAACAAGTTTGACATGATATAATCTTAGCTAGAATTTTACAAAAAACAATATTTTAGAACCGAGAGAATACTGAGGAAAGGGCAAATAAAACATTGCACCTTAGTCAAGAGAAGCTTGACTAGAGGCCGAAGAAGAAAAACCGAACGGGCGCCATTGTAGCGAAGCTAATGAGCGACCAGAAAATCAAAAAGTAAAACTCGAAATTGTAGTTCCGTGTTAGTCAAGAGAAGCTTGACTAAAAGTCAGAAGAAAACCGAATTTGGGCTCCATTGTAAAGAACCGCAAATGGGCGACCAGAAAAATAACAATTTAAAATTTAAAAACTAAGCCAAAATTTGTCAAGAAATGATTGTCAACAATAGTAATTGCAATTTATTCAAGAGTAACTTGACTAAATGCCCAAGAAAAAAAACCTAAATTGGGCGCCATTGTAGTGAAGAGTTCTCAGCCCTGCCTACATTCTTCTTCCCACGAATATAAATAGGTGCTGCCACTGACACCTTCCGCTGCAAAATCATCTTAGGATTCATGTGGGTGGCCGCACAGCGAATATGCCGCTAACGATTAGCCATGTTGGGGTGGTTCTTGCCACCCAAATCCCTTGATGCTTGAAAAGCTGTGCGAAAAAAAATAGAAAAACAATGATCAGACAACTGAATCGTCTTCATGGAGACTTCAGACGGACGGATAAGAAAAAAAAAGATCCCTTACGTCGCCACCACTGGTGCAACCTGCAAATCTAAAAAAAAATTATATTTAATATACTACCAGCGCTGCAGTGTTGAGATAAATGAAGGTCAACGCCGTACAAATGTTTGTCTACACGGAGAGTGCTCAACGCCGAGAGAAAGAGAGATAGAGAGAGCGTGGACACCTGATGAAGGTGAAGTCCTTACTGGACGTGATTGGGGCCATCGCTCCCATCCACCCTGGATAAGACGTCTCAGTTACCATAAAATTCTTAACACCCTCTTTAGCGTAGGTGTGTATGTATGCGCTCAGGAGTCCCACTGCATGACCCGGCCACAACCTCTTTAGATTTATTCCATGATCACTTCAACAATTCATACAGTTCCCCTCTCGGTCAATTTAAGTAAGCGTGAGCCCTACTAGCTATCTTACTTCATTTGAATGCATGCTAACCCACCAGTAATAATAATAATAGATATGTAAGTGGTCTTTCGAATTGGTAGCTGATAATTTAAACCAAGAGCAATGAATGCAAAAAAAAAAGACCACAAAAGGTGGAATAAAAGATACATTGACTAGTTACAAAACCTGGAGACCATCTGGTGGTGATGGACAGTACGGAATCCCACGTCTATCTAGAACAATGTGAAGGGTGCAGCCTTTTCTTCTGGCTTCTAAGACTGCAGCTCCGGAGTGACCATTATGGCGCTTTCATATTGTGAATTGGGCACATTGGCCTTTTTTTTCCTTTCCACTTCTTTTGGGTGCTTTCGGATTTGATTTTAATTCATTAGACACAGTTTTTTTTTTAAATTCGTCGGCAACCTGATAGTTAATAATAATAGCACTACACAACACAGATTGGCACGAAGAGGTGAGTGTTGGGTACCGGCGTTGTAATCATTAACTTCATCGACTTATGTACAGAGCTCTGGCGTCATTAATAATTATGATTTCACAATTTTTCCAGGTAATTTAACGCACCTCCGGCGTCTCTGCAACAGCAGGTAAATAATCAAAATAATCTAAAAGTCATTAATAATTATGATTTCACAATTTGTCCAGGAAATTTAACGCACCTCCGGCGTCTCTGCAACTGCCGGTAACTAATAAAATTAAATTGAAAATCACTATTGCTATTATTCCATAATTGTTCCAGGAAAACTAACGCATATCAGGCGTCTCTGCAACAGCAGGTAACTAATCAAATCAAATTAAAAAGTCATTAATAACTATTATTCCGTAACTTTTCCAGGAACACTAACGCACTTCAGGCGTCTGCAACAGCAGGTAACTAATCAAATTAAGTTAAAGAGTCACTAATAACTTTTATTCCGCAATTTTTTCAGGAAAACTAACAAACTTCAGGCGTCTCTGCAACAGCAAGTAACCAAACAAATCAAATCAAAAATCACTAATACTATTATTCCATAATTTTTCCAGGAACACTAACGCACTTCAGGCGTCTCTGCAACTGCAGGTGAGTAGTCAAAATTATCTAAAAGTCACTAAAAGTTATAAACCACGAATTTTCCCGGAAATTTAACGCACCTCCCGGTTCTATGCAACAGCAGGTAAATAATCATCATAAACTGAAAGTCCTGCTAACTATAATTTCCCGAATTTTCCAGTAAATGTAACGCACCTCCGGCGTCTCTGCAACTGCCGGTAAATAATGAAATGAAATTGAAAACCACTAATGCTATTATTCCTAATTTTTCCAGGAAAACTGACGCACTTCAAGCGCCTCTGCAACAGCAGGTAACTAATCAAATCAAATTGAAAATCACTAATGTTATTATTCCATTATTCTTCCAGGAACACTAACGCACTTCAAACGTCTCTGCAACAGCAGGTAACAAATCAAATTAAATTAAAGCATCACTAGTAACAATTATTCCATAATTTCTTCAGGAAAACTAACGCACTTCAGGCATCCCTGCAACAGCGGGGAACTAATCAACTTAAACTGAAAATCGCTTATGCTATTTTTCCATAATTTTTCCAGGAAAACTAACGCACTTCAGGCGCCTCTGCAAACTGCAGGCAAGTAATCAAAATAAACTAAAAGTCATTAATAATTGTGATTTCACAATTTTTCCAGGAAATTTAACGCACCTTCGGCGTCTCTGCAACTGCCCGTAACTAATCAAATTAAACTGAAAATCACTAATGCTATTTTTCCATAATTTTTCTAGGAAAACCAACGCACTTAAGGCGTCTCTGCAACAGCAAGTAAATAGTCATCCTAAACTACTAAGGGTCGTGCTAACTATAATTTCACGAATTTTCCAGGAAATTTAACGCACCTCCGGCGTCTCTGCAACAGCTGGTAAACCATCAAATCAAATTGAAAATCACTAATACTATTATTCCATAATATTTCCAGGAACACTAACGCACTCCAAGCGTGTCTGCAACAGCAGGTAACTAAACATATTAAATGCAAAATCACTAATTACTATATTTTTCACGAAATTTCCAGGAAAGTTTTCGCACTTTAGGCGTCTCTGCAACGGCAGGTAACTATGCAAATTAAATTGAAAATAACTAATAATTATAGCTTCACGAATTTTCCAGGAAACTTTAACGCACTTCATGCGTCTCTACAACAGCAGATGACTAAAGAGATTAAATTAAATTTTCACTAATAACTATTATTCCATAATTTTTCAGGAACACTAACGCACTGCAGGCAATACTCATGATAATTTTATTTCTCGATTTTTTTCCAGAAACTTCACCAAGCACAAGATAATCCGTCACACGGTGTACCGTGGAATAGCTTCTTTATAACACACATAACGACGCACCGATAAGTACTCCGATAGCTTTTCAAATAGAAAAAGAAAATTCTCCGTTTAAAGAAAACCCCATTCCCCGGGGAATCAACCGATTCGCGGCGTAGAGTGTCCCGCGGTATTTCTCTAGCAAAGAAAAATTTGCTGAAGCAAGCGATGTAAGTGCTCAAGATATTCACACGACTCCCGCGCTTGTCAAGTGCCCAGTTTCCACTCCCGATTTCCGCTCAAGCTGCGGACATCGCAGTCGTTCTTCACTCAACGATATCTGACCAAGAACTCTTCGCTGCCACGCAGTCTTCCTCCATTCGACTGTTCTGCGCTTTCCGACAGGCACGCACTTTTGTTTGTTCGGGCTGAAATCGAGATTTCTGCTCGCTGTATGAACGGGTGTGCGTGTATTGTTTTGCCTGATGTTTGATAACAGCAAAATGTGTGCTCTGAGCTAGAATTTTCTGTGAATTTCGCGCGGGCTTGCTGTAATGCATTGTATGGTGGTATCGTCCGATGCATTACAGCTAGGCGAATTACCGTTTTCGTCATTTGGATATTGGTGGATAGCGGGAGATTTCGAACGAAAAATTGTAACTTGCGCATGTTTTGTGCGATTGAGACTTTTTCGTCTGTGGAATATTTTATTTGTTGTTGACTTTTTTGCAGGCTTTTAGGTATTTGACATGGGTTTTGCTGCGAAAAATTATAATTTGTGCGCGTTCTGCACAAATCATAATTTCTTTCGGTGGTACTTATTTTGAGGTGCTGCTTCTTTTTTCTCGGGCGAGTATGCACCTTATGGCTGAGCAGCATAAGGATGCTTTTGGCAAATACATATCCTTCTTATCCCTTTTCAAATTTTATGTAGTTGTATGAGAAAGTGGCAAAGCTGCTCTTTCTAATTAAAAATTTGTTGGCCCTTTTTACGTACCCAGGAAATTGGAAAAATAAAAAATAAAAGAAAATGAATAACAATAACAAAAAAATTTAAGAGAAGGCAAAAAAAGACAAAATTGCGTTTTAAGATAAAACAAAAATGCAAAAAAAAACGAAAAGTAGCGTGAGTGCAGACCGATACAAGACCTCGTGAGCTTACTGGCCAGCGGATTTCAGCAAATTCAAGTATCAATACCCTGCGGTAGGACCTCATTATCCTATTGTTGTGGAATTTATTTATTGTAGGGGTACTTACTGCTAAGCTCCCACCTGGATATAATCCATTTGTGATTTTTAAATAGAACGCTCTCCTTTTTTGTATATTTCGTTACACTTTATTTGTATTCTTGTATTGCATTCTATATTTAAACCTTAACACAAATCCGCTTAGCACCGACCTTATTTTTACTCTCACAAAACGTTTATTCCTTTTCTCTTTTCTTTTTAATTCGACTTTTAATGCTAACGCACCGATAACAAAACTGTGCTACAGTAATTGTTGTTCCGTCCGCGACACGATCCCGATCGAAACCAAAAACTGACTCCTCGAGACTTAGATTTGAAATCTTAAGTCTCCTCGTTCCGGCTAGGAAAATGCTTAATTAGTATTCCTATCCTGAGAGAAATATTTTTACTGGACATTTTTTATCTTGCCCAGAATTATCGCGACGGACAATGGCTTGAAATCTAGTTTGATATTATCGTAAATATCAAGCCATCGTCTTTCTTTTGCTGCATAGATTGTTGCACCCAGAATGTATGCAGCTCGCGACAATTCGCTGGGGAAAGCTCTTTGAAACGACTTGGTTGAAATTTTAAAACTTTTTTTGTCCCAAGTCGGTTTATGGAAAATACTTTTTGTTTTTAAGAAAGGAATGTGAAGAAATTGCTGATGCCAATTTCTTCGACTTACAGGGAGATACGCCAACCATGTTTTAATCATGATTAGCTTATGTATTCCAATATTTTATAATTTATTGGTTATCTGTGGTCTTCCCTCAAGACTACGAAATACTTCAACCGAAAACAGGACTATATATTGAAGACCGAATGAATGTTCAAATTAACCGAGGAAATATCTGGCTTCAAGTAACATTACCACTAGAAGAGATAATAAGGAATCAAAAACATATTGACACTACCTGGGCCCAAATAAAGAGTATGTGGGAGCAAAACAAAAAACTAGCTCCAATTACACACTGCCGCTAGAAGGCAAACTCTTATGAAAACAACCAATGAAATCCTAGAAAGAGCATAATTAAAATACGGAGGGAAAAGAGGTCTTCTTGGTAATTTACTAAACAGCATTTTTGGGGTAAATTATGAAGTCTATAATGACATTGAAATCTTACAGCGCAATCAGGCAACCTTCCTGCACTCTACACATCAACAAATGCTCTTATTGAATGCAAGAATCCATCAATCAAACTTTGTAGTTCTTGAAAAACTGAAGAGGTTTGGCACCAGGCTATCAGAAGTAATCTATTCAGTCAATGAAATGAACACATGGATTATAAAGGCAGGCCATAACAGGCTCAGCCTAGAAGTGATCACCACCTATATAAGTGCTGAAGACTATTAAGATGAGATCCAGGCGAAATACGATCGTTGGATCAATTTCTTACATAATCAGGGCACTTGTTGAACTTCGTTACCCATCACAACATAAATTCGGCAATATGGAATATATCCCAAGATATTGGATCTTACTTCATAATATTAGCCAATCCCCAGGATTATTTGGACATAAAGACTGCCAAAAACACCATAATATTGTACGGCTAACTAAGCATTATCGAGAGGGCCTTATACGACTTAATACACGTGACACCTACTCCTCACATCATAGATAACAATGCATTTGTCTTAGTTGACATTGATATAACTACATTCGTGGTCAAATTTGAACAACAGACATATTTCACCTTGGAGGAACGAGAGCTAAATGCTTGTTTAAGCACTCAAGGCAACGTTTATCTTGCACCCCAACAGGAGTGCACAACATTGAAGAAAGTCCCTCCTGTATACTGGATGAAATTTACGATCGTCATCAAAAGGAAATGTGTGGCCTCCGTCCTATAACTTTAAAGGAAACTGTATGGAAGGCTCTAATCATGATGAACACTTGGCTGTACAAGACTAACAAGGCCAGGAATGCTGCAATAATCTGTAAGAGCTGAAGGCGAGAGCTATTGTTAAACCTGACCGGCATCAACCATATCAACAACGACTGCTACATAAAAACCAAGGAACTGACACTCAAAGCAACTCTGGACAAAACCAGGAACATCATCACCAGCTACATGAAGGAATTTCTTCCCAAATCAGTCAACCTGGAGTTTGACAAACCACCTTCAATACTTCACAGCGGAACTCTAATACAACCCTACGAACAGATACTCAGCAACAGTGGGAACCCAGAAGTATCATCAGACATCCTCAAGAAGACTATAGTATTACATACAACTGGCGCAACATGTACGATGATTCTGATAATTCTGGCGATACTCTGTTATAGGTACTCAACGTGTATCAAGAGAACTGTTCTGCATTTTTGCCTCAAATCTGAAGGAAGTACCAACGACCATGCGAAGCAACCATCCCCACACAGTTCATTTCAGCAACGTTTTGACAGAGTCTTAGCATCTGGCGGCCCCCAGCACGTTCAGAACTGAACATCTTTTTAATTTCATAGCAAAACATATTTTCGTAACCAAATAATTTGATCAGATAAAAAATACCTACGCATACAAGTCACTAAATCGGCACATAGTTTCCAGCAGGCAACAAATGCAAGCTTTGCATTTCTTATGAGTTATTAACCTCGGGTCAATATACAAAATTGCCGCGTTAACATTAAATTAGTATCTAGCATGAATAAATATCCAATAATTGTAAATAATATTATGTTAGCAATAATTTAGTATTTAAGTCATACGAGTACACGAATAAAATTACAATTTTGCTTTTACACGCAGAGTGGTTATTTTTTGTCGACTCAAATTAAGTTTGAGTTATTTATAGTCCCATTACAACTTACTAAGCTCAAACCTTTATCTTGAGTCTGGACTGAGTTAAAAATATTTATTCTGGGTACCGACTAGAATAAGCACTAATAAGACAACTTTTCTTTGGGTGTCGACTGACGTAAAGTATCTTGTTCCGGGTAACGACTGGAACAAGATAACCACTTACTCTCTATTTACCAACGCCATAAAGTCGATTCCATAGTTTACATTGGTGAGTATGTTGGCTGATTGATCATATATTATATTTCATACTACATATCCCATTGATTATTATATTTATATATATATATGTATATATAGTGCCTTTGCTCAAACTTAACGCAGCTTTGAAAGTATTGGTTATAAATTGAAATTAGAGACATAAGTGAGATTAGTGAGTAAGCGACTTTATTGAATTAATTTACATAATTGAAGTTGAGTTGGTAAGCGACGTTATCTAAATACACATTGTACCTAATAAAAGTGATATTGAACTCTATTCAATTTAGTTCTAGTTAAGGTTGGAATTTTGTGATTAAGATTGACGTGTGTGCCTAATAAGCCACTGACTTCCAGTCCACATCCTTACTTAAATCTTTCTTTAGTGTTCACATTGGGCAGAACATTTTATGGTCTTTCGCAGCCAGATTAAAGTCTAGTGGTTTATAATTTCACACGTCATAACATGGGTGCACTTCAAAAACTTTTGGCTAACCAAGACACCTCTGCAAAAATCCTTGACAAATCTCTCAAGAACTACAACAATACTGTAGAGAAACGAACAAAATGGCTTGGAGGGTTGAATCACTCTAAGCCAAATCTGGTCAGATTACAAGTCTACTCATTATACAGTTATCCAAGCTACACAGGCTTTGGATGACAGTGAACTTGAGAAATACGAGTATTTCTTATATGATCAATTTCCAGAGGTGGAAAAAAAGTACTATGTTTTCTGAGGTATTCTTAGGGATGCATATGATGCTTTTGAGCCAAAAGCAGAACAAAAAATTGCTGCAGAAACTAAACTGATCAGCAATCTTCATCTTTTTTGAAGTTGCCCAGAATAACACTTCCAACATTTTCTGGTTCTTATGACGCATGGACTGCATACAAATCTCTCTTTACTTCCAGTGAAAAAACAACATTTTCTTAAAACAAGTGTTACTGGCGAGGTTGAACACTTGCTGCGACAGTTTCCAATAACAGACGCAAGCCACGGAAATGCATGGAAAACGTTAAAGGATAGATACGACAACAAGTGAGTATTAGTGAATGCTCAGCTGAAAACCCTGTGTAATCTACCTAAAATAACAAATGAATCTGCTAAGGCAATACGATCCTTATTAGACAGATCATCCGTGTGCACTTTCGAACTCGAAGCTCTACAAGCTGGTGCAATGCCTACCAACAGAAACCCATCAATTATGGGAACAGGAGGTAAATAATGAAGAAGGTTTGCCTACATTTGATTCTCTAACAACGTTCCTAGAGACCAGATTCCGAACTTTGGAAGCAATTTTAGATTCAAAGTCAGTTCATCCAGAAAAGCAAATCACCCCATAAAAAATGTATCAACACATTTTTCAGCACCTACAGAGAAATGCACAATACGCAAAGAGCCACATAGATTGTTTAAATGTCAACAATTTATCAAAAGTGATATTGACTAAAGGTTTAGGTTCGTTACATCTAACCGTCTATGTGTAAACTGCCTATCAAGGCACCATAACACGAAATCTTGCCCACCATTCTTTGCTTCACAAGAATAATAGTATATCCAATCAAAGTACTCACTGTTCAACTAAGCAAAGCAAGAATTCTATCAAACAAGCACAGCCACACAATTCTACAGCTTAGCTCATACCAGATAGTTCTTTACGAACATTCAACACAAATCGCCCGCAGCGCGGTACACAAGCACTGCTTGCCACAGCATTGCTTCACATTTCTTCAACAAAGGGAACAATCCATACCATGCTTGCCCTAATCGACTCGGGGTCTCCAGTATCTTTTATTACAGCAGCAGCAAAAAGCAAACTGCACCTATCTGCCACTCGCGTTGACACCCAAATCACTGGCTTGGCAAATAGCAAAGCTACAAAAATTAAACGGCAAACATGCTTCAAAGTATGTTGGCGATCTAAATCAGATGAGGCAACTTCTATGACAGCACTAATCGTGAACAAGATCACTGAGTTCCTGCCTCCGTCTACCATTCAAATACAAGAATAGGATCATATAAATGATCTAACGCTTGCCGACCAATTTTTCTACAAGCCTGGAAAAACTGATATTCTTCTGGGAGCAGATGTGTACGGAGAAATTCTATTGGATGAATTAAGAAAAGGTCTTCCAGTAACCCGTACTGCCCAAAATAGCACCCTAGGATTGATTCTCTTTGGAAATCTGTAGCGGGCGGACTCTCTTTCTAAAGTTTCGTTTTTAACAATTAATGCGCAAGCTGACCAAGAAGCGTTAATTGATAAAATCCTGGGAAAGCTTTGGAACCTGAGGAAATCAAGTGCGTAAACTCTCAAAATCCGAACAAAAGAGTAAACTATCTTAAAAAAACTCTCTTCCTCGTATTGCAGCTGGCCCAATGTGTACAATTACCATTCATCGAAGAAAACCCAGTACTAGGGGATTCTCGAAATAAGGACTTACGCAGGTTTTATAACCTCGAAAAGAAACCACATAAAAATGTCGATCTTTAAAAACGTTATAAAGGTTGCATAACTATATGTCATACCTTAGCACACATGAAACTAAGTTCAAGAAGGCAAGCAGCATTTCTAGCTCCAATGCAGCAGGCGCCAACATCTGCTATAGCTGTGTACCAGCAAGCCTAACTTCAGCGCATCATACTTTGCCAAAAACAGCTACCCAGTCGCAGCCATCTATATCTGCATCTACAGCAGGGCAGCAAAAGTCCACATCGTTTGAGGATCAACGGGTACCGCTGACGATATCAATCCTTCAGCAGTTGCAACCTGCATTGAAGTCAAGAAAGTGCATTTTAGAAGATACAGTTGTCTTCCGCGCAGAACATCCCGTGTACAGAATTATTTTATTCTGCCTTGCAGTGTCAAAGCACATAAACCTTGACCAATGCAAATTGAGATGTAAGACCAAGGCACATAAACCTTGACTTCTTGTAGAAGGTGTAAACGATGCAATGTACCGCTACACTATGATGATATGTTAGGCGGAATAAATAGCAAAAGATATGCAAACAATTTTAATGTAAACTTTATTAACTGAGTACGCTGTAGACTTTGATATAAAATGAATGAATTTATTTCCTCAATCTTACTCTATATATACAAACAGCTAACTCTAGGTCAATGCATAAAATACAAAATGCTTACAATGCTGAATTGACATTAAATTAAATTTCTTGCAAAAATCGCTCGTAAGGCAGTGACCCCAGTGAAAATGTTTTTATTGGATTGCAATAGTTACCAATTTTGTGAATTATTGCAATGTAAGTATTATTGGGTCACCGCATTCCTGAGCAATGCCGTTTTACATATGTAGCAATTATGTACAATTGTTTTTCTTGTTTTATGCGTACATTGACCTGAGCGAATTCGGTATGTACATAGTCAGCTATCTAATTTAGAAATATTCTACGATTTCAACATCCTCCCCCGCGTTGAATGGTAATTCAACTAATTTTCCTTATACGTTGAACGTAGGGTTGAATTCAAGCCCAGTGTTAGCACGTCTTGTCCCACATTCAAGATCAGCGTTGACACGTCTTGTCCCACCTTGCCGGGGTGCAGCTACTGGTGTCTTCGTCTTGAGTCGACTTCGGCATACCTTCTCTCGGAATCTCCACATCATACACAGGAGTATTATTATCGTTAGTAGAATGGCCCCATAGCCGACTGCAAATTGATGAACATAATGATGTGTCAATGTTAGCGGAATGTTGTCTTTGAATTGTATCACTTCGTTCCTTATCGATTCAATTTCAGCCAAATGTGATTGATAAGGGCCAGTTACATGCAGTCCAGAGCTGAGTTTATTGTCGTAGATGTCGTAAACAAATGCTGTCAAATTGCTCGATGGAATATAAGATGCTCTGCTGTTGGATGGATATATTCTATGCCCTTGAGTGGTCACTAGTGGTTGTTTGATGATACATCTATCTGTGATTTTTAAAATTCCTGCGCCTTCTATGCTGTGTTGCGTGGTGTTGTCTCCACATACAACGTTGATAGTGGTTTTTTCCGTTAGTACGTATATCCACTGATTAGGACTATATAATTGAATCCAATGAGGTCCATTTCCGGTCTTGATCAACTGGCATGTTGGTGGTTGTGGCAGGTGATTTATTAGGCTTACTTCGCATGAGCTAACTGTTGATCCCCTTTTATATATTGGATGTTTTTGTTTACAAATGGGCTTGCTGTCCTCGATGATGATGCATGACTGTAATTCTTCTTCACTCAGTGGGTAGTATTGATCTCTATGTAAATTGATAACTAGGAACTGGGACGAAGGTTTGATGGTGACAAGTGAATCATTAATCTGCACTGGAAATGGTGTAATTTTGAACAGTTCAAATTCCTCCAATGATATTAAAGGAATTTGTAGTTTGAAGATTAGATATCGTGTAGCGAGTCTTCCCGCGATGGTCATGAAGGTATAATACCTCAAAGCATCATCCTGTGATATTGGCAGTCGTAATTATGGAGATAAATGTGCTCTTATCCTCGTGAGTTCCTCTTTTAATTGGATTGGATTTTTCCGTGATGAGTGTCTGTGAGTACGTCTAGAATTGATGTTTGAATCCGTAAGAAGTTAGTAGCGGCAAGAGTGGTCTGCATGGTAAGTGCGGTGAAGGATTGGTGCAACTTCTCTTGATATAGTTCTTCTCCTATGCCATTTACTTGGTCTGCAACATGCGAGAGCTGGGTTTGCAGCTGCCGAAATTGGCTGTCGATGTCCTCTTCCTCCTTCTTCATCACATTTAAAGTAGCATCCATAATCGAGGTTTGATTCTTTATCAGCTGCAATAAGTGATCCTCATTTTTGTGAATATCATCTATGGTTCGCGACATTCTTTCAGCGTAGTCGGAGTCTAGCACACCAAATAAAGTGTTGGCGATACTTCCAACGAAATTTGCTATCCCACTTTTAGTTCTCTTGGAATTGTTATTGTCAGAGAGAAGCATGTTGTTTGTTGTTAATTCTGTCAGCAGATGTTTCACATGCTGAATGATTATTGAGCAGGAGACTTTTTCATTTATATGCTGACACATTTTTCGAGTGTCTAAGTACAGTTTTGCAGGAACTGATACTCTCTCCAATATGGCATCATATCATAGAATATGACGAGGTCCCATTCGTTGGCTATGAGGTTTGTTACCCCTAAGTTCTCAAAGTAGATCCCTGGTTGATGAATAAATGGTTTCACTTCAATAGAGGATGCTTTAACAGGTGGTAAAACTAAACAAGCTAGAAGTAATGTCACAATTGCAGATCTGAGAGAACTTCTTAGTTTCTTCCGAGGGTTAGCCTTAGTTCTGCTGTTGTCGCTTTCATTAGAGGTTGTAGGTGCTTCATTGGTGATTTCAGGATGTTGCGATTCTGTAGTTTTCGATGTTTTTTCGCTATCTCGTGTGCTCCCATTATCTTGGACTGAAGAATAATCTGAGCCTTCAGTTGATATAGGCAATGGTGCGAGACGATGAATCGGTCGCCGGAGAATGCCAGTCGAAATGCGAATGTCGGCTACACGAACCAGTCCATCTTCGCCCTTAATGATATTGATTATACGTCCAAGTGGCCATTTCAGTGTGGGTGTATTGTCTTCCTTTATTAGGACCATAGCCCCTAGTTCAATATTTTTCACAACGCTGCTTCCATTTATACCTGTGCTGTAGTTGACTTAAATATTCAACAGTCCATCTCCTCCAGAATTCGTTTTTAATGTGAGATACGAGTTTCCAACGGGTTATGAGATTGCTCTTTGTTGGTTCAGCAGCTGGATCAATGGTGTTTATCAGTGGTTCCCCGATCAGGAAATGTCCTGGCGTCAACGCTGTCAGATCATTCGGATCCGAAGACATTGGTGTAAGTGGTCGAGAATTTAATACAGCTTCTATCTCTATCACAGCCGTCTCTAGTTCTTCATAGGTTAGTGAGGCGGCTGCTAGTGTGCGTTGTAATAGATGCTTAGCTGATTTAACAGCAACCTCCCAAAGTCCACCAAAGTGTAGGGATCGGGGCGGAATGAATCGGAAATCAATGCCTTTAGAGCTACATGCTGTCCTTATTTTATTTTGCGAAGTTGTAGATTCTAATATTTCCTTCACTTCCTGCAATTGATTACGTGCACCTACGAAATTGGTCGCGTTATCACAATAAATGGTTTTGCAATGTCCTCGTCGAGCCATGAAGCGACGTAAAGCTCCCAAGAATCCTTGTGTCGACAAATCACTTACTACCTCTAAATGCGTGGCCTTTGTCGGGAAGCAGCAAAATACAGCGATGTAGGACTTCTGTGGTCTTTTTCCACGCATCTTAAAATGAGTCCATATTGGTCCACAAAAGTCCACACCACAGTTCACAAATGGTCTGGCTGGTTGAACTCTGTGTGCTGGTAGATTTCGCATCATCTGTGTTAGAAGTTTCGGTTTTGACTTAGCGCATTGAACGCAATGCGAGCCAAAGTCTTTCCTTTAACTGGCCAAAACATTTGTCTGCTTATTGCTAGAAGGGTTTGTGGACCCACATGCAGATTTTCCTTATGTATGTCGTTTAGTAGGCATTTCGTTATATGATGGGAATGCGGCAGAAGTATTGGATGTTTTGCTTGGTATGATAGGTTTGAGGCTTCAAGACGACCACCAACTCTAATGATTTCGTCTTCAATGAAAGGTGCCAGGCTGCTGAGACAACTATTCTTAGATACTTCTCCAAACCGCTGAAGATGCTCAAGATCTTCCTTGAAATCTTCTCCTTGCATCAGCTTGACGATCAATGTTTGAGCATCGATCAGCTCCTGCGCAGTCAGGACAAGTGTGTCCGAACGATGTATGTTGCGCGTTCTAGCATGTCTTACAAACCGTAACATGGGCCATGCGAAAGGAATTTCTATGGTTCATAGCTTCAAGTAATTTGGTGTGTTCCCTTACGACAGTAGATGTGATTACTGATTTTTCTCGTCTTCGTTCCATATCATTATCTGCACCCTTTTTTGTATATGGAGGTGGCCATAAGGCTTCTGAGCCATGCAGGCAGGCGGGTTCATAAAACCAAAGTGTGCATATTCCTAGTTTTTCGGGTGCGATTCCTCTCGAGAGAATGTCTGCCGGATTTTCTTTGGATCCGATATGTCGCCATTGCTCAGGGATTGTTAGTTGTTGTATAACAGATACTCGGTTGGCCACAAATGTTTGGTACGATGAAGATGACGAGTTTATCCAGGCAGGAACGATTTCCGAATCAGACCACAAAAACATAGGTGCATTTTTGACATTCAGGTCCTTCTTGATTCGCTGACCGAGCTCAGCTGCAAGTTTTGCTGCGCACAGTTCCAATCGTGGTAACGTAATCTGTTTAATTGGGGCAACCCGAGATTTTGCACACAGCAGCCGCACCCTCATGACGTGCTCTTTATCTATCGTCCTGATGTAGGCCACAGCACCGTAAGCCTTCTCTGACGCATCCGCAAATATGTGAATTTGAACTGATTCGGTGTTCTTGTGAGCGAATACATGTCTTTCAATTTTCACATTGGTGAGAGCCTTCAGACCTTCCCGGAAGTTGAACCAATATGTGTGAAGTTCTTGAGGAAGTGCTGCGTCCCAATCACATTTCAAGGTCCATAATCTTTGTAGAAACACTTTAGCTGTGACTACCACTGGAGCCATCATGCCTAGTGGATCGAAGAGTTGTGCGACGTCTGAGTATGCCGTACGCTTAGTGATCTTGCTTTTGTGACACCATACAGTTTTGATGCACAGTTCATCACTTTTTGGTAACCAAGTTAATCCAATTGTTTTGATATGATCCTCTTCTTTACTGCCAAAGTTTAGTAAAATTTCTTGATCCTCTTGTGGAATATCCTTCAGCAAGCTTGGGTGATTCGCACACCATTTTCTCAACATAAATCCAGCTGATTGGAGTATGACCCTCAGCTGCGTCTGTGTTTCGATTGCCGTCGACAAGCTATCAGCTCCAGTGAGTACATCATCCACATAAAAATCGCGTTTTAGTACTTCAGCTCCTAGCGAATTTTGTTGGGTCTGTTCTTCCGCTAGCATTTGCAGACATCGGGCTGCTAAGTATGGAGCACACGTTGTGCCGTATGTCACAGTGCAAAGTTTATAGCATTTTAGTTGATCCGTAGGGTTCTTCCGCCACCAAATAAGCTAGTATTTTCTATCTTCATTGTGGACTCGTATTTGTCGATACATCTTTTCGATGTCCGCAGTAAACACAAATCTTGGCATGCGGAATCTTAGTAAAATTGAGAAGACATCATCCTGAATTGTTGGTCCTGTCGCTAATACGTCATTCAATGAGATATTTGTGGAAGTTTTGGCACAGTGGTGTGGAAGGAAGTTGTATGGTTCCTCTATATTTGTGAAGTTTTCTTCTTTCATATGCCCAAGTACAATATACTCTTCCATGGACCGTACGTATTGTTGTTTTAGTTCTGGATTAGTGGATAATCTTCTTTCCAAGGCTGTTAATCTTTGGAATGCTATGTTTTTAGATTCTCCCAATTCTACTGGGTTATTCTTGAATGGCAATTTGACTATGAAGCGACTATGCTCATTTCTTCTCGTAGTTTGAACAAAGTGTGTCTCACATTGTTTTTCTGCTGACGTAAATGCCCGCGATGATTGTTCTGAGTCGTCCAGTATCCAGAATTTTTCTACTTTTCGATTAAGTGTTTCGTCTTCTGAACACACTCCACAGGTTGTTTGGTCGGTGGCTATTCGAGGAATCTTTCCTGCTGCTGTCCAGCCAAACACTGTGTTTTGCAAAGTTGGGAGTGCGTCGCCCAATCTAATTTGTCCAATTGACAAGATCGAGTAATATAGTTCAGCACCAATCAACAGATCTATCGTGTCTGGCTGATTAAAGCGTGGATCCGCTAATTGTATATTAGTTGGTATTGACCATGACGAAACATCTATCATGTGCACGGGCTGCGGAGAGATGATCCGGGGTAAGACATGAGCTTCTAGTCGAGTGTTGAAACCATTGATGCGGGATTCTAGCCCTATATTGACTCGCTTCTGCGCTTGTTGCTTTCGTGAGCCAATACCTTCTATGTTAAGTCTGTCGAAGGTTGCCGAAAGTCCAAGTCTTTTAACTAGTCTTTCTGTTATCAGATTTATTTGAGATCCAGAATCTAATATGGCTCGACACTCGATGCTTTGACCAGAGTTGTTGCTCACCCTTACGATAACCGTACTTAGTAGGATATAATTCCTAATATTAGCCGTAGCCTTTGCGGTAAATGAGTTCGATCGTTCAGCCTCATTGCCTGATGGTACTAAGCTGTTTCTTGATGATTGGGCCGTAGTTGCTGCAATATTGTTATTTCTTGACATCGATTGACATCTATGTTCTCCAGGGCGAGAAGGCACTCTTGTGTAGTGTCATGGATTGCCTTTATTGCGAAGGCACTCTCAGTAGTTGCTGCTGGTTGCGAAAGTAACTTGTTGAGAAGTGCAGTGACCAGTAATCTTGTATTTTCATAACGGTCCTTGATTACCTTCCAGGCTGAGAGATAATTTGCTTCGGAGATACTTAAATGTATGACCAGTTTCTCAGCTTCTCCAGTACCACATTTTTTGACATGCGGCTATGGGTTGATTGTGAACCAGCTCAGTAAATAAGTCGCAAAATTGCTTCCACTTTAAATAATCGCCATCAAATTTGGGAAATTCTACCTTTGGGAGTTTCATCATTGGTCTTGCGCTGTGTTCTGTTCTTAATGGTGATCCATTTCTGTCAGCTTCTATATCTGATTGACAGCGACTTAAGCATTCATGTAGTTGTATGAGCATGTCGTGTGTTTGTTCTTCCAGATCAAAATAGTCTTCCATATTGTTCACGTCATCTTTGTTATTCCAATGATTCAAACTTTGTTTGTGTAAATTCTGAATTTTCTGCCAGTGGTCTTCGATGGCTTTTATTTTAATCATGTAAAATCGCTCGAAGTGGCTCACGTGCTTCCAAATTGGTCAGTATCCTCTTTAAACCCTGCATTAACACCAGTTGTTGGGGCATCGTTCCAATAACCGTCTCTGTGACTTGCTTTACTGGCTTTGATTGTGTTTTATCATTCTCCTTCTGAGTGGATTGGGCTTGCGTCTCTGTGACTTGCTTTACTGGATTTGGTTGTGTTTGATCATTCTCCTTCTGAGTGGACTGGGCTTGCGTCTCTGTCACTGGTGATATTTGTGAAGATCTTGCTTCTTCTTCTTCCTGCAGCCGCTGCATTCTAGTGACCATCGTGCCTTTGATTTTCTCGTAGCCACTTCGAATTCCTTCGTAATACTCATTCATGAAGTATGCGTGAGATAGTTCAGCGCCATGTTTAGTGCGTATCTCGGTGTCCACCCTTTCAAAGTCATCCCATAGTTGGTTAAGGGCCGTAATACGCTGGGTTAGATACTCTAATGTCTTGCGGTATTCCGAATTCTTTCCGTAGTTCTCCGCTATCCGCTTGATTTCGTCTCCCGTTGTCTTTTGACGAGCAGTGAGTTCCTTTAGGCTCATCTTGATTTACTTGTACTTGAGTGAGCGAAGATAAAACTCTTTTGAAAAGTACGTGAATGTTAATCACGTCGAGGTCACCAAAATGTACAGAATTCTTTTATTCTGCCTTGCAGTGTCAAAGCACATAAACCTTGACCAATGCAAATTGAGATGTAAGACCAAGGCACATAAACCTTGACTTCTTGTAGAAGGTGTAAACGATGCAATGTACCGCTACACTATGATGATATGTTAGGCGGAATAACTAGCAAAAGATATGCAAACGATTTTAATGTAAACTTTATTAACTGAGTACGCTGTAGACTTTGATATAAAACTGAATGAATTTATTTCCTCAATCTTACTCTATATATACAAACAGCTAACTCTAGGTCAATGCATAAAATACAAAATGCTTACAATGCTGAATTGACATTAAATTAATTTTCTTGCAAAAATCGCTCATAAGGCAGTGACCCCAGTGAAAATGTTTTTATTGGATTGCAATAGTTACCAATTTTGTGAATTATTGCAATGTAAGTATTATTGGGTCACCGCATTCCTGAGCAATGCCGTTTTACATATGTAGCAATTATGTACAATTGTTTTTCTTGTTTTATGCGTACATTGACCTGAGGGAATTCGGTATGTACATAGTCAGCTATCTAATTTAGAAATATTCAAATAGCACCCTAGGACTGATTCTCCTTGGAAATCTGTAGCGGGCGGACTCTCTTTCTAAAGTTTCGTTTTTAACAATTAATGCGCAAGCTGACCAAGAAGCGTTAATTGATAAAATCCTGGGAAAGCTTTGGAACCTGAGGAAATAGCTTCTCAAGTGCGTAAACTCTCAAATCCGATCAAAAGAGTAAGCTATCCTAAAAAAACTCTCTTAATCGTATTGCAGCTGGCCCAATGTGTACAATTACCATTCATCGAAGAAAAACCAGTACTAGGGGATTCTCGAAATAAGGACTTACGCAGGTTTTATAACCTCGAAAAGAAACCACCTAAAAATGTCGATCTTTACAAACGTTATAAAGGTTGCATAAATATATGTCATACCTTATCACACATGAAACTAAGTTCAAGAAGGCAAGCAGCATTTCTAGCTCCAATGCAGCAGGCGTCAACATCTGCTATAGCTGTGTACCAGCAAGCCTAACTTCAGCGCATCATACTTTGCCAAAAACAGCTACCCAGTCGCAGCCATATATATCTGCATCTACAGCGGGGCAGCAAAAGTCCACATCGTTTGAGGCTCAACGGGTACCGCTGACGATATCAAGCCTTCAGCAGTTGCAACCTGCATTGAAGTCAAGAAAGTGCATTTTAGAAGATACAGTTGTCTTCCGCGCAGAACATCCCGATAACGATTTCCAGCTACTTATGGCAGACAGTGAGCAACCGAGCACATCCGACGAAATCACCATCTCATATGAAGCACTAAAGTGGCCCAGAAAAAAGAAACAACGTTTCACTGCTACAGACGGGACACGCATAAAAGTAAAACTATTTGTATCTAGACTCTATTTTTCATTATCTTCCTAATATTTAACTGGGGTCAAATATTTGTAGAAATTTCGGAAGTTCGATCTCTGCGCTTACTCAATGTATTATTTTCTATATTATTTCCGCTTGCATGAGAAACATATGGAAATTAAGGCATATTTGCTCAAGTCTTCCTATAATAGCACACAAGACTGAAATATTTTTTCTATCCGAAACTCAAATTCCTCTTCGCTTTATTAAAAAAAAAAAAACTAACAAAAAAAAACCCCAAAACCAAATCTCAGCACCTTTAAACGGTTTGATGGCGTTAATTTCAAAAAGGTGGTGGATTGGTAAAGCTAATGGTTGCCCTTGCATGACACGCAAGGTGGAGGTGTAATGGCAACGGAAGTCATTCATTTGGAAGTGTTAATGCTTCGCTGCACATCTGCATTTTTGCTCTTGTGGCCTAAGGCCTCCTGCGATTGGAACCTACCCTCTAAGAATGACAAGAAACCCTTCATCGTTTTCAGTCTCCTTGGATTAGGCAAAGACTGCTCATATAATGTGTGGCTAGCCATGTCTAGCTTTCTAACCAGGATATGGAGAAGCAAGGGGTCCCAATTTGTTGCTGAAATCTCTAAATTCTCCAATGCTAATAAGCATTCTTGTGTTGTATGGTGTAACAATTTCACAGCGGTAGCTGACATGTTGTCAGAGGCATGGGAAGGTTATCCCAAAAGTTTATTGATCAGCCCGGCTACTAAGGTTCGCATATTGTTGTAACGATCTTGCAGCAAATTCCAGGCCGTTGTGTAATTTTCCTCGCTCAGGGGAAGATGTCTGATGAATTTCTCTGCCTCGCCCACCAAGTCTGCCTTTAAGTACCACATCTTCTGAATATTCGATAGTGGTTGATTATGGACCATTTGCGAGAACGAATCGTAAAATTTGCCCCATTTAAGATAATCTCCGTCAAATTTGGGCAAAGCCATCCTTGGCAGTTGCAATGTAGTAGCCTGATGCACCATATTTGGTGTGGGCGCCACCTCGATCCTTGTAGAAATCTGTACTAGTGTAGTTTGTACTCCTTTTTCCAAGCCGATGTACTCATTTCCATCATAACCCATTGTGGCGGGATCAACGGTCATTTCCCACAGTGAAAAGTTCTGATTTTCAATTTGACACCAATATTGATGGTTTCAGCTTTGATTTTATAATATTGCCGTGGATCAGTGTCGAGGTGTTATTTTATTGATTTCAACTTACTCGAAATTGCTCTGTCCCATCTTAGTCTTTCCTTCAGATTGAAATGGCTTTGGAATTGCTTGTTTTGGGGTACCCTTAAAGGCTTTCTTGAGTTTCTAAGGTCTTGTCGGCCTGTTGTGTTTCTAAGGCCTTGTCGTGCTGTTGAAGTTGATATTGTTCTTCTTTGTCGACGGAGTCGATCTTTTCGTCGAAATGCTCCCGGTATTGCTCGTAGAGCGAACCCTCGAATTGTAGTAGTCCTTCGCGAAGTATGGATGGTCCAGAGGCAGCTTGGGTAGTGATCTAAATTCATTGTCGGTTTTTTTAAACCTTGACCATGCTACTTCCAATCTCCCCGCTCTTTCTATGAATTACTCTCTTTTGGTTTTTCTGTCTTTCGGATCCTTTTCGGAGTTGTCTATAATGCTTTCCAGCGCCTTCCCTCGCTCAGGCAGTCGTTTTCAAAATTGCTCCATGATGTAGGATGATGTCACACTTCTGAGACAGCAATGAGTTGCGGTTATGACGTGAAATTACGTCGGGGTCAGCAAATGCTTAACCTGGGTAAACTCTTTTGTTTTCCCTTATCGCGAGCAAGCCTCAGTTCTTGTACCAAGACGATATTTTTGGGGATGCACAAGCACATAAGCTTGTACACCAAGGTAAGAAATATCTGAAAACTAAAACAGGTTAAATGTGGTTCAAAGTAAAATTTCCTTTCTCTCTGACGATTGAATATAAACTGAATTTTATTGCCCCAAAATATCTACATAACGTTGACTTAATTATTTCTACATAGACAAGTACAAAGTAAAGACGGGAGCTTCACCGTGAGAAAAGTTGACTAAGCATTCTCACGTTGAAACTGTCGGCACAAAGCTTCACGCGAAAAAATAGATAAAGAAAACTGTGGACGCGATACTCAAGTTACTCTTGCATCTGGTGCCCCGGAATGTGATAACTGTAGTGAGTGAAATGCTGATAAATGCAATTGCGTGCAATGCTAACACAGATGTATGTAGAAATATGTGAGAAATAAATTCCGACAATATTAACGTGAGAAAGCTTACTTAAGCTGATGCAAATTGCTTAACGACTGGTTCATAATAGTTGTATTCATAATACGGTTGTATAGCTTTTGAATTCTTACCTTTATCGTATTATAGTTACTGATTTTCCTTAAGTAAGTACATCCTATTAGGTTCTGGTTATCGTTATGTTATAGTTACTTAGAGTCTAGCGTAGCTCTTTGTAGGTATTATAGTTTTGTCATAGCCTCTACCTCAATCAGGCTTGAGTTAGTTTAGATATCATATTTTATTTTAGTTCTTATAGTTTGGTTATGGATTATACTAGTTACCTTCGGATTATTATAGCTACCTTATCTAAACTGATTACTTTGCTTTGATATCTTTTTATTTGTTAGTGGTCGATTATACCTAAGTCATATTCGAATTAGGTTGGCTATCACGTTTCGATCTAGTTTCGCACCGTAGATTATAGTTCTTGCACCAGTTACTTGGTAGTCTAGTTTGGTGATTTCTCTACGATAGTGACCGATATTTGAGACCGAATATCTAGTATGATCTAATGATCGTTATATCACGCGCACATATTTAGTCATGATTACTGTAGTCGTCTTACCCCTGTTATGGTTAGTTAACTGAAGGTCGAATAGCTTGCTACGATCATTATATCGTACGCATTGGGTGTGTTGGATTTATCGTACCATACATCATCGCTAGGGCTTCTTTCCTGAGT
>OZ005740.1:130972472-131076924 GCA_963930735.1 Dioctria linearis | reverse complement strand
GATTTGTGCCGCTTTTTGAGAATGAATTTGCTACAGAGTCCTGACGAAAAAGTGATTGAGGAGGGTAACTGGATGGATCCCATCGACCTTCAAAAACATCATGGCTAGAAATATTTGAGAACACTTTATGACACTGTACTGAATCACTGTATTCAACTGAGTAGAACCGATAATGATGCATCTAAATTGTTGAAAGGTTAACGATCCACGTACAATTAGGAAAGTGAATTCTATATTATTTTGAGATTAATATAAATTTCAAGTCATTTTAGCTAAATTGTAACAACAATCTTGGCAGTCTTTGGCCGGCCAGGAGAAGAAAAAAGGAAATTACGAATATGGGTTCCAGAAGCTAATTTGGACCAATTTAATAAAAAAATAGATGCGACCATCAATTGGATTTGAATCCGGTTGGCCACTTCTTTATGGTAGCTGCAAAAAATGATTATTTGTTCGGTATATTATCCGTTGTAATAACCTTTCAAGGTAGTAATCGCATTAGCATATTGCAGACACTTTTAAAGTAGGTAAATCGTCTATAAGAGAAATCACTTTAGAGGCATGTTGTGTTATGTTATATCATACTACAAATTTTTATATTTTTTTCGACTATTATTTTCATTTTTTTTGGATTTGCTATTGTATAATTTTTCTAATTTTTCTATGATTGTTCTTTTGCTGCTACAAAGTTATTCTAGGCTACTATAGCTGCCCTAAGCCTCCACTTTTCTTAATTGTTTGTGTTTGGTTTTGCTATAATATGTATCTACTTTGTAACTCGCTATGATGTGCCCTGCGCTTGGCGTGCCTTAGGCATGGGTACTCAAATAAATAAATGTTAATGTTTTTGTTTATTTGGAATGTATTAGCCTCCATTATTATTTCGTCGGATTCGAATTTTCTACATAACAGGCACACTATACGACCATTTCCTGAAAAACTTTTAACTTAAAACAGATTATTTAGGAATACTTGTTCCGGATGGAAAGTTATTTAAACTGTTCTTCATTATTTGCCGCAAAAAGCTAAATATTTTATTAGAAATGTTTGCTTTGCAGAATTATATTATCAAACATCATTCGAAAATGAATTGGAAGATGAAGATGGAAATTTACTTTTCGGTGATAGGAGAAAAAGAAGTTTTTTTTTCTTTTTAAATCTGATAAAGGTGTTTTGAATAGGACTTCAGAAATTAATTGG
Organism: Dioctria linearis; assembly: GCA_963930735.1. Classification (NCBI taxonomy): domain Eukaryota; kingdom Metazoa; phylum Arthropoda; class Insecta; order Diptera; family Asilidae; genus Dioctria; species Dioctria linearis. The sequence continues at coordinate 131,075,724 of OZ005740.1, read as the reverse complement.
CGGAGTATTTCTTTTAAAAGAAGAGCAATGTAATTTTATGCAAATGAGAGAGCAGTTAAACTTCGTCTAACGCAACTTGAATGGAAATAAATTGATATGATTTTTCTTATTTGGTAAACTAATCTTGTAGAATCTTAGAGGTACGTCATTAAATCCAGTAGCATTTGATTAATCTTCTATGTCAACTTCCCAGACATTACTGAAACTAAATATATCATTTGTGGTGGATGCACGGGCGTCATTAGGAGCCGAGACATAGAGAACATAGTTTTAAGCCTTCTATGCAGTTGGGTATAAAAAGTAACGTTCGAAGATAAATTTTTTTATCTCTGGAGAGAACTAAGGACAACTTTTTTATTAAGAGGTAAGAAGAAGAATTCTGAACTGACAGTATATCTGTTTTTGTCTGATATAGAGCGATTTGCAAATTAAAATTATGGATTCAACAAAAGTAAGTATAGAATAGAATAGAAAAATCATTTATTAAAGAACCACAGCTTATGCTACGTTACAACGTGGGGTACATTGCACCTTCCAACAAGCTTCTTCCGGGATCAATCTGATAGAGATCAAGAAGTGTTAAATTGTTTTTATCTTATTGCACTATGTTTGAAAATAATTATCAAATAAAACAATCATAAAAGTAAATGTAACTGCAAACATTGAAATACAATGTGCAATGTGAAAAAAATATACAGTAGATATAGCCAGTATCTGACATATCAACTGCATTAATCTACTGACAGAAAATACTTATTACTATAAAATAAATCTGAGAAACAGTTGCGCCTAATCACAAGCAAGTTGGGCAATGATTCGAATTAACTAATTATGTAAATTTGAAAGTATGGATAATTTGTTTCCGCAAATTATTCCAGACGAGCTTCCAACGAGCAGTAGGAATTGTCATTGATTTTATGGAGTCAAATATAGATTTTGCTCATGAACGGTAAGGAGAATTTGAGTTTTTAACTCTATATAAATAAACATTATAAACAAATTAGACTACTACCGACACCTGCAAGCTCTGCGACCTCGAGGTGTTTCCATGGCGCTCACAACACCTCACTCACAGTACCTTCATATTTAGTAAAATGAGTCACCCGATGGCGATAAACGTGGCTGTACACTTATCACCTTTCGAGAATTGCTGTAATCGTCGCAAATATTTACTTAATACCATATTTCTATTTTTTTAATTAAAATATTTTGCTATATATTATAATATGTAGTTACTAAGGTCCTCTACTACTTTTTTTTTTTTTTTGCTATAATTTTAATTTCTTGCGTTCAATACTATGCTATGTATGGATGTTCTAAGCTGCCACTACTCGTACTCTTTTTAAGATTTGTTTTGCTATAATGTGTATCTACTATGTAGCTTTCATCATTTACCCAACGCTTTACGTGCTTTGGCACGGATACTCAAATAAATAAATGTTTATGTTAAATATCATGATATACATTAATTTGATTAAATTAAATAAAGCAGATACTAAAATATACGTGTTTTAATTCGTAGTCTATGAGTAGAATGATTAGTTACAGAGTAACAATGATTTAAGTTTCTAGGCTTAAGGAAAATCTAATTTCTATTTTATAGTTTTGAATCTGGCAATGGGGGCGATATTGATGAAGTAGAAGTGGTAGCAAGTTACAACCTTGCTCAATTCCATGGGAGGCGCGGTAAAATCGCCAGTACAGTGGAAGCGATACTGGCTAGATTTGAAGTAAGTGTATTTATTATTTGAAATCACTTAGAACATACAGTGCCGGTCAAAACAAAGGGAACTGAAAGCAATAAAACTATATAAAAAAAATTACACAACTATAATAAAGTCCACTGAAGTAAATAAGAATTATATTTTGTTTTTCTATTAACCCTCTGATTTGACAGCACTGTACATGAAATATTGGAGAAACTTCACTTAATTTGACTTATAAGCATTCTTTCTACTTTTGTAGGAAAAACGTTAAGGCCAGATACCGTCTCACAAAAGCAAAAAGGGAGCAAAGCGGAGTGAATGGACTTGCTGTTAGAGAGGAGCTGTCTTCGCAAGACCAAAGGGTATTGGCATTGCTCACCATTGATGCGGTGGAAGGGGACCAACGAACGGGTGAAGGCAGATTCTCTTTACCTCTTAATACAGAGGTTGCACAGGATAGGAATGTTTCTCCGACCTATGCTATACTGGCAGAAGCGGTGTTTTCCGAAACGGAAGCCTACCGCCATCTCGAGCTTCAACCCTAAATGTTCAACCAATAACGCCAACAATATCAGCCCAAGCAGATACACCCCGAACAGGACAATCTGCTTCTACACGTCAGCGCAGGGGTACGCCTTATTCATTGGCGGAAGATAGTGAGATATTTATATATTTGTAAAATGTTATGTACTTTTATCTGATATGCTGGAATATGTTTTTAGATTCGCAAAGATATGCCCGATTGGAAGCTATTGAAGACGCCAAAGTCCAGGCACTGAGGGAAATAGGGGCCGCTTTAAGGAGCATCGCTGAGGCAATAGCGGCTGTACCTTTAAGTGCATAATGATATAATCCTTGAACATACTGCCACAAAATTGAAAACGTAAGTCTGACTACATTTTCCTAATTTCTACAAAAAAACATAAAACATTGCCTTTATCATCAATTTGTTTCGATCGAATCTAAATTTTTCAAGGAGCATCAGGCTCTACTGTTGAATTCAAGTGCGTAGAGAATCATGCATTTAATATATACAGATGGATTTTTTATTTTTATATTATATTATATATATTTTTTTCTGAAGATTTTTATGTTATGTTTTATACAGGTGGATTTTTATTTTATATTATATTATATTTTTTTTTCTGAAGATTTTTATGTTATGTTTTTATACAGATGGATTTTTTATTTTATATTATATTATATATTTTTTTCTGAAGATTTTTATGTTATGTTTTTAAACAGATAGATTTTTTATTTTATATTATATTATATTTTTTTTTTCTGAAAATTTTTATGTTATGATTTTATACAGATCGGATATTTTTATTTTATATTATATTTTTCTAAAGATGAACTCTTTTTTATTTACATGTTTATATAAGAATTTGCAATAAAAGACTGATAAATAGGTAAAATAAAGCTTTATTAATAAATGAAACTTGTCTTTTTGTACTTTATATATGTACCTTTTATACCTTATAGATTTCATCTAGGTTATAAAAAGAAATAATAAAAGTAAAACAGTATTTACAAGTGACTACGGAGGTAACTGTTTCCACTCCTTTTTTTAGAGGGGTGCCGCCTGTAGCCCTATTCCCCTTTTGTACTATGACTTTGTTACAGACAGACGGATGGACAGACGGACATGAAAAATTGTTAGGAAAGTTGTTTGAAAAATGCCGGTTCACTAACAGTTGTCTTGCTGATTTTCCTGCCTGAAGCATTTGTGAGGAAGGCAAGTCATTTGGAGAAAATGATACTACTCTGTTTTCACTGGCCTCAAATTCACCCATGTCGATTGGAAAATTGCAGCTTACAAGTGCATTGTGCAGTATTGCACAAACATTTATTATTTTACCGGATTTATGGGGCGAATATCGAAGTTTGACATCATCTGAAAGGCACCTGAACCTTGCCTTTATATCTCCGTTCAACCTCTCAATTACGCACCTCGTTTTTCTGTGAGCGACGTTGTACCTTTCTTCTGATGAAGTAGTTGCAGGTAAAATGGGCGTAAAGGGCCACAGCGTGAGCGGAAATCCGTTATCACCTATAAATATTGCAATATTGTACATTTATTTAATTTTTAATTAAAGAAGCAATTTTTGCAATGTTCATTTTTATTATAGTAGTTTTACGATTGTTGAATGTAAGTAGAAAATAATGAGTTTGGGATTTGTAAAGAATATTTTTAGCCATAACTTATTACGAATTCCCTAAAGTACAATACACTCTATTTACTATCAACAGTTTTAAGCATGCGTATTTTAGTTATTAATGTATGTAGATATTTACCGAGAAGGTAGGTGTTCCTATCCCCTTTACAATCTGAATATTTTTAGAAAAGTAACCATGTCTATTTAAATAAACTTTTTCTATGGCTTTTCCACGGATAAGCATTCTTACATGGGTGCAATCAATAGCACCAATCACTCCGGGAAAATTGTATTTTTCAAAAAACCTGTAAACTTATAAAAGATAATAATATTCTTCTTCCTTAACAGAATGAGAAATTTAACAGAAAAGTGAATACTGAATTAAATATTTTGTTACTTGCTTCATTTTGGTCATACGAATTTCTTCAGTAGTCTGCGGAAATTTAATGTACTCATTCAACAGTTCCCTTTCAATTGCATCGATGAGCTTTGATATACAGCGACTTGCAGATGATTGGGACATATTTGAGAGAAAATCCTGCCCCAAAGTTCTTTAATAATATCCTTGCAAATATAGGCAAATTATTATTAAAATTTTTATAATTTTGTATATACTATATATTTACCTGTGGCGAGAAATCTCAATGTCAAAAAGAATTTGTGGACGTTCAAAATTTTCGGCGGTTCGAAGACCTTCATCGACACGGGTAAAAATATTTATAAAGATCATGTGTGCTACTAGCAAAACCATAAAATAAAAACTGCGATGATTTATGGTTGACCTCCTATTAATACCGTTTTATCATGACGGCAGCCAATAGAGATGTTATCATTCCAATAATGTTAACGAAGAACATTTTTTCATTTAAAATAAAATAAGATAGTCTTTTATCCCGAAAATATAATAAATGCTCGAACTGTATATGCTAGCCTACAATTCGACAGCAAGAATATTTTCTCACGAGGTGTAACGTGCTGGAACAGGCTGCCGGGAGAAATTAGTGAAATCATCCCACCTAAGGAGTTCAAAAAGAAAGTGTTATGTTTCCTTAATCAGGTGTGAAGGACAACTTGGGCGCTAGACCACGTGCCGCGTAGAGCTTTTTTTTTTTTTTTTTAGATATAGTCAGGACTACAGTTCAAATGGAGTCAATACAAACAAGGACTTCTGCTTGGCTCATATTTTTGGAACCACATGCTTCTATGTCCATTTGAGGAGTCTTATCTGAAAGAAACAGCTGGATATTGTATGCTGCTAGCATCCATTTTAACAGCCTTATCTCCTCAATGCATTTTTGGATTATATTTGTGTGCCTCTTATTAATCGGATTTGTCTCTGTAAGTGAATTTTCATATATTTTCAGCTTTAAATATTATTATTTTTTTTTGTAGGGAACATTATATCAATGTTGCCATTATTTAGTTCGAGATGGGCTCCACCCGAAGAAAAAGGAAAATTCGTGGCATCATTAATGGGAGGCACCTTCGGAACTGTAATTGCATGGCCCTTATCCGGTTTAATAATTAATTGTTTTGGCTGGCCAATAGTGTTTTATATATTTGCAATTATTTCTGCAGTGGTACCTGCATTATGGTTTACTTTAGTCGCTAATCGACCATCGGAGCATAATGGGTTTTGGTTGAACTAATTTCAATTACTTGACTTGAAATTTTCTTGAAATTTTCCAAAATTTACAACCTGAATTGTCAAAAATAATCTTGCTTTTGTTCCTCTTTACCATTTTCATAACTGGCAAACATGAAAATGATCAGGCACTGCAATTGCCTCTACATAAAATTTTTCAAGTAAATTGAACAGCAATTTTGTGATTTACTGGACTCAAGTATACTTGAAGTCATTGCGCGTTTACATGATATTTTGATTATTTGATTTCTACTTGAAGTATACTTCAAGTATTTATATTTATGTAAATGTACTGATGTAAAGAGTGAACTTAATCATTCAAAAAATATATATTCAATGCAGTTGGTGTAAGGCTTATGTACGGCGAGCCTTACTGAGTTTACAGAGCTGAGTTTTACATAATGGAGGTTTATTCAACCACTTCAACCCACATCCACTATTAACTATAATTCAAATAATGTGGATAAAGTCGACGTAATTAATCTATTGACCCAACCAAATTAGAATCTTTATTCTTATTCTGTAGCGTAACCGAACAAGCAGAAAACTCACTCCAATGTGTTGAACAGCTTTGATAGGAATCGAATTGAGTAAAAACTCTTTCAGAGATAGGGAAGTTCGGATCAGGCAAGGCCTTAACAGAATGAGAAATTTAACAGAAAAGTGAATACTGAATTAAATATTTTGTTACTTGCTTCATTTTGGTCATACGAATTTCTTCAGTAGTCTGCGGAAATTTAATGTACTCATTCAACAGTTCCCTTTCAATTGCATCGATGAGCTCTGATATACAGCGACTTGCAGATGATTGGGACATATTTGAGAGAAAATCCTGCCCCAAAGATCTTTAATAATATCCTTGCAAATATAGGCAATTTATTATTAAAATTTTTATAATTTTGTATATACTATATATTTACCTGTGGCGAGAAATCTCAATGTCAAAAAGAATTTGTGGACGTTCAAAATTTCGGCGGTTCGAAGACCTTCATCGACACGGGTAAAAATATTTATAAAGATCCTGTGTGCTACTAGCAAAACCATAAAATAAAAACTGCGATGATTTATGGTTGACCTCCTATTAATACCGTTTTATCATGACGGCAGCCAATAGAGATGTTATCATTCCAATAATGTTAACGAAGAACATTTTTTCATTTAAAATAAAATAAGATAGTCTTTATCCCGAAAATATAATAAATGCTCGAACTGTATATGCTAGCCTACAATTCGACAGCAAGAATATTTTCTCACGAGGTGTAACGTGCTGGAACAGGCTGCCGGGAGAAATTAGTGAAATCATCCCACCTAAGGAGTTCAAAAAGAAAGTGTTATGTTTCCTTAATCAGGTGTGAAGGACAACTTGGGCGCTAGACCACGTGCCGCGTAGAGCTCTTTTTTTTTTTTTTTTTTTAGATATAGTCAGGACTACAGTTCAAATGGAGTCAATACAAACAAGGACTTCTGCTTGGCTCATATTTTTGGAACCACATGCTTCTATGTCCATTTGAGGAGTCTTATCTGAAAGAAACAGCTGGATATTGTATGCTGCTAGCATCCATTTTAACAGCCTTATCTCCTCAATGCATTTTTGGATTATATTTGTGTGCCTCTTATTAATCGGATTTGTCTCTGTAAGTGAATTTTCATATATTTTCAGCTTTAAATATTATTATTTTTTTTTGTAGGGAACATTATATCAATGTTGCCATTATTTAGTTTCGAGATGGGCTCCACCCGAAGAAAAAGGAAAATTCGTGGCATCATTAATGGGAGGCACCTTCGGAACTGTAATTGCATGGCCCTTATCCGGTTTAATAATTAATTGTTTTGGCTGGCCAATAGTGTTTTATATATTTGCAATTATTTCTGCAGTGGTACCTGCATTATGGTTTACTTTAGTCGCTAATCGACCATCGGAGCATAATGGGTTTTGGTTGAACTAATTTCAATTACTTGACTTGAAATTTTCTTGAAATTTTCCAAAATTTACAACCTGAATTGTCAAAAATAATCTTGCTTTTGTTCCTCTTTACCATTTTCATAACTGGCAAACATGAAAATGATCAGGCACTGCAATTGCCTCTACATAAATTTTTCACTATTAACTATAATTCAAATAATGTGGATAAAGTCGACGTAATTAATCTATTGACCCAACCAAATTAGAATCTTTATTCTTATTCTGTAGCGTAACCGAACAAGCAGAAAACTCACTCCAATGTGTTGAACAGCTTTGATAGGAATCGAATTGAGTAAAAACTCTTTCAGAGATAGGGAAGTTCGGATCAGGCAAGGCCAGCTAACAGCAACAGTGTTATGCAATTGAAGATCATCTGTGGGGTTTTTTTTTTTTTAAAACTATGTTGCATGAATAAAGCAAAGTTAACTCTTCACAAATATCAAAGTTATCAATCTACATAGTTCGAATGAGATTGGACCCTTACTAAACTTACTAAAACTGAACACCTCTACTTCAGTCTATATAAGAAAATCGAAAATTGTTTCAATTTCGAAATTGAGGTACATTTGGCATATAAAATATTTTTGCATAGCTTGAAGTTAGTTAAGTTTACTTTTAAGTTCAGCTGTAGTCATTAGTTACCTCTACTATAGGTATTGCTTAGTCGCTAAAATCCTCTACTACTTGTCGCTGGTCTATTCCCGTTTATCTATTTTTTCTATTTTATTGTCACCATGTTATATCACACTATAAATCATACTACAAATTTTATGTTTTGCTGTTATTTTTACTATTGTTTTTATTCTTAATGAACTAGCTACTACGGACGCTCTAAGCCTCCGCTACTCTTACTTGTTTATGTTTCGTTTTGCTATAATGTGTATCTACTATGTAACCCGCTATGATGTGTCCAACGCTCGGCGCGCCCTTGGCATGGGTGCTCAAATAAATAAATGTTTATGTTTATGAAGGTCTCTGATAATCTCGTTAATAATAATTTTTTTATGCAGGCACTAAAATTTGATTTGAAATCATCAGGATCCTTATCGCGCTCGTATAAACATAAACATAAACATTTAATTACAGCTTTCATTTAAAAAACCTAAAAACTAAAACTATAAATTTTTGGCGCTATTGGCGATGCTATACGGAGCGAGATTTGTTATCAGTAGCAAATGTTGTAAAATATTATTGATAACTAGTTATATCTTTACTAGGTTTTATCAAAATCTTACTTGATTTAATTCAGTTTTTAAATGTGTTTCTGTTAAATTAATTAACTATCTCGAATAAACGCACTTTGACTTTGAAGCTGCCAACCAAAACAAACTGTCAGCTGTCACCAGTAAAATATGGAATATATTAGAATTTACTGAAAACAGCGCTCTAATCGGTAGGAATTGCAATCTTTCTTTTCTCATTACTCTCACCGTATTCCCTAATTCTCCAACCATGTTCATGAATTGGGAATGGAGAATTATGGAGTTTAATCGGAGAAAACGAATATTCTTATCTCCCAAATACCCAAATTCTCCGTTGTTCGTGAATCCGGCCCCTGTTGAGTTACTTCCACATTGGACTGCTGAAATTAATAATAGTGTTAATCATATTGTATTTTTAAAAGTTTTTTAGTCACCTGTTGAGTTACGTCGAAAATAGGATTACAGTGTTTTCACACATATCAGATAACATTAGTTTTCTGAACATTTGATTGCTGAAATTAATAATGGTGTTAATCATATTATATTTTAAAAGTTTTATTGCTCATAAGTTGAGTTACGTCGAAATTAGGATTACAGTGTTTTCACACATATCAGATAACGTTAAACTTCTGAACATTTGATTGCTGAAATTAATAATAGTGTCAATCATATCATATTTTAAAAGAATATTCGCTCACCTGTTGAGTTACCTCAAATAGGATTACAGTGTATCCACAAATAGCAGGAAGCACGCACCCTTCTTAACATTTTTTTTTATTATTTTTTTTCGTCACACTCGGTGCCTGAAATGATAGGGTCAGTGAACTTTGCTCTCTTTTGAATTATTTGCTCACCTGTCGTAATTGAAAGTAGCTGATAGTTGAGTGCCTGAAAACAGGAACTTTAGTAAATTTCGTGTGTGATTTTCGAAGGATGTACGCACCTTTTAAGTGTTTTATGAATTGTTGGATCATTAAATGGAATTACACTCGGTGCCTGAAATGGGAAGAGTTGTTGAACTTTGTTGTATTTTGAATTATTTGGCCACTCGCTGAGTCGCTAATGCAAACTTTCCGCCATTCATCCCGAAAGAAACAATATTATTTTTAAGTAATAGAGAGCATTATTAAATAATAGAGCGAACAACGAAGTGTAATCATTTAGTAGAACGATACACAAATAATCAGAAAAGCGTTTTAATATAATCATAATCATCGAGAAAAGTAGATACATATAATAATAAAGTGACATAAAAAGTAATAAAAAAAAAGAAGAGGCCAATGAGCCCACCTAATAATGCAAGCTTGCCGCTACTGTACACACCAGAAGAAAAAGGGTGCACCCAACTACGTCAAACCAACCATTCCAGCCGACGTGAGATATCTCCGCCTAGTGTAGCGTACGCTTTATTTCATGAAGTAAGTCAGTTTTTGCATTTTGTTTTTTTTTTTTATTCTAAATTTTGTTTTGCTCTCTATTTGAGTACTCTGCATTTGTGTACTTAGCATAGTTAAGAGTAGTTAGGTTATCCTAAACAGTTCACATTTTTTTTATGTCGAGAACCCTTGCGTTGCTTAAACAACCTAGCTCCAGATCTGTTAGTCCTCTAGGCAAGAAGAGGGTAGATTAAGGTCAGCTAGTAGGGCTATTTTAGGCTAGACTATTATTAAGAAAATTGATGATTGTATAAATATTATCAACAGGAAGAAGTAAGGATGAACGACGAATGCGCAGCGTGAATGAATTGAGCAGTGTTGCTGTACTCCTTAGATCATAAAACGCTGTACTCTCTTCCAAAATGTTGTTTTTACTTTTTTTTCTCTTTCGTTTTGTTTTTGTTCTTACTCTTACACAAGTGCTCGCATATAACAATAGTTCAATAAAACCCGCGCATGAGGGGTGGAGGTCTGATAGAGCGACGCTGGGGCACACACACTTATGAAATGGGGCTGAGCATATATACATTTTCTTTGCTTTGGAAGCTTAGCCAGGGAGGATGGGAGTGATTGGGCTTAATCATCTCCAAAGCTGGGACTTTCCTAAGACCACGAGTCCCCTCTATCTCTCTCTCGTTCCTTCAATCAGCGTTGCTTCGTCTCCGGGTGGATAGAATTAATGTTCGACGTTGACAATGCTTTCTCGCATTTTCAGTATTTTTTTTTTAGCTTCTGTGCAAAGGTTAAATACCTATTTTTTTTCTTACAGATTTTCAGGTTACTGAAGGAAGCAGTTTCTTGCATACATTTTTTTTGTCTGTTCGTCCGTCCGTATTTCCTATTCAGTTCAAGTCATTAAGCTACATGTCCGTTTGTCTGTCCGGTCGAATACTTAGCACAGCTTTCTAGCATCAAGCGGATGTCGGTGGCAAGAACCACCCCACGCCGACAGAACGGTAGCGGCAAAACGCTTTGCCGCCACCCACACTGGTCGCCAAGATGAGTTTTGTAGTCAGTGGACCTAAGCTGGCAGTCTACACATCTGTTCGATAGATCGACGGACTGGCGGCTGAAATCCTCTGCTACAGATGGCGCCCAAAGTAGGTTTTTTTTTGATAACTTTCTCCAAGCTTATCTTGTTGAATATGTACTTTTTTTCTATTTTTTTTTTCTTTTTTTCTTCTTCTTTTCGACCACCCATTTGCTTTGCAAATTGAGCATAAGTTACGATTCAAGGTTAATACGTTGTAGTCTGATTCGCTTCTCAACCTTTCGTTATTTAATTGCCAAATTCAAGTCCGCTAATGTTCTACATTCTGCAGTACCACCCAAAGGTACAATTGTTTAATTTTCAAGGCTTTGTTTTAAATTTCATATATACGGGTATAAATTATTATGGTTTGGTGTGTGATGAGGCAAAGTTCGATTAAGTGCATAGATCACCAAACACTAGTGGATTTCACCTTTACCTGTCTCTTCTCATAACCACTTAGACGATTTTCTGGACTTCTTATCTTGAATTGATGATACTCGGTCCACTCCGAGAGGGAATGTTGACTTACGTGAGGCGCTTTTGCTTCCGTACAGCGCGTTGCTGTCGTGAAGTTTTATTTTCTTTTTCTTCTGTCAGGATTCTGTTCCTCTTTGATGATATATGATAGTGTGAATGGGTTTCCTTTCACCAGTCGTCTATGTCAGCAGATGCTCACGTGTTCGGTGGTTTGAATTCGTGTTTTGAATCGCACCATTGTTGTTCGAGCTTTAGTCTTTCCATGTGATTATTCCATTGATGCACACCGAAGAACGGCCAACCACCGATCAGCTGAACAGCCAATCTGCTTCCATATTTTCTTTAGTAAATTTTTTTGTTATTACTTGTCGATCCTATTTACTGACTATATCAATGTTTTCTTTTTTTTTCCTTCCGAATTTTAATTGGATTAAGACCTGCTCGGTTGGTAGCATAGAACTCCTTTGTGAGCGACAATCGCCACATAAAACGTTGAAGTGACGTTTCAGAGTTGTTCTACCAGTGAATTTTTCTTTAATCAGGGTTCATTTTGCTCTAGCGAAGGCTCATTTGTTTGGATACAGGTATGCTTGACTCAAGGTGTGTCAGTATTGTTTGGAAAAACTAGCTCATTCTGTAAGATCTGTTTTACCTGAGTTAAGTTAACCGCCGAATTCTTGACAATTATGGGATCCTTGTTGTTCCCCGACACCTCTTGATATTGCCCTTTATTCGAAAATAATTATGTTCAATGAACGCTTGCTTGAACGAGTAGATGCCGCACCAGGTAAGATGCCCCACGGCTCAGTCTTTTTGAATCTGTTTGTTATGTACATACATTTACACAGGAGTAAATATGAACACTATGTAAGGTTAACTTAGGATTGCATATGCATTAGTGGATTAGATATGTGTATTAGTTGGAAGTATTATACACAAATGAACTCTATATTATTATTAAGTATAAGCTTGTAGTAATCTATCATTAGCATATCATGTAGATTATTATAACGATGATATCAGTTGAAATAAAACTCTGATACAGAACAGCTGGCGACGAGGACGGAGGTACATACCTTTTACCTTTATTAAGAAATGGGGGCGACATTGAAAGCAATTTCGGAGGCATTAAATAACTTAAGTGTTACGCAGAATAAATTGCAAGAAAAGTTAGATGCAACCTCTATTTTACAAAGCGCAGCGCTGGCTTCGGACATGCGTGGAATTTTTCTACAGCCATTCGATGAAAATACGGAGTCATTTGAAAGTTACCTACAGCGGGTGGACAATTTTCTGTAAATTCGAGGTTTATCTAAAACAGAAAATCAGGCAAGGAGCGCACAAATTTTAATTAGTTGCATGAGTCCCAAATTGTATCAATTGTTGGCATATTTAACGGCACCCGATTTACCGAAATCAAAAAAAAATTTGAAGAACTCACAGCAACGCTGCTGCGATACCCCTCACCACAGCCCAGTGAAGTAGCGGAACAGCATAAATTTTCACTTCGCACCCAACAAGAAGGCGAAAATATTTCAAACTATATTGCAGAGCTAAAAAGGCTTTCTACCGAATATAATTTCACGAGCACACACTGCAAGAAATCCACAGCCGATACTCATCTTCGCTCGAAATTCATCACAGGAGTTAGAGACAGCGAAATTCGTGAACTTTTATTACAGTCCATTGAAGCTACAACCTTTGAAAAAGTCGTGACAAATGCTCTTAATATTGAAGCATCTAAATATTACAGTCGGGAACTACAAGGCATGGTTCCTCATTAAATAAATGCTATTGGTAATTTTAAACACAAAAACTCAACGCCATACGAATTTGACTAAAAATAAGTTATTTAAAATGAAACCAAATTCGACCATTACTAATTTTCATTCCAGCTCACTACATGGGAAATGTTTTAGATGCGGCAGCGGCAATGATAAGGCGAACAATTGTCATAAAAAAAAACCTTCAATGCGCAAACTGTGGTAACACAAAATCATCTGGAAATGAAATTAGAATCCGACAAAGGTATTGCAATGTAATTAGAATCCGACAAAAATATTTTGTGGTGATAAGGTGTGCGAAATTATGAAATAATAAAATTTTATGTTGCTTAGATTTTAGCGTTTACGAAAATGTCAAATAAGCATCTTTTTATTATAAAAACGTAATTTTGTGTAAAATAAAATATAGTACAGTTTTTACTTGTGTCAGAAGCAGGCGCATTAATTTTTTACAAAGTTCTCATCGAATCGTTGCACTAGTTTTGTACTAGGGTAACACGTAAAGTTGCACAGGTATTGTACTTAGACAACGTTCTGATAAACGGGTGGCAATTAAGCCAATTGAATTGGCGCGGTACAAAAAACACTCTGCACTTTAGATATCCATAAAGCATATCTGCATATGCCAGTTGACGATGACTCTGCAGAAATGCAGGCAGTAACTACTCAACAAAGAGTATATAAAGTTACACGATTAATGTTCGGATTAAAAGTTGCGCCAAATAAAAAGGCAGAAGTTTATGGATATGATTTCAAATGACGTGCCCAACACAGTTTGTTTTTTTGATAACATATTTGTAAAATGTCGTACCTAAGATGGGTTGCTATGCATGTTAAGGTTACTTTTTCATAATTTAAAGCTGCATAATTTGCACTTGAACAAAAATTAATGCCATTTCTTCCAGAAATCCATTTCATATTTGGGCCATATTATAGACGAAAAAAGACTTCATCCACAGCCAGACAAAGTAGATGCCATTGTTAATAGCCCTAGGCCTACAAATGTAAGTACATAGCTTAAAATCATTCCACGGTTTAATAAACTATTACGGAAAATGCGTGCCTCATCATGCAAGTAAGCTGCGGCCGTTAAATGATTTATTAAAGAAAAATACAAATTTCAAGTGGAATCACACATGCGAAAGTACATTTCAAGGGTTGAAACAAGATATACTCAGCCCGAAAACCTTAATACCTTTTAAAAGCAATCTTATGGATGTTCTGGCCACTGATACCTCACCAAATTGTGTAAGTGCTGTGATATCACACATCATGGAGGATGGAATTGAAAGAACAATTGCTTTTGCATCGCGATCATTGACAAAAGCCGAGCAGTCACATTCACAAATTGATCCCGAAGCCACGGCTATATACTGGGGTCTTAAGAATTTTTTTCATTATTGCTATGGTAGAAAATTTATTTTGATAACGGATAATAAGCACCTTACAAATATTCCTCATCCTCATAAAAGTCTTCATGCTACATCAGCAATAAGATTATTACATTACGCAATATTTTTGTCGGGATTTAATTATGAAATACTAGGGATCACGCTCACGTCGATTATTTATCACGAAATGCCTTTCCAATTACTTCAGATAGTTCAGTGGACAAATGTAATGAACAGGATACATTCTACATTAAACAATTTGATACTCTGCCAGCATCCCGTACCGAAATACGCTCGTATACAATGAAGGACGACAAGTGCGAAAAACTTTACAACGAAATAGAAACAGGTCAACTCAAACGAGATGAAAATCAAAAAATTTCAATATTGCATGGTTGCATTTTCAACGGTATTCGCATAATGATACCGCATGTTTTGCAAAAAAAAAAATACGAAATGAACTTCATAGTGCACATATCGGTATAGCTAAAATTAAATCTCTTGCAAGTAGTTTTGTATGGTGGATGACGCCGATATAGAGAATCATGTTAAAAGCAGCATACCTTGCTCGAAAATAAAAACTAATCCAAATCGCGTTCCAGTGCATCCTTGGGAATATCCTTCTGAGACCGGCAACGTCTACATATGGATTATGCTGGCCCATTTTATAATACTAATATTTTTATTGTTATAGATGCATTTTCAAAATGGGTAGAAGCTATTCCAACCTACAAACGCAAAATCAACAATATTGATTCTAAGGGAAATATTTGCCAGATTCGGTATGCCAATTACAATTGTTACGGATGATGGAGTTCCGTTTAGATCTTACGAATTTGAATAATTTACAAAAAATAACGACATAGTTCACAAATTGTGCGCTCCGTGCCACCCGTCCACAAACGGGCAGGCAGAAAGATACGTTCAGATTATTAAGCAAAGATTACGTGCAACGATGATGGTTGGCGGTGACTTACGTAAAAACTTGTGCCGGCTTCTAATGCAATTCAGAAGAAGAAGCCCTTTCTCACCTACAGGTCTAAGCCCAGTAGAGTTATTACTCAACAGACCAATTCGTAAACGAATTGATATTGTTAAAAACGAAAGGGTCAATATAAAAAGCGATGCGGATAACAATCGAAATTGGCTAGAATTCGACGTTGGAGATATTGTACGAGCACGATTCTATAATAATAAATGCTGACGCTGAAAATTTGGAACAGTAGTTCAACGAAGTGGAAATTACCACTACAAAGTAGACATCAATGGTCAAATAAACATCTATCACATAGATCAATTAAGATGAAAACTTAGCGCAAGGCCTAATGAGTAACTGACGCTTTACGAAAACAACCCACTAGTCCGAAGTGAGTCCTCGGGCAACAGGGAACATATACCTATACCTACAACATGAAGGGAAGTGATAGTACCTCTCCAGTCAATCCAGCAATTCTTCATACCAATGCTCCGGGCAACCAATCAGGCAGACTTATGTACAGATGCGACAGGTAGTGTTCAAACAGCTCCTAACTCTGAAGGAACAGTTACATTCCAGGCGATTTCAACCTCCGAAAATTTTGTGTATGGTGCTGGTGATTATGTGTGATAATTGTCGATAACTGGTAATACTGCTCAGAATTCCTTATTTCCAGCGCAACAAATCCGGATTTGTATTACTCTTACGCTGCTGAAGGTCGGTTGAGTCCTATTCATCTTCACGGGCCAAGGATTGCCGTGGCACTACGAAACGTCTTCTTTGGATACTATAAATATTCAGGCCGTACCATCGAATCAGTCAAGAAGAAGTAGTTAGGCGAAACACCCATCATTAACGCCTTCTTTTGGATGCTATAAGTAGCCGAGACACCCGTCATTAAAGACTGCAGTCACGTACAACTTCATACCAGACAACCAGGACGTACCATCAAACTAGATAAAATGATTTGAATTGTGAATTGAAAGTACAGTGGCTTTCATACTCGCATATATTTACATTTCGTTTAACGTAACACTTGTTAAGATCTATCTTGGTAGGTAGTTATTTTTCTTACTGTTAATTTAGCACATGTCTTTTTGGCAAGCAATTCATGATTAATTAATCTCATTCATAATTAATTAATCTCCCAAGAGATTGATCTAAATAATCCTTGGCAAGCACAAAATTTTTTCTCGCACAACCAACTAGCCTCGGTCCCTATTTAAACCAGTCAAATAAGCTATCATAATATTCGCGGCACTAATCAAGGTAAACAGTGGTCCTCGCTTTAACCTGCATTCTCGTTCACATTCAGTTTTAGAAATATCGTTCGCACTCTACACGAGTCAGAAGTTAGCCCAGATCACCTTAAATACACGTTTGAAGTATCACAGTGTACATAGGTTGGTGCACAAACTAAATATATGAAAAAAAAAACATAAAGCTGATCAAAATTATATTATCAATATTGGCAACATTGCCGCGGATTTACGAAGGGTTCGAAAATAAAATTCGATATCCGGCAGGAGACAGGAGAACGGTCATTGAGCCCAAAAGAAAAGGTCTCTTTTTGCTTCTGTACGTGCGGCTGACTGGACATAGGGCCAGAAAAGTTTAGCCTTTAGTCAAGATCAGAAAAGTAATTAAAAAAAAAAATTAGGTCGGACGATAAAAGGAAACAAAAAGAACTAATAAAAAAAAGGGAAAAAGAGAACAACGGGAAAAATTATATATTTTACTCGAATAAATTAAAAAAGGAAAACGTGATTTGGACTACCGCGTGTTGTAGGACGGAGGTAATTTTAGACGCTTCCGACTAAGTAAAGCTCAACGGAGAAGACTGGTTGAGGAACTGGAAGTGGGATAAGCCATAAAAAGAGGAACGGAAAAGTTAAAAGCTGAGTGCATATTGGTATTATTTTTTTTTATATATTCAGGTGTTCTGTGCGCGGCTGGTTGGGGGTGTGATTTCGCT
Source organism: Dioctria linearis (assembly GCA_963930735.1). Lineage (NCBI taxonomy): Eukaryota > Metazoa > Arthropoda > Insecta > Diptera > Asilidae > Dioctria > Dioctria linearis. The sequence goes on along the minus strand of OZ005740.1, from coordinate 131,057,977 downwards.
TCGCCTTGTTTCTTTAGTTTTATTAATAGTTTTCTAATATTATAAGTTGCTAGCGGCATGAAAGCCCTTTGCTTATGTAAGCTTTATAAAGAATATAATCGAATATAATGAACTCAATCTAGCCGTGTGTACTATTTAATCGGTTTCGTGGTTTAACCTCAAAACTACGTGGCGTCCTATACGATCTACAAAAATTATCAAGACCTACACCCTTCCCTGAGTGGCCGCAGTACCGCTCAAAGAGAACGTAAAAAATCTTCAACCCCGATACAAAGGTACCCCAGGAGTCTATGAGAGACATCTTTAGTCTACGAGAAGAGTGTTATGTACATACATCTACACAGAAGTAAATATTGTTACGAGCGTGGCCTTAGTTCGTTATTTAAAACACAATATTTCAGATATATTTAAAGTTCTTTCTTTATTTAACTTTACTCTCACAAATTCACAAATAATTATCAAATCAATTCTTTATTTATCGCTAGTACTGTACTTCTAATTATCGCAATCCAAATAGTTTACTTCGTTCACTTCTCACTTCGCTGTCTGAAATAATACTCCGCCTCCTAGCTGTCAGAGCGCCGTATTTATACTCTACGAATTATCCTAGAACCTTCCTGAATATTCAGTTCTCCGAACCCAAAGTTTACTAAGTTGACACTAACCTAAAGTTGCTTCCATTCCTAACAGATGTCGCTTGATTCACTTTGTGGCACGTAACAATATGAATAATATGTACGGTTAACTTAGGATTGCATATGTATTAGTGGCTTAGATATGTATACATACATGCATTATTATCTGGAAGTGTTATACACAAATTTATCAATAGCATAGCATGTAGATTATTGTAACGATGACATCAGTTGAAATAAAACTCTGATAGAGAACACTGTTTCAGGCCTTCAGGGCTAGGTCGACTTCTTCCAGGATGGTTGCTGCTAGATCAGTGCTGTATACAAGTAGCTTCCGATCCTGCAACCATTTCGCTTCAAATTGCTATTAGCATACAAACAAAGATGCCCTAGTAAAGGTCCACTTGCGACAAGGAGATCGAGAGAGAGAACAGGATTTATTTTGTTTTGGTTTGTCACCTTGTGAACATCATGTGACAGATCATCTTAGCTTCTTTGATATTTTTGTAGGTGTGTGTGTGGGTGTGTCGCGGCCTGCGTCAGTGGGTGAGGCCTACACCTCATTTAGTGAAATTATATAATTTTTTTATATCACCATATTTTTTTTAGTATATTAACTGTATTGAATATCATTGGTTTTAAATTTGCTTTACAGCTAAAAGGTTTCAGAGTGTCGACGATTTGTTTATTTTTTTTATATTTTTTTCATTTGCTCCACGACAGGCTGTAAATTCATCTCGCATTATAATTGAAGAGACAGTCGTTGTCAAATCGTGCACACTGACTGCCGTCTTTTTCATCAGTTCATTATCGCCTCTTGTGGCTACAGCACTAAAGAACAGAATTGCTGTTACATACCTTGTGTCTTATTTTTTCTACATAATCGATTACAAAGACCTCACGCCTTTTCGACCGTTACAAATATAAATGTAAATTACAAATACCTATTTCCTGTTTCCCGACTTTTGTCGATTAGTTATTGCATTTCACGCGATTACATAATCATAGATTTTTCATACCTAAACCCCGAGGAATTTGATGTGGAATACGCCGTCCGATTATTAGACGCTAATGCGCAAGGCGCCCGTGATCAGCTCATTCGAGCGCACTGGACTGAGATTGAGAATCCGGTAAAGGTTCTTAAGGATTCTCACGCACGCAAAAATCCTAAACGCGACTATGCCTACCTAGTCGAGCGCATTGAGTCACTACGCCAAGAGTTGATACGATTCCCTATAGAAACAAATGTAGATCGTGTTAAGTACCCCACTCAATTATACTATGTGCTTGATAGAGCCAGACGGCACATTCTTCGCCATCATACAGAAATGCGGCACAAAGGCATGTCCAGGCCTCGGAGGATCTCTTGGGACTGCTTGAATCCGCTAAAATTCGAAACACCCCAGTCGCTGTCGGAGGGCTGGCCCAAGAGGTAGCTTCATGTCTGGCTGCCATATCTCCCTCTGTTTCCTCAGCGAGTCTCAGCTTACCGTCAAGCACAGGTTCAGTGGCAAAGATCCCAGTCTCAATTCCTCCTCCAAGTAGACGATATCTTAGTATGCTTAAGTGTCCACTAAAACCCTAAATTTCAACCCGGACCTGTCGTATATAGAATAGTCAGCTCCTGATTCTGCAGTAATCCCGGTCCTCGGAGCAGGTAACCAAGTGAATGTTCAGCAGGTCCTTCAGACTGCCCCTAGGTTAGCTCTGACAGAAAGGCACTCTATAGATGTGCCCAAACAGTCGCGAATTACCTCTATACCCGTGAGCTCACATCCAGATGTGTCTTATTTACAACCTCCCCTCAATATACAATGAAGGAGCATACCTCGTTAGTCGACACATATTCCAGTTCACGGCCGTTAACAGCTCATCTTCAAGGATGGCGCAGAAACGTCACTACATCTACCGCATCAGGTAGGCTTAGCCATAGGCTGGCGCTCGGAGCAAACACCATCCAAAGACCGAGGGCCTTTAGTGTTCCGCTCTCACAGTCGTACCCCATTGTCACAACCGCTGCCACTTTGTCACCGTTTGATACCACTTAGCCTCCTGCCGGGAATGAACGGCGCAGTAGCGTTACTGAGAACACTGTCTTCCGCTGGAAGTTGTCCTTTGACGGTGTTACCAGAATGGACCTAACAGCATTTAATTTCATAATAGAATCTATGACTCGCTTAGAACACGTCTCCTCGGCTGAACTCTGTGCGGGATTCCACTCGATTATCACAGGCAAGGCTGAAAACTGGTACTGGCTATACCTGCGAACACAGGGACAAAACCTCTCATCGCAAGACCTGCGCACCGCGCTTTTGCGAAAATATCGAAGTCAGGAGACTGATTACGAAATCCGCAAACTAATAGAAAGCCGAAAGGAAAAGCAGAGTGATTCATTCAGCGATTATCGGTTGGCAGTCCATGCATTGGTGTGCTAGATGACTAATCCAATCCCGGATAGCGAACTTGTTGAAATTCTACGACGTAATATGAAGCCAGCCTTACAGGAGGCACGATTAATGTAACACACCGGTAATGTGCTAGATCTATTTGGTTTATGCACCAAATTCGAGCAGCTATGGTCAGAGATAGGTGTTCCGCGCGAAACAGTCACTCGGCGGACAGTTCATGCGTTATATTCGGACAGTCCGTATCTGAGCGTAACCTCCAACCCACCTTTCTCAACTGAAGTAGATGAACTCCAAGGCAGTACTCGGGCCACACTACTGCGACGGGATCACCAAATGCCCCGCAGAATTCCGGGGTATACCTGTTCGAAATGTGCAGTCGAGGGTCATACATATCACGATTGTCCATTGGGTCCACAGCACGTTTTTTGTTACGGCTGTGGTGCAGCGAATACAATTAAACCACAGTGCCGAAAATGCGCATCGTTAAACTACCACCGGAGTCAGAATGCTGCCGGAACCCCATGTGTTCTGGCTCCAGCTCAAATTCATTCACGTAACCAAAGTAGAGGCGGCCACCAACACCGAGCCCAACCGACATCGCTAGCTACATCCATCGTAGTCAGTAATCCCATTCCCGTAACCGAAAATCACATCAATATCGCCGACACTTCCAAACATCATAGTACCCCCTCTACTAATTCCCCAGCGTTACAAAATCCCAATAAATTCTTACCTAGAATTGAAAGCCATAATGTCGGCCCTCAAGTGCAAAACGAAAACGTGTCCTATAACACTGACCCATGTTTTCTGACAGCTGCACCTGTGCCTCTTCGGATATCTGCCCGTCAGTCGTTACCTACATATCGCATAATAAGCCTTTTTGTGATGTCTCACCGCACAGCCAAAAGCAACCCATCTCTCGAAAGAGCCAGCGCACCCGCAAATACTACAGATTACGCAGAAGCTTGAAGGCCTCCATAGCAGAAGCTGTCATCGTGAACACAGCAGACCCTCGGCCATATGTCAATGTCTTTATTAAATGACAGCGAATTCGAGGTATATTAGACAGTGGAGCAAGCATTTGTGCATTAGGGTTCGGAGCCGAAAGCTTTCTTGGGAAGCTAGGACTAGCTTTGACCTCTATGCCGTCAAAAGTTGCAACCGCTGATGGGTAACAACAGGTGCTGGATCACATCCGAGTGCTGGTAAAGTTTGTTGGGAAGGCCCGTATGTTGTCTCTGCACATCGTTCCATTTTTGCAGCAGCCGTTGTATTTGGGTATTGACTACTGGAAAGCCTTTCGGCTGGCTCCAGTTATAATTAATGAGCTGCATTCACTACCAGTGCAACCTCCAATGTGTAATAAACAACACGAGCGGTCCGAATTTGAGGACCAACAATTAATTTGTGATAGAATCATTTCCTTCGTTCAGCAAGTATAAGCTAGGACCTACAAAATTTGTGGAGCGCGAGATTGACTTGGGAAATGCCAAACCCATCAAGCAGCGTTTTTACGCCGTATCGTCTGTCGTAAAAAAGGTTCTCGACGCCGAGCTGTAAGAAACACGCTTCATCTCAGCCATCGACTTAAAGGATTCATTTTGGAGATTGCTTCAAATAAATCTTCACGAGTTAAGGCGGCCTTTGCAGGACAAGGTAGACCCTTGTACCATTTCAGAGTACTACCCTGCGGCCTTTGCAACGCCCTACAGGCTATGTCTCGATTGATGTGCAAGGTTATTTCTCATCAACTTCATGACCGGGTATCTGTCTACCTCGATGACCTGCTTATTACCTCCTCCACGTTTGATGAACACCTCCGGCTCTTGACTACTGTCGCCTCTTTGTTACGCAGTGCCGGCCTAACAATCAACGTGGAGAAGAGTAAGTTTTGCATGAGGGAGGTCAGACACCTTGGTTTTGTGGTAGGTGATGGTTGTATGCGCACAGATTCTGAGATAGTTACTGCCATCTCTAACTTTCCAAGACCAAACACTGCCAAGAAGGTATGAAGCTTTCTAGGAGTCTGCGGATGGTACAGGTGTTTCATTGCCAATTTTGCCACAATTGCCAGTCCCCTCACGGTTCTTTTAAGGAAAAATACGAAATTCGTATGGAATGAAAATGCTGAACAATCCTTCAATAAAATTAAGGAATGTCTTACTATCGCCCCGGTTCTTGGAAGCCCAGACTTCAAGCGACCATTCTACATTCAATGTGACGCCAGTGCTACAGGTATTGGAAGCGTTTTGTTTCAACGTTCGGCGGACGGGGGAGAACACCCCAATTGCGTTCATGTCGCAGAAACTCAATAGTCCTCAACGCAACTACAGTATTACAGAACTCGAATGCTTCGCTGCGGTACAGAGCATGAAGCTGTTTCGGCCATACATCGAGGGCCTGGAGTTCACGATTATCACCGCTCATGCTAGCCTTACATGGCTCATGGACCAGAAGAATCTATGTGACAATCTAGCACGTTGGAGACTTAAACTCCAAGCCTTCCAAATCAAAATCGAGTACCACAAACAACATGAAAACGTAGTTGCAGATGCTCTTTCATGAGTTTTCGCTAATGATGCGAGCAGTTCCCCCTGACGCCCTCGCGACCACAACCACCATTGAATCACTCACCATAGAGGAAACTAAAAGGCCTACGTTGAAAGAATATAGCGTTTGAATGCAAATGCGAGCGCTTTTCCCAACCTATGATTTAATAATGCCAGAGCCTACATTTGTCTCACTTCACCTAAGAACGGTACAACCATACGCGAAGTTCATTGGAAGTTATGGGTGCCGGAGGGAGTAACCCCCAGATTGATCGAATAGGAATATTGTCCACCAACCTCCGCATACTTCGACACCGGAAAAGTTGCGACGTTCTTATTATTGGCCTAGTATGGTTTCGGATGTGCAGAAGTTTATTAAAGCCTGCGAGATATGTCAGATGGTCAAGCCAAATAATTACTCACCCAGACCACCCTTGGCAGCGCGTGTTCTGCGACATATTGGCCCCTACCCCAGGAGTCGTAACGGAAGCAGGTATATGTATATTTATTTCACTCGACTAAATTTGTCCTGCTGAAGACGTTGCCCGAAGCCACTGCCTCGAGAGTTGCTAAACTTTTAGAGCAAGAAGTCTTTCACTTTTTCGGGGTCCCTGAATACTTCCATTACGACAATGGCAGTCAGTTCACTTCTCGGTTGCTTGCTGAGTTGCTGGAGAATTATGGAGTTACGCATACCTTCTCTTCGCCCTATTCTCCACAATCCAACGCTTCAGAGCGAGTGAACTAGTCGATCCTTGTAGCGATACGAGCTTATGTTGGGAATGAACACCGAAACTGGGATGAGCATCTGAGTGCAATTCCTTTCGCCATACGAAACGTCGTCCATGACTCGACGAAGTGCTTGCCACACTTCTTATTATTTGGAAGGCATCCGCCAATGCATAGGGACTCCTATAAGCTAACGCGAGGGTTAACAACAGACTTGGATGGTGCACCGGAAATCATCAACCAAAGACTTCACTTGCTACGGGAGCGCGTCAAACTGCATCTGTCTGAAGCATACAAGACGTGTGGCGACGCATCAACGTCTGTTTGCCACCTTTCTGAACGTGTGACCAATCAGCGTGTAAATCGGGCAATTTTAGGTATATAAATGATTCACTATTAATACCTTGATGAGTGTAGAAAGTTGTAATTAGGTAGGCGTGTTTCTGAATTTTCAGATTATTTTGTAAACAAGAGACTTATTAATTTGGCAGACTTCAAGCTAGCAAGTTCTTTAATAAGTTAGAAATATTTATTGTAATATTTTCTTTTGTTGGCACGACATTAATTAATATAAAGAAGAAAAGAATGAAGAAGTTGGAGAGACCTTCCATAAATTACATCGCTTTGTTTGACATCAAGATTATGATGATTATGCCTGGCCGGCAGTCAGGGTTCTATCATTTTCCTTCTTTGCTAGATAAGTCCTCAAGACAGCTGTAAGATCGAAGAGATTTTACTCAATTATTTATCCTGCTAGGATCGCAGAATCATTGAAGAGATTCTTTTTCCCATTGTTTATTCTACTGGGATCGCAGAACATAAGCACAATCCGATGGCACCCGCATCGACCTAATATAGCGTAGTTCCATTTCATCAGTACGCCTATTAGATTTGTTGGGAAACACTGCAACTATATTGGCATAGGGGTAATTGGTTTCTTTCTTTATGTGTGTACTCTTTATTCAATTTATAGGTTGTTCCTTGATGTAAGAAGTACTTATCGCGGTACAGAGTTATCACCTCCTCAAAGAAGATTAACTCTCCTGTACCTAAGAACGTCCGGAAGACATCACTCAGGACATTCTTTTATTACTTGGCCCAATTACTTTAGCATACGACGGCGTTGTCACGTTCACGCCGAACACCGGGTAGCAAGAGTATCCTTGTGTTTAGTTCCAGACCTTAAAGTTCAACCCACGATCAAGCACGTCAGCTACAACATCTGCTACACCCTCAGACTAGCCATGTGGTAACGACTTTCATCAATCACAACGAGGAGTTGTAAGTCCTCACGACTGTACCCTTCAGTTCGTACATTACCCAACCCGACTCAACTCAATATCTGGTGGGGTCCTGACATTCTCATACAGTGCACTCAGTAAAGACGTGCTCTGCCTACGAACACGTGAAAGAGCCTTCATACCCGGGCAGACAGTTTACGTAAGGAACTTTGTGCAAAGTAGTGCAGTGGATCCTTTCGCCGCTAAAGTAGCACCTAAATTCCTCAAAACTAATGTCGTCGAACGCATAGGTCGACTGTCACACAGTTTAAAGAATGCCAAAGTCCTCCCGATGGGAGTTTACCATGCTCAAGATATGAAGTCCTGACCAAAGTAGTTTAGTCCCCGGTAGCCCTCAGAAGGCATTCGGCAAGTTTCACTTGCAAACTATACGGTATCGCATAGCCCTCCTACTGCCTCATCAGTGGTGGGTGATACACCTTTTATAGTGCAACCAGTTACTTCCTACCCTGTCCGCCTATGTTTCCAACTCAACCCTTACGGTTCCCTTCGCGTAGGAAACTATGGCAGGAATTCCGCTTGCAAAACCTTATGGATTAGCTTCGGTATGAGGATTTTTCTTTCTGTCCCTTCATTATTTCCTAATCTGCGGTGATCGAACGAAATTTTATAAAGGACAATGATCTTAGTAGGATCAATCTCTTCTTTAAGTGAGTAGCGGTTCCCCTCTAATCCTTTTTGGATTAGCCACGATATGAGGATGTTTCTATTTTGCCCCTTCTCATTTTCAGATCTCAGCCCAATTCCCTCTCCCACTTTCGTGGCCAGCTGGAACCAGCTTGCTGCATCCGGGGAGCTTCCCTCGTCATAAGTAAGTGGATAGATGAATCCTATTCCGCTGAAGCGATTTCCTTGCTTGGGGCGGTCCCAACGTTGAGAGCTGTCGCAATTAATCATATCTTCTCTTATCACGTTTCCCTGGTTCATAACTATCATCTTATGCCCGTGTTGAGATTTTTCTCCATTGCTCGTAACTACACTGTAGCGCTTTGCCCTCACGCTACCTTTTTCTCTTTTGGTTCTGTTTCGGTTTTCCCAATTAACGGTTTTTTTTATTTGTCCGCTTCTATTTTGTGTTATTTCTTCTTATTTCTTAACTCTTTGGGTACCTGGAAAGGGGCAGAAGTTTTACATGATCTTCGCAAAGTAGCCCTTTGCTACTTTTCCATAAAAAAAAAGGTTTCATACATACACATACTATTTTCGGAAAGTAGTCCTTTGCTACTTTCTCCTGAGCATAAGAAAAGGGAAAGAATTTAAATTGTGCAGATCGCGCACAAATTATAAACTTTCCGAGAAACCCTGAATGAAGAGGTCGCAAACCTTAAACCTCCTAGAAAGACTGAATTTCAAAATTTGGCATCGTCACCTCATCTACTGTATGAAAAATTCCAGGCCGTATACCGTTTGTCAACAAAAATTTCAATCGACAAACGGCAACTCGCCAAGCTGTAAAATGTAAAATTATTAGTGAATTTAAATTTCTGAAGAAGATTATAAAAGAAATGAAGATCATTTAGTGCGTATATTTACCTGTGCATACCTTGTGGACTCTAGCACAATTTCCGGAAAACAAAGTAAAATTATTAGTGAATTTAAATTTCTGAAAAAGATTATAAAAGGATAAAAATCATTTAGTGCGTATAATTACCTGTGCGTATCTTGTGGATGGATTCTGGCACAATTATCTGGAAATAAAGCGAACCTGTTTGTGAATTTAAAGTTCTGAAAAGGATTATAAAAGTAAATATTGTTTAGCGCGTATAATTATCTGTACCTAGATTTTGGATTCCTTCACAATTACCAGAAAATAAAGTAAATTTGTTTGTGAGTTTAGAATTCTGAAAGGGACTATAAAAGTGAAGATTGTTTAGTACGTTTTACTGCGAATATTTACCTGTGGCGTCTATCGGACATTTGGGTGAATTTCAGCACTTACGAAGTAAAAACGTTAAGTTCCCGTTTTGGAATCAGTAACATATGCCAATTGATAAGGACGATTCTGCAATTCACCACAGTTGTAGGTTAAAATAATTAAACAATACACATCGCATGTCAGTAATACATTCCGATAAGGGATAACGTTCGAAAGCACCCAAAATAGGTGCAAAGAACAAAACAAGAAAGAAAGGTCACTGAACCCAACCATTTGAAATAAAATGTTGCGGCCACCAACGTTGTCGAAGAAGAAAAGGGTGCACCCAAGTAGAATCAGTTCCAGTCGTCGAGGGATTTTGTCCTACAAGTGGTGAAGTATAGGTGATATCGAGTAAGTCGTCCATTATAATAATATAATATTGTGATGTGAATTTGCAAAACAATTTCCAAAACAGGTAAAATTATGCAATATTCAATTGACACAAAATCAATCAATCACAATAAACGCGATCGATTGCATTATTGTAATTAAGCGAAAACATACCCTAAACCAAATATATGTCACAACCTAAAGAAGTGACTGTAATTATTTACATGCGTTTGTTTACATTTTTGCAACCAGCGTAAGCCAGCCCAATACGGTTCAAGTACATTGCGTCTCATCTTTCTGCCGGAGTCAGGCACATAAGAGCAAATAAGCGATTTAGTTTTAACGTGCCCCAAGTCATGTATTATTCTGCATTAACAACAGTTATGTCTAGACTAGCAAATTTTGTATAAATAAGCTGGCGATATTCCAATAAAGACAATTAGTAGATTGGCGATTAAACAGACTGTGTCTTTTATTAACAGGGCTTCTGATAGTTCTAGCTTTCCTAGAAGAAACGTGGATCTGCTTTTTCAAAGATTCCCTACTAGGAGATCTGCTCATTGAGCTTCTCCATTTTAAGACCTGGTTGTTAAGCTTCTCACCACTTAGCGACTGTAATAATAATGAACAACTACTACAATATAATAATGTGTTTGAGTTCATTTTTTCTGTGTGACATCAGGAGGCGAATAATGAATGCTCCGGATGCTTTACAATAAATTCTTGATTTGTCAGCATTAAACGAACATACCCTGTTCTACTTGTTGTTGAGTGCACCAAATCTTTCTTTTTTCATATGCATATGAAGTTCAGATCCATGAGTCATACGCAAGTAGAATGCGAAAGTAGAGTCCTAAGAAGTGGGTGGTAAGGTCATGAGGTGAGCCGCTCCAGCCTACACGCTCCGGGTGGATAAAACATTTGTGCGTCGTTGACCTTCTTTTTTGCATATGAAGTTCAGATCCATGAGTCATACGCAAGTAGAATGCGAAAGTAGAGTCCTAAGAAGTGGGTGGTAAGGTCATGAGGTGAGCCGCTCCAGCCTACACGCTCCGGGTGGATAAAACATTTGTGCGTCGTTGACCTTCTTTTATCTCAGCACCGCAGCGCTGGTATTGTATTAAATATAAACATTCCTCTTCAGGTGTACAGGTTGCACCAGTGGAGGCGACGTAAGAAGTTTCTTTTTGTCCATCCGTCATCCGAACTCCCCATGAAGACGATTCAGCAGTCTGTTTGTATTTATGTTTTTGTTTTTGTTATTTATTTCGCACAGCTTTTCAAGAACTGTGGGGACTTCGTGGCAAGATGGATGTGGGTAGGGCTGACAACGGGCGCGCCCTTCGTTACAAATGGCGCCCAAACTCGGTTTGCTTTTGACCTTTAGTCAAGCTTCTCTTGACTTAGGTGCAATATTTTTTTTTCTTTCCGCAATATTCTCTCGGTTCTAAAATATATTTTTTTTTTTTCTGTAAAATTCTAGCTACGACTATATCATGTCAAAATTGTTTTCTTTTGTAGATCTACCGACTATTTCATAAATGATTTTGCCAGTTGTATATAGTTGTCCAAGTTATTCAGTACTTTTCTTCTCAATTTGGTTTTTTCAAATAAGTTCCATATTGCGTATTTCGGTTCATTTCAAATGAAAGTCTTTTCGTCAATTTAAAGATGCAACTTTTAGCTTGGTGAAACGAGTTGTCTTGCTATGCTGCCAATGGCTTGGTCTACGCAGAGCTACCTTTTTCTCCCGTACAGCTCATTGCTTTCGTGGTAGTTCATTTTCGGCTCTCGTTAGATCCGGCTTTGGTAGCTGGCGAGATGGCACGTGATTCCGCTCCATTGGTGTAACCACGTAAGTCCCGTCGAAACACATTCAAATAATATATGCATTTTTATTTCATTTTGAATTTTATAACCGTCATGATGAATTATCCATCTTCCTCGGTAGTGAGCAGGTTTAGTACGTTAAGCGTACTCGCCGAGGCTAAAGCTTTCGCCCGTGAACACCGGGGAGATGATCATTCATCGACAAAAATGTATCCCACATTTAAAGAGGCATGGCTATATCTCAACTCCGTCGCCGAGTTGGTGAACGGCGTTCATCTCTTGATTCTGTGGTATCTTTGGCAATTGGTTTGAGTTGGAAAGGCTTAAATTTTTCACACCGATTGAAAAGCTGGTTAAAATTTTTTTTTTTTGTAATTTCAAATTTTGCTACTCCTTCGTCTGTGCTTGCCGTACGACATCAGCACTGGAAATGCATGATGATCGGATGGTCAGTGGTCATTTAACGTTGTACGCGAAGCATGCTTTACGAGAATCGGCTCCGTTCACAGCTGCTGGTTCCAGGAAGAAGACAGTATTTTTTTTATATATTTGGAGCGGTAATTGTAGTAATGCGTCCATTCGGGACATGACTACTGTTGGTTCGTTTTTATTTTCTTTGGGTATCTTATTAAAAAAAGCTACTGCTTCTTCCTAAGTACTAGTAGCCACTAAACAATCGATCATACGCTCCTGATTTGGGTTGCCCCGCTGCCTCCGCAAATTGATGAGCTAAGTTCATCTTTACGACAAAGGTCTTTGCTCGGGCAGTGGAGTCAGCCAACCTGTCTTAATTTCTTTCGACGCTAACTAATTCCCTGTTTATGACCAGTCCGAGGGTTGGACAAAGAGAGTTTAAGACATATTGAGAGCGGTTTATGGTTCTTACAGCATTGAATTGCTGAAGTTTTGGTGTGAGTGTGTGTTCGGGTGGCTCGCATTGTGGTCAACCCACCCCTTCCTATGATTTAGCATTTTGAATAAGCATATATGTATAGTTTTACAGATCTACGTCGCTGAGTTTATCATAAGTTTAATATCCGGGATTTTCTTTTGGATTACTAGCATTACACGTATACATTTAACACACACAATCCATAGATCTTCCTCTTTAGATTTATAATAAATTTATTGCTTTGAATTTTCCTTGATGAGCACACAAATTTAATACACGCGATTCTTAAGATCTACGTCTTGGTATCATATGATTATAATTTTTTATTTTGGATTTATTTACTTATATAGGTGCAAGTATAATACGCGCAATGTTTACAAACTTCCTCCTTAGACTTATAATGAATTTATTATTTTAGAACTCTCTTTCAGACACGCACATGGTAAAGCTGCAGATTTTCTTTCGACTATATATGTATATATATATATTTATATGCGCACGAATCAGTACGCATAAGATTTCACAGACCCCCCCCCCCCCCCCTTTTTGTTTGAGGTGTCATATAGGCAATATTCTGGATTTTTTCTCTATTTGACGTATACGATCACCTTGGGGAATGACTTTGAGATTTCAAATATATCCACGAACCAATTGATTTCAACCATTGACGCAGTTGTACTTACAAGTTACAATTCTTCTCGGAGACTTCAATACATATCTATCTATCTTTTCGTCAAATGCCTCGGACAGACTAGTGCTTCTTCATCGAAATACTCTCGGTCCTCACATACTAGCTATATACATCTTCTCTATTTTTGGGATATTTTGCAACTCCCAACACCAATTTCTATTACAAGTGATCAGGTTCAACTGATGGAATATGGACTTTACATACCTATCACCAGACTTGTTGGCGGTCGAGTACCTCGTGCCAAGCATCGATCCCTCACAAGGACATCTGGGAGCAGCTCCAGAAGGCTTTTTAAGCCGAGCAGTTAGATCGCAGCAGAGATGCGCAAAGATTACATGCTCACAAGAATCCCTCGCGGGAGGTCGACTATCTCAGCAGCAGAGTGGAAGCTTTAAGGTATGACCTCACTACGGACCCTATTCGGACGGGTGGGTATCGCTCTGGCTATGGTTGTCGGATCATCCACAGAGCCCGATGGTTGCACAATACTTCTCCGTCTGTGCGCTCAGAAGTCCAAGAACACCTTTCGGCATTGGAAGGTCTCCTGAGTTCGGTTGAGACAGTCCAGCTTCCATCGCAGGGTCTGGTGTTTGATGGGGAAGGTGCCTGTTGCCTGGAAATCCCATCCGTCAGCATGAGTACTTCCAAGGGTAGTACAGGGAGTCTCCGTTTAAACCCAGGTACGCCGGGTCCTAATTTTCCGTTTACATGTGTTAGGAATGTTCAACAGAATACTGCCGGTAGTCGCACCACGCACCCGACCTTTCTTGAATGAAGACCACGCTTCCGTTCGGTGAACAAACGTTTAGAAGCCTTGCAGATGGAACCAATCCGTGGTATAGGAACAGATCCCCCACCAAGTCACGATTATTTCGATTCACGACCAACCAGGCCGCCAGGGTCAGGAGTTTCACCCATGAACGATCAGCATACCATCAGCAGAGTAATATCAGGGATCGTGGTAGTATAACCAATAGTCCTGTCGTTAGATAGAAGCTATACTTCGATGGTACCTCAGGTCTAGATGTGACTGAATTTATTTTTCGAGTGGAGTCACTGGCCTTGCTAGAGAAAGTGCCTTATATCGAACTCTGCGCAGGATTTCATTCGCTGGTCACTCGGAAAGCCGCTAGCTGGTACTGGCTGTACCTGCGAGACCACCGTTCTCGTTCCTGGACGGAACTACGCGCGGCACTTCTTCGGGAGCTCAGGAGACAGAATTATATTCGGATAGTCAATATCTCCCAGACCACCCGGAAGTAGAAACACAAAATGTGGTAGCAACTCTTCAATCCATGCCACAGAGGGATTATCAACCACCATCCAGACTAAGACTCACCTGCTGGAACTGTACTGCAGAAGGACACACTCATCACGCCTGTCTGCGACCACGGAGAATATTCTGCTACGGGTCTGGCTCAGCAGCTGTCGTGAAAAGCAAATGCTTAACCTGCTTGTCGGGAAACCTGAGGCAGAGTCAGAACTCAGTGGGAACTCCACGTATTCTGACTCCGGCCCAGATCTCCAGACGTCCCACAAGCGATGCCGCAACAAATACCGAACCAGAGCGCTTCCGCTAAGTCAACTGCGCCACCGATTCAGACAGTGACTCCAGTAAAAACCGTGATCTTTTGCCAATGTGTAACCGCCCAGGACTGTGTGTAAATTCGAGGATCAAGGTTTTTCAAGTGTGCTGAATTTATATTACTTCCTTGATCCTACCGGCTGCGCCAAAACTTGTTGAGTTCCTTAAGTACTTCTAGTACACTCATCTGAGCACCTTTATATTTTAATCTGGAACACGGCACGGTTACTGTAGGTAAACTGAGATTACGTGCCTTCAGGACGATTGGGCTTTTACTTATCTCTCCCGAGTAAGGTAGAGCAGCGATGTGTATGGAGCAGTTTACTAGCTTTACTCCTAGTGCGATTCAATGGAGCAGCTTACTAGCTTTACTCCTAGTGCGGATTAATGAAGCAGGCTATTAGCTTTACTCCTAGTGTAGATGAATGGAGCAGCTTACTAGCTTTACTCCTAGTTGGATGAATGGAGTAGCTTACTAGCTTTACTTCTAGAAAATGAAACAAATTGTGTTCTGATTATGCTACTGCTAATAACTAACTTCTTTATTTAAAAATCACAGAATATTTATACAATTCTCGACTTAATACTATTGCTATTTTCTTATTACGCTAAGCTAATTTTATCACAGCATTTATACGTACATAATTATTATTTCCGTAAAGTATTTCTTTATGGCATTCACAAATTAATTTCCGCAAAGCTTTTGCCGGTTTGTTGTTGTTACATCATGGCATTCATCGCTTTCATATGTACATACATAAATACTTCCATAGACCGTTCCCCGCTTTGTTGCTATTATGACATCATCGTGAACCATTGTTTCGTTCACCTAAGTTCTACCACTGACGCAAGGTTATCAAATTGCATCGTGCGAATTCTTGCGCGCAGGGTTATTGTGTCACTGCCTTCACTTGTTTGTTTATGTGATTAAGAAATTGGTGTAGGTAAGTAGCGAGCGACTTTACTGAACTTTGCAAATATGTTTGTAGATATGTCTATACTTTCTGCTGGGAATTATAATTCTGCATGCAATGAGAATGCTGTAGGTATGTATGTATCTACATGTTTGCATTTCTTCATTGATGCATGAATTTTATAATTCTACGTAAAGCGAAATCGATTCAGATATGTATATATGTATATATGTAGGATTAATAGTTTGGGGCTTCAATGACAAATGCCACGTATCTCACTTCAATTAAACTTTATTAATATTGTATGATATATAATGTTGGCTAAAAACTAAGATGACTGGTACTTGGTATAAATTAAATTATGCTGAAGTCTATTACGGTGTTTGCACGACCACGGTCAGATGCAGAAAAACATTAAGTTATTCACCACGAGAGGTAAGTATGTTGGCGTATACGATTGACCAATACTAGCTCACAAATCAGTGTTTACATTACAAATGTTAAACGTACATTCTAGGCAATACTAACTTAAAATTAAGTCGTTTCATTACAAATGTTAAAGATACAGCCTAGGCTATACTAATAATGTAGGAAGGTACATATTAAATTTCTCTCGCGCCCACACTCGGCCTCTCCTGATTATCCATCAGACTCTGATGAGATTTCTTCCTTGGCTGCTACATAATCTTCGTCGTCGGTTTCGTCTACTTCATCGTTCGCTAGATTTTCTTCGTCATCCATTAAGTCTTCTTCATCATCTCCTAAGCTTTCATCGTCTACTAAATTTTCTTCATCATCTTCTGGCCAATATTTCATCTTGTCTGCGCTGCATTCTGTAATGTTCGGACCCTCCTGGTTTCCTTCTTTTTTGACGTTATACCGATCGAATGCCTTTATCGCTGTGATCTTGTATGGGCCTAAGAACATTGGGCGAATTTTTAATCCAGTGCCGAATTGAACACTTTCAATTGCGACGAGATCTCCAACTTGATATTTTCTAGGTTGCTTTCTCTTCTTGTTGTAGTATTTCTTGTTTTCGGATTGTATTTGGGCTATATCTTTCTTTGCTTGCTCTCTTATCTGCTGTCTTTTATCTTGGAATTGCTTTCTCCACTCTGCTTCAGTTATTTCCACTATTTTGATATCTTGCTTAGTACGGATATCTGTCCCAACTAGTAGGTTAAATGGGGTTGTTTGGATTGCTCTGTGACAAGTTGAGTTTATCGTTTGCTGAAGCGGTTTTACAAATTGATACCATTTATCAGGACTGTTTGGGGATAACTTCGTTAATGTAGCGATGACGGTGGAATGAAGTCGTTCGATCTGACCGTTGCCTCTTGGGACTCCTACCGTAACGAGAGGTAACTCAACGCCATGATCTTTGCAGTAGTGTCGGCAAATGTTCGACGTAAATGCTTCTCCATGGTCTGCGATGATTCTCTTCGGATATCCAAACGTTTCTGCTATACTCTCTAGCTTTTGAATGACTTCTGCGATATTCAGTGTTCTCGTGGGGAATAGCCAGCCATACTTCGTGAAGCTATCTATGACCGCGAAATTGTATCTATAATTTTTCTTCGTGTTCTGCATTGGTCCCAGATGATCTATGTGAAATGTCTGTAGGGGTGGGTCGCCCTTAGGGATCGGTTGGAGATGACATTCGGTTTTTTCTCTCGGCTAGGATGCATTTGACGCAGCCTCCGATATGATTTTCTATTCTTCTTTGTAAATTTTGGAGGAAAGATTCTTTTTCTAAGATTTCCTTCATTTTCTTAACATGGAAGTGACCATTTTCGTGGGCCTCTCTAATTACTCCTGCGATCATCGAGTCTGGTACAACGAACAAAAGTTTGTTGTTTTCGTTTTTACAAAGTATTTCGTGATTCATAGCGTAGTCTTGGTAGGGCTGATTCTGTAATATTTCGGTTATGGCACGTAGTCTGGCGTCTTTCTGTTGAGCTTCTTTTAACCTGTTTAGGAAATTGTTGTTGTTATTACTTATGCACATGTTAATTGGGTTGCGACTGAGAGCATCGACGTGTTTCATCTGATTACCTGCGCGATGTTGGATGGTGTAATCGAATTCTTCCAGTTAAAGCGCCCATATGGCGACCCGTGTAGCTAGATCCCTTTCCCTAACGTACATTTAAATGCTTTACAGTCTGTCACAAATTTGAATCGTTGTCCCAGTAGGTATACTCTAAGTCGTTTTACTGCTTCTACCACCGCTAATACTTCCAACTCGTAACTGCAGTATCGTTTTTCTGCATCGGTTATCTTTTTACTCAAAAAGTGCACTGGATGAAGCGCGTTATCGTCTCTGCATCTTTGTAATAGGATTGCTCCGTACCCTTCCTTGGAAGCATCTGTATGTAGCTCTGTTTCAACTCCATATTCAAAAATTTTTAGCACTGGATTTGCTGCGAGTACCGTTTTTATTTCTTGCACGGCTTCAACTTGTTTTTCTTTCAGTTTAAAACGATTTTCTTTTTTCAGTAATTCACTCAGAAGCTTGGCTTTTATTGCAAAGTTATGGATGAATTTTCTGAAATAGCTTGCTAAACCCAGGAAACTTTGCAATTATTTCACGGTCTTCGGAATCGGAGAGTTTATGATTGCCTCAGTCTTCGCTATCGACGGAGTTATAAGGCCCTCGCTGATATGGTGACCCAAGTACTTGATTTCTTCTTGCAGTATTTGGCATTTTCTCCATTTGATTATCAGTCCACTTTTGGCAGCTACTTGTAGAACTTGCTGAAATCGCTCTAATCCCTCTTGTAGGGTATGACGATATCGTCTAAATAGATAATCACGATGCGTTCGCTAATGAGACTTCTGAGGATGTAATTGATGTACTTTTGAAATACAGAAGGAGAATTGCAAAGACCGAATGGAACCCGAATAAATTCATACTGACCGTTACTAGTGACAAACGAAGTGAATTTCCTACTACTTTCTTCTACTATTACATGGAAAAAGCCATTTTCTAGGTCGAGGGTTGTAAAATATCTGGAGCCCTGAAGCTTATCTATTTGATCCTCTATATTAGGTAAAGGATATCTATCCTTGTGTATTCTCTTATTTACGTCCCTGTAGTCAATAGTCAATAGTCTGTGGCTTGGGGAAAGTAATTTTCCATTAAAGTTAATACTTTTTCTTTCACTCGTTTTTCTCTCAAGTGAGATACATCGGGAAAATTGGAATGTATTTCGTCCACCCTATAACAGCGATTACGGATAAAAAATATGCCTTGGTAATTTCCTCAAATTCTGCCTCGCTTTTTCCGTTATTTGGAGATTTCTTCCTACTAATGGTGACCTTCCCTTCTTCGATCTGAATTATCGCTGATTGTAATAGATTCATTCCGACGATTAAATCTGGTTTCATGAAGCTACTATTGACGGCATGTACTTCGGTATTTTCAGAGACTTCATCGTTTATTTCAATTTTTAATATGAATGAACCTGTGGAGCTAGTCTCGGACCTGGGAGGAAATGCCGGTTTATAAATGAAAACTCAGTCGATTTAATAATTCAAATATAAAATTTCATTTTTTCATTGCTTAAAATTATATCACAATTCATTGACTACAAACTACTATAAAATTCAATATACAATTCAACAAAAAATTCAAGTCAAACAAAACAAATTAAAAATTCAAGTAAAATTCAAAGTGACGATTCCGTAGTCCGTCTCCTTTAATTCGTCTTATTCTAGAAAAAGGAAGAAGAAGAATTAATCGTCTATGAGAAATTAGTTCTAGAATAAAGAAGAAGAAGTCTTAATCGTCTATGAGAACAGCATTCCTATATAAATTTAAGAGTGCTATTTTTAAGCACGTGGGCAGCAAAATGCTACTATAAACAAGAAGAAGATTACAGATTATTCTCTGCAGCAGAATTATTCTTCTGCGTAAATGTGAGCAGCAGATTATTCTCTGCAGCAGAATTATTCTTCTGCGTAAATATGAGCAGGAGATGTAGCAGATTATTCTCTGCGGCAGAATTATTCTTCTGCTTAGGTGTGGGCAGGAGATTGCAGATTATTCTCTGCGACAGAATTATTCTCCTGCTTAGGTGTGAGCAGGAGATTGCAGATTATTCTCTGCGGCAGAATTAATCTTCTGCTTAGGTGTGGGACGGAATATTGGAAATAATAGAACTTTCAGATTATTCTCTGAAATATAGAATT
This sequence comes from Dioctria linearis, assembly GCA_963930735.1. Lineage (NCBI taxonomy): Eukaryota > Metazoa > Arthropoda > Insecta > Diptera > Asilidae > Dioctria > Dioctria linearis. Next base: position 131,038,004 of record OZ005740.1, on the reverse strand, counting down.
ATTCTTCTATTTTGGAGGTTGGGAATGATATTCTTGTCGTTCGGATTATTCTCCGAATCATATGAGCTCTGAAACAAGAATGATTTTCTGCTGCGGCTCATCGGCTTTTTTTTAGATAAGTATTCTGTTTTGATTATTTATTTTGGAAATGAATACTTTGTGGCTTTTTTGTTTTGCAGGAAGATGTAAATATAGAAGTGGAAAGCATCGAGGGAAAGTGAATGCATCGGTGGACTGAACAGAACCTTTTGTCATGACGTTCGCTCCTAGTCCCGCTACCGATAATCGGGAATTTTTGCAAAAGTATTTCGGATTTATCAAGGACAAATGGCACTCTTTCACAACACAAATGTCGCTTACAGTATCTACCAGACTTTTTTAACACGCAGTTGTTTATTTTGCAAAGGACGTACAGTACATACCGCTTTTTACTATAACATGTGACGATTTCTTCACTGCTATTACCCCCGGACAATCTGGTTTTTTTGTCCATACTGATTACACCCGAAACATTTAGGACCCTTCTCTTTCTGCGGACATGAATGAAATTCGTGATCTGGCGATGCATAGTTATAACAGAATCGGTTTGTTTTCGTCTCTTCGTTTTTCTTCCCTAAAGGCCTGTTGGACCATTTATCCCCTTCATTACCCTTATTGTTCGCTTGCTTGCTATTTTCTTTTCTATTTTTTTCGTAAATCTCTAACTTGTCTATAAAATCTTTTATTGTTTTAGCACCGTACAGTACGCTTTTATTACTCGCGTAGTCTTTTATTCCCTCAATAACGTACTCAATAATAGATAATTCATCTACATCAACTTGCGAAGCGATATCCATCATATGGTACAAATATTCGTGTAATGTGTCATCGCTTTTTTTTCCTTTCTTTCGGTTTATTTGCACGTCAGCACTACTTACTTTAGGTAGAAATTCTTGTAATAAGGCGCTCTTCAAATCATAGTAAGTGAGTGGTTTAGCATCGCAATCTACGAAAACTTTCGCAGCCCCTTTCAATGAACGCTTGCAGAAAATACACTTTTGTAATCCGTTCTAATGGAAGGTATTCGCGTATTGTTCAAATTCCTGTAGCCACTTTCTTACGCTCAACGTCTTATCTCCGGAGAACTTATGCAGAACATTTTCGAAATCAGCGAAATTAAATTTTACCGACGGACAGATGTGTCCATATTAAATACTCGCGTTATTCATGTGAATCTATCTCAAAGTTCACGACGGAGTTACTATTTTATCTGTTCTGTTTTCTTCGACCACTCATGTTTCACTAATAGCAAAGCTACAAACGTTCAATCAAATTGATTTTGCTGTATACCCTAACTATAATGTGTAGATCGATTCAATATTTTATAATTGTGTTATTGTATTATTTGCAACCACTCTTTCCAAGCTGTCGTATCAAGTTCAGTAATATAATTGTTGGAAACAAAGTGAAATATAAAATTTTTAAAATATATGTGATTGTGTATATATGTAATTTTATCTAATAGGTACCTCTTTACCTCAAATAAATGTTCGCTTGTTTAATTTGTTTTCAAATCGGTATTATTTTAATTATTTGACTCTTACTTGATTGGTTGATTATTTGCATGAATTTATCCATTTTTCTTGCCAATCCACTGATAGAATAAAATATGATTAATTACCTGACAGTTTTCGTCTGTAAAAATATTAATTGACTTTCGATTTTGTATCGACCTGTCCACAACTGCGGGTTGTGGTGAATTTGAGTTAAATAGTGTCTCCACTAGAAAGCTTTCGTTTTGGCAGAGCTTTACCAAAAGCCCTGCGATACTTTGCTGTGGGTGTAGCGTGACTACTCTGATAATGTTGAAACACAAATGCATCCCCAAATGTGGGATTAATAATTTGGGGCTTCAATGACAAAGGCCACTTCAACTAAAAGTTATTAATATTGTATGATATATAATGTTGACTAAAAACTAAGATGACTGGTAGTTGGTATAAATTAAATTATGCTGAAGTCTATTACGGTGTTTCCACGGCCACGGTCAGATGCAGAAGAACATTAAGTTATTCACCACGAGAGGTAAGTGCGTTGCGCTATACGATTGACCAATACTAGCTCACAAATCAGTGTCTACATTACTAATGTTAAACGTACAGTCTAGCCAATACTAACTTACAATTTTGTCGTTTTATTAGAAATGTTAAAGATACAGTCTAGGCTGTACTAATAATGCAGGAAGGTACATATTAAGTTTCTCTCGCGCCCTCATGTATGTATATACATGTTTAACTGATGTCAATGGATGCCCTGTATGTAACACAAGACCAAACACCATCAAAAAGGTCCGAAGCTTCCTGGGGTCTGTTGCTGGTACCGGCGTTTCATTCCTCAGTTCTAGACAATCGGTACTCTTCTCACAAGCATGCTGAAAAAGATTATTAGATTCCTGTTGAACGAGCAGGCAGAACAGGCGATCAGAGAACTGAATGGAGGGATGTCTTACCACTGCGCCACTACTTTCATAAAATGTTATGCAAGCACGACGAGAGTGTTCAGCGTGTTATTACAGCGATCTGCTGACGGAGCCGAACACCTCATCGCGTTTAAGTCGCAAAAGTTGAATGCGGCACAGAAGAATTATAGTATCACTGAGTTAGACTGTTTGGCGGTAGTACTGAGTGTCAAACGCTTCCGGGCATATGTTGAGAGCCTGGAGTTTACGATCATCAACAATCATGCTAGTCTTAAATGGCTCATGGACCAGAAAGATCTATGTGGCAGGCTAGCACGGTGGAGTCTTAAACTTCTAGCCCTCCCTTTCAACATCGAATGTCGGAAAGGTAAGGAAAACGTGGTGGCTCGCTGCTTTGCGGACGAGTTGGGAATTTCTCTTATGGGGAGGGACGCTTGTTCTCCCGACATTGAATCAGTCGCTCTAAACTTACGGGCATATCTTGAGACTTCTTATGTCGAGCGAGTTCAGAGAATTATCTCTAATTCAAACGCATTTGAGAACTACCGAGTCACCAACGGCAAAGGGTACATATCAATTGCTTCCCCGAAGAACATCGTGGGAGCGAGTCAAGTCTCCTGGAAGCTCTGGGTTCCTGAAGGGCTCACCAACAAACTGATTGTCGACGAGCACTGCTCGCCAACATCTGCGCATTTTGAAATTATAAAAACCATCAAAAAGCTGCGTCGTTACTATTATTGGCCGTCGATGGGCCTGGAGATTTATCAACCAGTGCGAGGTTTGTAAAAGCGTGAAGCCTTGCAATTACTCTCTTAGACATCCTTTAGGAGAGAGGCGTCATACAGAACTTCCGGGGTAACGCGTAATTTGTGACTTCTTCGGACACTACCCACGAAGTAAGAAAGGGAACAGGTACATCTTTATCATCCCCGACCACCTCACCAAATTTGTGCTGCTGGAAGCGAAGCCAGAAGCTACCGTTGCAAGAGTTGTAAGCTACCTAGAGCAAGAATTGTACCATGTTTCCGTGATGCCAGAATTCCTTCATTCCGACAACGGTTGTCATTTCATCTCCAACTATTCATCCAATCGTTAGAGAAGTATGGGTTCGAGCACTGTCCCTCCCCATCCTACACACCTCAGTCTAACACGTCCGAGTGAGTAAACCAATCAGTACTCGCTGCGATCCGCGCGTATATTGGAAACGATCACGGAACTAGAATGAACACCTGAGTGAGACAGCGTCCGGCTTCCGAAACGTACTGCACGATTCAACCAAGTGCTCCCCGTAATTCGCGATTTTTGGAAGACACCCCGTAACACATGGGAACTCCTACAAATTAATGCGGGATCTGATCTCGGACACAGATGGTGCACCTGAAATAATCCCAGTAAATCAAAGAGTGCACTCAGTGCGGGACCAGATCAAAACACAACTAGCTGAGGTTTACAAAAGATACTCCGCAGCCTACAATCTCCGAACCCGCGTGAGAACCTTTCAGCCAGGGCAGATCGTCTTTGTTCGGAATCACGTGCAGAGTATAAAGAACGACAAGTGTCTCGCGATCGGAGTCTATCATGCTCAGGATATTAAGTCCTGACCCGGGCTAGGCTAGTCCTGGTAGCCCTAAAAAGGCATACAGTCAGATTAACTGGTAATTACAGTTTACCAATACGATGCATAGGACCCTCCTACATTGTACCCTAGGGAGGGAACGCCACCGCAGGAATTCCATATTGCAAACGGGATGCTTTGTTTAATCGACACGTACAGTTCGAATCCGATGAAACCTTAGAGGCTTCGGCAGCGCTGGCGCAGCGCCATCTCTACCTTCAATGAGTAGATGTTTCCACACTAATCTCGTGTGGATTAGCCTCGGTATGGGGATTTTCTTCTTTGCTGTTTTTTTCTCTTCATTATTTCCTAATCTGCGGTGGCTGAGCGATAATTTTGTAAATGGACAATGATCCTAGTAGAACCCATCTCTACCTTTAATGAGTAGATGTTTCACCTGAAATCCCTTCTGGATTAGCCTCAGTATGTTGATTTTATTCTTTCTATCCCTTCTCGATTTTTCCCCAGTGCTTTGTGGTTTTTTTTTTGTTTGTGCGACGCGGTGCCATAGCGGCTTCGGGCTGTAGAGTCAGGTTTGTGGCGTATGCGCGGCTTGAGACTCTGGTGGGTCGTCCCCACGTTGGGCGCTGTTACGAAAATGCTCACCTATTCCTCCCGCTAGTTTAAAAATGTTGGTTTTTGTTTGGCCCGGCTTGAGACTCTTTTCACGATGGTTCGTCCCCATGCTGTGGCATTCTGCCCTCACGCAACATTTCGTTTTTTTTTTGCTTTTCTTTTTCATCTTAAATTTCCTTTTCTTCCCTTAAATTTTTTTTTCCTTTTTAATAATCAGTTTCTTTTATTTCAATTTCAACCTCCTGGGTACCCAAAAAGGGGCAAAAGTTTTGTTAACTTTCGAAAGGTAGCCCCATGCTACCCTTCCATGTGAAAATCGAAAATACCTGTTAACTTTCGAAAGGTAGCCCTACGCTACCATTTCATGTGAAGGCCTAAAATACTTGAAAAGGGGCTAAAGTTTGTACGTTTTTTTTTCAAAAAGCAGCCCTATGCTGCTTCTCCATAAGACGCATATTTGCCTGAAAAGGAAAGAATGTGTTCAGTCAGGCAACCGAAATCAGAAATCCGCACAAACAAGAAAATTTCACAGGCCGGCAATGAAAACAACAACAACAAAAGAATATTTCCAAATGAAAAATTCTAAAATGTGCAGAACGCGCACAAATTAGAAGTTTTCGGATGAATATCACCGCTAGTCACCAACATCCTGGAGGCGAAAACGGCAATTCGCCTAGCCGTAAAATATTACGTGATACCCAAATACCCAAAATTGCGAGACCGACTCAAATTCCGATAAATTTTATTACACAAAGTATTTGATGGCAACGATTTTGCCTAAAAAAATCATACACGCACACCCGTTCGTAGCCAGCAGCACCGCAGCCCGAAGAGATCGCTTACCGGTGGGTGAGTCAGGAACGGCTGAGATGTAGGCCGACTGCGTGGAGTCCGAGAGTTGGATTTGGGAAGTTGGCCGAGGCGGACCGGCGCGAACGTTGATAGAGGGAAAAATTTTGATTTTGATTTGAGAGAGGCGCAGCCGAATAAGTTATTGATATTTGTTTTAAAAATACGGGAATCAAAATAAAGTAATTTATTAGTGAATTTAAATTTTTGAAAAAGATTAAAAAAGAAATAAAAATCGTTTAGTGGTTATAGTTACCTGAGCATATATTGTGGATTCTGCCACAATTACCTGGAAATAAAGTAATTTATTAGTTGATTTAAATTTCTGAATAAGATTTTAAAAGAAATAAAGATCATTTAGCGCGAATAATTACCTGAGCATATATTGTGGATTCTGGCACAATTACCTGAAAATAATGTAAGATTATTTGAGAATTTAAATTTCTTAAATATTATAAAAGAGATACAGATAATTTAGTGCGTATAATTACCTGAGCATACATTGTGGATTCCGGCACAATTATCTGGAAATAAAGCGAACTTGTTTGTGAATTTAAAGTTCTGAAAGGGATTATAAAAGTAAATATTGTTTAGCGCGTATAATTATCTGTACCTGGATTTTGGATTCCGTCACAATTACCAGAAAATAAAGTAAATTTGTTTGTGAGTTTAGAATTCTGAAAGGGACTATAAAAGTAAAGATTGTTTAGTACGTATACAAATGCAAATATATTGCGGATTTCTGAACATCTATAAAAAAAAAATATATAAGAAGCCCTTTCGTAGTGAATTTAGGTATCTGAATGGGAACAGAAACTTTAAATAAATAAAAAGATTACTCTTTTGGACTTTTTACCGGGTTAAACTTAATTTGGTTCAAGAAAGAATTTTTTGGGATTCTCCGGTATATAGGAAAAGCTGAAAATGTTCTAATTTGTTATTTCATCACACAACCCATTAATTTCTGGTGACAAGATTCAGGTCTTGGTTTGACTCATCAACAGGTCCCAAATAGAGAAATTGGGTGATTTGAAAAACAAATGAAAAAAATGAAAAAAAGAGAAGAAAGATATGAAAACTTTGAGAAAAATAAAAAAAAAACAATTTTTTTATTTATTAAAAAAATTTAAAAATTGTTTTAAAGAGCAAGATTCATTCGAAGCGAATCGAACCTGTATACGCCACGCAGTGGGCTGAAAAATAAAGAAGAAAAGGAAGAAGAAGAAGCGTTTCGTGCCAGCAGAAAACCTTACACTCATCGGTGCAGCTCGAAAATAGATCAAACTGATCTCTTCTCATAGAAACTCTGGGTGTGAATTATATGAGGAGAAAACACTCCTATACAAGCCCGGGAGGAAAAATAAATAAAAAGATTACTCTTTTGGGCTTTTTACCGGGTTAAACTTAATTTTGTTCAAAAAAGAGTTTTTTGGGATTCTCCGGTATATAGCAAAAGCTAAAAAATGTTCTAATTTCTTATTTCATCACACAACCCATTAATTTAAAGTTCCCTGGTGAACTCATTTTAAAGCCGTAGTGCGTATAATAATTATTACATGTGCAAATATTAGGGATTTCTGCGCATCTATCTGAAAGGAAATAGAAATATATAAGAAAGGTAAAAAGGTTTAGTTCATCTCCGTCGAAATAATTCAAATAACGTTTTTTCCTGCGGATATTTACCTGTGGCATTTATGTCATTTGTTAGTGAATCTGAGATAGCTAAAACGAAACAGAAAGTTTAAAGTTCCTTGGCGAGCTCGTTTTAAATCAGTAGTGTATAGTATATACTTATAACACTCTTCAGCGATTTCGGCACATTTATCTGACAAGAAAGTGAATTTTTTAGTGAACTTAAAATATCTGAAAAGAACCATGAACGTAAAGACTGTGAAGGTGATCGCATATATATTTTTATCAGTAGTGCGTATAATTACGGTGCATTTGTTAAAGATCTTCACGCATTTATCAAAAAGGGGAAAGGAAAAGTTAGAAAGATCAGAAAGTTTATTTTAATTTGTCCTCTTTGTCGAAATAATAAATATTAATTGCGAATACTTACCTGTGGCGTCTATCGGACATTTCGGTGAGTTTCAGCACTTAAAAAGTAAAAAGGTTAAGTTCCCATTTTGGAACCAGTAACATATGCCAATTTGTAATTGCGATTCTGCCATTCACCTCAGCTGTAGGTTAAACTAATTAAACAATACTCATTGCATGTCAGTAATACATTCCGATAAGGGATAACGTTCGAAAGCACCCAAAATAGGTGAAAAGAACGAATAAAAAAAAAGGAGGTCAACGAACCCAGCCATTTGAAATAAACTGTTGCGGCCACCAACGTTGTCGATGAAGAAAATGGTGCACCCAAGTAAAATCAGTTCCAGCCGTCGAGGGATTTTGTCCTACCAGTGGTGAAGTATAGGTGATAACAAGTAAGTCCATTATAATAACATAATATAATAATGTGTTTGAATTCATTTTTCCTGTGTGACAAGTAGCCCTAAGGTTAGATAGTAGAGACAAGCCTATTATAAGCGAACGTAGCATTTTGTGAAGAGGTGAATAGCGAAAGCTCCGGATGTTTTACAATAAATTCGTGTTTTGTCATCATTAAACGAACATACCCTGTTCTCCTTGTAGTTGAGTGCAGCAAATCTTTCTTTTTTCATATGCATATGAAGCTCAGATCCATCCGCATTACGTAAGTAGAATGCGTAAGTAGAGTCCGAAGCAGTGGGTGGTAATGTCATGAAGTGTGCCGCTCCAGGGTACACGTACCATATCCATGGGTCTACGAATCTTGTATCGACTGTGACGTCTTAGCTAGGGTAGTTGGGGGCGATGGGCTCTATCTAAGTCCAGTCAGGACTCCACCTCCATCAGGAGTCCACGTTCTCTCTCTATCTCTCATTCTCTCGGCGCTGAACTCTCTCCGGGTGGATAAACCATTTGTATGGCGTTGACCTTCTGTTATCTCAGCCCCGCAGCGCTGGTATTGTATTAAATATAAGCTTTCCTCTTCAGGATTACAGGTTGCACCAGTAGAGGCGACGTAAGAAGTTTTTTTTTTGTTCGTCCGTCCGACTGAAGTCCCCATGAAGACGATTCAGCTGTCTGTTTTTTTTTTTTTTTTTTTTTTTTTATTATTATTTATTTCGCACAGCTTTTCAAGCACTGGGGCGACGTGGGTGGCAAGAACCACCCCAATCCGGCTGATCGCTAGCGGCAGTATGCTGTGCGGACACCCAGATATGTTTTCAAGGTGATTTTTACAGCGGGAGGTGTCAGTTGCAGCACCTATCTACATTCGTGGCAAGATCGATGTGAGTAGGGCTGACAACGGGCGCCCTCTTCGCTTCAATGTGTACCGTGCCGTGGAGAGCCCATTTAATTAAAAAAAAAGAAATCCTTTTGTTTGGAATAATTTATTTATAATGTAGACTCTCAATATTTGGTTTCCTTTTTTTTCTTATTTAGTATTTAATACTACACACAAACTTCTAATTTTTTTATTTATTATTTTGTTTCAATCCACAATTTTTAGCAGTAATCGAATAATATTTAGTTTCTATACACAGACTTCTTTTATTTTAATTAAACTTTTAATGCCGAACTTTACCAGGTCGATTCAAAAAATGACTCCCAGAGGATCAGCGATATTGCGCTCAGGTAGCCGTCAGGAAAACTTAAAAAGCTTTCCGTTTTTTTTTTTTTTGCTTTCACACGACGTTGAAACATCGTGCGTGAGAATATGCAAATTATTTTATATGCATTCAATTTTCACGAAGAAAAATTGCATCTGATATACACTCCATGAAGGTAAGCATACCATGTGAGTATAATGTGTCTGTGATAACCAAATGCAATTTATGCTTAATTGCATTTTGTTATGACATGGAAATGCATTTCTAAATGCAATTGTAAATTTAATGAAAATTTAAATTGGAAATGTTTTTTGATGTATTGGCCTAATGGTTGTGATTTGGGGCATTGGGTACCTGAGTCACAACAAAAGTGTGTCTATAGCATTTGTTGTTGCTTGTGCCAGAAATTTTATGTTCGTCAGAATAATGTTTCAGTTGAGAATACTAGAAGTATGCTCTCTTCTATAGAACCAGTACAATATGCCTGTAATTGCAGGGCTTATGTTATGAGCCCTTTATATCCTGTAGAACGTAGATGTAGATTTTAGATCGTATCTAATAATCAAAAAAGATAAAAGAAAATCAAAATAATTTTTAAACCAAGAAGGCATTTACATTTCCATTTATTTTCTCTTGGTTTGTATTCTTTTCCAAACGACTTTTCTTTATTTTTAATATAGACTGCTTTATTACTTTAATTAGATCTGCGTGGGCAAGTGTATACTACCAAGTGAAATGACTTCCTACCAGGCAACGAAATACTGCTGTTTACATTGCTTTTAATAAGACTGTCGTGTCCCAAAGCAATAGAATAGCGGATAATCGAGTAATTAATCACTATCACTAAAAGTATTTAATTTAAACACTCTCAGATTACTTTAACATATATACTTCTTTATTTCCGGCTATAGACTGTCAAACTCCACTCATCGAATTTCTTCTGAAATTGGAGGGAATTTGTTGGAAATCTCTTTGGTTAAGTGCCTCGATTCCCGGGTCATAACCTTTACCTACTTGGTATAGCCCAATCAAAGTTGGCTTAAGATTTATCCTATTAAGCGTACTTCGGACCGGCGACGCTACTATACCTGTTTGAAAACTATGTTTTGGCATCTTTAACTTACCTTTAAGCTTAATCCCCTGTCCTTTCCGCAGTTAAGGATAGATATTCTTCTTGCCATTATAGCGCCATGCAGATCGTCTGTCAAATTTGTGAGGTTTCGTTTATCTATGGAAAGAATTAGGACCGTTTACGAAATAAGCTGTTCCATTGGCGATTCGTACGAATGCGCGTTCATCCCCCAGCCTATTTCCACTCTACCCACTCTGCAAGTACTGCAAGTTTTCACACTTGGTACAAAAGTGCAGGGCGGTGATTTGTAACAGTACTGGCAACGCATTTCACATTTATGATAACATTTATTGTCGTATAAACAATCACAGTAAACACAGAAATATTTCTGTTGAAAAAACCCAGCTGGAGATTTTACAACATAGAAATGTTTTTCTCTCTCTGAAAAGTACAAAAATTTTTTTTTGTTAATATCAAATTGTGGCGGGGCTAGAACCCTATTCACCAATGCTAAATCGCATTGAGAATATTTGGTCTAAGGTCAAAGCCGATGCCAAAAGCAACATTCCTGTTCCAGACGTTGTAAAAAAACTCTCATTTTCAAAAGTTGACGTTTAAAATGTTTAAAATGTTTGTTTGAGAATATGGAAATGACACACGAGCAGAATGGAATTAAATCTTATCATCATGTACTCTTCAGCACTGATCAGAAAAAAATAACACCTAACCCCTTTGATAACAAGCGGTTTGTGAAGCCTAACTCAGTAGAAACGCTATCCTGGAGGCTTTTCAGTATTATGGATCTGGACTAAATGTGATCATTTACATAAATCAATGTTTGTCTTAATTGTTTAAAAAATATATTTTATGCATAATACGTACTTATAACAACTTTGTAATCATTGGAAAAAAGATAAGTAAAAATTATTTTTGCAACGCTAACATAAAAATTCTACAAATCTGAGTTTTTGCAAAACATTTAAAAGCTGTTGCAAGTTTGTTTAAGAATTGATGGGTAATTTAAAAATAAAGCAAGATTAATATAATAATGTGGGACATATAATGAGATATACGGACAGATATTTTAAAAATTTTACCAACAAGCAGTCATAAGTTTTTACAAATACATATAATATTTGGAAAACGGCTTAGTTATTTCACGATTTTTCTGAAATAAGGAATTTCAATATTGTAAACTGCTTTTTGGGAAATATCCAAATTTTTTCTTGGAAATACTGAAAACATAAGAGTTTCTACTAACTGATTCACAACAAAAAAACAATATATAATTTTTTAAGGCATTTATATTTAATTTTTTTCCAGGTTTTACTTCATCAAATTTTGCATTTATTTGTTTAACACCCAGTTTTTATTTGATATTCAATTGGTAGGTAGCTGTTATGTTGTGCATTTTGTTATATTAGCATGCTTATAATTTTTATATTAATTACCCACACCCACGCGCATGAATATTTTAAATATTAATTGTAAGGAACTAGAATTTTAATCTAACGCACAGAAATTTTGGAACTTAAAGTTTTATGTACAACAATTCCGTTCTTGTTGTGAATGGGATACCCCTCGAACAAGAAAAATTCTGAATAAAACTCTTAAAAGAAATATATCGATGTTGAGAATTTTTATAATTGGGTAGCAAATCGTTAGGAATTTTATGAATGAAAATTTTCTTTCATCAATCTCGAATTATATTTATATATTTCCTTAATTTTTGGTAGAGAAAGATTTAAAAATGCTTTGGAAATTTTGTCAACTTAAGGAAAATTCTAATAATCTTGCTACCTTGATATATCTCAAAATTTGTATCTTGGGTCGAACGTTGCATATTTTCTACAAATGTAAATACATGTGCGCTACCTAACTCGCAGATGATGTCATTCGAACTCATATTGCGAAATATTTCGAAATCCGCATAATGCTTCTACGTTAAGAAAAGTAGTTAGTAAGCATCAAAAAAATATTCTTAACATAAAGGCATCCACCTGTTTCTCATTCACAATTCAGGTAGATAAGTATTATCTCTAGAGGAAAACAACAAATTAATCTGCACGAAATGAAATCAAAATGAAATAATCGTAAAATTTTTGAAAAACCTGGAAATGGTTCTAACAAAAAAGTTCTCTTGCGACAAATATTCATTAAAAAATAAACAATGATATGAAACAGAAGCAAACCCAGTAGACATATTATATTTATCATAAAAAATATTGAGGAAATAAAATCACCCATATGTTTCTCATTATCAATTAATTTAGATAAGTCTTATCTCTAGAGGAAAACAACAAATTAAACTAAACGAAATGAAAGAAAAAGGAAGTAATCGTAAAAATTTTGAAAAACTGGATTAGTTTGTCACAAAAAAAGGTCCTCGAGACAGATATTCATTGAAAAATATACAATGACATGAAATAGAAGCAAACCCAGTTGACATAAACCTAAACGAAATGAAATCAAACTGAAATAATCGTAAAAAATTTGAAAAAAATTGGAAATGGTTCTAACAAAAAAGTTCTCTTGCGACAAATATTCATTAAAAAATAAACAATGATATGAAGCAGAAGCAAACCCAGTAGACATATTATATTTATCATAAAAATATTGTGGAAATAAAATCACCCATATGTTTCTCATTATCAATTAATTTAGATAAGTCTTATCTCTAGAGGAAAACAACAAATTAAACTAAACGAAATGAAAGTAAAATGAAGTAATCGTAAAAATTTTGAAAAACTGGAAAAGTTTGTCACAAAAAAGTTCCTTGAGACAGATATTCATTAAAAAATATACAATAACATGAAACAGAAGCAAACCCAGTTGACATAAACCTAAACGAATGACGTCATTTGAACTCATATTGCGAAATATTTCCAAATCCGCATAATGCTTCTACGTTAAGAAAAGTAGTTAGCAAGCATCAAAAAAATATTCTTAACATAAAGGCATCCACCTGTTTCTCATTCACAATTCAGGTAGATAAGTATTATCTCTAGAGGAAAACAACAAATTAATCTAAACGAAATGAAATCAAAATGAAATAATCATAAAATTTTTGAAAAACCTGGAAATGGTTCTAACAAAAAAGTTCTCTTGCGACAAATATTCATTAAAAAATAAACAATGATATGAAACAGAAGCAAACCCAGTAGACATATTATATTTATCATAAAAAATATTGAGGAAATAAAATCACCCATATGTTTCTCATTATCAATTAATTTAGATAAGTCTTAACTCTAGAGGAAAACAACAAATTAAACTAAACGAAATGAAAGTAAAAATTTTGAAAAACTGGATAAGTTTGTAACAAAAAAATTTCCTTGAGACATATATTCATTGAAAAATATACAATGACATGAAACAGAAGCAAACCCAGTTGACATAAACCTAAACGAAATGAAATCAAACTGAAATAATCGTATAAAATTTGAAAAAAATGGATGGTTCTAACAAAAAAGTTCTCTTGCGACAAATATTCATTAAAAAATAAACAATGATATGAAGCAGAAGCAAACCCAGTAGACATATTATATTTATCATAAAAATATTGAGGAAATAAAATCGCCCACCCATATGTTTCTCATTATCAATTAATTTAGATAAGTCTTATCTCTAGAGGAAAACAACAAATTAAACTAAACGAAATGACAGTAAAATGAAGTAATCATAAAAATTTTTGAAAAACTGGAAAAGTTTTTCACAAAAAAAAGTTCCTTGAGACAGAAGCAAACCCAGTTGACATAAACCTAAACGAAATGAAATCAAAATGAGCTGAAGATCTTTTTATATCATGTCGAACTTCTTATGTACACTTAAATTATTCTAGACTACATTGCAGTTTATCACAAAAAAGTTTCTTGAGACAGAAGCAAACCCAGTTGACATAAACCTAAACGAAATGAAATCAAAATGAGCTGAAGATTTTTTTATATCAAGTCGAACTTCTTATGTACACTTAAATTATTCTAGATTGCATTGCATTGCAAATCTAATTTTTGATGCAATGAATTTCGAATACAAATAATTAATGCAGTAGAGTTCATTTAAAATCCAGATTGATGGCTTTTAACCCCGAGATAATCTTTTTAAATCGTAGGCTTATTAACTTGGGCACGTGTTTGTATGGAGCTTCACCATAGGCAGTTTTTTAGATATAAAACCAGAATTGTCACAAGTAGGTGATATCATTTTAAATATAAATCATAGAAGCAATGATTTAAATAAAATTTATATAAAGTTAATAGGTTGATTCTTTTTAGTTCTCCACATATGTATATTTGCATACAGAATTTTGCAAATACTGTTTTAAACAAAAGCAAATCATCTCTTATTCCAGATTATTTCTTGCTTTTACAAAGAAGAGGCCTCATCACAGCTGAGTTTTTTATTTTTAATCTACAAAACGTTTCTGAAAGCAAATTAAATCTTGATAACCGACTTTTAATCTCAAGATATTCGTTTTGAAACGCGAGCAGTAGGTATGCATTATTTATTTAAATTTTTTTCAATTAATGTTAACCTTTTTATTTGCAATCTGCAGGAGATGATCCAAAAATAAAATATTTCAAATTAAAATGGCATAATTTCATGTTTTTCAGTTCATGTTCACCAAATCGTCAACCTGTTTTTACCGGCACGAGCCCTTGTTTACATACTGGCAATCTGACCCATTTTTTTTTCGTTATTGTGGTAGGTCATGCTTTTTTGTTTACGCTACCTTCCTACTTTGGAAATTGATGTCATTTTGTTAAGAAAATATGATAATGTGATTTGGACAAGATCAATGATATTATGCAAATATCCAGAATTTCATATAAAAATTATGCGAAGCAACAGTAGCAGCTAAGCAACAGGAGCACATAACAGGTGAATGCGTAATTGCACACATATTCGCAGAAAGATGTGACGTGCTGTTCTGTTATTTTTGTTTTGTGCTAAATCAGGTTTACGTTGCCAGCGAAGTCTGAAGCAGCAAGAGTGAATAACGTTTGTTTTCTTTTTAATGATAGCTTTTGCATATTGTGCAGTGTTATCAACCTTTAAAGACGAGTCATAAGCAAAACCTAGGGGAAACGGCTGAGGGGACCGGGGACACTAACCTATGCTTGTCTACGTTAACGAAGAGCTTTTGAAACAAAACTATGTACTAAACTATGTACAATTGAAATAAATACTATTAATAACAAATATTTGCTTTTATTTTCTTGAAAGATCCCTTACACATACCGTTTTTATACACAACCTGTTTTACATAACAAAATTCGGTTTTATTTTCATGCCACTATTAATGCTTAACAAACAAACGATTTCCAAAAATCTTTATTAAAAAAGTCTTAAACTTCTTTTAGTTTTATTAATAACATTGTCAGTAACCCTGCTACAGTTATTCATTCACAACAGGTTTTGTTTTTCTGTTTATGTTAGTGACGACGAATATATGGAATCAACTGTGATAACTGGGCAAGCATGAACTTCTTTAATCAGAAAGCAAGAATTACAAAATAAAGCGAGATCTTCAATAAAGGCATCTCAGCCGAATTGGTTTTTTATTTTACTCAAGCAACCCGTTTCTTTTAGCTCACCTTCACCCACATTCGTGTCGTTCACAACATCAAGTTCACTGACTGCCGCCGATCTATTCTTGTTTTGCAGCTCATTATCATACGCCGGCAGTATTGAACGTCACAAGACTCAAGAACCCTTGCATAAGCAACATCAGAACTTGCTCTTTGCGATCTTTCCTTAATATTTTTTCCTTTATATCAAAAAAAAAATTCCGGAAATAAAGTCACCCACATGTCTCGCAGTTTCAATTCAGGTAGACTTAAAATTCTATACATAAAGAAACAACAACTCGTCACCGCATCGCGGTCAAGTTCAAGTTTTAAAACTCGTATGGAAAAATGATGTTGAAGAAGTGTGACTAACTGTTCAAAGCTTGTCTGGAGTGCAAGAAAAAAATGAACGGAATATAAAAAGAGGCGCGATAACCGCTGAAGATATGAAGACAGCGATACAGGTTTAAGCCATCCATGCTTGCTACATATGGGTGCAAGATTTTGTGCTTTATTTATCTGCTTGCCTGGTAGTGCAATTTTATAAAACTTTACTATAATTGTACGTGAGCCGCCTATAGTACACCTGCTTGCACCCACTAGGCTCAGCCATCCCGCTTTTTTTTATTTTTACCCCCAATGCTTGCGACAGGGACCCATCTACCGTCCTTACCACACACAGCACCAGCTCTATCCTTTCAACCAACAGCCGGCATCAAGACAACACGGTATCAAGTCAGCTTTTTTTATTTTTACCTCCCAATGCTTGCGACAGGGATCCATCTACCGTCTTAGCACAGACAGCACCAGCTCTCTCCTTCCAACTAACATCCTGCAACAACACATCTCGGTGGGAACTCAGCTTTTTTATTTTTACCTCCCAATGCATGCGACAGGGACGTGTCTATCTTACTCCCTCCTCAAGAACTTCTTATCGGCGGTGGGAACCCTCTTGCAGAAAACCAACAAGTGGCATTATCGCGGCAGTTGCCTCTATCGGACGTAATGTAAAAAGTATAGGGATGTGCCAGCCTTACTACTTCTAACCGACCTGCGATGTTGAAAACTTATTTAACCGATGTTTATCACAATTTAAAAATTATTCTCGAACTCCATTCCATGCGAAAATTGACATCTGTTGAAAAAAAAAGTTAGGAATGAAAACAAAAAAAAACACACCAGCAAGAAATTTCTCTAATTTGTTACCTAAGTTTCACCGGGTGCGCTAAAATGTCGTGTCCGAAAGCAATAGAATAGCGGAAAATCGAATAATTAATCACGATCACTAAAAGTCTTTAATTAAAACACTCTCAGATTACTTTAACATATGTACTTCTTTATTTCACTCAAAGGCTTGACCTATCTTAACAATACTGCAACTACTCTGAACCGAACTGAAACTTGATACTCTTAACAACAGTAACGACGCGACCGAACTCTGAACCGCGTTCGCCAGACCAGTCATTGGTCTTTTATGCCCCGATATTCGGAAGTACTTTCTTTGCTCATAACGCGGATGTAAACAAACGACAACAACCGTGTCGTTTGTTCTACCGGTTGCAGCACCTGAGTCGCTTAGTAGTAAACAATCGCTTTACATAATAATGACCATGATAGGTTAATTGTTATCGTAATCGTCGATTGCTCCACTAAGCGCTCATCGCAGCCAGCTGTTGGGCTAATCAGCAAAACAACCGACAGTTGCAGAGCAATACCATGCGAGGTATTGTTTAGCAATTGCTGATTATTTCGCTAGAATGCGCCCTTGGCTGCTGGAAAAATTTTCCGTATATTGGGCCATAACAAGACTAACAAAACCAGAAAACTTAGAAGGCATTCTGTCTAACAAAATTAAACCAACATTATCTGCCATTAGTGCGTAAAAAAGCACTACATATATAAGAAATATATAAAATTCTTAAATCCAGGGTGGATCACAAATAATATACCTATATAAAAACTTAATATTTTTTTACATTAATATGTATAATAAAGATGTTGTATATACAAAATCTTAGTATATATATAAAGGAAGAAAAGGAAAATCTGAAGGAAAACAAAATTTAAATTTTCATAAGCTAACTATGCCTAGAACCACGGTTGGCTAATTTCTTGCGCAAATGAAAAAAGTTGCACCAGCAATTTCTTCAAGTATGCGCAATATCCCGACTTAGTAAACTTCGTTCCCAAAAAAGTCGAAATAAAGTCGCCTATACATAAATTGTTGAACGAAAAAGCTTTCATCAGCAAATTGTCGCGACCTGCATACATTGTGGGTGCAACAATGTATGAACCGGCAAGAGTTATGGGTTGATGTTTATGAAAATATCTAGTGAATATCAGTGAAAATAATTTTTTCAAGGTAGGAAAATGTTAATTAAGCATTTTTTCTTCCCTGATCAACGAGACTTCAGGGATAAAAAATTTCAATTTCAAGAAGTACAATACAAGATTTGATCGAGTTCCGCAAGGCGCGGTTTGGCTAAAACGTTAATGATTGGCCAAAGTTACTAATCATTAGTAAAAAGTTGTTGTAAGTGATTGTTAATAGTTAGTAACAGTTGATTGTTATTGGCGGTATTGTCAAAAAATTAAAGGACAATAAATAAAAAGAAGCAAAAATGTTCGAAGTGTTTTTGTGCAATTTAACCTCGGTCAGGCCTCAGTGAGCCCGACTTCAGTAATAGAAAATATATAACAAAAGATACATAGGTATATATCTTGGGATTATTGTACTGTCAAATGAAAGAAGTTTTAATTCTATATATAGCGTGATTCGTAAAGAACTGTTCCAATATGTGCACTGTTGCGATAAGCATTTAAGATGTGCAATTTTTAACGGCTCATATAAGCTCAAATAAAACGTAATAACTTCTGTTCGAAACACAGTAGAACGACAAGTAAAGTTTGGATAATAGCTTCATCATCAATGGAATATGGAATACTTGATAACAAGATATCAATGCAACATGAATCTCACATTTCCCTAGTTTCTGGCATTCAGATACCAAAACACCCAAGCAGAATTAATAGATCTTTATCATAAGCTTCTTGACAATACCTCACATTCCTCGATCCGTTGGAAAATGTGGCAGGTATGAACGTCAAAACTTAAGATTTTTAAAAATGTTGGTTCAAAATGTACTTTTTATAATTCGTCCTTAAAAATTTCCTTTTTAAGGATATAATTTAAAAGACAAAAAATGGTACATTTATCTTTCAAATAAAAAAGAATGTTGTCAATATCTTTAGTCCGTCAACAGTTATTATTGCATATATCTAGAATGTGTATACAAATTATACCCACATAATTACATACTTGTTTATTCTATATCGATATCCATGAATATACAACTACCGTTCACCCGTTTTAAGCTGAAAGTTGAAGTTATTTGTTATGGTCGTAGCGTATTGCATATTGCAATATGCTACACGTACTGAAGCAAGCATGGAAGTCTGCCGCGAGAGCAGAAAACTAAAACGCACCCCGACCGCGAGAAATGCGGTTCCTCGGTCTCGGTATGACACGACGATGGGACCGAATAAGAAGAAGATTCTGGGATTCAGGAAAAGAATTTAATTTGGTCGTACAATAGCCGTGAAGTGTATGAATGTAGTTTATTAGTGAAGTACAGAAGATAATTTTCCTAAATTACGGCATCGTTTATAATACTTGGTGGTATATGGTGAATAGCAAAATCTAAGAGTGATCCTGAGGAGCGTAGATCTGCATGATAAATAGTAGCGGACTATCATCAATGGATGAGTAGATTATACGTAATCCTCTCCACTTTTGGCGGGGTTCAGACACACCCGACTCCAAATGTCGCCTGGAAAATTACAAGGGTAAAATAAAAGCTATGTGACAAACATCACAAGTAAGTACTCAAATGCTGTAATCCATCCGTAACTAATTTCGTCACTCTTCTTTCATATAGCAAAGAAAATATAAATATCTTAAAATAAAATAAAAAGGAAAAAGAGAAAGAGGCTTTCAAAGAAGTAGGACCATGGAGCCCTGAACCCCATTTATCCAGGGAGATAACAGAGATTTTAAGATTTCACAAATAAACGGGGAACGGTACGGTGTCATAATTCAACACGAAATGGCGTCCAATTTCACGCTGTGATGAAAGATGAAAAGGGGAGGCTTCCCTGGACATCTGTTAACTAAAGATCCTTGAAATAGATATCTCTAATAATTTGTTATTATATTAATACATATATATATATACGGTAGTTACAATACACGTTAAGAGTTCAGTGAAATAGAGAACAATTAAAATTCCGAAAAATTTTGCAATAGCTAGGAGTAAGAGGAGGGCGCGTGAATTCTAAACGTGCAATATTGAAAGTTAAAGTAAAAGTAAAATTACATAAAGCCCAACAGAAGAGAAGTTTAGTCCTTTTCGACAAAACTCTTAAGTTATTTCAATATTTCAATGCTCTAAAGCGAGATGAATTAGGGTAAAGCCCGTTAAGAGGAGCATTTTTTTCTTGAAATTTTCCACAGCATTTATGTTAATAATTTACAACGAAATGAATATGATTGAATTTTTTAAACTTAAATAATTAGTGATTTCGAATAAATTACTAAAATTAGATAGTTTTGAAGACTTGAATTAAAAAGGAAGCGTTAAAGTTCCGGACGGGCAGTGTTAAGCAGGATTAGGAAGCGCCCACCTACAATTAGATTGACATCAGATATATATTTTTTTCAATTTAAAGTCCCGAGAATCTGACTAGTCCAATGAGGGAGAGATGTGGTGATAAATTTTGAAAATGCAATCAATCGATTGATCATTCGCAGTAAAAAGAGTCACGCAAAACTCCTAAGATATTAGATTTTTCGTAAAGGACGTAGAATCGACAATTTTGTTTCTGTTTCAGCCATCTAAGCTACTTATCGCCTCCAGGGAGCTCCTTCGAGGGAACACGCAGAGCAAAACTTAATTTTTATCAATCTATTATTTATTGAATCCAAAATATTGACTATTATCATGTACCATCGAGGCTGTCCACGAACACTACAGTAACCGAAATACTATTTTGTATGTACTTACATTAGACCAGTATTGGCAAACATAATTAATGCAATATTTATGTCCATTCTATTTTGAACGTTGTTCTGAATGGAACTGTTTATCTACTGCATTGGACTACATATTTCAGATAGAGGCATTCATATCAGGTTGGAAATTGTTCCGGATAGTAATATATTTTCATAGCGTATGTCGGAATTAGAGTGTTGTCTAATTAGATTCGGTGGGCTAATTTTAGGCAATTGTTACTCATGAGGAAACGAATTTTGTTGTAGATTGTTCATTCACTTATGGGGACGATTATCGCGAATGAAGATACTGGTTGTGATTACCCTTCAGGAGAACACAAATAGTAGGCTGTACCAATTAAGAATAATTCATTTACAAAAACTTTTATGATGTCATGTATACTTACCTATATACCTTTTCAAATGGAACTATACTTGTTCATAGATATTTATAATTTAATACGATACCTGCCTATTTGATCGATATTCATTTTCACATATTTATATACAAATGTTTTGAATCGATGAGATTTTTCTTTTTCGTTTTTCTCTGAAATTATAACGTAAATATGATATTCTGATAGTTTTAATTCTTCCTTCACCATCCCGGAGCCCTCTCACATTGGATGAAGGTCGTCTAGGCTCGCCTAGTCTCTCTCATTTACAGGTCAACTAGGGACACTGTAAACTAACTGCCCTCAGTGTCAAATGGGTGGTTGGGGCATGCAGTAAGGCCGAAACATCTGCGCCTTCAAGGATGGTATACAGGTAAGTGACGTAAGGGTCCCTTCAGGACCGAATGTGTGTCGGCTTTTTATGATAGGTAGGCACGAAATTCTTTCTTGATTATGGCTGACGGCAGCGGCAGGTTTTCGTGGAATCTCCCACACACTCTCCGCCAATAGCTGAGGCGAACTAGCGTGCCGCCCTGCAGTCAACGCTGTTCGTCTAGTGATCTGTCAGCTCATGCTGGCAGTCGGGACTTTACGTACGAAGTGAATCACTCATCATAGTTCCATAACAAAAAATGGCGCCCAACGCTTGGCCACCTCAGTTAGACTTCAGTGGTCTAAGTTTAAGTTTTACTGGGGAATGGGACTTGGAGTGAGATGGTCAGTTGGCACTTTGCTAATTGACTGACCTTAAGTCTCATATCCAGTGGAAGGTGCATGCGGACCTGAGTGTAATTATTTGGTATGTGAAAATTTTGTTTAAAGTAAAGTTAAAGTTGTTAAAGTTTTGAAAAGTTTGTAACGTAGAGTAATTTCTTTTGAGAAGCTTTGAATTGTAAGTTCGACTTTAGGTTTGACTTCGATCAAGTCTCAAGTCTGAACAGCTGATTTTTTTGAAATGTTTTTGAAATTGATCTTTCCTGCTGGCCTTCTGTTATGGAAATGGTAGATGGCCTCACAAAACTTTTTTGTGTGAGCTCTCACGGAGACATGTCTCTGTTGGCCAACTGGCTGGACAGAGTTATGAATCTGTGAGACGACTTTTTGGCTTACCAGCTAACTAGTTGACCAGATTCATGACTCTGTCCGGTTGGAAGGTCAGCTGGACACGACAATCAGGTGAAGAGGAAGGAAAGAGTTGTTGGAGGAAGGAAGTGATGCTGGAGACCTTCAGTAATCAGGAGTTGGCATACTGCGAACTGCCTGCTGAAGAATCTCTAGTATCATTTCAGTCTCTAGCTTCTCCAACCCGATTCTTCCCAGATTTCTGTGGGAACTCCATATATTTTTTCAATGCACACATTCATGTCACTTGCTTGTATAGATTTTCTGACCTGAAAAGAGGGAGAGCGACGTGAAGACTTGCTTTTATGTTGAGACGTAGCTTCGGGAAGTGAAGGAGAAATCACATGTTTTTTTATAGGAATCTTTGAAACGCACTAAGTGAATTGTTAGAACGGAATTTTATTCAAGGAGCATGCTAAGGTTTCCGAAGTTTGTATTTTTGTCTTTATATCGTATCGAGTCGGGAGCACTTTCCTAACTTTCCGAATCGTTGATTTTTTTTCACTTTATGGAAAACTTTTTCGAACGTTTGGGAAGGAAATGTTATTTGGAATTTAGTATCTCGTCCAAACCTTCGACTTTAAATTAGTATTTCGTCATCCTTAGCGTTGTGAAGAGCCTGTTAGCTCTTCCGAAGCTTCAAGTTCTTTGGATTTTTTATATATCTATTCCAAACCCTTGGTTTGAAAATGTTTTGCCTGATTTACGACTGATTCTACAATGGCTACAGTGCCAACACCACCGCGAGCAACTGGGGTACCGATGCTGTTGCCAGAATCCGTGCTCTGTCTGTCTAGAGAGCGACTGGTCAGGACAGAGGAAGCCAGTGAAGAGGGTCTGTGGACATGTGTTTCATAAAGCATGTCTGAAAACTTGGATTGGATACCATTCAAACTGCCCGATCTGCAGAGCCCATCTCACTCAGTATGATTTCACTGAGTATAGTGGTGCTGCCCCGAAGATGACAACACTTGACTTACCACCGTTGACAATTCCACCACCAAGCCGACGATCACTCTCTCCTGGAATGCCAGATCTACATTCAAGGACTTTTAACAATCCTAACTCGCGACGAAATAGCCCACTGCCTTCTGGCAGTGGACATACCTCAGCAGCTACAAATGCAAAACCTAGTACGCGAAGGCCTCGAACAGATCCTCGAGCTGTTGCGGACGGAGTTAATAACTAGTGTCCGACAACAGATCTCAGCAGCAATGCCGCCCATGGATTTTTCACGACCACCTCCGTCGATGGGTGACCCAAGAAAACCTCAAGAATTTCACGACTCGCGTAGGCAGTCGTCACATAGACCGCATTCAGCCTTTAGTCAGCCTATCAATCAGCCTAGACCAGATTTTGTCCCACCTCCCACCACCACCACCTATTCTTAACCCTGCAGGCGTAGGACAGCGACGTTCTGGCAGTCCTATCCGCAAGTGGAATATATCGTATAGCGGCGACAGTTCAGGGCTCACTGTCGATGAATTTGTGTTTCGAGTGGAAGCTTTGACGTATTCGGCCTTAGAAGGAGATTTCGATCTTCTAGTAAAGCACATGACAACCCTACTTTCTGGACCAGCTATGGACTGGTACTGGTCTCTCCTGAGGCAAAACTCCACGCCTTCATGGAGTATGTGAAAACAGTTCTAATAGCTGAATGGGGAGTTTCGCAAGATGACGTTAAGTCAAAGTTCAGCTGATGTTGCGCAAACAGAAAGCAGGGGGAGTCATTTGCTACGTACCGTCAACACCTGGTACAGTTGCGTGATCAACTGCAAAGTCCCTTGGCGGACGGAGAATTCTCAGAGATCGTAAAGTCAAATCTGCTTCCTGACATTCAGGAAAAGGTTTGCCTACATCCCACTAACAATATACATCAACTGCGTAGTCTCGTGACTCAAATACAGGCGACGCAAAAGCGAATCGCTACAGCATGCAGCTGGAATGCTTATCGCGGCCATAGAGTCAGCGAGGGGGATGAATTTCGTCCGACAGAGGCCGAACTGAATATGACACATGAACGCAGTGAGGAAGCAGTAGCTCTAGCTGCTATTACAGCCCCTCAGATTGTAACCTGCTGGAAGTGTGAACGGTCCGGCCACTTCTACAAGACTGCCGGCAGGAGAGACAAGTTGTGTTCTGCTATGTATGCGGACACAAAAACCTTTTCAAGCCTGATTGTCGCCATTGCAGACAGAAAAATCTGAGACGGGTCGGGAATACCACCACCTCTTTCCGACCAGCATCAACGTCGCAAGCAAGAACTGCAACGAACCCTCCAGTTCAAGCCTTGAACAAGGAGGAAGGTCCGCTCCATTAGCAGACCCTGACAAATCCCTGAATTGTGCACTGATATCATTCAGTGATTCTGATGAAATCAGTAAAACACCTGATAGTACGAACATTTCATTGAGGGAGACCGAGAATCTGATAGACTTCTCCGCAGATCTTCAAGCTCTCATTTCCACTTCTGAGGAGCCTATGACATTATTAGACACTTCTTTGGAAGAGACTTTAATTTTCGATGTCCCAATAAGACCGACAGCACTTTTAGCTGACAAAGTTATTGAGCAGGAGGTTTAGCCTCATGGTATTTATTTTTTAAAACGGCCACCAAGCTCTGTTATGACGAGTGGGCGTGAGCCAGTTTTACATCCGCTGACGCCGTATCATACGCGTCTGCAGAAATACAACGCAGTAAGAGACCGAATCTTCTCCCCAGTGGCAGAGTTAGCTGAAATCGTGTTTCCTGACTTGGATATTAGACCGAAAAAAAACGATCAACCGTTCGTTGCGGGAATACTGTCGACGGATGCGACTGGAAAAAAAGAAACTGGCACAGATTTTCCGTGTCGATGCCAGACGACATTCGACCGCATGCGAAGTAAAGCTGCTCGGGCGAACTGAGACTAGACTACTCGATAGTGGTGCTACTGTCAGTATTCTAGGTCAGGGAGCTCTAGAGAAGCTTGCAGAAGCAGAGGTTGAATGGGAGAGGTATCGGACACAGGTCCAAGTAGCTAATGGTGCCATGACGACTGTGCATGGTCATGTGAACTTGGATGTCACTTTCCGTGATAAGACCCAAAACGTGCGTTTTTTCGTCGTTCCTGGGCTCATACAGGCACTATATCTGGAAACAGACTTCTGTCGTCTATTTGGGTTGGCTCCGGTTGTCCTGGGTATAGTTGCAGAAGTGAATCCGAGTCTATCAGCTACCTCTCACACCGATTGCCATATTCTTTCCAGTCTGGAACAACAACGCTTCGAAGCCACGAAACAGCTTTTCCCATCTTTCGCCTCTTTGGGCCTGGGAAAAACATCATTGGTCACTCACAGGATTGAGACGAATGACGCCGCCCCGATAAAACAGCGCTTTTATCCAATTTCGACGGCTGTACAAAGTTTGATGGATGCTGAATTAGAACGAATGCTATCGCTGGGTGTGATAGAGGAGAGCCAGAGTCCTTGAGCTCTCCATTTGTTCTGGAAAGGTCCGGCTTTGTTTTGACGCCAGGAAGGTCAACTCTGTTACGAAGAAGGATGCCTATTTGCTACCGCAGATAGACGCACTTCTGAGTCGACTTCCTCCGGCAAACTACATAACGAGCCTGGACCTGAAAGACGCATTCTGGCAGATCCCACTAGATACTTATTCCAGAGAGAAGACCGCTTTTACAATGCCTGGTCATCCTCTCTATCAGTACACGGTGATGCCATTCGGCCTAAGTGACGCTCCACAAACGATGTGCCGCTTCACGGATAAAGTCATTCCTTTCGTTCTTCGTGAGAACGTTCTCATTTATCTAGACGATTTATTAATTCTGTCATCAGACTTTGACTCGCATCTCCTGTTACTAACCCGTGTAGTGGATTGTTTGAGGAAAGCTGGCCTCACTATCAACGTCGCGAAGAGCAAGTTTTGTATGAAAGAGACGAAATACTTGGGTTTTATTTCGGAAAGGGAGATATGAGAACTAACCCTGACAAAATTTCAGCGGGATGGTATAGACGGTTCATCCCGAACTATGCCGACTTAACTGTCTCCATTACAGACACCTTGAAAAACCCTAGTCAGTTCAAATGGACACCTGAAGCCCAGACGTCTCTTGATCTTTTAAAGCAAAAACTTACCTCTGCTCCGTTTTTGGTGAGTCCAGACCTCACTAAACCATTCGTTATACAGTGCGATGCGAGCCAACAAGGAATTGGTGGAGTGCTGATTCAACTAGATGACGATGGCCACGAGAAGCCAATAGCCTACGTCTCGAAAAAGTTGAACTCAGCACAAAGAAATTACACCGCCACAGTGCAAGAATGCTTAGCTGCAAACTTGAGCGTACAGAAGTTCCGGCCCTTCATAGAACTCCAGCCGTTTAAGATAGTGACTGATCATGCGAGCTTGAAATGACTGATGTCTCAAAAGGACCTCAGCGGTAGACTTGCGCGGTGGAGTTTGAAGCTTCAGGGCATCGACTATTGAGCACAGAAAAGGAAGCCTGAACGTCGTCCCTGATGCGTTGTCACGCATCCATTGTGACGGCCCTGTCCACAAACGAGGATCCTGGCCCGAAAGTTGGCCTTAGTTCGCCATATTTCAACTCGTTGGAATATGAGGAACTGAGGCATAAGGTTAAAATGACTTTTGGTAAACTACCAGATCTTTGCGTCAGGGATGGCTTCGTTTACATTCGGACTGTTCCGAGAACAGGCAATCCGATTCAGGAGGAAGTAGCTTGGAAGCTTTGGATTCCACGAGGGATTGTCACCGACGTCATTTCAAGGGCTCAGGATCCGCCACTAGCTTCACACTGAGGTATAAGGAAAACACTGGAACGTCTGCGAAGACACTTGTACTGGCCACGAATGACAGTTGATGTCAGAAACGAAAGGCTTAGACCACCTATGAGAATTTAGTTTGCGACAGAACGACCATGGCAAAAGCTGTATATCGATTTTCTAGGTCCATATCCTCGGTCAATGAAAGGAAACGTCTGCATTCTGATAGTTCTTGACCACTTTTCATAATATCCGATTCTCAAACCGATGAGGAAAACATCTACACTCAATGTGTGCCAATTCATTGAGACGGAATTGTTCCACGAGTTCGGAGTCCCGGAAGTCTTAGTCTCTGACAATGGAGTCCAGTTTTGCTCGACTCAGTTCACCAGATTACTGGATAAGTATGGGGTGAAGCACTTGCGAACGGCATTTTACTCGTCGCAAGCAAACGCCTCAGAGAGAGTAAACAGGTCTCTGTTGTCAGGGATTAGAGCGTATATTCGGACGGAACATACGAAATGGATGAGAAACTGAGCCAAATAGCTAGTTCCCTCAGGAGCTCTTTCCATCAAGCTACTGGTTTCTCTCCTTATCGAACACTTTTCGGTCAACAAAGGATTGAACATGAAAATTTACAACATGCTTTCGAACAGGGTTCTAGAGCCTACAATCTCAGGGCGAAACCTGTCGATTCAAAGTGGGTCAAGAGGTATTTAGACGGAATTTTGCCCAAAGCAACTTCCAACAGCAGACTAGTGCTAAACTGGGACGAAAATTTGTCAAATGTCGGGTTCGAGCCAAGAAAGGAAACTACCTATACGAGAGCTTGAAGATCTGCAGGGGAAACTGTTAGGAGTCTATCATGCCAAAGAAATCAGGCAGTGATCATCAGTCTAGAAACGTCGTCTATCTATTGTCACGTTAGATCCTGTTAGCCCTAAGAAAGCATCCAGCCAGCTTGACTGGTACACTATAGGATATCGCGAAGCCCTCCTATTGCCCCTTCAATGGTGGGTGATATACCTGTTGGAATCAATTCCTGTATAAGGCTGTCAGAATGTCACAACTTCGACGACGCCTTGGAGGCATACCCTTGAAGAATCGCGGTCTGAGATGGGAGTGAGATGTTGTGCACGAGTGATGAGGAATACGCATTGGGTCTTGGGACGAGGCACACATTGAGCGCCCGCAGCGATGAGGCCTATGTTTAAGACCGGCTGGCTCAGTCGAGCATTTTTCAGCGTTGTCTGAACCACGGGTGGCGCAGACCACTCCGCCCTGCTATGGTCGTAGCGTATTGCATATAGCAATATGCTGCGCGTACTGAAGCAAGCATGGAAGTCTTCCGCGAGAGCAGAAAACTAAGACGCACCCCGACCGAGAGAAATGCGGTTCCTCGGTCTCGGTGTAACACGTCCATCGGACGGAATAAGAAGAAGATTCTGGGAGGGCGGGAGAAGTTCCTTTTTGACTAAAGTCGCCATTACGAAGAAGTCAGGAAAAGAATTTAATTTGGTCGTACAATAGCCGTGAAGTATATGAAATTAGTTTATTAATGAAGTAGAGAAGCTAGTTTTCCTAAATTACGGCATCGTTTATAATACTTGGTGGTATATGGTGAATAGCAAAAGCTAAGAGTGATCATGAGGAACGCAGATCTGCATGATAAAGAGTAGGGGACTATCATCAATGGATGAGTAGATTATCCGTAATTCTTACCACTTTTGGCGGGGTTCAGACACTCCCGACTCCAAATGTCGCCTGGAAAATCACAAGGGTAAAATAAAAAGGCTATGTGACAAACATCACAAGTAAGTACTCAAATGCTGTAATCCATCCATAACTAATTTCGTCACTCTCCTTTCATATAGAAAACAAAATATAAATATCTTAAAATAAAATAAAAAGGAAAAAGAGAAAGTGTCTTTCAAAGAAGTAGGACCATGGAGCCCTGAACCCCATTTAACCGGAGATTTTAAGATTTTAGAAGTATACGGGGAACGGTACGGTGTCATAATTGAACATGAAATGGCGTCCAATTTCACGTTGTGATGAAAGATGAAAAGGGGAGGCTTCCCTGGACATCTGTTAAGTAAAGTTCCTTGAAATAGTTATCTCTAATAAGTTTTTATTATATTAATACATATATATATGCGGTAGTTACAATATACGTTAAGAGTTCAGTGAAATAGAGAACAATTAAAATTCCGAAAAATTTTGCAATAGCTAGGAGTAAGAGGAGGGCGCGTGAAATCTAAACGTGCAATATTGAAAGTAAAAGTAAAATTACATAAAGCCCAACAGAAGAGAAGTTTAGTCCTTTTCGACAAAACTCTTAAGTTATTTCAATATTTCAATGTTCTAAAGCGAGATGAATTAGGGTAAAGCCCGTTAAGAGGAGCATTTTTTCTTTAATTTTTCCACAACATTTATGTTAATAATTTACAACGAAATGAATTTGATTGAAGATTCTAAACTAAATAATTAGTGATTACGATTAAATTACTAAATTTAGATAATTTTGAAGACTTGAATTAAAAAGGAAGCGTTAAAGTTCCGGACGGGCAGTGTTAAGCAGGATTAGGAAGCGCCCACCTACAATAAGATTGACATCAGATATATATTTTTTTTCAATTTAAAGTCCCGAGAATCTGACTAGTCCAATGAGGGAGAGATGTGGTGATAAATTTTGAAAATGTAATCAATCGATTGATCATTCGGAATAAAAAGAGTCACGCAAGACTCCTAAGATATTAGATTTTTCTTAAATGACGTAGAATCGATAATTTTGTTTCTGTTTCAGCCATCTAAACTACTTATCGCCTCCAGGGAGCTCGTTCGAGGGAACACGCAGAGCAAAACGTAAGCCAAAGTATTTAGTATTATTTTTTTATCAATATATTATTTATTGAATCCAAAATATGGACTACCATCATGTACCATCGAGACTGTCCACGAACACCACAGTAACCGAAATACTATTTTGTATGTACTTACATTAGACCAGTATTGGCAAACATAATTAATGCAATATTTATGTCCATTCTATTTTGAACGTTGTTCTGAACGGAACTGTTTTCCTACTGCATTGGACTACATTTCAGATAGAGGCATTCATAATCAGGTTGGAAATTGTTCCGGATAGTAATATTATTTTGATAGCGTATATCGGAATTAGAATGTTGTCTAATTAGGTTCGGTGGGCTAATTTTAGGAAATTGTTACTCATGAGGAAACGAATTTTGTTGTAGATTGTTCATTCACTTATGGGCACGATTATCGCGAATGAAGATACTGTTGTGATTAC
Organism: Dioctria linearis; assembly: GCA_963930735.1. Classification (NCBI taxonomy): domain Eukaryota; kingdom Metazoa; phylum Arthropoda; class Insecta; order Diptera; family Asilidae; genus Dioctria; species Dioctria linearis. Next base: position 131,007,561 of record OZ005740.1, on the reverse strand, counting down.
CCTTCAGGAGAACACAAATAGTAGGCTGTACCAATTAAGAATTATTCATTTACAAAAACTTTTATGATATCATGGTATACTTACCTATATACCTTTTCAAATGGGAACTATACTTGTTCATAGATATTTATAATTTAATACGATACCTGCCTATTTGATCGATATTCATTTTCACATATTTATATACCTACTGTTACGCGCCACAAAGTGATACAAGCGACATCTATTGGAAATGGAAACAACTTTATGTTAGTGACATCCTAGTAAACTGGGCTTGGAGAATGGAATATTCAGGAAGGTTCTAAGATAATTCGTAGAGTATAAATACGGCGCTGCTCACATCCAGGAGGCGAGTATTATTTCCGACAGTGAAGTGAACGAAGTAAACTATTTGGCTTGCGATAATTAGAAGTACAGTACTAGCGATAAATAAAGAGTTGATTTGATAATTATTTGTGAATTTGTGAGTGTAAACAATAAAGTTAAATAAAGAAAGAACTTTTGAATTATATCTGAAATATTGTGTTTTAAATAACGAACTAAGGCCACGCTCGTAACAACTGGTGTCAGAAGTAAAATAAATTCGCGAAATAAAGTGGTGGCATTTGACTTTGAAGTTCAAAGAGTGATTAATTTTGTGAAATCGCGCAAGAATGGGACGCAAACTAGATGAGCTTCGCATACAGGAATTGAAAGTGGAGTTGGGGAAGCGGTCATTGCAAACGACAGGTCTAAAGAATGTTCTAGTCGAGCGACTTAGACAAGCGTTGATAGAGGAAGAAAAGAATCCTGATACATACGTTTTCGAGGAAGAACCAGAAACTGAAGAAGAGCCTGCGATGAACATAGAACAGCTTTTGGGTACTTTAATGACCAAAATGGAGCTTTCAACCTTGCAAGTGAAAAATGCTTGTGAGGAACAAAAGAATGCTTTTGAGGAACAAAAGAATTCTCTAGAAGCGCGTTTGGATGAACAAAAGAATTTTCTGGAATTCCGTCTAGATGAACAAAAGAATTCTGTAGAAGCCCGTGTGGACGATCAAAAGAATGCCCTTGAGGAACAAAAGAATGCTTTCGAGATACAAAAGAATTCTCTAGAAGCGGGTTTGGATGAACAAAAGAAATCTCTGGAATCCCGTCTAGATGAACAAAAGAATTCTCTAGAAGCCCGTTGGGATGAATAAAAGTGTTCTTTGCAGAATTGTCTAGCAACCTGTTTGGAGGAACAGAAGACTTTTCTTAAAAATTCATTAGACGAGCAAAATGTAAAAATTGAAGGAATCCAGCAGGAAGTGCTGGAATTTCAACAGCAAGTGTCGGAAGTGCAACAAAATGTTACGGAGAAGCTTGACAACTTTAAAGCAGATTTGGACAGAATGAAGTATCGACAACCTCGGCACGAAGGAACTGAAATATCCGGTGCAGGCAGAATGAAGCCTCCAATATTTGATGGACAAATTTCGTGGCATATTTTCAAGAGACAGTTTGAGGCAGCTTCCGAAGTAACTGGATTGAATGACGCAGACAAAGCTGCAGCTCTGGTATTAGCATTTCGAGGTCCTGCGTCAGAGTTATTACAAACTATTCAGATTGAAAAGCAACGTGATTACATTTCACTAGTACAGGCGATACAATTACGTTATGGAGATGAACACATGCAGCAAGTATATCGCCTGCAGTTACGCAACAGGACTCAAAAGCATGGCGAGTCACTACAACAACTACAGGCTGATGTGGAAAAATTAGCTTATCTTTCGTACTCTAGCGTAAATGCGAATTTCCTTAATGAAGTGGCAACAGAAGCATTTGTGAACGCCATTGCAGATCAAAATTTACAACAAGCGTTAAGGCTAGCAGGAAAGAAATCAACAGCAGAAGCACTAGCGTATGCATTAGCGTATGAATCTGCCAGGAAAGCTTCTCGAAGTGCAGTACGAGTGACAGAAATTTCGGTGGAGGAATGTACTTGTACTAGAATGCAGCCATCATATAGCAATTCTTCACGCGATATTCTGCGATGCTGGAATTGTTATAGACCAGTACACCTCCAAAGGGACTGCAGAAAACGCCGTCGAACAGAATCACCAGAAGAGGAGGACAGAACAGAATGCCATAGATGTCGATCCAGGAAGCAAGGTATTCGGGGAGAGCCTAGAAATCAAACGGCGATTAGTCGCATCAGCTCCGCTGTTCAGCAGTCGGAAAACATGTAAAAACCAACTTCGGGGGGCAGATTTGGTTGGTAGGGTCGACAGCCCCGAAGTCATCATTCAGATAGCCCAGTTGCAGAGAAATAATAGCAGTCTTGTTATATATGGAAGTGTAGGAAAAAATGACTGCGTTGTCACTATCGACACTGGAGCTTCGAGAACAATTATTAGAGCGGATCTTGTCAAGAACAAATGGCTTCACAATACCACCAAATATTTACTAAGAACAGCAACTGGAGCCGCAGCACAAGTTTTTGGAGAAATATCTTTGGATATTCAACTAGGTGAACTATTGTTTCCTCACAATTTGCTAGTTTCAGACATAATGGATGAATGCATCCTTGGAGTAGACTTTATGACCACACATAAAATAAATTTAGATGTCGGAGAACGAATACTCAAATATGGCAACATAGAAATTCCTATGAGACTAGGAGGAGGAACACATTATCCTGCAAAAATAAGGACGATGGTCTGTGAGAATATGACCCTCTCCGCATTCTCGGAGACGCTAGTATGGACAAAGCTTACTGATGACATCGGGACCTGCCGATTCTATCTGTTGGAGCCTAACCCTACAAAAGTAACATCGAACATCATCGTTGGTAAGACTTTAGTGAAGGCAGAAGGCGCAACATTAATTCCAGTCAGAGTGCTCAACACATCCGAAAATGAGGTACAACTAAAAGAAGGTGCTATAATTGGAAATTGTGAGCCTGTTTATCAGATTGTTAATTTGGAAAATGGTAGTAATATTAAGGAGGCGATACGTATACCATCTACTACTCAACAGGTTCAGAAACTTCTTTCATCTAGTGCCTTAAGTGAATAGCAATACAACGATGCCAAAGAGATGATCGATGAATTTTCGGAATTATTTGCAATGAGTGATGATGATTTCGGCAAAACAAATCTTGTCCATCATCGGATCAATACAGGAGATTCTAGGCCCATTCGGCGACCACCACGAAGGCTACCATTAGCCAAACAACCAGAAGTTGCAGATATGATAAATTGCATGAAAGAACAAGGCATAATTGAGGAATCTAACAGCCTTTGGACATCGCCAGTTGTTTTGGTCAGGAAAAAGGATGGCAACACACGATTCTGTGTTGACTACCGCCAACTAAATAATGTAACAAGAAAGGATAGCTATCCGTTACCAAGGATTCATGACACATTGGACACCCTTACCGGAGCGCAATGGTTTTCCACATTGCATTTGAAGAGCTGTTACTGGCAAGTGGAAATACATCCCGAGGACCGAGACAAAACTGCTTTCTCAGTTGGAAGTGGCTTATGGCAATTCAAAGTTATGCCATTTGGATTATGTAATGCTCCAGACACATTCGAACGACTCATGGAATGTGTTTTACGAGGATTAACCTGGAAAACATGTCTTGTCTACTTAGATGACATAATTGTGATCGGAAGGACATTCGAGCAACATAAAAACAACTTACGGGACGTACTTCAAAGACTGAGAGATGCGAAACTGAAGCTCAGCACGAATAAATGTGCTCTATTCAAGAATGAATTAAAATATTTGGGGCATATAGTTTCATCCCAAGGAGTAAGAACTGATCCAGAGAACATAAGAGCTATGAAAAATTGGCCTGTTCCAAAGGACAAACATCAATTAAGGAGTTTTCTTGGATTGGCTACCTACTACAGGCGATTCGTAAAAGGTTTTGCAGATATAGCTAGGAGCCTACATCAACTTACAGAAAAAGGAAAGCCGTTCATATGGTCAGATAAATGTAACGAGAGCAATGTAGGTATTGGTGCAGTGCTTTCACAGGAGGAGGATGGTCAAGAGGTGCCAGTAGCTTATTTTAGCAAAGCACTCTCAAAATCAGAGAGAAATTATTGTGCTACAAGGAAAGAGCTACTTGCCATTGTAAACTCAACCAAGCATTTCCATAAATATCTCTACGGGCAGAAATTTATCCTCCGCACTGACCATGCAGCGCTTAAATGGCTTTTGCAGTTTAAGAACCCTGAGGGGCAAGTGGCGAGATGGATAGAGCGACTCCAAGCTTATGACTTTGAAATCCAACACCGAAGAGGACTTATCCATGGAAATGCAGACGCCCTTTCACGAAGTCCATGCAAAGTTGAATGCAAACATTGCGTTCGGCTGGAAGAAAAAAACAAAAGCAACAATACAGCTGATGACGGTGGAACCATCGACAGGTTGGGACAACGAGAGCTTGCGAACAACACAACGGGAAGACCCAGACATATCACCTATTCTTGCTTGGAAAGAAGTCATTGAAAAACCACAATGGCAAGATATCTCGGAGAGGAGTGAGAAACTGAAGAGCTACTGGGCTCAATGGAACTCTCTTCACGCTGAATGTGGTATATTAAAGCGCAAGTGGGAATACACTAACGCCGAGTCATTCCGAATGCTGATAGTCGTGCCGGCATCCCAGATCAAAGATGTTCTAGAAGAAATGCACAGTGGATCATCTGGAAGACATTTGGGGGTGAATAAAACAATTTCCAAAATACGTGAAAGGTTTTATTGGTTACATATGCGAGGGGATGTTGAGGAATGGTGCCGCAGATGCACTATCTGTGCTTCTTGCAAAGTACCACCACACAGAAGTAGAGGAGAAATGCATAAGTATAATGTAGGAGCCCCATTTGAAAGGATAGCCGTAGACATCGCTGGACCTTTTCCAGAAACAGATAACGGTAACCGTTATATATTAGTTGCTATTGACTATTTCAGTAAATGGCCTGAAGCTTATGCAATTCCTAATCAAGAGTCTACCACAGTAGCGGATCAAGTAGTAATGAATTTGGTCAGTAGATTTGGTGTTCCTCATGAACTTCATTCGGACCAAGGACGGAACTTCGAATCACGGACTTTCCAAGAGATGTGTAAAATTCTGGGAATAAGAAAAACCAGAACAACACCTCTGCATCCACAATCTGATGGCATGTTAGAGCGCTTCAACAGAACATTGGTCGAGCATCTAAAGAAAGTAGTCGACTATCACCAACGTGATTGGGATCGACATATTCCCATGTTCTTAATGGTCTATCGATCAGCTGTACACAACACAACCGGACAAACGCCAGCAAAAGTGATATTCAGAAAGGAGATGCGTTTACCTAGCGATCTCAAGTTTGGTACACCCAGAGGTGAACAAAAGTTACCAGACGATTATGTATCGGAATTTAGACAACGATTGGCTGCTGTACACGAAGTCACGAGAGCAAAATTAGCAATAAATACCGATCGGATGAAAACCCGCTATGACTTACGTGCTAACTCAGCAGGATTTAATGCAGGTGACCTTGTTTGGCTGTACAACCCGAAACGACGTAAGGGACGTTCTCCCAAATTACACCAACACTGGGAAGGACCGTATTCAGTAGTGACTAGAATAAATGACGTAGTATATAGGATTCAGCGGGGTACAAGAGGCAATCGGAAAATCGTTCATCTAGATCGTTTATGTCAATACTGCGAGCATCAAGACCGTGGATCACCTGTTGTTCGGGGACGAACAATTTTAAGAAGTGGGCAGTGTTACGCGCCACAAAGTGATACAAGCGACATCTATTGGAAATGGAAACAACTTTAGGTTAGTGACATCCTAGTAAACTGGGTTTGGAGAATGGAATAATTCAGGAAGGTTCTAGGATAATTCGTAGAGTATAAATACGGCGCTGCTCACATCCAGGAGGCGAGTATTATTTCAGACAGCGAAGTGAACGAAGTAAACTATTTGGATTGCGATAATTAGAAGTACAGTACTAGCGATAAATAAAGAGTTGATTTGATAATTATTTGTGAATTTGTGAGAGTAAACAGTAAAGTTAAATAAAGAAAGAACTTTTGTATTATATATGAAATATTGTGTTTTAAAGAACGAACTAGGGCCACGCTCGTAACAATATGTTTTGAATCGATGAGATTTTTTTTTGTTTTTCTCTGAAATTATAACGTAGATATGAATTTCTGAGAGTTTTAATACTTCCTTCACCATCCCGGAGCCCTCTCACAGAGGATGAAGGTCGTCTAGGCTCGCCTAGTCTCTCTCTCTCTCTTTTACAGATCAACTAGGGACACTGTAAACTAACTGCCCTCAGTGTCAAATGTGTGGTTGGGGCGTGCAGTAAGGCCGAAACATCTGCGCCTTCAAGTTTGGTATACAGGTAAGTGACGTAAGGGTCCTGTTCAAATTATCATCATGAGTGCATAACTACCAACAACAAACATCTCCTCCAGCTGATGATATAATATTACGTACCTACGTACCTGAGGTACAACTACAAAATTACTAGTCAGATAATCACTGTGTATAAGTTTATTTAAGTAGGCTGAAATAGTTTTGTCTATCCATTATTTTTGTTTAATGTCATTTTTTGTATTGTATTCTTTTGCTTTGAGTTGTTCGGTACCTTTTTATCTGTCTTCTAATAAAAATTTTTATAACGTGGTTCAAACATCTAGTTTTTCTTAAAGCGCTTAAATTGAACAAATCCTTACATCCTTAAAGTTCTAAACATGGTCCTTCGAGCCGGATAAAGGATTTAAAATAACAATTAAGTGCTGTGCTTGTACAAAAATCTTTCTTGTGACAAGATTCATAAAAGAGTTTTTGTTCTTTGTTAAAGTGTTAAAAAACATTAACTGTGAACTTACTTGGTGTGTGCTGGTGAGAGTAATGGTGTAGTGCCTATATTACTTAATGCCTCAGAAGGCTAGAATCGTCACGAGGTATCATAAGTCAACATACGTATATGCATCAACATCCTCATCAGATTATCCTATGATCGGCTAAGGCATCGAGGTCATACTATATTGATTCAGCAGTCATACCACAAAAAACCGGGTGATCATTGAATAATACAACTGAATTTGTTCTTCATACAGCGTACATAAATAATAGTACGATTATAAATACGGTGAGTCTCTCTAGTCATTTTATGCAATATATCCTTTATTCAATATGGATAAAATATTAAGACAGCAAAAGCGCCTCCTAGGCTTAATAGACCGATTTATTACAAACACAGATAAGACTGGGATTGAAAATCGAAATGAAGAGTATATTGAAGCTCGCATTCAGCTATTACAGTCATATTGGGATCAGTTTACAAATACTAACGACACATTGCATGATGAAGCTGATGACACTTTCCTTGCTGACGTCTATTTCGTGAACGACACATATTCTGACGTAGAACAGTCATATATCGAAGCATTGGGAAATCTCCGTGGGCGTATTCGTCAAATGCATCCAGCTTCTCATAATGTTAACTCTACCATGCACAATAACACAATAAGTTCAAAGCAAGAGATAATACCAAATCTTCCAAAATTATCCATACCTACATTAAATGGAAATTATATTCAATGGCCATCATTTCGTGATCTATACGAATCATTAATTCACTCATCTCTATATATATCAGACGTGGAGAAGTTTCAGTACCTAAAATCTTCAATAACAGGAGAAGCCCTCAATCTAATAAATCATCTTGCAGTCACTAACAATAATTATGCGTCTGCCTGGAAAATGCTAAACTCTCGATATGATAACTTAAAGATTTTGACTTACACATACATATCTTTAATTGTCAACCTACAATGTGTAAGTTGTGAATCGGCTAAGGAGCTCAAACATTTGCTGGACACTACAGTCTATCGGTGCTCTGTCCAATCTAAGGCGTCCAATTGAGCATTGGGATGATTGGTTGACATATATCATCACAGAAAAATTAGATAAACAAACTAGAAGAGACTGGGAAAATTCAATATCCGAGAGCACTATTGTTCCTAAGTTTGATAATCTAAAACAATTCTTAGAAGGGAGAATCCGTACTTTAGAGTCAATACAATCTAACCAAATCGATAAAACAAAAGTGACGCCACGACGTCAATTTGATGGATTTCATGCTCATGTTGCAGTGGATGGAAAAGGATGTATGGCATGTAGTGGAAAACAGGTGCTGATGTTTTGTCCTTCATTTCGTTCAAAGTCTGTTGAACAACGCCAAGTCTTCGGAAAAGAAAAGAAGCTCTGTTTCAACTGCCTACGTCTCGGGCATTCTATTTACATTGTCACATCTCTGCTCGTTGTAAACATTGCCATCAGACACATCATAGTATGTTACATCAACCTAGTACTGATTCATCAAGACGCATGTCACTTGAAAATGGAAATTCGCACGCGGGTATCTCACCACATCCTAATAGTTCACAAAATTGTTCCACTACTGCTCATACTTCGGTTAATTCTTCTATAACGTATGTATCAGTATTATTAGCGACAGCTAAGATACGAATTCAAACCAAATCTGGATCGTTTAAAACTATTAAAGCACTCTTGGACCAAGGGTCAGAATCCACATTTATTTCTAAAACATTAGCGCAGTCTTTAAATCTTCCACGTCAACGCGTCAATGTACCCATCTTGGGCATTGGAGGCTGTAGAGCTGGACTAGCAAATTTTAAAGTATTTATTACCATCTTGCCCACCAATGGTCAAAATCGTTCATTTGGTACTACTGCACTTGTGCTTCCTAATTTAAGTACACTTTTCCCGACTACTTCATTAACAGCTGGCAAATGGCCACACATCCACTATTTACAACAGACTGATCCTTAATTTGCTGTTCCCTCACCTATTGATGTCATAATTGGCGCTGACCTTCATGCACAGATAATCTTAGATGGAATACGTCATGGACCTCCAGGTACTCCAGTAGCACAACGTACACACTTAGGTTGGATACTTTCAGGACCTGTGAGGAATAAAGCCAATAAGCCTTCTACATGTGCCAATATATTTCATCTTCAAGTGGGTGATGATATAAATACAACTCTACGCCGATTTTGGGAGATTGAGGAAGTTCCCACTCAGTTGTTCTTGAATCCAGAAGAAGCTGAGTGTGAAGACTTTTTTCAACAAACAGGCAAACGAAACTCAACTGGTAGATACATTGTACGCCTGCCAATGAAATTTGACGCTCCCCTCCTCGGAGCTACACGGGCAGGCGCAGTTTCATCCCTATTGCGAATAGAGAAACGATTTGCTACAAACACATACCTACGAGCTCAATACAACCAGTTTTTAGAAGAATACTTAAATCTAGGTCACATGCAATTAATCACTGAAGACAAAGTTACCCTGGAGAGTCATAAACACTATTATCTGCCACATCATGCAGTAATTAAGCCAAGCAGCACTACTACTAAATTACGAGTCGTGTTTAGCGGCTCTTATAGATCAACCATAGGAATATCTTTGAATGATTGTCTTCACATTGGTCCAAAATTACAGCAAGATAGTTCATCATTAATTCTACGCTGGCGTATGTATCCAGTTGTTTACACAGCTGATATAGAGAAGATGTATCGTCAGATACTGTGGATGACAAGGATACTGAGTTGCAACGCATTGTTTGGCGGTTCGATACATCTGCGCCCATTAAAGATTACAAGCTCCTAACAGTTACTTACGGAACATCGTCAGCTCCATTTCTTGCTTGCAGGACATTAAAGCAATTAGCTGATGATCATCGATTGGATAATCCAGTTGCATCTCATATACTAACGACTCAGTGTTACGTAGATGATGTCTTATTTGGAGCATATTATGTTGCATCTGCAAATGAAGCAAGAGTTAAACTTAATCATCTGTTACAATCAGCTGGGCTAACTCTTCGAAAGTGGTCAGCAAATGAAGAGGATCTTTTACGCGATATCTCTGAGGCGGATCGAGATATTTCAACATCGCTTCGTGTGTTCTCTGATACTGAGATAAAAATCTTAGGAATTCAATGGCAACCCTCAACTGACTCTTTCCGCTTCGTAATGCACTTAAATATAAACTCTTATAAGTACACCAAGCGTACAGTGCTTTCCGATATAAGTAAGCTTTTTGATCCATTAGGCTGGCTTGCGCCAGTTACCATCGTCGGAAAAGTCTTCATACAAAAGCTATGGTTTACAGGACTCGACTGGGACGATACCTTGCCTCCAGACATGTTGGCTGAATGGCAAAACTACCGGAAACATCTTCAGGATCTCGAAAATATTTCTATTCATCGCTGGTTCGGAACATCTTCAATAAATTCTGCTCTTGAGCTTCATGGGTTCTCCGATGCGTCAACAGTAGCGTACTCAGCAGTTGTATATTTACGAATATTGTACGATCCTGGTTCTGCTCATGTAAGCTTAGTAGCAAGCAAAACAAAAGTAGCCCCATTAAAAGTCGTTTCGGTACCTCGCCTAGAACTTTGTGGTGCTGTATTGCTCACAAAGCTGGTGCGATCTAAACTAGATGCAATAAATTTAAAGTCCGTTCCAATTTACTTATGGACTGATTCTACAGTCGTGCTTACTTGGATTAAAGGACATCCATCAAAATGGAAAACATTCATCTCTAATCGCGTATCTGAAATACAAACAACACTTCCAGATTCTCGTTTCTACTATGTTTGTACTCATGATAACCCTGCAGACTGCGCACCACGGATAATAACACCAACTGAACTACTACATCATCCTTTAGGGTGGAATGGACCTAGCTGGCTCAAGAATCACTCTTCTTCTTGGCCTACTAAAACACCAGATAAACCTGATATTCTTAATCTAGAAGAAAAGACTATAACATGCCATACCACCCATACATCAAAACCATGGAATCTTCTCGTAAGATATTCCTCGTTGCAAAAATTATTAAGAGTTACTGCCTGGATGCTTCTATTTATTCAAAAATGCAGGAATAAACGTCGACTAGAGGTGGTACATCTAGCTCCTTCTGACATTGATCATGCTCTCATATTCTGGATAATATACATTCAAAACATGACATATCATGACGAAATTCGCGCACTATCAAAAGGACAATCATTACCTCGCAAAAGTAAGCTTCTATCGCTTAATCCCATCGTGGATGAATCCCAGGTGCTACGTGTTTGTGGACGGCTGAAAAATGCATTCATATCGTATTCTGAAACTCATCCAATCATTCTTCCTCCAGATTGCTATTTGTCTACCCTTATTATTCAGGAGGCTCATAATAAAATTTTGCATGGAGGACCGCAGCTTACACTGCAGCATACAAGAACGCGATTTTGGCTTATAAATGGTAGAAATCAAGTTCGATCATACATTCATCGCTGTATGGAATGCATTAGATTTCAACGTAATAACAAGAACCAAATGATGGGTAGTCTTCCGCATCCACGAGTTAATCCGAATAAACCATTCGAGCACACTGGCGTTGATTATGCTGGCCCCTGTAGTATCACAGCTATTAGATATAGAGGTGCAAAGTCCTTTAAAGCGTATATTGCTCTATTTATTTGCTTTTCTACTCGCGCTATTCACATCGAGCTTGTATCTCAGCTAACTTCTGAAGCCTTTATTGCTGCCTTCCGATGTTTTATTTCACGAAGGGGTCGCTGTGCACACATATACAGCGACAATGCAACGAACTTTGTTGGCGCTGATGCAATACTTCGGAAGCAATTTCAGGAAGCTCTGAATCAGTGTGACGAACCGCTTCGTCAAGCTCTAGTCAAAGATAACATAGAATGGCATTTCATACCTCCGTCTTCCCCACATGTTGGAGGACTTTGGGAGGCTGGAGTTAAGTCGATGAAACACCATCTTCGTCGAATTATCGGATCTACAATCTTATCCATTGAAGAAATGCTTACCCTTCTCGCGCAAGTGGAAGCGTGCCTTAACTCCAGGCCACTATGCGCTCTAACAGATGATCCTAATGACGCTGCAGCTCTTACACCAGGCCACTTTTTAATGGTAAGTGCGCCGCTTACGTCTCGAGAACCGACCTCTCTTGATACATCCATGAGCCAACGCTCACGTTGGAAGCTCATTCAAACTATTTTTCAGCAATTTTGGTCGATATGGCAAAAGGACTATTTGCTCCATTTTCAACAAAGACGAAAATGGCAACAACAACAACCATCAATTAATGTCAATGATCTAGTCCTCGTCAAAGAAAATGGCAACAACAACAACCATCAATTAATGTCAATGATCTAGTCCTCGTCAAAGATGATAATTTACCACCGTGCAAATGGATGCTTGCTAGAGTAGTAGAAACCTATCCTATCCTATCCTATCCTATCCTATCCTAAATATCACAACGGACATATTAAGCGCCATGTCAACAAACTATGTGTACTTCCTCAGCAAAGATAATATTTCTCTCTTTTATCTCCTAGCTCTTCAAAGCCATAATACTTCATGGCGGGCGGAGGCTACTCTTTCGTACTTTACTTTTCGCTGTACTGCGAGGCGGGCGGAATGTTCAAATTATCATGATGAGTGCATAACTACCAACAACAAACATCTCCTCCGGCTGATGATATAATATTACGTACCTACGTACCTGAGGTACAACTACAAAATTACTATTCAGATAATCACTGTGTATAAGTTTATTTAAGTAGGCTGAAATAGTTTTGTCTATCCATTGTTTTTGTTTAATGTCATTTTTTGTATTGTATTCTTTTGCTTTGAGTTGCTCGGTACCTTTTTATCTGTCTTCTAATAAAAGTTTTTATAACGTGGTTCAAATATCTAGTTTTTCTTAAAGCGCTTAAATTGAACAAATCCTTACATCCTTAAAGTTCTAAACAGGTCCCTTCAGTACCGAATGTGTGTCGGCTTTTTGTGATAGGTAGGCACGAAATTCTTTCTTGATTATGGCTGACGGCAGCGACAGGTTTTCGTGGAACCTCCCCACACTCTCCGCCAATAGCTGAGGCGCACTAGCGTGCCGCCCTGCAGTCAACGAGTTCGTCGAGCGATCTGTCAGCTCATGCTGGCAGTCGGGACTTTACGTACCAATTGAATCACTCATCATAGTTCCATAACATATTGTAATCCAGCAATCTAGCGGATAGCATCAACATGTGCGCTGGTATTTTATATTATTAAATTTAGTTAAGTTACACCTCGTGTTTTATTTTAAAATAAAGCATTTGACGACGTGGATGGAATCGCGGTAACTACACGCTCTTATTGAAAATGTATAAATTGTAATAATTTTTTAAGCTTGATGACCTTTTAGAGTTTCTGAGCATTTATTCGCTTCTAAGGAAAACAAGTGTGCAGAACGGTACGAATTTCATAAAGTTATTCGAGAAGATGGTGAAAATATTAGTGACTTCATTTTACGTCTAGAATCTGCGCGCAAACTTGACGATTCGGAGATTTTCTGGGCACAACAAAAAACGAAACGCATGTAGCTCCCTACAAATCGAGAATTCTGGATGATGCTTTAGCCGATTTATATCGGGATTCAAAAATGATAAAATTCAACAAGTTCTCTTGAGTAACGATTCCCTTTCTTTTGAACAATGCTGTAAAAAGGCCTTAAATTTCGGTTAATCGGAAAATGCTTCAAGATGGATACATCCGGCAACTTATCATTCAGTGCACAATAGTTACATTCATAGCAATTAAAAAGTAAACAAAACTCGAAGTCATCGTACTTCCAAAGTACAAAGGAAGAATCAACAGTACCAAAGTACTCATAAACCGTTCCGGAATTATCCAAAACCAACGGAAATGAAATTACGAAAACAGCCAAATTTTCCGAACGACAATATTACAGATGCTGTGGTAGTGAACATGACCCATTTAATTGCCCAGCAATGGAATGGAAGTTCTTCGCATGTGATAAAACTGGCCATATTTCTTCAATGTACAAATCTAGAGTAAACATAAGGGGTATACATCAAGTGGGCCACAGCAATAAGTTCCAAGGGATTGAATTGCTGATCGATTATCAAATTTTGAAAATGTAATTCAACACCGGAGCTGTCGCGTCAATCATAAGTGAAAAACAGTATCGTCTTAAATTCTTTAAATGTAAATTGTAGAGAACAAATATGATATTACTTCCTTTTAAAGGTAATGAAATGTTTAGGCTATATTGATGTAATAGTGAATTCTGGCGGTCAACAATTAAAACTACCACTTTTCGTTATTAAAAGAAAAACACCCGAACATAGTTGGATAGATCGGTTATTCCCAGATTGGAGAAATAAATTTACGAGTTTGAAGAATTTGTTTAATAATGTAAGTACAAAATCACAAAAGAACGAAATCAAAACAAAATTTCCTTCAATAACAGCTACGGAATTAAATAGGAAAATTGTGGGGTTTGAAGCTGACATCACAGATTAGATATATGCAGATATTCAGCTTCGGAAAATTACCCGGTCATGGTTTAAAAACCCATGCTCTGGTACCATTATTCGGTAAGAGAGCAGGGTGCGTGACGATAATAAAATGAAAGAGAATGAAGAGCACAGCCAGATATGTGTGCCATCTGCTAATGTCAAAATGCCACTTGCTAATGTCAAAATGCCACTTGCTAATGTCGAAGTGCCACTTGCTAATGTCAAAATGCCAGCTTCTAATGTCAAAGTCTGACTGCTCATTTCCTGGGATTTTCGACAATTTTGTGTTCAGTTAAAAAATGACAATTCCATTGAACATGATATTTACGTTGTACTTGCATATTTTTGTCGTCGTCTCCGTAATAAATACTTGAAATAGTTTTACAGAAACTGTTAATATAAATAAAAATTGTTAAAAATCAGTCTAAAAGAGGTCATTCGAATTATCCTCGAAGAACACTTATTGGCAAATAAGATTCTGAAATGTTCACAAGGAAATTGTTTTACAATTTTTACCAATATATCAAATTTGGAAATGCACCTGGATAAATATCTCAAAATAAAAGGTAGAGGAGCAGCCGAACGTAACAAATTAAATTGTATTTAACTAAGATCACTTATTTCAGACTATACAGAAAAGGATAAGAATCAATCTCAGCTTGAATTTGATATAATTGAGGAAACAGGTGTAGACCAAAAAAATAATAAAAAGAACTTGAATAATCCCTACTATATATATATGGCTAGTTGTTATATACACATATTAGAAAACGGGATTTGCTCGTATTCTCTAAGTCAGGCGAAGTTATGCACATTGTCTCAATTATCAGAATACCGATTTTCTCAGAAGCTCGAGATTAGGTGTGGATCTGTTTCTATGAAAGAATGCAGATAGTGAGAAAGATGAAGACCTTAATGGAGAAACGTTCTCCTTGTATGTTCTACTGACTGCTGTAGTCTTTTAGTGCTTGGAAAATTTTTAGTTGGATCAGTTGGCAACGGAAGCGATCTCAAACTCCAAGGAAAACAATCGAAAATGGAACTACAAATAACAGTAATGTAGATTACAAATGGCTTCCACCACAAATATTGAGAGCTCTTCGTAAGTATAAAATTTACAGTAATGTCTACATCTGCATTACACAAATTTTCATTCAGATAAATCGCTCCCAATTGTGAAAACAACTCAAACTGCGCAAGTCTACGACAGAAAAATGTAAAGCGCACTGCAGGCTCCGATTATTGGACTAAATTTTTTATATTTAAATTAATTGAAAAAGTGTCTTCTGATTTAAATTAAGTGTAGTTTTGAAATGGCATTACCGCATATGCCTTCCGAGGCTTTCATCGGGGACAAGTTTGTGATGTTTTTGATGTGTTTTTGCGATATTATTTATAAAAGTGATTTTTAGTTCATGTTCTTCAAACGTTCATATTTATATTATTAATCATTCAAAATTTAACGATCACAATATGTCCATTTCGTGACACGACTGCTTTCAAATACATATCTACAATAAAGGTGGTCATTTCGAATCTTTATTGGATTGCATTTTTATTGAAGCAAGACAGAAAACCCTAAGAATTATACCACTGATTTTTTTGTTACTGGTCGTCATCATCATCCTTATCTTCCTTTAATCGCTCGAGGGACTTAGGATGGAAACGGTTGCCCTCCATCCAGCCCTGTTTCCTGCGACAGCTTTTAGTTCACTCTTTGATCTTCTATTGATGCTGCTGCTGTGAGAATAGTTCTTCTCTATGTGGTTCTAGGTTTTCAAATACGACGGGCTCCAGCCGAGGGCCTGCCTTGTATGTGGCGAATCCAATTCCACTTTCTTCGTCGACGAAGACAATGTTGATAAAGGTTTACAATCTGAGTGTTACGAATTGGGTAACCTTCCACGACTCGCAACCATATAGCAAAATTTCGTTGGTAGATAGCTTGAATATGCAATTTAATCTCCTGCTATTTATTGCAAGACATCGGGAAGCCGTTTGCATGCAGTTGCACATACATGTTGCGAAAAATCAACTGAAAAAACCCTTTTTCGGTGAAGACGATAGTTTCAGTCTTTTCTGTATAAAATTTAATGTCCGGTATCTAGATATATGCACAAAATATACATATGTTCATACATATTTTATTTCTTTGAGAAATTTTATTGGCGATAAGATTTGCCGTGCGGTTTGTTTTCTTTTGCAACGGATGTAACTTGTGAAGATCTATTGCTTTTCCCAAGTTGTTAAATTCAATAGGGTCGAATACCGGCCAATGAATCTGCTAATTATCACAAAGGTATAGCTACATTAATTAGTTACAGTGCATACAACGTTCTTCAATGCAGCAACCTAAGGTTACCAAAACAAAATGAACATCAACAATTTGACATAAATACTAAAGTTAACAATTTCAATAAACAAAAGTGACAAAATGTTATTCATTTAGATAAATCCCTGAGAAGGACTGACAGCTAACAATAACAGGTACTTAATTACAGCATGGAGTTGTATGCTGAAAACAACTTAGACCTAAAACGATTTTAACCCCGTACATTGGTATCATATATGGAATAATTGACATCTGATACATAGAAATTGGATTAGGGAGACAACATCTCATTCACTTAATACTACAAAAATTCAGATAATAATATTATATGAGTAAATCAGCCTTAACGTTTATGAAGATAAATGAGGACGTTCGAATTACCACAATTGACTGAATATCAAACCGAAATATGAAAATTATGAAACCTAAAAACTAAATACTATAGAAACTAAGGAGTCCCCGCAAGAACTAGAGGACCGTAAAATAATATTGCACATACTGATCAATGCACAGCCTCTGAGAGCAGTAAAATTGCAGCCTGATAATCCCAACAGAACCACAGGCGAAGAGGCTGAGGAAAAAACACAATAGCATCGTTCCACTACGGCCTATTAAAAAAAATCGAGAACACGAACCCTGAATGAGCACTTGGAACTAGATTCTCTAACCTCCTTGGGGAGACATAGAACAAGATATCGGAAGAGAAGTCCTAGAAATTCAAATAAAATATAGTAGAATACTATAATAAGACCTTTTAAATTAGTAATTTAACTAAAAAATACCAACTAATTAGATATACATACTAGCATTTAGTACATTAAAGTTAGCTTTGCTGAAGTTAAAAGTATGCGGCTCTCAATAGAGTGTTATCACCAACGATGTTGACTACCTCTTTCAGAGTGGGATGATAAGTATCTTCCGGATTAAGAGGCGTTGTACATATGTAGATACATAACACAAGGCATCAATAGTAGTAAAATTTTATAACGGTAGTTTTTTACTTCATTTACCTCTGCAAAATCAGTTGTGATAATAGAGTAAAAAAAAGGTTGTACAAGATGAAGAGATTCGTACCATCCGAGGCAAACCACTGCACTTCAGCGAGATTCAAATCTCCAAGGGTAAAAAATTCAGCCATATCCTACGCCAGATCAACAAGTAAAAAAGCTAGAATTGCTTTAAGACCAATTCTTATGATACCCTAGATGAATGCCCGTACCAAATTTCGTATAGTCACCGATCTATGCCAGTTTGATTTTTGATGTGGTTTTTGGCATATATTTCTAGAACGGTTTGTGGGACAGAAAAAAATGATTATAACCAATTTTGTAGGATTTCGCAAGTTTTTAGTACATTAAAAATGTCTTGGACCGATCGTTTTCATAGTATACGTAAAAATCCTAAATTTTTATATGGCAATACCAAGAAGGAGTTGCCCGATGTAGTCCATTTTGGAAATATTGTTTGTTAGTACAATGAAAACACCATGTACCAAATTTCAGCTCTCCCTGTATCGATGCGTTCTAAGGCAGTGTCCAAATATATAGTGGAAAAGCAAAGTTTTGTATGGCAACCTCACGAAGGGGTTGCCCAATTTGTCTCATTTTCGAACTTAATTTTACTTTTTTTTTTAAGTCCGTGCACAAAATTTCAGCTATCTGACTATACGCGTTCTCCAGTTATCGTGCGCACAGACGGACGGACGGACCGACGGACATGCAAAAATCAAAATAACTTTTAATATTATGCGTGGGTGTCCAATCCATTTTGGTCTATGTACCGTCATTATTTCGAGGTGTTACAAACGGAATGACAAACTTAGTATACCCTATAGATTACATTTAGGGTATAAAAATGTAATTAATAGCATCGGCCATCTTAGTACACAAGGATTGCGAGCTACCAGGAGGAATGTATAAGCTGAAGATATACAGAGTTACTGTCACTTTCTCAACTCCTACACTAATGCTGAAAGATCCGCTGAGAACGTCAATTTCAAAACAGCTGTAAATATTCCTTAGAACATTAAGGATCCTCCGCCTAATGAAAAAGTGTCGTCAATGTTGGGAAGACGGCGAAAATTTTTAAAGTTGTTGGGGGGGGGGGGGGAGGATTGTCCTATTAGCATAAGCTGAATTGCCCAAAAATGGTAGACATCCCAGGGATGCCCGTTTACTACGCTTCGTTGTTGGGGGGGGGGGGGGGGGGGGGATTGTCCCATTAGCATAAGCTAAATTGCCCAAAAATGGTAGACATCCCAGGGATTAATATAGTCACAATTTAATGTTAGAAATAGTTCTAGAAAGTCCCGAGAGGTGCCACAAAACTGTGGACTCAGCAATTAAAAAATAACGGTTTTTGGCCCCAAATCGACCGAAAAGTGAGGTGGATTGGAGATTATTGTTGCGATCCTAACTTCATATCGTACTGATCACTGTATGCAGTGGAAAGCCATTTAGGTTTCGGGAGAGGAGCTCCACACAAGAGCAGAGTCTGTACATATTTGAACTTACGAATAAAATGGCAGCCTTTCTTCGTTTTCATAGAAGTCGAATGGAACATCTTAATATTGGAAAGATACTTCACATGTGAATTTTATTTTACTTCATTTTATCCTTTTCACACCCGCTTTGTTAACCGAGAAGCTCGAAAAAGTGAGTTTTCCATTTATACTGGGAGTCTCGAATATAAAGTTGGTGATTATTTTCTCCAATAATTTCTTCATAATGGTTTCTAACTGTGAATACAGTCTGATTAGAAATGCTATTTAGTATTTAATTGTCGAAGAAAATGTTGAAAACAATTAACACTATTTGGTTTTTGGGAATACACAACCAATTCACTCATCCTGAGCCGACGATTATGTACTCAGCTTATATATATGTTTGTAACTATTCGAAGGGATGACTTATTGGACTGAAATGCATTTTCCTAAACAGAAGACAAACCCAGGATTGTTATGCTTACAATAACATGTTGGAAGTAGATAAAGAAAATCGCGCTAGATGGCATAATTTAGCAAAAATGTGGAAATCGTAATTCAAAACCAGTTTTTGTCGTCAAATTGACCGAAAAATGGGGTTGAAAAAGAAGTAACCAATTTTCTCGCCGTGACCTTTCCAAAAAGTACCCGCATACCGGGGTACGGGAGAAGCTAAAAATCTACATTTTTTTATATACTTTTGCAAAATGCCCAAATTTGCAAATTTTCGCGGAAGTTGCCGCGATTAAGTTGGCGTAGAATCTGAAAGAAAGTGCCAAATTCATTAAAAAAAAAATCTTAGCAATCTTAGAATGTAATCGGTATGCCCGTGAGTTTTGAGGGACTCCCGGTAGGTGGCAAAATGTGGTCATGTAAAATTTTTATAGCATAATATTTTTTTAAATAGGTAAACGACATCCGATCTTACTGAAATTTTCTATATGCCTGTTCAGTTCACATACTCAACTAGAGATCCATCGATGGAAATACTTCCTAAAAAAGAGATAAAGAGTCCACAAAGAATTCAATTCTAAAAATAATTTTAAAAAACGCACTTATCTAATTTAAGGGAACTTCCTCCCTTTGGTACACCGCCGTTCTAAACTTTCTCCTTTATATTTCACCCGAACATAAACCAAAACTGTCATAAATAGCTAATAAAATTAATAAATATTGTAAACTGCAGAAATTTAATTCTGCTAATTCCATCCCACACCTAGGTAGGAATTTACTCCTACTACAGAAATCTACTTCTGGTTTAATTTTATCCTACGTCTAAGCAGGAATCTACTCCTGCTGCAGAAATTTACTTCTGCTTTATTCAATCGATTATTTAGGCAGGAATTGGTTCCTGCTGCAGAAACGTACTTCTGCCACATTAACTATTTCTATTACTACTATAGTGCTTAGACGTGCAGCACAAAAACTTCAACTTTATTAATAGTGGATTTTCTCTGTCTCTTTTTCAGAAATAAGGGGAACAGACCTCAGTGGCAGCATTGTCTTTTTGATTGAATGTTTTTATTGAATTATTTGTATAAGTATTTGAACTCACTGAATTCTTTAAAACTACAGTAGTAAGCTAGGTTTAGTCTTAATAATTGAATTTGTGATATTAGTTATAAGTAATATAATGAAATAAAAAAATTAATATATCTGATTTAATTCAGTTGAGTTATCCTTTAAACCGGCACCCCCCTTCGCTTGAGCACAGATATCACAACGCCTCTTCATAAGCGCACATCCGCAAAAAAATCAAAAATTGGATTTATTCGAACGAAAGATATGTTGAACCTTACATTATATTAGTTTATAGGCCTGGTGGGGAACCTACCAAGTAGAAAAAAAGTAAGGGACTAACGGGGAAGATCCCTTTCATTTTAAAATAAAGATTTAAATAAATAAAATATACGTTTTTATTTTTAATAAAAAAAACACACGCAAAAATGTTTAATGATCTTCAATGTTAACTGCTTTGATGAAATATACGGGTAAATAAAAAAATCATTGAATCCTTGATTTATGTCACACAGTCAAATAGCAATAATCAGCACCCAGAAATTCCAATAAAGTTAATTTATTTTCCTCTACAATTTATATCAAACGTACTGGGTAGGTTCGATTCCCGTCCGCGGGAAAAATAAACAAAATTGAATTTACAATTTATTTGTGCGCTTTCATCGTTACTGGTTAATGCCAGATGAAAGCAAACGTGGCTAAGTAGGCTAGTTATAAATTTGATAAATGCAAGAAGGAAAATCATCTGTCTCGTTAGCTCAGTGTTAAGAGCAGTCGCCCGGCAAGCGGAAGGTCCCGGTTGCAAGCCCCGTACGAGGCGGTTGTTTTTTCTTCTTGTATGTATAAATTTTATTTAGAATCGTTACAAATAAAAGTTCTTAAAATTCTTCTTTCTCCATATAATTTATGCTTTAATTGTAGCGTAGAAATATTCGCATTGGCAATTGACAGAGATTCGCGGTCGAGTATTTCCGTCTGCATGAAGTCCAATTTAATCGCGAAATTCGTCGTTCTAACTGTGAAAAGATAATAATTATTGCGGTATAAAGCTTATTTGATCAAATATAAAACGTTATGTCATACTAATATATTAACTATAATAAAATGATAGGATGGTGTTGGAGCATAAATCAATTTGAAAAGAAACGAGGCTATCAATATTTATTTCACAAATATGAATTCATTTAATCAATCATTATTTACAGCACATTAAGGTTTTACTTCCCTGGATTCATTGTTAAAACTCGTCCACTTCTTATCAGCAGTAACATCTCATAAATATACCGCTTGTTGGTCCGCTTATCTGCAGTGAGCCCGATGCAATTCTAATTTTTTGATCACTTGGATGTCGATCGCAGCTGTGCAAGTTTATTAAAGACTTTTTCATTTTGTAATTTCCGTAATATTGAAGTAATTTGTGAAATAATACATTTTTTATAAAGAAATCGTGTAAACAAAAGGCATACTTATACCCACCACACGGTGTTTTTAGTTAACAACTCACACAACACATCACCAACATATCTCAGCAAAATACGAGACACAACTCGCCACATATTAGAGCATAATCCCTAACATTGGTCCTTCGAAGTCGGATTCTTCAAATTTATTGCAATTAACAAGAGTACATCGCATAAAATCTACATATTGGACTCATCAAATTGATTGCAATTACGAGTGCAGTATGTGCGTTGCATAAAATCTGAATAATAAACAAGATACATACAAAGTGCAAGTTTCGTCGATTACAAAAAATCGTCTTATAGTAGAGCTGATTACGGTAAACATGAACGTATACACACAGCTATTGGAAGACAATTAATTTAATTTAATTAAATATAACATACTAAAATATAACGGACAATTAATTTATTTGATTTGAATATAAAATAGATACATGTATACACTATTGTTTTGTATTATAATATAAATTAAGTGTTTGTAATAAAATGCCACAAAACGACAACAATTAATCGGAAAAATCCAAAGCATTACAAGATGAAAATAAATTGTCGGTAGACAAATTAATTAGTGTACAGTATAGCATTAAAAAAGAGTTCAAAACATTACCCGAGACTTAAATAAGAAATGCAAAAGAAAAGCGAACTAAAGGGGTCATATTAGGGAAAAAAGACAGTATAAAAGAATGTTGGGCTCAGTTTTGTTTAAATAACCTTGCTATTGATTGTTGTGCTGCTGAAAAAGAACAAAAGTGGCCTTATTTTGATTATTATATTTTATTCTAATTATCTCGGTGAACTTAATGATGCTTTGGTTAACTTTTACCTAGTACGTCAAACGATACAAACCCTGGTACTGTCACCATTCGTTCTGAGGATCCCAATATTCCTGTATCTGTTGAAGGAGTAAATAATACCTCCGCGTCGCAGATAAAATGATCCCTAAATTTTCGGGAAAATATATTAACTGTATATCGTTTTGTGATTTATTTACTACCTTGATTCATAACAACATGAATATCCCTAATGTTCAAAAATTATATTTCTTGAAAACTAGTTTAGAAGGTGATGCGGCTAGATTATCAGACGCCTAGATATTTGTTCAAGTAATTATGAGCCAACTTTAAAAACGATTTTGGAAGTTAGAAGAAATTCAAGTCGATAGAGTTCTCACAAAAGAGGAACGGGAATGCGACGAATTTTACGCTCCATGTGAGAGGGCCCTCGGATAGTGAAGGAAGAATTAAAACTTTCAAAATTTCATATTTACGTTATAATTGTAGAGTAATAGACCCAAAAAAAATCTCATCATTTCAAGGTAAATATATGCAAAGATATCATTAAATTAACTATAGCTAGATGTATAGAAAGCATTAAATCAAAAAGGTTAGGATTCGAGAGTACATATATAGGTATATAGGTAAGTATACCATGAAATTATAACTATATACCTATATGCAAGTATATTATTAAATTAGTTACATATATGTGCAAGTATAGTGTTAAATTGAAAATATATAATTATATGAAAAAGAATCCATAAATCCAAGACATATATACGTCTAACTATCATAGTAAATCGAAAATATCATTAATTCAAAGGCACATATATGTATCTAGGCGAGTATATCACTAAATTAAAGCTATGTATATACATGTAGGTCTATCATGAAATCAAAATTTATATGTAAATGAAAAATATCATTAAATCAAAGTTGTCTACATATACCAGTCTCTCAAAAAGCCCAAGGCTCGTACATATGTAAAAAAAATGTGTAATATAGATAAAGAATACTCACGGTTAAACTCCAAGGCATGACGAAGCGCTTCAGCATCCGGTATCTTTTAAAAGAATAAAATTAATGTCAAAGGCTTCGACTTGCTCTCTCGGTAGGCTCGACAAAAATTTTCTTTCGAATTAGAGTAAAGTTGGTCGGCGGCACTATTAGTTGCCAAACACCCTTACGTGACACATGAACGAACTTTGTTTTCGTACAATGGACAGACAATCTCCGAAAGAAGGTGAAATGCGTACTAGAGCGCTACAACTACAAGCTAATTATAAAGCTTCTGTTTCGATGTACAGAAAAACGATACTAGTACTCGTAACTATTTCATTATTGCGATAGACTCTTTGCCTTTGTTGTTTTAAACTGTATCTTTTTAACTCTTTCAGAGCTTCTTTGGAGCATTCCCCACCAAGGTATACTGTGTTATTCCAATTTTCGTATGGATATGCAGGTAATGTCGCTGAATGCATTTGTATTTAACACTGTTTTATAGATGTAGGTATATGCGAAGATGCACTTCCTGCTTAAACGCGTGTTTAGCAAATTACTTTGCTACCCTGGCAGCAAAATTTAATTTTAACGCATTATACTTGTGTCTTCATTTGGGGGGGGGGGGACTAATGGCCTTGGTGTTCCCGTTTCCGACCGGCGGTGTTATTTTATTTGTTTTTATTTATTTTTTTTATTTCTCCCTCTCGAATTTTACTTGGTTATTTCGTGGTATAACAGAACCTCTTGTAGGCATTTAAGATTATGTAAGCTATATGCACTTTAGAATGCTTCTTTAACATTCCTACGGGTTTCCTTTCTAATGGATACATATTGATACCGCACTGCAACACTCGACTGCTGTACGCAGGCAGATTAAAAATAATTCTATGAATTGCGATAATTTAGTGTGAGGAGTGAAAGATATTTTAATTATTCTTACAGGATGTATATTTTACCAGATGGACACGGAAACCGGCATACACGCTTCAGTATGTCATGTAGTATATTGCTGTATGTAATATGCTACGACCATAACAGGGCAGAGTGGTCTGCGCCACCCATGGTTCAGACGACGCTGAAATATGGACGACTGAGCTAGCCGGTCTTAAACATAGGCCTCATCGCTGCGGGCGCCCAATGCCTGTATCGACCTACGACCCAATGTGTATTCCTCATCACTCGTGCTCTACTTGACCGAGGACGCATCGAGGGCACATCCCCGAAGCCTCGTCAGTCTTTGACCAGACCTAGACATCCTTCTCGGTGTGGGAAGCCAAAGTCACATTGACAAGCTGGTGCCCCAAAAAATCCAGCCGGTCGATGTCTCTTCGCCCTCCCCCACCGAGATGCCGAGGAAGCCCCGCGATAAGTAACCTAAAGAATTGATCGCTAAGCTTTCCGGGCACAACATCTCCTCTGATCTCCGACCGGCGATTGTTCAAGGGTGTGTCTCCAATGCGTCGTCGAAGTAGTGACATGCTGAGAGCCGTATACAGGAATGGATTCCAACAGGTATATCACCCACCATTGACGGGGCAACAGGAGGGCTTCGCGATATCCTATAGTTTACCAGTGAAGCTGGCTGGATGCCTTCTTAGGGCTACCAGGAATAGATTTAGTACTACTATGTCCGCCGATTGCCGATTAACGAAATGTTGTAGACGGACAGACAAGGAAAAATCCTCCTAATGAGGCTGATCCGGAAGGGTCTCTAAAAGGTTACATACTCATAACAGGTAGAGGTGTGCTGATGAGATTGAATTTCAACATGTATATCACACACCACTGACGGGGCAACGGGAGGGCTTCGCGATATCCTATAGTTTACCAGTGAAGCTCGCTGGATGTCTTCTTAGGGCTACCAGGAATGAATGTGACAGTCGATAGATGATGCTTTTAGACTGGATATCACTGCCTGATGTCCTTGGCGTGATAGACTCCTAGCAGTTTCCCCTGCAGATCTCCAAGCTCGTATACGGAGTTTCCTTTCTTGGCTCGAACCCGACACTTGACAAATTTCCGTCCCAGTTTAGCACTAGTCTGCTGTTAGAAGTTGCTTTGGGCAATATTCCGTCTTAAGACCTCTTGACCCACTTTGAAATCAACAGGCTTCGCGCTGAGATTATAGGCTCGTGAACCCTGTTCTAACGAATGGTGTAAGTTCTCCTGCACTCTCGCACGGATCAATCTCATTTTGTCTTAAGCATCTACTCTCAACGGCTCACCAAGAGTCCCAAGGCTCCTCAAGATGGAATAGGAGCTGCCATGTTCAATCATTTGTTGACCGAAGAGTGTTCAATAGGGAGAGAAACCAGTAGCTTGATGGAAAGATCTCCTGAGGGAACTAGCTATTTGGCTCAGTTTCTCATCCCATTTCGTATGTTCCTTCCGGATATAGGCCCTAACCCTGACAATAGAGAAAGGTTTACTCGCTCTGAGGCGTTTGCTTGCGCCTAGTAAACTGCCGTTTGCAAGTGCTTCACCCCATACTTATCCAGTAATCTGGTGAACTGAGTCGAGCAAAACTGGACTCCATTGTCAGAGACTATCGTTTCCGGGACTCCGAACACGTGGAACACTTCCGTCTCAATGAATTGGCACACATTGAGTGTAGATGCTTTTCTCATCGGTTTAAGAATTGGAAATTTTGAAAAGTGGTCAAGAACTATTAGAATGCCGACGTTTCCTTTCACTGACCGAGGATATGGACCTAGAAAATCGGTATATAGCTTTTGCCATGGTCCTTCTGTCACAGACTGGATTTTCATAGGTGGTCTAAGGATGATATTGGTGGCTTTAATCTCTTTACACACGTCACAGGCGCCTACGTAGTTTCTGACATCAACTGCCATTCGTGGCCAGTACAAGTGTCTTCGCAGACGGTCCAGTGTTTTAGCTATAGCTCCGTGTGAAGCTAGTGTCGGATCATGAGCCCTTGAAACGACGTCGGTGACAAGCCCTCGTGTAATCCAAAGCTTCCAAACTTCTTTTTCCTGAATCGGATCGCCTGTTCTCGGAACAGTCCGAATGTAAACGAAGCCATCTCTGACGTAAAGATCTGGTAGTTTACCAGAAGTCGTTTTAACCTTATGTGTCAGTTCCTCATATTCCAACGAGTTGAAATATGGCGAACTAAGGTCAATTTCCGGGCCAGGATCTTCGTTGGTGGACAGGCTGTCACAATGGATGCGTGACAGCGCATCAAAGACGACGTTTAGGCTTCCTTATCGGTGCTTAATAGTGAAGTCGAAACCCTGAAGCTTCAAACTCAACCGAGCAAGCCTACCACAGCTGAGGTCCTTTTGAGACATCAGCCATTTCAAGCTGGCATGATCGGTAACTATCTTGAACGGCATGAGTTCTATGAAGGGCTGGAACTTCTGTACACTTAAGATTTGCAGCTAGGCATTCCTGCTCTGTGACGGTATAATTTCTTTGTGCTGAGTTCACCTTTTTCGAGACGTAGGCTATTGGCTTCTCGTGGCCATCGTCATCAAGTTGAATCAGCACCCCGGGAATGCCTTGTTGGCTGGCATCGCACTGGATAACGAACAGCTTGGTGAAGTCTGGACTCACTAACAACGGAGCAGAAGTGAGGTTTTGCTTTAGTAGATAAAGAGACGTCTGGGTTTCAGGTCTCCATTTGAACTGACTGGGGTTTTTTCAAGGTGTCTGTAATGGCGGCAGTTAAGTCAGCACATGTAGTTCGGGATGAACCGTCTATACCATCCGGCCATACCTAGTAGGCATCGGGCTTGCCGAACAGTTTTAGGTGACGGATAGTCAACTATAGCTGAGATCTTGTCTGGGTCAGTCCTAATTCCTCCTTTCCCGACTATAAAACCCAAGTAATTGGTCTCCTTGACAAAACTTACTCTTCCCGACATTGATAGTGAGGCCAGCTTTCCTCAAGCGCTCCGCTACACGGGATAGCAATGTGAGATGAGTGTCCAAGTCTGAAGGCAGAATTAATAAATCGTCTAGATAGACGAGAACATTCTCACGAAGATAAAAAGGAATGACTTTATCCATGAGGCGGCACATCGTTTGTGGAGCGTTGCATAGGCCGAATGGCATCACCGTGTACTGGTAGAGAGGATGACCAGGCACTGTAAAGCGGCCTTCTCTCTGGAATCAGTGTCTAGTGGGATTTGACAGAATGCGTGTTTCAGGTCCAGACTCGTTATGTAGTTTGCCGGAGGAAGTCGACTCAGAAGTGCGTCTATCTGCGGTAGGGGATAGGCATCCTTCTTCGTAACAGAGTTGACCTTCCTGGCGTCAAAACAACGCCAGACCTTTCCAGGCTTCCTCACCAGAACAACTGGAGAGCTCCAAGGACTCTGGCTCTCCTCTATCGCACCCAGTGAGAGCATTCGCTCTACTTCGGCATCCATCAAACTTTGTACTGCGGGCGAGATCGGATAAAAGCGCTGTTTTATCGGGGCGGCTTCATTCGTCTCAATTTTGTGAGTGACCAATGATGTTTTTCACAGGCCTAAAGAGGCGAAAGAAGGGAAAAGCTGTTTGGTGGCTTCTAAGCGTTGTTGATCTAGACTTGAAAGAACATGGCAATCGGTGTCAGAGGTAGCTGCTGGAATCGGATTCACTTCTGCAACTATACTCAGGACATCTGGAGCCAACCCAAATAGACGCCAGAAGTCTATTCCTAGATATAATGCTTGTATGAGCCCAGGAACCACGTAAAAACCCATGTTTTGGGTCTTACCACGGAAAGCGATATCCAAGTCCACATGACCATGCACAGTCGTCATGGAACCATTCGCTAAATGAACCTGTGTCCGATACCTCTTCCATTCATCCTCTGCTTCCGCGAGCTTCTCTAGAGCTCCGTGACCTAGAATACTGACAGTGGCACCACTATCAAGTAATCCAGTCTCAGTTTGCCCGAGTAGTCTTACTTCGGCATACGGTCGAATGTCGTCTGTCATCGACACGGAAATCTGTGCCAATTTTTTCCTTTCCAGTCTCATCCGTCGACAGTATTCCCGCCAACGAACGGTTGATCGTT
The DNA here is from genome assembly GCA_963930735.1 of Dioctria linearis. NCBI lineage: Eukaryota > Metazoa > Arthropoda > Insecta > Diptera > Asilidae > Dioctria > Dioctria linearis. The sequence continues at coordinate 130,978,554 of OZ005740.1, read as the reverse complement.
TCTGTTTCGGTCTAATATCCAGGTGAGGAAACACGATTTCAGCTAACTCTGCTACTGAGGAGAAGATTCGGTCTCTTACTGCGTTGTATTTCTGCAGACGCGTATGATACGGCGTCATCGGATGTAAAACAGGCTCACGCCCACTGGTCATAACAGAGCTTGGTGGCCGTTTTACAGAAAGGACAGGAGCATAAGTCTCTTGCTCAGTAACTGCTGCTACTTGTTGTCTGATGCTATTACTAAATCAGTCCGCAAGACATTGAGGCTCTGTTCGAGACCTTCACGTACTAGATCTTGCATCTGTATGCGCAAGCCTGCCATCAACGCATCCGTAGCTGCTGACGTGTGTCCTTGAACTCTCCGCACTGGACTGTCTTGTTGTGAGTTGGGCTTTATAAAATTTCTTGAGTGCAGATCGGCATTCCCAGTTAGAGTGATCGCCAATTCGGTGGTGGTAAGTTGAAGGTAGGTAAGGAAAAGGTCGGCAATGAATCATGCCAGGTAAACTTCGCGGGCTTCAACATCTTCGGTCTTTTTGGAATGGCACCAGTGTCTTCAGGTCGCTCTCTCTCCTTACAGGACAGAAAATTATACCAGCAAGTGACGTGAGTGTGTGCTTTGAAAAAGTCTGAGTTCTCGCAGAGATCTGGGAAGAGTAAAGTTGGAGGTGTCAAAGCCTGAAAATGTTACTAGAGATTCTTCAGCCAGGCAGTTAGCAGTATGCCAACCCCTGATTACTGAAGGTTTCCCATCACTCCCATCCTCTGATGACTCTTTCCCTCCTCTTTCACCGGATCATCATGTCCAGCTAGTTCGCTAGCCGGGCAGAGTCCTGAGTCTGGTCACTAACTAGCTAGAAGCCAAGAAGTGGTCTCGCAGATCCATAACTCTGTCCAGCCAGTTGGCCAACAGAGACACGTCTCCACAAGCGCTCACACAAAAATTTTCGTGAGGCCACCCACCATTTCCATGACAGAAGGCCAGCAGGAAAGATCAATTCCAAAAAAATTAAAAAAAAACTTTCAAAACTAGACAATTGTTCAGACTCGAGGCTCGACCAAAGTCAAACCTAGAGTCGAATTTCAATTCAAAACTTCCAAAAATGTTACTTTTGTACGTTACTGTTGTAGACAAAAAACCAAACGATTAGTGTCTAAATTTTTTAATTTAAAATCTGCCACAACGTTTCACGGGGGAACACTCCGCGTCTTCAGGTGGTCTTATCTATAAGGTAACTATCATGAGCCTTTTCCAAAATTTACAATATTTAAATTACTTACGGAAAAAACATTTATGAACATTAATTAACTACTCAAATAAAATAAACAAGCACTGGGCGAAACAATAATAAATTAACATTTAAATGAAAAAATACTGCAATAAAAACCTATGAATTATTAACAAATACAAGAAAAAGAACGAAAAAGAAACTACTTTTAAAAAACACACATTTGAGACCACAATATTTAAATCTCACGATTAAGATATAACATAGCATCCACATTGCTCGATTTGTCGTTACTTTATGATCAGGTGAGAGAATGTTTTTTGGATTGTATGTCTGTATACACAACGTAAGTGTATATATAGTGGGGGGAAGCCCTCATTATGGGTTAGCTAAGAAGTGAGCAGTACACCGAATATATGTTGTCGGTGTCTGTTTTCCGATTCCTTGTATTGGGGGTGGTGTAAATATGCAAAGCCTCATGGCTAATATTGCTAATATTTTTTCCTTTACATAAAATCGTAGTGTTGTTAAAATCCGGACAGTGGTTTGCCTGCACACAGTGGTTAGCCAAAGCAGTCTTGCAGATCTGTTGGCTTTTTATATCCGACTTGTGACCCGCAAGCCGATTTTTAAGTAATTGACTTGTTATACCTACATAATTTAAATTGCAATCTGAGTTGCCTAAAACCGAACCCATGCACGGAATATTATAAACCAGGTCCGTGGAATGTTCCTTATCTCTCCGATCTTTAACACGGCTGAAACACCGCCTATTCTTCAGCCAGGCAGTTAGCAGTATGCAAACCCCTGATTACTGAAGGTCTCCAGCATCACTCCCATCCTCTGATGACTCTTTCCCTCCTCTTTCACCGGATCATCATGTCCAGCTAGTTCGCTAGCCGGGCAGAGTCATGAATCTAGTCAACTAATTAGCATGAAGCCAAGAAATCGTCTCGCAGATTCATAACTCTGTCCAGCCAGTTGGCCAACAGAGACACGTCTCCACAAGAGCTCACACATAAATTTTCGTGAGGCCACCCACCATTTCCATGGCAGAAGGCCAGCGGGAAATACCAGTTCCAAAAAAATTCAAAAAAACTTTCAAAACTAGACAATTGTTCAGACTCGAGGCTCGACCAAAGTCAAACCTAGAGTCGAATATCAATTCAAAACTTCCAAAAACGTTACTTTACTTTAATCATCCAAATCAAAAATATCAAAATCTCAAAACATTACTCTACTTTCAAAACTTTCAAAACTTTAATAAAAACGTATGGGTGGATGCTCGGGCTATCGGTCTCTGTTGTAGACAAAAAACGAAACGATTGGTGTCTAAATTTTTTTGATTTAAAATCTGCCACAACGTTTCAAGGGTGAACACTCCGCGTCTTCAGGTGGTCTTATCTATAAGGTAACTATCATGAGCCTTTTCCAAAACTTACAATATTTAAATTTCTTACGGAAAAAACATTTATGAACATTAATTAACTACTCCAATAAAATATACAAGCACTGGGCGAAACAATAATAAATTAACATTTAAATAAAAAAACACTGCAATAAAAACCAATGAATTATTAACAAATACAAGAAAAAGAACAAAAAAGAAACTACTTTTAAAAACACACATTTGAGACCACAATATTTAAATCTCACGTCTAAGAAATAACATAGCATCCACATTGCGCGATTTGTCGTTACTTTATGATAAGGTGAGAGAATGTTTTTTGGATTGTATATCTGTATACACAACGTAAGAGTATATGTGGTGGGGGGAAGCCCTCATTATGGGTTAGCTAAGAAGTGAGCAGTACACCGAATTTATGTTGGCTGTGTCTGTTTTCCGATCCATTGTATTTGGGGTGGTGTAAATATGCAAAGCCTCATGGCTAATATTGCTAATATTTTTTTCTTTACATAATATCGTAGTGTTGTTAAAATCCGGACAGTGGTTTGCCTGCACACAGTGGTTAAACAAAGCAGTCTTGCAGATCTGTTTGTTTTTTATATCCGACTTGTGACCCGCAAGCCGATTTTTAAGTAATTGACTTGTGGTACCTACCTTTTTGAGTTTTTCAGACAGACCTGGAATGTATCTGAGACTTCGATATATTTTGTTTGTATTTTGTTGTGTGGTATCCGTTGTTGTTTCGGTGCCATTATTATTTGGATGCTTAGGTTTATAGCTGGTTATTAAATATTTATTTCTACGTGCGGGGAATGCATTGTCCAGCAGGATTTTGTTTATTCTCTTCTTATTTCTTTTATGGAAACAACTGTCACTTAATTCTAGTATTCTATCGACGAGGTTTTTAGCTGTATTGATTTTTTGGTATTTCGGATGACAGGAGTTGTAGTTCAGCAATCTACCTGATGAGGTAGGTTTCTGATACCAATCTGTGATGATGTTATCATTTTTGCATATTCATCAACCTAAAATTCTGGTTAAGTATGTTGACGATCTCTTTACTGTATTGCCACAGGAACATATTCCGGCTACATTAAATATATTCAACAGTTTCCACAGGAAACTGCAATTCACTGTACAAATTGAATCGGATGGTTAGATTCCTTACCTTGAAGTAAAAGCAATACGCAAAAATGATACCATCATCACAGATTGGTATCAGAAACCTACCTCATCAGGTAGATTGCTGAACTACAACTCTTATCATCCGAAATACCAAAAAATCAATACAGCTAAGAACCTCGTCGATAGAATACTAGGATTAAGTGACAGTTGTTTCCATAAAAGAAATAAGAAGAGAATATACAAAATCCTGCTGGACAATACATTCCCCGTACGTAAAATTAAATATTTAATAATCAGCATCCAAATAATAATGGCACCGAAACAGCAACGGATACCACACAACAAAATCAAACAAAATATATCGAAGTCTCAGATACATTCCAGGTCTGTCTGAAAAACTCAAAAAGGTGGTTACTGAAAAAAATGATCTAATCTGTCCGGCCTTTAAAGCTGACAAAACCATTAGGCGGTATTTCAACCGTGTTAAAGATAGGACAGATAAGGAACATTCCACGGACCTGGTTTATAATATTCCGTGCATGGGTTCAATTTTAGGCAATTCAGATTGCAATTTAAATTATGTAGGTACCACAAGTCAATTACTTAAAAATCGGCTTGCGGGACACAAGTCGGATATAAAAAACAAACAGATCTGCAAGACTGCTTTGGCTAACCACTGTGTGCAGGCAAACCACTGTCCGGATTTTAACAACACTACGATTTTATGTAAAGAAAAAAATATTAGCAAGAGGATCTGCCTTGAGGCTGTGCATATTTACACCACCCCCAATACAATGAATCGGAAAACAGACACCGACAACATAAAGTCGGTGTACTGCTCACTTCTTAGCTAACCCATAATGAGGGCTTTCCCCCACCACATATATACTTACGTTGTGTATACAGATATACAATCGGAAAGCATTCTCTCACCTTATAATAAAGTAACGACAAATCGCGCAATGTGGATGCTATGTTATCTCTTATACGTGAGATTGAAATATTGTGGTCTCAAATGTATGTTTTTTAAAAGTAGTTTCTTTTGCGTTCTTTTTCTTATATTTGTTAATAATTCATAGGTTTTTATTGCAGTGTTTTTTCATTTAAATGTTAATTTATTATTGTTTTGCCCAGTGCTTGTATATTTTATTGGAGTAGTTAATTAATGTTCATAAATGTTTTTTCCGTAAGTAATTTAAATATTGTAAATTTTGGCATAGGCTCATGATAGTTACCTTATAGATAAGACCACCTGAAGACGCGGAGTGTTCACCCGTGAAACGTTGTGGCAGACGGTCAAGACCTTACGCAACACTTTAATAAAAACTTTAACTTTACTTTACATTACAAAAAATTCCTATTAACAAAACAGTCAAACCTCAGGTCCACATGTATTCTCCACTAGATATGAGACTACAGAGTCAGACGATTTAGCTACAAGCCAAATGTCTATATCTCAAGTAGCCTCAGTCCGCAGTGTCAAAACACATTCGAACACCGAAGTTGATTGAGGTGACCACACGTTGGGCGCCATTTTTGTTATGGATCATAACAATGGACGCGCACAACGTATCAAACTTAGAATAATGGAAACCCTTGAATAGAATGTTCACGTGAAGCTGAGTAATGAAGTTATCCCTTCTCCACTTGATGTGAGAATAACGAGTCAGACATTCAGCTGATAGCCAAATGTCCATATCTGCAAAGTAATCTCAGTCTCCAGTAAAGAGGTCTGACGTACTCAAGGTGTTAAGGCCCCACGTTGGGCGCCATTTTGTTATGGAACTATGATGAGTGATTTGCTTTGGTACGTAAAGTCCTGACTGTCAGCATGAGCTGACAGATCACTCGACGGGCAGCGTTGACTGCAGGGCGGCACGCTAGTTCTCCTCAGCTATTGACGGAGAGTGTGGGCAGGTTCCAGAAAAAAACCTGCCGATGCCCTCAGCCATAATCAAAAAAAATTTCATGCCTATCAACACAAAATCGGCACACTCTCGGTCCTGAAGGCACCCTTAAGTCACTTACCTGCATATGATTGAAGGCGCAGATGTTTTGCTTTCCTCCATGCCCGAACCACCCATACGACTCCGAGGGCAGTTATCTTCAGAGTCCCTAATTGACCTGTAAAAGAGAGAAAGGGAAACTAGGCGAGCCTAGACGAACTTAACCCCATGTGAGAGGTCCCTCGGATAGTGAAGGAAAAATTAAAACTTTCAAAATTTCATATTTACGTTATAACTGCAGAGTAATAGACCCAAAAAAAATCTGATCATTTCATGGTAAGTATATGCAATGATCTCATTACATTATCTATAGCT
>OZ005740.1:130604293-130972272 GCA_963930735.1 Dioctria linearis | reverse complement strand
GGTGAAAGTCCTCTGCTGGTTATATCCGCAGGGTTCTTTGATGTGGGCACATGTTTCCAACTGCGGGCTTGAATTAGCTCTTGTATCTTCGAGACACGATTACCGACGAAAGTGTTCAAGTTGCAGGCTTGTGCAGAAATCCATGAAAGGACAATATTCGAGTCCGACCAATAGTAAGTGTTGTGAAAATCTATGACTATAGATTAGATGACTCTATGCATGAGTCCAGATAGAATTAATGCAGCACAAAGCTCTAATCTTGGAACACTTTGAGTCTTTATAGGGGCAACCTTTGATTTTGCACAAAGCAATTTTATTGTTATATTACTTGATTTATCAGTTGCTCTGATATACAGGCATGCTCCATAAGCGAGGGAGCTGGCATCAGCAAATCTGTGAAGCTCAAGATTTACATATTCAATCTGCGGGAGCGCATGTCTTGCTATTCCAATTTGATTGATATCCTTGAGCTGATGAATGAATGATTTCCATTGTGATTGTAGCTCAATCCACAGAGATTCGTCCCAATCAACATTAAGCTTCCAGGGGCTTTGCATGAAAATTTTAGCGTTAACTATGTTTGCGTTTACTAATCCAAGTGGAGCATACAATCGTGCAATCATCGAAAGAATCTTGCGCTTCGTTGCTATGACACAGTTGTCTGAATTTGAGAAAGTAAAGTGAAACTTGTCTTGAGTAGGGTTCCATGTCAACCCTGAAGTCTTTACAGTATCGTTTTCTCCAAAATTTGCGAATTTCTGTCTGCTTTCTACCGGTATGTGGTTAAGAATTCGATCATCATTACAACACCATTTGTGAAGTAAGAAACCACCTCTCCTAATCCTTCTACTTCATAACGAGCTCTGATAGCTTCTTCGATGCTATCTGTGCCGGTCAACATGTCGTCCACGTAAAAGTATTTCTTGACAATTCGTGAACCTAAATCAGATGATGGTTCTTCCTCCTCCCCTAGCCTTTTAAGACAACGCGTTGCTAGGAATGATGCAGATGAAGTCCCATAGGTCACAGTCATAAGACGATATATTTGCAAATCTGTGTCCTTTGAATTCCGCCATAAAATGCATCGCATGTGATTACCAGGATCTTGTACCTCTACCTGGTGGTACATTTTTGAAATGTCGGCAGTCATCGCATATCGAAACTTTCGAAAACGGAGTAGAATTGTAAACAAGTCATCTTGGACGACTGGGCCCACCGTAAGCATATCGTTACGAGATTGACCAGTACTGGTTTTACATGACCCGTCAAAAACTACTCTTAGCTTTGTAGAGGTGCTCTCCGGCTTAAGAACACAATGATCAGGGAGAAAGTAGTGGTCGACACTGCGTTCATTTATTTTAATGGGTTGCATATGTCCCAATCTCAAGTAATCTTCCATGAATTTGCAGTACTGCTGTTTAATTTCGAATGATTTTAATAACTTGGATTCTAAAATAAAATATCTCCTTTTTGGCCGTTTCTAAAGGATCTCCTAATATGGAAGGGCTGCATCGAAAAGGTAGGTTTCTAGAAAAATGGGCTTCGCACTCCATTTCCTCAGATGTAGTACCTTCCACAACTGAAGTGTGATTTTCGATTTCCCAAAAGCGCTTAAGCAGGTTATCCAACGTATGGGATACATCTGAAGGGGGTGTAATGGCGATGTTGCATGTTTTCGAATTGACCTTAGTTTTTTAATTCCCCGAAACTATCCAACCGAAGACGGTTTTTGTAGTAAGGGTTCATCAATCCCATGTTTTAATTGTCCGACAGACAACAACTCAAAGAAATTGCTCGCGCCGATGAGAAGATCAATCCTCTGAGCCTTGTTATAACCAGGATCTGCTAACTTAATATCATCAGGGATGTCTAAATCCTTTGTATCGATATAGGAACTAGGTCGATTTTCTGTTATGTAAGGTAGTACGTAAGCTTTAAATGAGCTTGTATATTCATTAAAACGCGACTTCATTTGAATATTAACCTTAAATTTCAGGGAAGTATTGGATTTTCCGATTCCACTGACTGGCACGTTTACCTTTACCCTTTTGATACGTAACTGCTGACATAATCTCTCCGAAATAAAATTTAATTGCGAAGCAGAGTCTAGCAGGGCTCTGCATGATGTGTAAAAGGCAACACTATCTTTGATTTGTATGATCGCGGTTGCTAGGAAGACATGAAAGTCATCCGCTGTACTAGAGCCATTATTTGAACAAAGAGCTACTGATGGTTGTGCGTGACCCTGACCTTGCGAGGACTGTGGTACAAATATACGTTCAGGTTGAGCTTGAAGTGATGCTAGATTTGCTCAACCGGAGCCATATGGAGTAATGAATGAGGTATAGCAGAGCAAAAGCGACAACGGCTACATTTGCAGTTTTTGACACTGTATCCTGATCAAAGACAGTTTATGCATAAATTCAATCTTTTAACTTCATTAAAACGATTTATCGGAATTAAAGTAATAAAATTTGGACAATTATTAATTATATGGTCTGAATTATTGCAAATAGAGCAGCTATTTAGAGTTTTAGTAGTTATTAAGGTTGTTTTTCGAGCTTGATTAGTATTTCTTTTATGTTGGTTAACGAAATTTGTACTTGCCGGTTTGTTCCCAGTTGCAATAGTTGTTTGCGCCATGTTCTCCAATGTATGACAGCGTTTTCTCTATAAATAAAGAGAACTCATCCCAGAATGGAACTACGTCGCGCGGTGCTTCATCTCCCATTTGTTTCTTGAGACTGGTTCCAACTGCTGCGATATAAGATAAATAAGCAATCCTATCGTTCAGATTTCTCAGATAATAGATAGAACCCCTTTCAGCAGGCGGTAAATTATAAATATCATTAATGTGAGCCTGAAAATAAGTCTTTTATTATCATATCTTTTCTTTAATAATTCAATGGCCTTTTCATAATTTTCTGCTGTCATTTCTAACGATTGTATTGTGCGGAAAGCGCTTTCAGATAGCGTGGAACGCAGATTCTGAAATTTCTCGATATTTGACAATTCATCGTCATCATGCACTAATGTCTTGAACATAGAGAAAAAGTTCGGCCAATCTATTGTTTTTCCGGTAAATTTTGTAAGCTCTAACTGAGAAAGCCGGGCAGTTTTGCAATGATATGTTGCGAAAGAAAGTTGACTATCTGCCATTAATGACCTCCGCGGTCTTTTTTGTGATATGAATGTCAAAATTTTGCTTTCTATCCCGCAGTAGGTTTCTTCGAAGGCTTCCTTATTTCAACTTTAGCTTCGTCCTCATCAATATACTCAGTCTTCGACTGAACACTATTGAAGGTATTTAAATATCCTTCAGGAAGTCCAAGTCGTGTTTCTAGGTCAGCCAATGTTGTATTTGGCGCAGATTTCTCCACGTACGTTTTCATTTTGTTTGTCGGTCATGAACGCTTCCGCGCTGAACCTTTAATTCAGAAAGTATCTTTATAGTAGCGGGATCAGTTGAAGGAGCCATTATTATTACAATTGTGGCACTAATTAACTTGCTTGTTACTAATTTTCTGCCTGCTTAATAGCGGTTGCAATGGAACAATGTGATGACAACAAAAAATTCCGAAATTGAAATTTTACTTACTGCGATACGACTTACAGATTCTGATGATAAATAGCAATATAAAATTTCTTACGATCTGCTGTGTGAAATATTGACTGTCGAGGCGAATATCCCAAGTCACGTGCTGTGGCAATGACGATAATCACTGCATTCGATAAAAGGCTAAGCTTGCTTGCTTGCACGCTGTTTGTTTCTGTTGAATTGATCTAATTCCAACGATGCTGATGATGATTACAGATTATTTTTTTTATCGAATCGCTTTCGAGTGGTAGATGATGATGATGATGTAATCCACAGGCAATGATGATCGACACGAAATTTGTGATACGAGAGTATTAAAATGATACCAGTGTACTATCTGGTATTGAACGACCAAATGTTTTGTTAATCCAAGAGTTTGGATTAATTTACGAAATTGAAACGAGGCGAAAAATTGTAAGCGATACGAAAATTGTAGGTGATGCGAAAATTGTAGTGAACTGTAACGATGTGAATGAACGAGAGATTGACCGAAAGTGACATTTTTATTACAAAAATAGAAGGCAATAGTATGACAAAAAAAATACTACCAACATTGAAGTTTAAAGTTAATTTTATGATTAGGCTACGTTCAGAAATATTGCAAATTCAAATAATGGTGTTAGGTAGCTTTAGTTTTACAAATTCAGACACAATATTTATGAGAATTCTATCTTCTTAACCACTCATATCTCATCCAAAATCCCTTACCAAAAGTAGAAGATATTTTTGTATTAACCGGGGCCTACCATCAACGTTTAGTGTTGGGTATAAGCAGTGCACCTGCTAGTTTTCCGTCTTTAATGGATCGCATACTAATAGACATGAAAAATGTTTACTTTTATCTTGATGATATATTAATTGGGGCCTCATCAGAAGAAGAGTGCAAGAATTAGTTATTTGAAGTTATATTACGTCTGCAAAAGCATTACGTTAGAATTAATTTAACAAAATGTATATTTTAAATCACAAAGTGAATTACTTGGGTCACGCGTTGTCCGCAGACGGTATAAGGCCGAAAGAGATTAAGTAAGCGCTAGTTAATGCGCCAACTCCTAAAAATTTAGTTCAGCTCTAATCATATTTAGGATTACTTAATTATTAAAATATATTTCTACCCAAATTAGCAGTAGTAATTTAACCTCTATATAATCTATTGAAGAGAGAGAGAGAGAGTTCATTTGGGACGCACCTTGCGAAGAGGCGATTCGCAAATAGTAAAATGTTATTAGCATCAAACAACCTTCTGGAGTTTTATGACTCAGATAAACCCTTAATAGTAGTTACTGACGCAAGAACTTATGGAGTAGTTCTTATGTTAAAGTTGTAGAAAAACCGGTATTTTTTGCATCATGCACTCTTTCTAATACAGAACGTAATTATTCTCAATTACACCGTGAAGCTCTTTCCATCATCTTTGCACTTAAGAATTCCACAATTATTTATATGGCCAATCGTTTACAATATATACTGATCACCAAGCGCTTAAAGAATATTTAGCCCAAATAAAAATAATTTCCCTGTGGCTAGGCTACAAAGATGGGCAGTCATATTGTCTCAATATATATATATATATATATTTATATATTTTATTTTTGTGAAGATTCAAACATTAAATATACATTCATAAATTATTACTCCACAAGCGAACTTTTCATAAATTTAGAAGCAATGACGCAATTTGCAGAAGCCGATGATATTTTCAATAGAGTTCGTTCATACCTAAAACAGAAGTGGCATATAAAAATAACACAAAATATTGTGCCATACTTTTTAAAACGAAACAGTTTATGTACAGAAAACAATTGCTTTTTTTTATGCGCACCGGGTAGTAGTTCCAAAAGCACTTCAACTCAGAGTCCTTAGAGCTATATATCAAGGCATAGCACGTATAAAAATGTTGGCGCGGTCTTACGAGTGGTGGCCATCAATCGATGACGATATTACTTATTTTATGAACTCTTGCTCGTGTTACCATCAATGCTAAATCGTGAGCAGAAAGGGCAGTCAATATGGCCTGAAGCGGAATCACCCTTTCAAAGAATCCACCTTGACTTCTTCTACTACTCAGGAAAAATATTCCTAATCGTTGTTGATGCTTACAGTAAATTTAATGATATCAAGTTAATGCAGTCTACAAGTCGAAGTCAACTAGTTTTCGAAGTAGAAGAGAAATGTTAATTATTCGGATTACCTGACACCATAGTTAGTGATAACGGACCGCCATTTAATTACTTTGCATGGAAAAAGTATTGTAAAGAACATGATAAAAGAATACTGAAGTCACCCACAATCTAACGGTTAGTGAAAAAGCAGTACAAATGACAAAATCAGTTTTAAGGAAATTGTGTTTGGACAGGTATAGTCGATTAATCTTGCAAGCCAAAGTTACAAAGTTTTTGTTGACATATCGGAATACACCAAGCACAGTAACCTCTGACACCAATTGAATTGTTGCTTAGTTATAAACCAAATTATATTTTAGATTTTTTAAATAAGAAAAAGAATTTAAACGAACAATTTAATTATGAAGAAGAAAATTATATAATTTCAAAACATAAATGTGAAATTGTGAAGTACATATTTAAAGAGGGGGAAGAGAATATGTACAGAAATCATTACAAGAATTTTGTTATTCCATGCATAATAAGAAAAGTTGTTAGTAAAGTAACATATCTAACTGAAATAAAGGGATATATTCGATTTGTTCACGAAAACCAATTAAGGAAAAGGAATTTGCACGATAAATTTTATATATCTGATGTTAATTCTAATATATAACACAATCATCACTATCATAGTAATAAGTAAACAAAACAAAAAGTGGAACAAGTCAGGAATCGACCACTGTCAGCGATTTTCTTCAAACTTTGCGAATAACTTATAATTCGCTCGCAAATCACAAATATTACAATTATTTGTCACGGAAACTTACACTTTCCAAGCTATTTCACTTTTAAAATCACAAACTTTGCACTGCACGCCGCCATACAATTTGATAATAAATACTCTTCTTCTTCTTTTATGTAGCAAGGAAATACTGTTATTGGTGGTTATATATAAACCTTCCCAACACATTTGGGTTACCAGCATTGCGTTTTTTGAGGCCAGCCATTCCCTTTAACTCATACACGAAATCTGTCTATTTCTTTACTATTTTCGACACTCTCGAAGACCCACTTTTCGTCATCACAGCGAGCTGAAATTTAGCACACAGGTTCATGTCGCGTGACAATTGAATCTATCAAAATTTGAACCGGAAATTTCCATGGAAAACCCGGAAAATCGGGAAAAATCATTTGAAAATTTGGTACAAATTTGATTAGTGATAAATCCGTTTCAGGAAAAATGCAGTTTTCCGATTTTTCCGAAAAATTTTCCGGAATTTTCCGACTTTTCCGGATTTTTTTTCGAATTTTCCGAACAATTTTCCGACTTTTCCGGAAATTTTTCCGGCAAAAAGTTTTCTAAATTATGCAGGATAAAGTTCCCTATCAAGTGGCATTATTACTTTCTCTCCGACAATGGTGAAAACTTGCAGAAAAAATCGAGGAAAATTCATGAAATACGCTTTTCCAGAGGTTTTCCGACCAAGGAAGCGTTTGAGCGTTTTGCAACCTAAGAAAAAGATGTAGAGTGAAATAAGTTGCATAAAGTTGCTTTTGTGGAAAACTCCATGGAAAACCCGGAAAAGCGGGAAAATCATCGGATGATTAGTCATAAATCTGTTTCAGGAAAAATGCAGAGTTTTCCAATTTAGTTAACGTGAAAAAGGCAGAAAATAAAATAAGTAAAAAACGAGTTTCCAAACAAAACTGAGGCCAAGCCGCATGAAAAAGTTGAAAATAAACTTTTCTTCACACACAGAGGTGGACTCAGATTTTATTCGCTGACAATCACCGATATATTTCAGTATGATCAATCAGAGGTAATAAATGATTTGATTCATGAAGAGAAAGAATATTCAGGAGAAATGTCCCAATCAAAAAATCTGAGTCCACCTCTGTGTGTGAAGAAAAGTTTATTTTCTACTTTTTCATGCGGCTTGGACTCAGTTTTGTTTGAAAACTCGTTTTTTACTTATTTTATTATTCATTACGAGTATTCAATTGAGGTGTAATAGTCAGCATTTACTTAGAATGGAATAGAAAAACTTGTATTAAAGAAACATACACACACATGCAGGTAGGAACACACACACACACGCATACAGGGAGGCTGGCAGGGGCACACAGGCACACGCGCGCTTGTATGTGTGTGCCCGTGCCGGCTTGACTGTGTGTGTGTGTGTGTTTCTTTAATAAATGTTTCTCTATTCCATTCTAACTAAATGCTGCTTTACGGCACATCAATTGAATACTCGTAATGAATAAAAAAACACAAGGCTGGTAACCCGAATGATGGGAAGGTATGTATATACCCACCAATAAGAGCATTCCCTTGCTACTTAAAAGAAGAAGAAGAGTATTTATTATCAAATTGTATGGCGGTGTGCAGTGCAAAGTTTGTGATTTTAAAAGTGAAATATCTCGGAATGTGTAAGTTTCCGTGAAAAATAATTATGATATTTGTGATTTGCGAGCGAATTATAACTTATTCGCAAAGTTTGAAGAAAATCGGTGACAGTGGTCGATTCCTAACTTATTGCCAAAAAGTATTCCGGATTATTTAAGATAAGGCGATCAATTAGAAGTTAGAAACCGCCAGAAAGGTTTAGGGTAGCAGCATTTGTAAGTGTTGGGATTGCGCTCGGTCAGCACAAATCATAACTCATCAGTTATAATAGTGCCTGTCCGACGCAAAAAAATTCAAAATTCTCTAATTCCTTTCCCAACGCAATAAATCTCAATTTTATTTCGAAGTAAGCAATTTTTGTTTACTTCTACGCTTTCCACTTGACGTTCACATTCTTGCGAGAATCAAACTACATCGCGAGTCGAGCAAGATTTATACAAATCGTGGAGTCCAGCGTCTACAGTGAGCACAGTCGGTCGAGCCTCGCGTTTTGTCCGAGAATTTAATTAAAAAATTATTAAAATAAAGTTGTTCCAATTAAGGCAAAGTATGTGAAAACGGAATTAAACCTAAGAAAAAGTGTTAAACGTAAAGTTGTGCCAAATAAGGCAAAGTTGTAAAAACGGAATAATTTCAAAATAAATTCGAAGATTTCGCGTGAAATCGTGTGTTTTTTCTTTGATTAATTCATTTTCAGATAATCCAAAGATTTGGGAGACAACACATACCGTTGTATTTGAATATAGAAGGTAATGGACTCCACCTGCACGCTCTCCACCCCGTAAGGTAAGTACGGCGGGAGGTTATAACACTGGTGGCAGCGGTGTGGGATTTTCTGAGGGAATTCAAAATCATTTCCACAACTTTTATAGGAGATATAACCACTTCATTGGAGGAAAGCCAGACTCCTTTTTTTTCAACCTTTTCGCAAACTGCTGGCAAAATTATATCACTGCTGACAGAATTCATCGCATTGGAATCAATCTTTTACACGCAGCTTATTTTGAAGTCCAGCAATTAAGAGAAAACGTAATTGCACCAGGGAATTACAAGTAATTACTACTGTTGTTTTTGATATTTATTTGATATACATATGAATATATGTATATTACAATAATATGTTTTTATCCAGTTTCATAAAATATATACATAAAATTCTATTATTCGCCTAAAATTAAAAAACTTGTTTTAGATCTCTACAAGAAAAAGTGTTTGATAAAAAAATCAGAAATATTGTCACTTTAAATCCTTACAAAAACACAGCGTGATTGTAAAATCAGAAATTGTCTATCTTAAGCTCTCTCGTAAAAAGGTGCGCGATTATCAATCGGAAATATTTGTATTGAATTTCTACATAAAGGATGTGTGACAACTCAATCAGAAATACTTTCTTTAGATTTTATACAAAAAGTGTTTGATAGATAAGTCAGAAGCAATTGCTTTAAATCTGATAAAATTAACGTAAGAAGTGTTAAAATATTTTCTTTAAGTTTCAACCACAAATGAATGAGTTTCCATTTTAAACTATTAGTACATATAAAGTGTTCGATATTCAAATAATTTTCGTTAACTTGTACTTTACAACAAATAAAAATGGTACCTTCTTCCTGCGATGACTGCTACGAGACTTTGTTTGAATGTATTACTCGTGTAATTTAATTTTATTTTAAGAATTTTTTTTAATATACACATAAAAGGAAATTTGTTTTGCCTTGTTTGATAGTGGACCAAAAATATTTGCTTCAATTTTGCCGCGGAATATGTACAACGGATTGAACAAACGCTTATTTTCTTTGTCTTTCCGTATATAATAAGTGAAAAAGATACCTTTTCCTTGGGATTACGAAAATTAGATTTTTGCGTTGAGAAAAACTTATTCAGTGAAGTGAGATGAAATACATTTGATATTGTCCTGACTGGCGAATTTGATTCATTGGATAGACTTCTATTTCATGTCCACCTCGTTTTTGCCATTCCAATTTTATTCAACGCTGAATAGTGAGAGTTACAGAATAGTGAATTGAGTGATTCGTGGTACCCATTCTTGCCCTATAAATTTGAATGAAGAAAATGAGTTCTCAGTATCTATGAGTATGGGGGGGGGGGGGGGGAGTTCAAGTCGACCACATTAGTGCGGTGAAGGTACAACAATTTTCTTTTAGTTGCCTTTTAGCAACTGGTGTAGATTGTCAAAGATAGAACTCTCAAACGTTAATAGTGGGACTTATTGTGCCCGTGCTTTGTAATTTTTTTTGATTTTCTTAATCTTCAACCTTCCGACAGCTCACTGAGGGATAGGTGAAAATTGTCATTGTGATATTCAGTATATTACGTGCGATACGAAATCGCATAGTTTTTGAGTTTTAAACATAGAAAGAATAACAACTCGAAGTCAAGCCGGAGTGTTACGCCGGTTTGCTGAGTTACCTTTTCATTTGGACTTAGAAACTGAAAATTTGAGATGACGGAGGTCAAGATTTCCCTGTCCTGATCCCAAACTTTGATGTGAATCCAAGTGAGTTGGAAAAATTTATTGCTTCTGGCAACATACTATTCTTGTCAACAAAAAATGATAAGGAACAGACCCTCTTCCTTCACTTTGTCAAAACCAAATTCCAGGGACCCGCATTTCAGCTGGTCCAGTACAAAACTTGTGCCAAATGGGACGATTTCGCGCAAGAATTTAAAAACAGCTTCGGAGAAGAAAAGTCCAGAACAGCAATACAAAATGATGAAATAGCTCAGACAAGTCAGTCGTACAAAGAGACTATCAGAGAATTCGGAGATAGACTAATCCGTTAGCTGATGAACCTGAATTCAGCCACGTATTCTTGCATTGAAGATGATAGGGTACGTGAATTCCTTATAAAAGAGAATCAGAAGCTATTGGTGCAAGCGTTCGAGGATGGCTTGAGAAGCCACAGCTTGAAATTATTAGTAAAGGCACATGGCACAGATGACTTGAAAAAGGCGATAGGCTTTGCTGACAAGAAAACCCCACAGCTAGAAAATTATACAGCCCAAATGGCCCAACCATCAAAACCTTTTGCTAGGCGAGCACCCACCTGTCAGCTATGCAACCGCGAGGGTCTTACGCGAGATACTTGTTTCCGAAACACTAACTTGCCCAACTTTGCACCTAGGCAAATTAAAAGAGAATTACAGCGTATCACTTGTAGTTATTGCAAAAAACCCAATCACAGCATGCAAAATTAGCGACAGCGATTAGCATTAGCGATTAGTTCCCAATTCTCCCAAAACAACTCTTATAGAGGAGAATTACAACAAAACTGGAACTACACACCAGGTTACACCAACCAAGTTTATAACACTGGTGGCAGCCGATATAACGTTGATAGAAACGAGACTGTAAATCCTAGTCTCCATCACAATGTCCATAACGTACCAAAGCAAGTAACTAATAGAGCGGAAGGAAAACAGCGAGCGAAAAAATCTCAAGGTTTTCATATTACAGAATTTTCGGAATCGGGAAACGAAGTTTTTCGGAAGAAGCCTATCGGCACCTCGTCCCGAATCTTGCACTCAGCCGATGTTCACATTCAGGACATTTAAATAAACCTTAGGTTATAAAAGTGTCACTTGGTATAAATCATAGTGGCACTACAATCTGTGTTCCCTACAGTCTTCAACAAAACCTTATTTATCATTTCTCATCGACAATGGTGCCGATATTAGTCTGGTGAAATTTGAACCAAATATTGGAAATATTGACGCCAGGGTGGAGACTTGTGCAATTTCAACCATCACAGGAGAATCAGTAGCAACTCAGGGAATATTTATGGGAACGCTAGAATTCCCAAGTCAAGGGCACAACCCTTGTTTGCAGCACCCATTTCATATATATTTCTTTTTAAGTACTCTATAAACTTTTTGAACTGCTTTTCTTTCAATGAATCGTCGATATCTGTAGAAAATGCATTTTCCCACTTTTTTAATGCCAGATGTTTGCATTTGTCAAAATTATTGGACAATAATATGACTACGTCTTTTTCCCGGCGATGGAATATCAAAAAAATACCCTGTAAATAATACGAGGGATATTAGTGGTGACATACAGGGTTAATTCAGAAATTGAAGTCAGAAATTATTGAGTTGATTGCTCTAAGCTGGATATCTGTATATATCTAATCTGTGCTGATATTGTCTTAAAAGACAATCCAAGTCCAATCTTTCATGCCGCATATAATGTTCCATACAAACTCCGCGATGAAGTTGAAATAGAATTGAATAGATTAGTAAACGAAAAAATTTTAATTCCTGCCGAGTCTAGCCACTGGCAAGCACAATTGTGACAGTTTCTTAAACAGACGGAAACATTAGAATTCATGTGGACTGTAAAAACTACGATTAACAAGTGCATTGAAACCAAATAACTATTATCCCTTACCAAAACTAGAAGATATTTTTGCATTAACTGGGGCCTACCATCAACTTTCCGTTACAAAAGAATCACATCAGTTACTAGTAATTAATACTTTAAGGGACTTTTTTCCTTCAATAGTTTAGTGTTCGGTATAAGCAGTGCACCTGCTAGTTTTAAGTCTGTAATGGATCGCATACTAATAGACATGAAAAATGTCTACTTTACCTTGATGATATATTAATTGGGGCCGCATCAGAAGAAGAGTGCCAGAATTAGATATTTGAAGCTATATCACGTCTGCAAAAGCATTACGTTAGAATCATTTTAACAAAATGTTTATTTTTAAATCACAAGTGAATTACTTGGGTCACGCGTTGTCCGCAGACGGCATAAGGCCGAAGGAGAATAAGTAAGCGCTAATAAATGGGCCAGCTCCTAAAAACTTAGTTCAGCTCGAATCATATTTAGGATTACTTAATTATTAAAATATATTTCTACCCAAATTAGCAGTAGTAATTTAACCTCTATATAATCTATTGAAGAGAAAGAGAGAGAGTTCATTTGGGACACACCTTGCGAAGAAGCATTCGTAAATAGTAAAATGTTATTAGCATCAAACAATCTTCTGGAGTTTTATGACTCAGATAAACCCTTAATAGTAGTTACTGACGCAAGTCCTTATGGAGTAGTACTTATGTTAAAGGTGTAGAAAAACCGGTATTTTTTGCATTATGCACTGTTTCTAATACAGAACGTATATATTCTCAATTACACCGTGAAGCTCTTTCCATCACCTTTGCACTTAAGAAATTCCACAATAAGAAATATTTAGCCCAAATAAAAATAATTTCCCTGTGGCTAGGCTACAAAGATGGGCAGTCATATTGTCTCAATATATTTACAAATCGTTTCGTAAAGGATCGAAGATGGCTCACATAGATTGCCTTTCGAGACTGCCTTTATGTGAAGATTCAAACATTAAATTCATTCATAATTCATAAATTATTACTCCACAAGCGAACTTTTCATAATTTTAGAAGCAATGACAAAATTTGCAGAAGCCGATGACATTTTCAATAGAGTTCGTTCATACCTAAAACAGAAGTGGCATATAAAAATAACACAAAATATTGTGCCATACTTTTTAAAACAAAACAGTTTATGTATAGAAAATAATTGCATTTTTTATGCGCTCCGGGTAGTAGTTCCAAAAGCACTTAAACTCATAGTCCATAAAGCTATATATGAAGTCATAGCACGTATAAAAATGTTGGCGCGGTCTTACGAGTGGTGGCCATCAATTGACGACGATATTACTTATTTTATGAACTCTTGCTCGTGTTACCATCAATGCCAAATCGTGAGCAGAAAGTGCAGTCAATATGGCCTGAAGCGGAAACACCCTTTCAATGAATTCACCTTGACTTCTTTTACTACTCAGGAAAAATATTCCTAATCGTTGTTGACGCTTACAGTAAATTTAATGATATCAAGTTAATGCAGTCTACAAGTCGAAGTCAACTAGTTTTCGAAGTAGAAGAGATATGTTAATTATTCGGATTACCTGACACCATAGTTAGTGATAACGGACCGCCATTTAACCCGTTTGGCCCCACGGTTGCGTTTTCGCAACATGTGAATTTGTACTGCCTGTGTACTTACAGACATAAAGTGTGTTACATACTTTTCCACGTTTTTGAATATGGAACATATTTGCTACTATTTGCTAAAAAAAACTTTTACAGAAGTATTGGTTAACGGCAAAACAAAATTAAAACATATGAGTATGATCAGCGTGTTTTTGACGAGTGCGTAAAAATAATTAAAATATTAAGTTAAGCTGCAGAGTTTAAGTGAAATTTCTGCATAATCCGCTAATACAAATAACACTGCATATTTGAGTTCAAATGCAAGTTTGTGTCATTAGCTGTTGAACACAGCTGAAAATAAATAAAAAATATAAAATACAATATATACAATAATTGCTACTTCCCTATTTCCTGAATTCCTCTTCAGTCAGCAAATGCCTCCTATACATCTATGCAGCATCTGAAATAAGAAAAAACATATAAAGTAGTTCAATATAATTAACGCCAGCAAAGATATAAAAAAAATTACAAACAAATATATAGGTACATGCAAACTGCCAAGAAACAAATTTCTTGGCAGTACAACCAACACTACATGCAAACATAAACATTGGGATTTCTTAGCGAAGTTCATGTTTTCTGCACAATAAACATTTGCAAACCATGCATTTATGCTTAAATGTGCAAAATACATAAATTTGCAGAATCCATATACATTATTATTAGTGAAATTCAACAATTGTTGCCATTGTTGACATTTCACTAACAATTTTTTCAACATAAATTTTCGCATAATTTGCATGATTCTTGCAAATTATGCACAGGCAAATCACTAAATAACATTTATAGAATATATAAATCAACTTACCTTAATAATTAATCCATTTGTTGAGGAGAAATCCATTCAAATAACACGACACTTCACTATTGAAAATCCGCGAACCGAACTGTCACTACGACTACGTAAATAATCAATTTTACGAAGTTGGCCGCGCTCTACCTGTTGGCAATAGTTAGAAAACGCGAAATTGCCCAGGTAATAAAATATTTATAAAAAAAAGTAATTTTAATTCCAATAATGAGTGGGAAAGAGAACGATGTGGAAACGAGACAGAAGAAAATTCGTGAGAGAATTTATGTTCCACACCGGAAATCATCATAGTATGATAGGGAGCGGCCATATTGATAAATTTTAGAAAAATTGAAATATTTCAATAAATCAATTAGGAAAAATTATGGATAATTAAAAATAAATTAATTCACATAATTTAGAAAATTTTGACATTACAGCATGGATTTACAATGTGCAAAAAATATATGAAATTTGCATTTTTTCATGTGGAACTTGTCCGAAAATGGCGGCTCGGACATTATAAAAAGGAGGTGCTCCCTAACTAAACTCTCATTAGTTTGACAGCGATCGTAAATGCAACCTCGCATAGATCTAGTGTTCTTCAAAGTGGAAAATTATTCATTAGTGAAAATAACTTCAAAATCTTTCTAGCATAAATCAACGTGCCAAGCAAGGTACAGTATTTACATGCTAAGTAAAGATTGTAGCAGCAATTTAATTTCTGTGGTGTTGCAGGTTTTGGTGAAATTCTAGGCTAAGTATTTTTTTTATACATTTTTTGTTAAAAATATATTTGGTGGCAGACATTTTAGTTTTAGGTTTTTCAACATAGCGTTTAACTCATGCAAGCTAAGCATATTAGACGTTTCATGTGAAAAAACAAAGTAGAATTAATTAATATTAAGAGTGATGTGAATTATATTAAGAAGAACTAATAATAATAGACAGTGAATTTTCAAATATAAGTGAAATTGGTGAAAATCTGAGGTATAAAATTGAGCATGTGTCATGTTACGACACCTCAAGAACACATGCCTACAGATAATTAATTAAATTAATTAAGTACATTTGAAGTGAAAAAATTAAAATAGAATTCAGATTAACGTAAAATAAGGAATTTTTGCTCAATAAAGTAACAGTAAACACAAGCTCACATATCTTGTCATTTTAACATACCCGCTACACTAACCTACCCAAAATGCAGTAATATAGCTGTAGTGTTCAATTACCGCTACATTACACAACATTTTTTGGTGGTTCCATCCAGGAATGTGTGCCTGTTTACTGTTGCAATTGACAATAATTCAGTTACGATTAAATTAGTCAAGCAATTCTTACTGTTATTGTGCTGAGACCTGCCAGTTTTTAAGAAGTTTTCAAAATTAATTGATAACTGTGCTGAGACGTGGCAGTTTTTAAGAAGTTTACAAAATTAATCGATAACTGTGCTGAGACGTGGCAGTTTAAGAAGCTTTCAAAATTAATTAGACGTGGCAGTTCTAATAAACATATTGAAAATTCTACTACAATTACTGAACTTACATGTCAGTAACTCGTGATAACTATTTAATTAAATAAATTAAACAGAATTTACGGCAACAAATTGCTTAAATTCTAAACGTCAATTGGTCAAACGTGACATTAAGTTTCTTCTACTGATTTTATAATTTATTCCACATTTGGCTTTAAAATTAAGTTACTTTCAATACTTTATCAGTTAACCCATACGGTCAATTAACGATAAGTAGGGCATAAATTACCATGGAGTTAGTAGAAAATTAATCCTCACGGTCAATCGAAAATGGAAAGAAAACGAACCTTGTTAAACGAACGCAAGGTTTTTACGAGTCCAAAATGACAGAGTTGAAGAAACTCTGGGAAGTATATAGTGATACAGATATGGCAATCAATCAAGCTTTATTAGAAAATTCTGATGAAAACCCACATGACTATCTAGCGCAAGATAATTATGGTAAGATAGAGTTAAAATACTCCGAATATCTGGGAGAAGTAGTAGAAGGATTGCGGAAATTCGTTCCAGCTACTGAAACATCAAGCTCGGGACAATTACCTATTCACTCAACAACTGTTGTTCAACAGGAGTCATTCCTTCCGCGAATTCAGTTGCCCAAGTATAACGGCAACTACGATTTATGGCGATCGTTTCATGATCTATTTATTTCTCTTGTTCATGACAATACAAAGCTAACACAGTTCAAAAGCTGCATCATCTGAAATCTTGTTTAGTGGGTGATGCTGAGAAATTGTTGCGGCACACCCCAGTAACAAATGAAGATTACATGCCAGCATGGAACAAGTTAAAGGCTAGATATGAGAACAAGAGAATTTTAGTTAATCATCAATTAAAGGTTTTGGTAAACCAAGCCAAACTAAATGCAGAGTCTGCTAAAGGACTCAAGTCAATAATTGATACAACAGACGAATGTATCCAACAATTACAAAGTTTAGAAGTTGATACGACATCATGGATGTACTTCTAATACATCTGTTAGTACAGAAATTACCTTTCATTACCCTCAAATTGTGGGAAGAAGAGCAGGGAGGCACACAAGAACTCCCAACATTTAAGTCATTTAAGCAGTTCTTAAATACACGTTTAAGAATTTTAGAATCGTTAGCAGATAGTCTAGTTAAGTCCACACCACATCACAAACCAAACGCCACACCAGACGTGACAAAGTCATATCACGTTACAAATGAATTTAAATACGCAGCATGCAATGCCAGGCATTACCTCCAAAAGTGTCCGAAGTATCAAGCGATGGACATACCATCCAAATATCAGATATTGAAGGCATCAGGTCGGTGCTCAAATTGCTTAGGAATTCACCACTTAAATAATTGCACTAGCAAATTTAGATGTCTGAAATTCAATAGGAGACATCATAGCACCCTTCATGAAGAACACAATAAGGAAAAACCCAAGTCCTCAGCTGTTCATAATGAGCATAAGTCAGCACATGACAAGGTTAGATTGAGCTCAAGTCAAGCTAATCAATCTAGCTCCTCACAGGAAAGCTTTTCCCGGTTACAAGCAGTCAACAATACTGATGGCTTAAACACTAGTCATAACTTCGTAACCCGAGAAAGTCACAATGCTCTACTAGCAACTGCATTAGTAGTAGCACAAACAAAAAGCGGAAAACCTTATATTCTACGATGTCTGATAGATAGTGGCTCGCAATCATCTTTCATCACGGAGGAAGCTTGCAGGAAATTAGGAGCAGTACAAAGCCCAATTGCAGTCTCAATCACAGGCTTAAACACTAGCCATACAGCCATCTCAAGGCACCAAACAATACTCTCTCTTCGGCCTCGAACAACGAGATCTACAGCAGTATTAGAAGAAAACTTTCTAATACTTAAGAACATTACAGATCCTCTGCCTTCTAGAATAGTGTCTAAAAAGGAATGCGCGAAGCTAAAGAAACTGCAACTCGCAGATCCCACATTCTGGAAACCGGGAAGGATAGATGCATTATTAGGAGCAAGAGTTTATGCTCAAATATTGCGAAACGGTATTCGGCAAGGAACAAATACGACTCCTACAGCAGTCAACACAATATTTGGTTGGATTTTGCTAGGGTCTAGCATAGATGATGCAGCGCACAAAACGTCATCATTTACAGTCACAACTGATGATGTGGCTCTTCAACTCAAGAAGTTCTGGGAAACAGAAGAATTTCCCACAAACCCCATTCTTAAAAAAGAAGACAAAGAATGTCTACAGAGTTATCAACTCAATCACCAGCGTCTGCATAATGGAACTTATCAAGTTAAGTTACCTTTTGTAAACGACGAGAACCCTACTCTGGGGCAATCGAGAATACAAGCAATCAAACGCTTTCAAGGAATTCAACGACAATTAGCCAGAAATCCAGACTTGAAAGTTGAATATGAGAGATGTTTGGACGAATATCTCTTGTTGGGTCATATGGAGGAAATACCTCCGCCCAATATCAATCAGCCCCATTATTATATACCACATCATGCCGTTGTGAAGGAAAGCACGACAACAAAGGTGAGAGTAGTATTCGATGCCTCAGCTAAGACGTCGAATGGCAAATCCCTTAATGAGTATCTACTAAAGGGCCCAGTTCTGCAACCTAAACTGTTCGCCACGTTGCTCAACTGGCGCAAATATAAAATCGCTATGAACGCAGACATTGAAAAGATGTATCGCATGATCACCATGCATCCCGATCACCGAACATTGCAGCGAATCATTTGGAGACATCCTAAAACGAAGGAGATTCAAGATTTTCAGCTGAACACGGTGACATTTGGAACGGCGTCAGCGCCATACTTAGCTATTCAGACGCTACAACAGTTAGCAAATGATGAACAGCAAAGATGGCCTTTAGCTTCTACGGTTACAACCACGGATTTTTATGTGGATGATCTCCTGACTGGAGCTGACAATCTTACTGACGCCAAACACTTATTAAATCAGCTAATAGGTATGATGAAATCTGGAGGATTCAATCTCAGGAAATGGACAAGCAACAGTTCAGAGTTGTTAAGCCATCTTCCTGCAGAGCAACGTGAATTCACAGAAACACTAACAATCACAGACCAGGAATCTGTAAAAACACTAGGAATTCGCTGGCATCCTAAACTGGATAGTTTTTTCCATTATAACCAAACCATGGACAGTTCATGCCAAGGTAACGAAACGAACCATTCTGTCTGACATCGCATCACTGTACGATCCTTTAGGCTGGCTGGCACCAGTGGTAGTCACAGCCAAGGTGCTCATGCAAGCACTATGGATCACAGGATGTGCATGGGACAACAAGGTATCGGAGATAATAGAACAACAATGGAATAAGTTTAAACGTAACTTAACATGCATAGAAAAGATACAAATCCCTAGGTGGATCAACTATTCATCTGAGGCAAGCATCCAATTACATGGTTTTTGTGATGCGTCTACAAAGGCCTTTGCAGCTGCCGTTTATTTACGGGTAGATGATCAGAACGGCTTAATTCATACCAACTTGCTTACTGCAAAGACTAGGGTAGCTCCAATTAAGCCAACAACAATTCCTAGATTAGAGCTTAATGGAGCTCTACTACTTGCACGACTGCTTTAGGCTACACTTGAAGATATGCGCCTATATCATGTGCCAATCTTCACCTGGACAGACTCAACAATTGTCTTGCAATGGATCAAGGAACATCCAGCCCGATGGAAAATCTACGTAGCAAACCGCGTCGTCGAAATACAAGACGTTGTACGCTTCGAACAGTGGCGTCACATATCCACAAAACACAATCCGGCAGATTTAGCCTCCAGAGGTGTTCCTGCAGCAGATTTAACCAGTAATCATTTATGGTGGCATGGACCATCATGGTTAGCTGAAGAACAGGACAACTGGCCGAAATTTAAGGACATTTCGGAACAAACAAATTTAGAAGCTAAAGAACTTCCTACAGTAAGTTTTTTAGCGAAATTAGAAAACAACCTTCTTTTACGATATTCGTCGTATACTCGCCTTGTGCGAATTGTAGCAAACATTCAACGTTTCATACACAATTGTCGGCATCCGCAAACGAAATTCGTTCAAGCTTTCACTGTGCAGGAATGGAATAATGCTGAAGTAACAATATTAAAACTCGTACAACAAACTGCGTTCGCAGAAGAGTATAAGAATATGTTGGGCAAGAAACCATTGTCACAACATAGCAAATTAATCAAGCTCAATCCATTTCTGGACAACAACGGTCTAATACGATTAGGTGGTAGACTTCTGAATGCAACATTGCCATATAATAGGAAGCACCCAATCATCTTACCACGTGATCATCACGTTACACTAATACTAATTGATAAACTACATGTAGATACTCTGCATGGCGGTCCATCACTAGTTCTCAGCACTAGTCGAGATAGATTTTGGATCTTGGATGCACGACGTCGAATTACCAGTCGAATACATAAGTGCATTATCTGTTTTAAACATCGCACTACAACAAGAACCCAATTAATGGGAAATCTACCAACGTCTCGAGTGAACATAACGAGACCGTTCCTTAACGTAGGAATTGATTATGCAGGACCTGTAATAATAAAAGCATCAAACCTACGAAATGCAAAATTGCTGAAAGCATACTTTTGCATCTTCATTTGTATGGCCACAAAGGCGGTACATCTGGAGTTGGTATCAGATCTCACATCTGAAGCATTCCTCGCTGCATTAAAACGATTTGTAGCACGAAGAGGATTGTGTAGTGACATATACTCAGATTGTGGCACCAACTTCATTGGAGGAAAAGCGATTTTGACAAGGATTTGCAAGCAGCAATTAAAGGTGCAACTCCAGTAGCAGCACAATATCTTGCCTCCAAGCAAATCAATTGGCATTTTAATCCTCCAGCCTCTCCACACTTTGGAGGGATATGGGAAGCTGGAGTAAAGGCAATAAAGTACCATTTACGCCGAACATTACAACACTCCAGATGCACATTCGAAGAATACACTACAGTCCTGGCTCAGGTTGAGGCATGTCTAAATTCTAGACCGCTATGCTACGTGAGAAATGATCCAGAGGATTTACTTATCCTCACACCCGGACATTTTTTAATAGGCCAAGCACTTAATGCCATTCCAGAGCCAGACTATACACATGAAGCAATACTACCTTCCAAGCGGTGGAAGTACATACAACTATTATATAAACAATTTTGGGATAAATGGTCAAGGGATTACTTGAACCAATTGCAAAATCGACCCAAATGGTATACAAGACAACCAAATATTCAAGTAGGGGACGTGGTACTTGTAAAACACGATCAGATGCCACCCACAAGTTGGTTAATGGGCATAATCGAACAAGTGCATCCAGGGACAGATGATCTGGTTCGGGTAGTCAAGGTCAAAACGCGAAACGGTAGTTTTTTACGACCAATTGCAAAAATTAGTCCGCTACCATTAGCTATAGATTAACTACCTGTTCTTAGTGTCGTCATGTGTCTGTCCTTTTGTGTACTACTGTTGGCTGAGGGTTGTGTTCTATTCACGTTACGCCATACTAACTGGTTGCCATTTCAGATGTCATTCACCTACGAACAGGATGATACATTATATATTCTGGAGGACATTTATTTTAGCCCACCAGGAAGCCCGGAGCGGAGGATGTTGCGTGACCCGGGATGTGATGTTTTTGGCAGACCCAGGCCGGAGTTGGCCCACGAATTGGCTTCAGGAGTTCAAGAAGAAGTTGTAGGAGCTAGAGAAGAAGTTGCCAGAATCAAAGGAGAGCCATCCACGAGCGCAGAAGCTAAGGATTTAACTACGACTACAAACTTACCGTTTGTAGCCCCAACTCCTTTTACGGATCCACACCCGGATCAGACAGTGGTGGTTCTGCTGACCACGAACATAAATTAGTTCGAAATGAGGATGAACAATAGTTTTCAAAAATTTCGAACGCGAGAAGGCGTAGATATATATTTACCACGATACGTATTGCAGCGTATCAACGTGAGAGCCATACAGCAGCGAAGGAATCGGGAAAAATTCATCAATTTACCTGACAAGTATCACGTTAAACTAAAGGTTAACAAGGACGGAACGTTGATATTCCATCATTGCCACAAGAGAGGTATACGCAAAATAAAGGAAGCTTTGGTTGAACAAACTGTTCAACGGGGGGGGGAGTATGTTGAACACAGCTGAAAATAAATAAAAAATATTAAATACAATATATACAATAATTGCTACTTCCCTATTTCCTGAATTCCTCTTCCAGTCAGCAAATGCCTCCTATACATCTATGCAGCATCTGAAATAAGAAAAACATATAAAGTAGTTCAATATAATTAACGCCAGCAAAGATATAAAAAAAAATTATAAAAATATATAGGTACATGCAAACTGCCAAGAAACAAATTTCTTGGCAGTACAACAACAACACTACATGCAAACATAAACATTGGGATTTCTTAGCGAAGTTCATGTTTTCTGCACAATAAACATTTGCAAACCATGCATTTATGCTTAAATGTGCAAAATACATAAATTTGCAGAATCCATATACATTATTATTAGTGAAATTCAACAATTGTTGCCATTGTTGACATTTCACTAACAATTTTTTCAACATAAAATTTTCGCATAATTTGCATGATTCTTGCAAATTATGCACAGGCAAATCACTAAATAACATTTATAGAATATATAAATCAACTTACCTTAATAATTAATCCATTTGTTGAGGAGAAATCCATTCAAATAACACGACACTTCACTATTGAAAATCCGCGAACCGAACTGTCACTACGACTACGTAAATAATCAATTTTACGAAGTTGGCCGCGCTCTACCTGTTGGCAATAGTTAGAAAACGCGAAATTGCCCAGGTAATAAAATATTTATAAAAAAAAAGTAATTTTAATTCCCATAATGAGTGGGAAAGAGAACGATGTGGAAACGAGACAGAAGAAAATTCGTGAGAGAATTTATGTTCCACACCGGAAATCATCATAGTATGATAGGGAGCGGCCATATTGATAAATTTTAGAAAAATTGAAATATTTCAATAAATCAATTAGGAAAAATTATGGATAATTAAAAATAAATTAATTCACATAATTTAGAAAATTTTGACATTACAGCATGGATTTATAATGTGCAAAAAATATATGAAATTTGCATTTTTTCATGTGGAACTTGTCCGAAAATGGCGGCTCGGACATTATAAAAAGGAGGTGCTCCCTAACTAAACTCTCATTAGTTTGACAGCGATCGTAAATGCAACCTCGCATAGATCTAGTGTTCTTCAAAGTGGAAAATTATTCATTAGTGAAAATAACTTCAAAATCTTTCTAGCATAAATCAACGTGCCAAGCAAGGTACAGTATTTACATGCTAAGTAAAGATTGTAGCAGCAATTTAATTTCTGTGGTGTTGCAGGTTTTGGTGAAATTCTAGGCTAAGTATTTTTTTATACATTTTTTGTTAAAATATATTTGGTGGCAGACATTTTCGTTTTAGGTTTTTTCACATAGCGTTTAACTCATGCAAGCTAAGCATATTAGACGTTTCATGTGAAAAAACAAAGTAGAATTAATTAATATTAAGAGTGATGTGAATTATATTAAGAAGAACTAATAATAATAGACAGTGAATTTTCAAATATAAGTGAAATTGGTGAAAATCTGAGGTATAAAATTGAGCATGTGTCATGTTACGGACACCTCAAGAATACATGCCTACAGATAATTAATTAAATTAATTAAGTACATTTGAAGTGAAAAAATTAAAATAGAATTCAGATTAACGTAAAATAAGGAATTTTTGCTCAATAAAGTAACAGTAAACACAAGCTCACATATCTTGTCATTTTAACATACCGCTACACTAACCTACCCAAAATGCAGTAATATAGCTGTAGTGTTCAATTACCGCTACATTACACAACATTAGCTAATTTCTGTTATTTTAATGAGAATGTTAGATGTTGCGAAAACGCAACCGTGGTACTAAACGCTAACTTTTCTCTCTATGGATATGTCAAGACAGTACCGTTCTTTTCAAAAAAGCGTCACGGAAATCGAAGCCTGCATCGATGAAAAGCAGGACATTTCTAAAGCTGACATCGTTATTTTACCTATAGAGGAATATGGTGGAATCAATGAAAAAGCAATCTCGGAAAATAATTAGGGTGAGGGAGTTGTTGGTGAGTATAAGTTTCCTCAGATATCCGACTGGGATACAGATGACGAAATACCCCTTTCCTATTTGAAAATCTAGACGTCACGTAACGTGCAACGAGAAACAAGCTGGGGGTAATGAATTTAAGAATATTTCAGTCAATAACGAGTTTCAGGAAAGACAGAAATTCAACCGTTCCTTATTTCATCATACCACTTGAGCTTTTCGAAATGTTTTTCACCGAGGGTGTATATAATCTAATAATAGACCAAAAAAATATATATGCTGCTCAGAAAAGCTACCAATTTGCCCTTACCCTCCCATACTAGAAATGATTTCTTGGAATTTTGGTGATTTTTGGCCACCATACCGACCCCCAAGGGAAAACTGTACTGGTCTAATACTCCTGCCTTTGATTTTAAAGTAATTAGAAACGCGATGACCAGGAATATATATTACAACAGAAATTCAAATATGAATCTCCCCAATAATGACCCCATAGACCATTATGATAAATTTTATAAAGTGAGGATTTACCACAATCTAATTTCCAAGAATTGTTTCAAGTTTAGTTTGGAAAATTTTCGTACCTCTTATCGATATCTATGTCACTCTAGCATGGTCGACATAGCTCCAAAATGTTCATAAATATGAAACCTTTCACTTTGGATATAAGCTTTGGCGTTTAGCATCATCCACAGGATATTAATTTATATTTTTCGAATATAGCGACAAAAGGGAGGCATTCGGTGTTACTGAAAACGTCGTTAGACATTCAAGAGAAAAGTCAAAGATATCAATTTGAAAAACCCGAAAATCGACGATGGTAAAATAAAGCGATGTCGAGTATGAAGAAACGTGTTCAAGGAATAGGATTGATATACACTTACACGTTAAATGTGCTCAAAAGTTTCACAAAAAGAAATAAATTTTTTTTTCTATAATTTTGCATACAAGTTTTTTTTTAAATTAAAAACGACGTATTTTTGAGAAATTATTGAAATGCTTTTTTTATACCGTTTTGTACCACGGTTGCGTTTTCGCAACGTATCAAATCTTCTAAACCACCCGGTCAATATTGATAAAGCTGGTTATTTACATATATTTCACTAAAAATATAAAATTCAAGAAGTTTGGTCAAAATCGCTCAACGGGGACGGTATGCGGAGCGAAACGGGTTAATTACTTTGAATGGAAAAAGATACTAAAGTCACCCACAATCTAACGGGTTAGTGAAAGAGCAGTACAAATGACAAAATCAGTTTTAAGGAAATGTTGTTTGGACAGGAATAGTCGATTAACCTTGCAAGCAAAAGTTACAAAGTTTTTGTTGACATATCGGAATACACCAAGCAAAGCAACCACTGAAACACCAATTGAATTGTTGCTTAGTTATAAACCAAACTATATTTTAGATTTTTTAAATAAGAAAAAGAATTTAAACGAACAATATAATTATGAAGAAGAAAATTATATAATTTCAAAACATAAATGTGAAATTGTGAAGTACATATTTAAAGAGGGGGAAGAGAATATGTACAGAAATCATTATAAGAATTTTGTTATTCCATGCATAATAAGAAAAGTTGTTAGTAAAGTAACATATCGAACTGAAATAAAGGGATATATTCGATTTGTTCACGAAAACCAATTAAGGAAAAGAAATTTGCACGATAAATTTTATATATCTGATGTTAATTCTAATATATAACAAAATCATCACTATACTAGTAATAAGTAAACAAAACAAAAAGTGGAACAAATCAGGAATCGACCACTGTAAGCGATTTTCTTCAAACTTTGCGAATAACTTATAATTCGCTCGCAAATCACAAGTATCACAATTATTTTTCACGAAACCTTACACTTTCCGAGATATTTCAATTTTAAAATCACAAACTTTGCACTGCATTCCGCCATACAATTTGATAATAAATACTTTTCTTCTTGAGACCTACGAAGAAAATATATTAAGATAGTTTATAAAAGCATACATTAAACCATCCATTGGAGAGGTAAAAATTTACAACGAGCATAGCGATAACTTTATATTAGTTACGGCTGCTATCTCTATAGGATCTGACCATGACAAGATTGCCCTTACAACTGCTATCCACAATCTGTATGAGACTTGTCGGAAGCAAGAATTTAATAAAGCTTGTATCTTGCTACCCGCATTAGATGCCAATACATTAAATCAACTTAAATCAATCACAATGAAAACTTTTCAAGATTATGATGTCGAGTTGTGTCTTTCTACCAACTCAAGAATACACCTTGTCAGAGGTACAAATTACAGAAAAAAACCACCCACACCAATGAAAATAAATTCTACCAGTTCACAGCCATTTGAACGGATAGCCCTAGATATAGTAGGCCCATTATCTCTTAGCTATGCGGGAAATAAATACCTGCTAACATTTCAGGATGACCTAACGAAGTATTTCGAGGCGTTTCCTGTGGCTAATGCTGTAGGAACAACTATTTCAAAAGCGTTCGTGGAAAACTTGGTATTTCGACACGGTACACCACAATCTATCCTCACGGATCAGGGAACAAAACTTTTAAGCGCCCTGTTTAAGGAAATCTGTAAATTATTAAAAATAAAAAAAGACTAACACTACCCCGTATCACCCACAAACAAATGGCACGCTTGAAAGAAACCACCGGACCCATGCCGAGTTTCTTCGACACTATATCAACCAAGATCCCCTCAACTGGGACACCTGGATCTCTATGTTTGTATATAACACAACCGCATACAGCAGCACCAATTTCAGCACCTACGAATTGCTATACGGCTATCCGCCCAACATTCCCAGTGCTTGAGAGCAAAAGACTCAAGTTAACTATAATTACGACGATTACTTCAATGAACTGAAAGCTCGCCTGCAGCATGGATATCAAATACTAAGAGAGACTTTAGTCCGAAAGAAGGATCAATCAAAGTCTACTATGACAAGAATTTCCAATTAAAGAAATTCAATTTAGGATATAAGGTTTTCCTTAAGAATCATGTACGACAAAACAAATTTGCTTCACTCTGGAAAGGTCCCTATGAAATTGTAAAAATACCGTCAAATGAAAATTCTGTCATTAGAATTGGAAGCAAATTTAAAGCTGTACACAATAACGACTTGAAAAACTTCTATCACGCAACCAATAAAGTTCCCTAGTTTAAAATTTAAATTTATTATAGAAAATTAAGACACGACTACTCGCCGTAAAATCGATTGCGATGCATAACCGATGCTATACTCGTCCCCCGGATCAATGATAATGGGTAATCACCCAAGTTCGCCACACTTACGCTCATGTTAATATTTTACCAACACTTATCAATTAGCAAACCCAAAAATTAACATGCATCCCCTTTCAGATCATGAACATTGCACCGTTACTACTTTATATCGCCTTCGCAAGCGAAAGCGAACTTCTCATCAGCCCAATCCGGCAATGCTCTTGAATATATTTCGAGGAATTGGGAAAAGTAGAGCTCTACTCTAATGAGTGGAAAGTAGTCGTCTATTATGACTACGTACCTTGGCTGAGGTATTAAGGCACATGAATAAATACGTCGACCAAATAAATAATCTGTGTAAAGTTCTGGGTGAAACTAATCTAATTATGATTTGTAATAGTACAGTGGCGAAAATGAACCACTTAATGAGTTATATTTCTCTTAAACATCGTCTGCTATAGAATAATAGCAGGAACAAACGTGGCCTATTCGACGCTATTGGGGGTCATCAGTAAAACACTATTTGGAACCCTCAATGGAGAGGATTCCAGATTTTATGACCCACAAATCGATAAATTGCAACGCAACCAACAACACCTGTTGGCACTGATAAAAAATCAGACCTTTATACTTGAAACCACTGTTAACATCTTTAGCAAGTCACAAACCACAATAAATAGACAAATGACAGCATTAAATGCTAGATTTACGAAGATAACCATAATGATTAATGAACTAATCAACGCAACTCACGACAACCGAGTGACCACCGAAATGGAATCACTCACCTCCTTAACAACACTGATTGTATTTAGATACCAAAACTTGGTAAATACCTTGGTCGATTTGATCACGGATGTCTGGCACGGCAAGCCTTACCCGGCTATAGTAACACCCGAATAATTAGGGTCTATTCTTACTGCGATTCGTAAAGAGATTCCGAACGACGATCTTTGTACCGTACCAGCCATATGAGTACCTTAATCACTAAAGACAGAATAATATATGAATTTAAAATTCCATTGCCATACCGAGAAAATTACCAACTTCATAAAGTTTTGCCATTACCATCCGTATTTCAAGGAAAGCTCACCTTCATACAACAATCAATCAACTATCTTGTTATCGATTATAGCAAAGAACATTTCTATGAGCTAACTGCTGAAGAATTAGGATACTGTGTCACAGAAGACCATGACCAATACTTGTGTCGTATGATGCACGCAATATTTAACATAAATTCCAATAACGATGTTTGCGAATTGGAACTCATAAGAAGGAAAAGCCATATACCTAATACTTGCAATATAAGGCAATCTAATTACACGACAATATGGACCCAATTATCACAGGCACACAAATGGATCTATTCAACTATTGAAAACTTGACTATCGATGCCATATTATGCCAAGGCAAAATATCACCCTACAGTATTTCTGGGGTGGGTATTATTGAGATCGCGGGTAATTGCTATTTACGCACCCAAGATTTAACTATACGTGGATACAATTCTAAGACAATTGAACTAAAAAATTTCTACTTTCCTTCCGCGAATATATCGGAGGTATTGTCAAGTTCTAATTGGTGCACACATAATTTTACAAACGCAGTAGCCCTAGTCAAATACGCGCCTAACAATGACTTGCAGGAAATATCCAAACAAACAAATATGCTAAAAAGGGAAGAAAAGGATCTACCACTGGCTATAGTAATCGCGCTAGCAGCCTATAAACTATACAAACGCATCATTGGCGAAACTCGTCACGAGATACCGAACATTTCCGAAATAAGATTAGAGGAAATACCGGAACAGGGCGATCAACCTATTGTCTTTACTTACGCATCCGGTAATTGACTCAAATAGGGGAACAAAATCGAGCACGCGAGTAAGAAATTTTTTTCATTGCACGATTCGTTCGGAGGAAGGTACTCTTCAAATTCTCATTTTTTATAAAATCTCGTAATCTTGTAAGTGCACTCATTAGAATTATTTTAATTAGGATTAAAATACTTTTGCTTTTATCAACGATAAACGCATAAATATCTAACTAGATCTAGTACTTATGTCTTTAGTTTCTTTTAGCACCAGGATTTATTAATAAAAAGAATCATTCGCGATTTTATATATTTTATTTTACTTTTTTAACAGAACGAATGATAAACAAAAAACGTCCGATTGATAGCACGTCAGTACTCGACTATTGTGTTTGCCTTTTCTTGGAACGGCTACTTCGAAACAGTAGAGTGGTGCTGTCAGAGTACAGTAGTACCATTATAGTTGTTTTCGTGACTGTTCGGCCACTCCTGATGGGAAAGCGTCCTCGATTTCGTCGTCATCTTCGGTGACTTCCATTCTATCCAAATGGAGAGGAATGCCGCACAAAGGTTTGAATTTGTCGGACGTATAAATTGAACAGAATTTTCGGAATGATATCGGCATGCCTTTAATGTCTTCTACGAGATAGCGATCTTTTCCGGGTAGCTTTGTAATGACATACGGTCCTCGATATTTGGCTCTAACTTTCGAGATTCGCCTGTGGCGGGGGCCACGTGCTCGATGACTACCAAATAATTTGCTGCATATTTGGACGGTTCAGCATGTTTCTGGTCGAAACGCTGTTTCCATTTTTTTCGCTCGATCATAATGTTGTGAATTGCTGGTTCTCTCTTAAGCTCGATAGGGATTGGATTGGCTTGACATTCGATGTCGTCATGGACGGCATCTGTTAGCGAATTTTGTAGAACGTCGATTAATTTAAAATCGAATACCACTTCGTTTAGACTACACCCTGAAGTTGAGTTTTTGTGAAAGTTCACAGTCCATTGCAGACCTCGAAGAATGTCATCCCAACACTTTGGGTTTTCGTTAATTCTACGAATGTAGGACAAAATGGTTTTATTAGCACGGTCTACTTGCCCATTCGCTCTTGGAGTGCTTACTGCGGTTTGTATGTTGCTAATATTGTTTACACAGAAATACGTAAAAGCATTTGACGTGAAAGCGGTACCCCTATCGGTTACTATACGTTTCGGAAGCCCAAAATAACTTTTGAGCTCATTCAGGATATTAAGAATAGGTGTGGTTTTCGTAGTACGAACAGCCTTCAAAACCAAGTATTTGCTGAAAGCATCAGGTATGGCTACAATGTAGAAATTACCCCTTTTACTACGCACGAACGGTCCAAATTGAGCGATATGTATGAGTCGAAAAGGTGTAGCTTCCATCTCGTCGTAGTGTAAGCGACCTTCCGATTTTCCTGTTCGACCTTTGTAATAACAATATTTAATACAAGCTGCGATGTAGTCTTTTACATATTTCCTAATTTTTGGGAACCAACATCGTCTTCAAATTCGTTGCGTTGTTTTCTCGACTGCGAAATGACCCATCAGGTCATGGCAAAACTGGACCACTCGCCATCTTACTGCTTTGGGAACCACAAATTTTAAGTTGTCTCCATACCTCCAATATAGTCGATAATTCTTCAATTGGTAGTCAGTCCTTATCTGGGTTTGTTGGTCTGATTTTTTTCTCTCCATTGAGTACAGCAATGATGTTTACAAGCTCATCATCTTGGAGTTGCATGGTTAATAACCGATCGTCACTATTAGCAGTCACCTTCATAACAGAACCAGCTAGCTCCATTTCCTTCGATGGTTGATCTGTTGAGCGGCTCAGGGCATCGACGTATGCCATGCGACATCCTGCTGAATGAAATTGTATTCAAGAAGCTTCAACCACCAGCGGGCGATTCGTGGTATAATTTCGGTTTTATCCTTTAAGCGTACAATAGCGGAACAGTCTGTCATATGCCGAAAATGTTTACCCAGAATGTATATCCGAAAACGTTTCAGTGATTCCATAACAGCTAGTACTTCCAACTCACAGCTGCAGTTGTTTCGTTCAGCATCCGAACAGTGAAGGCTGTAAAAGAAGACCA
The DNA here is from genome assembly GCA_963930735.1 of Dioctria linearis. NCBI lineage: Eukaryota > Metazoa > Arthropoda > Insecta > Diptera > Asilidae > Dioctria > Dioctria linearis. Next base: position 130,940,477 of record OZ005740.1, on the reverse strand, counting down.
GATGCCAGGTTTTTTCATAATTTGACTGTAACAACACGCCTGTGAGTCCGACACTACTAGTATCAGTATGAGCCTCATGATGTGCCGAAAAATCATAAAGAGCAAGGGTCGGGTGACTACACAAACTCTTTATTAGCTTCGTAAAAGTTTGCTGCTGCTGTTCGCCCCACAAGAATTTTTTTCTTCGGTCTTGCGTAGTAAATTCGTTAATGGTTTTGATATGAAAGAGTAATCCTTTACGACCTTCCGGAAAAATTCGGTTAAGTCCAAAAATCGTCGCACTTCGGTTACGTTTGTAGGTGTTCTGAAATTTTTGATTGCGCTTACCTTTTCCCCACCTGGTGAAATTCTTTGTTCATTAATTACATGACCTAAGTATGAAATTTTGGTGGCAAGAAACTTGCCCTTGTCCAAACGTAGGTCAATTCCCTTTCTCGAAAAATCGTGAGCATTTTTTTTAATCGTTGTAGTCCCTTACTGACTGTTTTTCTGGGGACTACCACGTCATCTTGATATGCCATTACTTCACCTGTATTCATTCGTCCGATTAGTTTGTTCATTATACTCTGGAACACGGCTGATGCATTACAAGTCCAAATGGCATCCGGTTGTATTCGTAATGGCCATAATTAGTGGCAAATGCGGTATACCTTTTAGAAGCCTCAGAAATTTCGATTTAATGATAGCCCATTTTCTAGTCCAATATCGTAAAATATTTATTTCCTGATAGCTGTGCAAATTGTTCGTCTGTGTGTGGAATAGGATAAGGCTGCTTAATTTTAATTTTATTAAGTTTCCTATAATCTATACACATTCGGCTCTTTCCATTCTTTTTGTCAATTAAAACGATTGGGGATGCATAGGGAGACTCTATTATATCTCTCTGGACAGTTGACAGTTTGATGAGTTGTTCGTCGCGATATCGTGCAGCGCTCTCGTTTTTGCGTTTCGGGGCAGTTAATAGAAAAATGCCCAGGGCTGAAACAATTGTAACAAATTATTCGCTTACTGTCCAGACTCTCTTTTCAAGGCTCTTTAAATGTTTCGCAAAACTATTCGAAATTGTAGACGACGATGAAAATGAAGATTGCGAGTCTTTTGATGGTTGAATTTGAATTGGTTTATATTTCACGTAAATGTTTATATCACATAATAAAGTATTGCAGTCAACGTAATCCTTGGAAATATGCTTGTTGAGTTCAGCATGGTTGATTCCATTTCTTATATTGTTACGAGCGTGGCCTTAGTGCGTTATTTAAATCACAATATTTCAGATATCATTAACAAGTTCTTTCTTTTATTTAACTTCACAATTTACTTTTATAACATTTACAAACAATTATCAAATCAACTCTTTATAGTTATCGCTAGTATTGTACTTCTAATTATCGCAATAGTTTATTTCGTTCATTTCACTGTCTGAAATACGACTGCCGCCTGGATGTGAGTAGCGCTATATTTATACTCAACAAATTATCCTTCCTGAATATTCCGTTCTCCAAACCCAGTTTACTAGGATGTCACTAACCTAAAGTTGTCTCCATTTCCAATAGATATCGCTTGTATCACTTTGTGGCGCGTAACACTGCCCCCTTCTTAAAATTGTTCGTCCCGAACAACAGGTGATCCACAGTCTTGATGCGCGCAGTATTGACATAAACCATATAGATGAACGACTTTCCGTTTGCCTCTTGCGCCCCGCTGAATCCTGTATAGTACGTCATTAGTTCTAGTCACTAATGAATACGGTCGTTTCCAGTGTTGTTGTAATTTTGGGGAATGTCCCTTACGTCGTTTCGAGATGTACAGCCAAACAAGGTCACCTTCATTAAATCCGGCTGGTTTAGCACGTAAGTCATAGCGGGTCTTCATCTGATCGGTATTTATTGCTAGTTTTGATCTCGTGACGTCGTGTACATCAGCTAATCGTTGTCTAAGTTCCGATACATAATCGTCTGGTAAATTTTGTTCACCTTTGGGTATACAAACTTGAGGTCGCTAGGTAAACGCATCTCCTTTCCGAGTATGACTTTTGCTGGAGTTTGTCCGGTTGTATTGGGAACAGCTGCTAGATAGGCCATTAGGAACATGGGAATATGTCGATCCCAATTGCGTTGGTGATAGTCGACTACTATCTCTAGATGCTCGACCAATGTTCTGTTGAAGCACTCTACCATGCCATCGGATTGTGGATGCAGAGGAGTTGTTCTGCTTTTTCTTATTCCCAGCATTTTACACATTTCTTGGCAAGTCTGTGATTCGAAGTTTCGTCCTTGGTCTCGAATGAAGTTCATGAGGCACATCTACTGACCCAATTCATTATAAATTGTTCCGCCACTGTGGATGCCTCTTGATTAGGAATTGCAAAAGCCTCAGGCCTTTTACTGAAATAGTCAATAGCAACTAATATGAAACGGTTACCGTTATCTGTTTCTGGAAAAGGTCCAGCGATATCTATGGCTATCCTTTCAAATGGGGCTACTACATTATACTTATGCATTTCTCCTCTCCTTCAGTGTGGCGGTCCTTTGCAAGAAGCACAGATAGTGCATCTGCGACACCACTCCTCCACACCCTCTCGCATATGTAACCAATAAAACCGTTCTCGTATTTTGGAAATTGTTTATTCACCCCCAAATGTCCTCCAGATGATCCACTGTGCCTTTCTTCTAAAACATCTTTGATCTTGGATGCTGGAACGACTATCTTCATTCGGAATGACTCGCCGTTAGTTGCTTCCTACTTGCGTTTTAATATACCACACTCAAACGTGAAGCGAATTCCATTGAGCCCAGTAGCTCTTCAGTTTCTCACTCCTCTCCGAGATATCTTTCCATTGTGGTCTTTCCATGTCTTCTCTCCAAGCAAAAATGGGTGATATGTCTTGGTCTTCCCGTTGTTCTCGTTGTCCCAAACCGTCGATGGTACCACCGTTATCAGCTATATAGTTGCCTTTGTTTCTTTTTCTTCTACCCAAACCCAATATTTGCGTTCAACTTTCCATGGACGTCGTGAGAGGGCGTCTGCATTTCCATGGATACGTCCTCTTCGGTGTTGGATTTCAAAGTCGTAAGCTTGGAGTCGCTCTATCTATCTCGTCACTTGCCCTTCAGGGTTCTTCAACTACAAAAGCCATTTAAGCGCAGCATGGTCTGTGCGGAGGATAAATTTCTGCCCGGAAATGTTTTGTTGAATTTACAATAGCAAGTAGCTCTTTTCTTGTAGCGCAATAATTTCTCTCTGATTTTGAAAGTGCTTTGCTATAACACGCTATTTGCACCTCTCGACCATCCTACTCCTGTGAAAGCACTGCCCCGATACCTACATTGCTGGCATCCGTGTCCAACATAAAAGATTTTCGCACCATTGGATAGTGAAGTACTGGACTTTGACAGATATGCTGCTTCAAATTCTCAAAATTCCCGTTAGATTTATCTGACCATATGAACGGCTTTCCTTTTTCTGTAAGTTGATGTAGGCTCCTTGCTATATCTGCAAAACCTTTTACAAATCGCCTGTAGTAGGTAGGTAGACCAAGAAAACTTCTTAATTAATGTTTGTCCTTTGGAACTGGCCACTTTTTGACAGATTATATATTTTCTGGATCTTGTGATGAAACTATGTGCCCCAAGTATTTTACTTCATTTTTAAATAGAGCGCATTTATTCGTACTGAGCTTCAGTTGCGCATCTCTCGGTCTTTGAAGTACGTCCCGTAAATGTTTTTATGTTCCTCGAATGTCCTTCCGATTACTATTATGTCATCTAAGTAGACCAGACATGTTTTCCAGGTTAATCCTCGTAAAACACATTCCATGAGTCGTTCGAATGTGACTGGAGCATTACATAATCCAAATGGCATAGCTTGGAATTGCCGTAAGCCACTCCCAACTGAGTAAGCAGTTTTCTCTCGGTTCTCTGGATGCATTTCCACTTGCCAGTAACCACTCTTCAAGTCCAGGGTGGAAAACCATTGCGCTCCGGAAAGAGTGTCTAGTGTGTCATCAATCCTTGGTAACGGATATCTATCCATTTTCGTTACGTTATTTAGCTGCCGGTAGTCTACACAGAATCGGGTGCTGCCATCTTTTTTCCTGACCAGAACAACTGGCGATGTCCAAGGGCTATTAGATTCTTCTATTATGCCTTGTTCCTACATGGAGTTTATCCTATCTGCAACTTCTGATTGTTTCGCTAATGGTAGTCTTCGTGGTATCTGAAGAGTGGGCCTAGAATCTTCTGTATTGATCCGATGCTGGACATGATTTATTTTATCGAAATCTTCATCATTCATTGCAAATAATTCCGAAAATTCATCTATCACCTCTTTGGCGTCGTTGTATTGCTGTTCACTTAACACACTAGATGAAAGAAGTTTCTAAAGCTGTTGAGTAGTAGTTGGTATAGGTATTGCTTCCTTAATATTACTACCACTATTCAAAATAACAATCTGATAAACGGGTTCACAATTTCCAATTATAGTACCTTCTTTTAGTTGTACCTCATTTTCGGATGTGTTGAGCACTCTGACTGAAATTAATGTTGCACCTCCTGCTTTAACTAAAGTCTTACCTACAATTATGTTCGATGTAACTTTTGTAGGGTTAGGTTCCACCAAATAGAATCGGCAGGTCCCGATATCATCAGTAAGCTTTGTCCATACTAGCGTTTCGGAGCATGCAGAGAGAGTAATATTTTCACAGACCATCGTCTTTATTTTTGCAGGATAATCTGTTAATCCTCCTTGTCTCATAGGAATTTTTATGTTGCCATATTTGAGTATCCGTTCTCCGACATCTAAATTTATTTTATATGTGGTCATAAAGCCTACTCCAAGAATGCATTCATCCCTTATGTCTTAAACTAGGAAAGTGAGAGGAAATAGTAGTTCGCCTAGTTGAATATCCAAACTTATTTCTCCGAAAACTTGTGCTGCTGCTCCAGTTGATGTTCTTAGTAAATACTTGGTGGTATTGTGAAGCCATTTGTTCTTGGCAAGATCCGCTCTAATAATTGATCTTGAAGCTCCAGTGGCGATAGTGACAGCGCAGTCATTTTTTCCTACACTTCCGTATATAACAAGACTTCTATTATTTCTCTGCAATTGGGCTATCTGAATGATGACTTCGGGGCTGCCGACCCTACCAACCAACTTCTGCCCCCCGAAGTTGGTTTATACATGTTTTCCGGCTGCTGAATAGGGGAGCTGATCTGACTAGTCGCTGTTTGATTTCTAGTCTCTCCCCGAATAGCTTGCTACATGGCTCTACATCCTTGGCATTCTGTTCTGTCCTCCGCTTCTGGTGATTCCATTCGACGGCGTTTTCTGCAGTCTATTACAATTCCAGCATCGCAGAATACTGGGTGAAGAATTGCTGCGTGATAGCTGCATTATATTACAAGTACATTCCTCCATCGAAATTTCTCTCACTCGTACTGCGCTTCGAGAAGCTTGCCTGGCATTTATACGCTAATGCTTAGGCTAGTGCTTCTGCTGTTGATTTCTTTCCTGCTAGCCTTAACGGTTGTTGTACATTTTAATCTGCAGTAGCGTTCACAAGTGCTTCTGGTGCCACTTCACTAACGAAATCCGCATTTACGGTAGAGTATGAAAGATAAGCTAATTTTTCCACATCAGCCTGCAGTTGTTGTAGTGACTCGCCATGCTTTTGAGTCCTGTTGCGTAACTGCAGGCGATATACTTGCTGCATGCGCTCAACGTAATTCTATCGCCTGTACTAGTGAAATGTAATCACGTTGCTTTTTAATCTGTATAGTTTGTAATAACTCTGACGCAGGACCGCGAAGTGCTAATACCAGAGCTGTAGCTTTGTCTGCATCGCTCCAACCATTTACTTCGGATGCTGCCTCAAACTGTCTCTTGAAAGTATGCCACAAACTTTGTCCATCAAATGTTGGAGGTTTCATTCTGCCTGTACCGGATATTTCAATTCTTTCGCGTCGAGGTTGTCGATGCTTTATCCTCTCCAAATCTGCTTTAAAGTTGTCAAGCTGCTCCGTGACATTTTGCTGTACTTCCGACATTTCTTGTTTAACTTCCGACACCTGTCGCTGAACTTCCCACACTTCCTGCTGGATTTCTTCAATTTTCACATTTTGTGTGTCTAATGAATTTTTCAGAAAATTCTTCTGTTCCTCCAAACAAGTTTCTAGACAATTCTCTAAAGAAATCTTTTGTTCATCCCGACGGGATTCCAGAGAAATCTTTTGTTCGTCCAAACGGGTTTCCAGAGAATTCTTTTGATCCTCAAAAGCATTCTTTTGTTCCTCCATAGATTTCTTCTGTTCATCTAAACGGGTTTCGAGAGAATTCTTTTGTTCCTCAAAAGCATTCTTTTGTTCCTCCATAGATTTTTTCTGCTCATCTGAACGTGATTCCAGAGAATTCTTTCGTTCCTCCAGAGATTTCTTCTGCTCATCTAAACGGGATTCCAGAGAATTCTTTTGTTCCTCCAGAGATTTCTTCTGCTCATCTAAACGGGATTCCAGAGAATTCTTTTGTTCCTCAAGAGCATTCTTCACCTGCAGGGTTGAAAGCTCCATTTTGGTTATTAATGTACCCAAAAGCTGTTCTATGTTCGTCGGAAGCTCTTCTTCAGTTTCTGGTTCTTCCTCGAAAACGTATGTTTCAGGATTCTTTTCTTCCTCTATCAAAGCTTGTCTAAGTCGCTTGACTAGAACATTCTTTGGGCTTGTCGTTTGCAGTGACCGCTTCCCCAACTCCACTTTCAAGTCCTGTATGCGCAGCTCCTCTAGTTTGCGTCCCATACTTGCGTGATTTCACAAAATTAATCACTCTTTGAATTTCAAAGTCAAATGCCACCACTTTATTTCGCGATTTTAATTTACTTCTGACACCAGTTGTTACGAGCGTGGCCTTAGTTCATTATTTAAAACACAATATTTCAGATATCATTAACAAGTTCTTTCTTTTACTTAAGTTCACTATTTACTTTTATAACATTTACAAACAATTATCAAATCAACTCTTTATAGTTATCGCTAGTACTGTACTTCTAATTATTGCAATAGTTTACTTCGTTCATTTTACTGGCTGAAATAAGACTGCCTCCTGGATGTGAGTAGCTTGGTATGTATACTCAACAAATTATCCTAGAACCTTCCTGAATATTCCGTTCTCCAAACCCAGTTTACTAGGATGTCACTAGCTTAAAGTTGTCTCCATTTCCAATAGATGTCTCTTGTATCACTTTGTCGGGCGTAACAATATGTTTGGCTATAGTATTTTCGGGAAGCATTCCCTTCCGGCCCAAAGTAAGCATTTTATAAAAATATTCCTCTGGCGGCTCGTTGTACTTTCGTTTGGATTCCACCATTTCGATGTGTATATCGACTACATTAACTGTACACGGAAAATCTCTAAGAAATTTATCGACAAATTGTTGCCATGAAAAGAAAACTTCTTGAATACCGTCAATCCGCATTTTGGCGGATCCCTTTAATTTAGCCTGAACAGCAAAAATTAGCACTTTATCGTTGAATATATTGTTGTGAAGTTAATGACGTCGATATTGATGGGTCAAATTCAGGCAAAATAGCCATTACGTCTCTTAAATTTCCAAATGGATTATTTAACTGTGGTGTGACATTCGGAGCACTAAAAGTGGGCAGTGTAGAAAACGCAGGTAATTGGACGTTTGCAGATGTGTTTCTGTGCGAAGGATAATATTGTCCAAGATTATATGATTGAGGCTCTATAGTTGGTACAGAAGATACCACTGATGTCGGCTGATTATATTCAGGTAGGTAGGTAGGTATGTGTCAAACTATTGACGGAATTGGTTGATGATGCATTGGTACACTTGACAATGGCTGCGAACTTTTATGCGTGCGAACAAATTATATTTTGAAATGAAGCAGTTGGAATTGAAGAACAAGTCGTTGAATTTGAAGTTGTCGTTTGCGATGACGGCGATGATGATAGAGATGAGAATATTTGATTCGTAGTACATGATGCAGTGGTGTGCGCCATTGCTGACGACACTAACAATGGTTGGAAACCGCATGATGGTGCTACGTTCGAATGTCCGGACATTTCAAGTTCATCACTGGACACAATTTTCTCCAATTGAAATTGAGAAATTGTTTTTTCCAAATTTGTCATGCGTTCCACAATTGATAAATTTTGATCACTATCATATTCCTTGAGTCGTTCAATCAGATTAATTCGATTTCCAGTTGTCGCAAGTCCTACATCTCTACACCTTTTCTAGAGTGTCTTAACTTTTAAATGTCGAAAACCACCCATTTTTCAATTCAATTAATAGTTTTTATTGAATTCCGCCGAATCCCGTTTAATCCTGTTGAATCCTACTTCGGAGTTGTCAGGAATAACTATGAGACTATGGGATCCAGGATTTATTAATAAAAAGAATTATTCGCGATTTTATATATTTTATTTTACTTTTTTAACAGAACGAATAATAAACAAAAAACGTCCGAATGATAGCACGTCAGTACTCGACTACTGTGTCAGAGAACAGTAGTACAATTATAGTTGTTTTCGTGAAACCCCCTATAAAATTGTGTGCTTTAAATCCCCAAATATGCATTCAAATGGCGCTATGCGATCAGCCTCGGTAGTAAGACATCAAGATTGTCGTACTATTAACGTACAAGGGCGAACCTCTCGCACCTTAGTTATAAACTAAATTACCAACTGAGCCAAGCTTGAATAACCACTGTGAAGTAAATATAAAGAACTTTGTTTCACTTTACTTCATTTCAAGTTTTTATTTGTATGTACCTACAAGTCCAAGAAAAATTGGGTTCTTGTTACGTTTTTAATAATAATAAAACAAATGAATTATTATTTAGTCCTTAAGTTTGTAGGTTAAAGTCAGTACAGGCTAAGCTTAGTATACACCGGGAGCAAATGCATTCGAAAAATGTTTGTGATATTGTAATATCAAACTGCAAAAGTAAAAAGTACACCACTATTCAAATTGTATAACAGCAACTTCACCCTTAGTCTAAGTAGCCAGACATACTTTAAAGTCGGCCAAGTTAATTTGCGGACTATGCTTTTCTTTTTAGTAATCTTAAGTGAATTGGATTTAGTAGTCTCAATAAATGAAATGAAATATATTATTATAGAATTAAAAAAAAAAAGAAAAAAATATATAAAAGTATATGCTTTTTCTTCATTTCAAGGTTGTCTTGTAATGGTGCAACAACAACCCCAGCGATTTCATTTGGATCAAAAGCAATAAGTTCGGCTGGAATATTCTCCAACAGGGCCTAAACGTTGCTTCTTCGTTTGCAAAGGATTGGCCTCAAGAGCATCGTAATTAGGTTCACCTGCACCCGGCACCAAACTTTATGTGAAACCGCGTTCTGGATACATAAAATATGTTCAAACGGGCAAAATCTTATTGAGTGTATAAATTCGCCTGTTTTCTGTTGTTAGCATGGCATTTCATTTCAGAATATTTCACATACATTTCCCATTGAAATTGCCAGTACACTTTTTTGTACAATATCATTTTGATTGGCAGGCATTTTTCTACAATAATGAATTGTTGGTCTATTAAGTGTTCTATAGCTGTGTTCTTCTGTGTACCTTGTTCTAGAGCTCCCATATACTGGAGAACATCTTCTCTTCTGATTGAGGCGAACAATTTGTGGTGTTAGATTCGTGGAAATCTACTATGAAAATGTATGAGTCGTTCTTTTGTGTATCTTTTGTTCTGCGGACACAAAAGAACACAGCTTATGTATCGAACTTTAACTTTTATTCCCCGAGTTAACAAGTTCTTGCCTCTTGGATCTGATGCTAATGCAGTTGTTGGTGCTCCATATCACACCTTTTCTTGGAATTTGTCGCATTATTCAAATACCACGAAATTTTGAATAATAATGACCAACCAACTAATCAATAGAAACATCGAACCAAGATAAATAGCCTTCAGTGCTTCCAGCTGCTAGCAAAGTGATATGCAAAAATTCTAACTTATTTGCACGATATAAAAGTTTAACACAATAAATTTCCACACCCTGTCTGTTATAGAAATAAACGCAACTTTTTTGAGCCCAAGCTAACATTTTCTCAGTATGCAACCACGACACATCTATAATTTTTGCAACATTTATTTCAGTTCAGCTTTTTCGTGATCCAATCAAATGACTTTTCCACCCAAAACTAAATGCCTGCCAGCAGTTTTATATAGTCCAAAGTTTAATTTTAGATCGAAATTTTTCATTGCTGTAAATGTGAAAATGTGAAATACAAATTTAAAGAGGGGTGGAGAATATATACAGAAGTTATTAAAAGAATTTTGTTAAATGGATTCCATGCATAATAAAAAAAGTTGTTAGTAAAGTAACATATCTAATTGAAATAAAAGGATATATTCGATTTGTTCACAAAACCAATTAAGGAAAAGAAATTTGGACGATAAATTTTATATATCTGATGTTAATTCTAATATATAACACAATCATCACTATCATAGTAATAAGTAAACAAAACAAAAAGTATTCCGGATTAGATCAACTAGAAGTAAGAAACCGCCAGAAAGGTTTAGGGTAGCAGAATTTGTAAGGAAAAGATAAATGAGATGTAGGTATGATTTAAATTTTCAAGGTTAATTGTAATTGTAATGAAATTAATGTATTCTCGAATTACTAAATACGTGTTTGATTAAAAAGAGGAGAAAATGCCGTATATGTCTAGAATGTATATACAAATTATACCCACATAATTACGTACTTGTTTATTCTATTTCGATATGCACGACTATACATACAACTACCGTTCACCTGTTCTTAATGAGTACTTACATATTTCTAAGCTGAAAGTTGAAGTTATTGTAATCCATCACCATATGTGCTCGTATTTTGTGTTATTAAACTTAGTTAAGTTAGATTTTGTGTTTTATTTAAAAACATAATAGTTATTAACATTTTTGTGGAGTCAATTGGAAAAATTAATGGGAGAGCCAATTGAGTGTCCTACTGACTCTACAAAGATGTTCGAACCAAATCGGTTCGAATATAATTTTCTTAACACACAACTTCAGAAAAGAAAACATACTGAAAACAAAGCATACAATTTTTAATAAACTTATCTCTAATCTGATTACTCTTAATAAAAATACAGGTACACAACCCAAAAAAGCTATGTATTTGTCTTTTACATAGCACATTGCACGAATATAATACAAAATTATAGCCTCAACGAGCAGATCAAATAAAGATTATTTCCATTTGTTTAAACCAGTTAGATCCGTGCTAAAAACTATTCCTGAAAAAAGAACATATTACAAAAAATCATGCTAAAATTGAGATCTGAAAATAAAATAAATTCAATCTAATTACAATAATAACAAAAGCATTTCATGTAGCATACAATAATCAGATCAAGCCGATCAATTTGCAATTCTATCATTATCATCATTGCAAGAACTATCCAACGGGAATTTCTTCGCTACGTGATAAAGAAAATATTTTTTACAAATATAATTAATTTAACACAGCAGCATGTGAAGCTCAAAATTTCTTGTTGCTATGCATTTTTGTTCGTTGCTAGGCAAATTTTATCGCTAGTCCCGTAAGAGCACAGCTGCATCGCCAATTCTTGTAATCATGCGCCGCTGCTACTCTATCAGTGGTGTCGTGTGTATAAACGACAAGCTGACTGATCTCGATCTCTTTTTGCATTTGGTATCGTTTGGCATAAGTTGACATAGGTAGGGACTAACATTTTATATCGGGTATCGACTGATATAGAATTCTTATTAACAAATCACGTTATTTCGGGAGCTGACTGAAATAATTATTACTAATATACATTTTATTTTGGGAGTTGACTAAAATAAAATTTCTTACTTCGGGAGTTGACTGAAGTTAAGATAAGACTTTAAGCCGGGAGTTGACTGACTTAAAGAATATTATTTCGGGAGTTGACTGAAATAATCATTACTAATATAAATTTTATTTTGGGAGTTGACTAAAATAAAATTTCTTACTTCGGGAGTTGACTGAAGTTAAGATAACACTTTAAGCCGGCAGCTGACTGACTTAAAGAATATTATTTCGGGAGTTGACTGAAATAATCATTGCTAATATACATTTTATTTTGGGAGTTGGCTAAAATAAAATTTCTTACTTCGGGAGTTGACTGAAGTTAAGATAACACTTTAAGCCGGGAGTTGACTGACTTAAAGAATATTATTCCGGGAGTTGATTGAAATAATCCATACTAACATTAACACTTTATTTCTGCCCTTAACAGAAATAAAGAATTGTTCTAGTCAACGATTAAAACAAAGGGTCTTAACATTAGCTTTAAGTCAACCATCTTAAGTGCCAAGTTTAGATCGGTGAGTACCAGCCACTTGTAACATTTTAATACCTATTCATATATCTATTTGACTATATTTTGACTTATATACACATATATATATTTTACATTTCATGTGCATATCTATTTTACACATTTATTTATATTACATTTTTGGACGATCTCATATTATAACTTGGTGCTAATAAGTGTTTTAGTGTAACACAAAAATCTCAGACCCAAATTTATCTACAGAGTTTTGTCTCGACATATCTATTTCTAAAAATCATACATTATAAATCGGTGTCAATAAGTGTGTTTTCTAGTGTGTGTTGATCTCTGACCCAACAATTTATATAATTCTGTCTTAATACAATTACTCCAGATATTTCAGTTAAGCAAGTGTGCCAGTGTTTTGAAGTTAAATTATTCTAGTTTTTGTTCTATATTAATCCTATATATTGAATATCTATTTGTATATCTATTATTAACAATCCTGTAAGTGTGTTTTCCCATACTTTGGAATCGTTGACCTGAAACCTTTTTATAAATAATCTGGGAGATTCTAAAAACTAAGTGCAATAGTCTCTAGAAAGTCAAAGAAGGTCAGCAGTGTTGATTTGTTGTTAGGAAATAGACCACTGATCTTGATCCAAATATACCAGTGTATTCATTTCAGTCACTTAATCAAATTTGCGTGTACGTTCTACTAACGGACAGTACAAAAGAAAATTGCCGATTTTCAGAATACAAAAGACATACATATGTATAACTCTAGGTTTAATAATATAAACATTTTCAATACTGGACATTGATTGAGATCGGATATTAGTTAATTATTAATTGGATAATTCACCTTCCTCTTCACATATTCCTTTGCCCTTATGGTTTCCGTTTAACCAGGTTTTGAATTTGATTTTGGATATTATGTATTCCGTCTTAGTGGCTTTTTTAATCGAACAATTAATGTACTTTTTCTTCAATTTCTAATTAATCAATCAGAAACATTCAGTCCTTTAACTTTATTCCATTGTAAGTTATTATTTTAACTAGCTCTAACTGAGTAGCTTTGAATTTGCTTTTCTAATGTGCATTAATTGGTTTTGTAACTATCATATTCAATTTTAATTCTGTAGCTCTAGTTTGTAAGTATAGTTTTAATCTAACAGTTTCTTATGTATTACTAGTATTATTCTCTTCTTTTTCCATTATTCTACCCTAAATGAAACCTAAAGGATATATGGTAAGTTTGTCATTCCGTTTGTAACGCACAGAAATAATGATGGTAAAGCAATATGGATTGGACAGCCACGCATAATATTCAAAGTTATTTTGATTTTTGTATGTCCGTCCGTCTGTCCGCGCGTACGATAACTCTAGAACGCGTTCACTTACAAAGCTAAAATTTTGAACACGGACTTAAAAAAAAAGGGAAAACCCGATCGAAAATGACGCAAATCGGGCAACTCCTTCGTGGAGATTCCATACAAAAAATTCGTTTTCCACTATAAATTTGGACACTGCCGGAGAACGCGTCGACACAGAGCTAAACCTCGGTGCATGGTGTTTTTATAGTAATAACATATAAAATTTAAAAAATGGAATAAATCGGGTAACCTCTTCTTGGTGTTGTCGTATATAAAATTTAGATTTTTTGCATATACTGTCAAAGCGATCAGTCCTAGACATTTTTATTGTACCAAAAACTTCTTCAGATTACGAAATCCTGTAAAATTGATTATAATAATTTTTTCGTCGGACAGAAATATATACGAAAAACCACTTCAAAAATTAAACTTGCATAGATCGGTGACCATTCGAAATGTTATACGGGCATTCATCTAGAGTATCATAAGAATTGGTCTTATACCAATTTTACTTGTTAATGCGACTGTATCTCTATAATCTACCTCGATAATTGATGAGTTTACAGATGATTTTACAGCTGATTTTTTACGTTTTTGATCGGGTTGATATAAATGACGGATTTTTTGGTATTTTTTCAGGAAAACACCGATCGTTTTTGTTTTGAAAATAGATTTTTATTTCATTTGCTCGACGTTTCGGGTCCAGGTGCGGCTCTTCTTCTGGAGCTCTACATAAATAGTATTGCACATAAGTCAGTTTTCTTCTTTCTCTTCTATTCTGTGTAATTGTGTTTTATTATTACTTTTAAGAAAATCATTTATACGCGCAGACAAAAAGGTATGTCAAAATTTTTTTTTTTTTCAGGAAGTTAAGTTTTTTCCTGTATATAACGGTGTAATTTTACTTTTCATTTGTGTTGTTCCTAAATGGCAGTAAGAACGATGTATATTTTCGATGAGTTTTTTACTCAAATTTTCTGATATTAAAATCTTTTTCTTTTTCCCAATTTTTTTATAATATATATTGTCCTCAAATTTATGTTTATCTTTGTTATTTTTGACATCTATATTCTCCTTTTGATCGTTTAAAATGTCTTCCAATTTTATAAAGTTTACAATCTTCAAGCTTTCATCTTCATTTTCATATGGCTCTAAAACTGGGTTTCTGCTTAAACAGTCTGCTTCCAGGTTATATTTTCCCGGAGAGTACCTTATTTCAAAATTATGCTGTGAAAGATAGTACGTTAAGTCCCCTAGTTCTTCATCGGTCCTTGCTTTAATATTCATCTTTTCTAGAGGTTTGTGGCCTGAAAAAGTGGTAAAGAATTTTCTTATAAGCCAGTGTTGCCAATATTTGACTGCTTCTTTTATTGCTAGACATTCTAAATAAATAGGTTTTTTTCTCTTTTGAATATCATTTAGTTTTTTCGAAAAATATGCAACTGGTTTCTCTTCACTAGTTGGTTCTATTTGTTTTAAAACGGCTCCTATGCCCTGTATAGATGTGTATTGACAAGTCTGGATCGAAAATCGCTAAGACAGGTCTAGAACAAAGTGCTGTTTTCATTGTTTCAAAGGCTTCCTGGTATTTTTCGGACCAAACAAACTTTTGTCCCTTACGTAATAAGTTGTGCAAGGGATCTAAAATGGCTGAGATATTTGACACATATTTGCCATAAAAATTTATTTTTCCTAAAAATCGACGAACATTCTTTTGTGTTTTTGGAACAGAGAAGTTCCTTATAGAGACAAAATTATCTTTCAAAGGACTGATTGAATTATCTTTTATTATATGGCCTATGTATTTAACCGAATCTGATGCAAAAGTACATTTTGAGAGTTTCAACCTGAGATCCTATTTTTGTATTGCTTCCAAAAGTTGTGATAAATGACTGATATGTTCTGTAAAATTCCCGGAGAAAACCAATATATCATCTATGTAGTTTATTGTGAAATCAGAAAGTTTATGTTTCGTTATTATGTTGCTTAATATCTTTGAAAAGTTGCTGGTGACGTTTTTAAGCCAAAGGGTAAGCAGGTCCATTGATAATGTCCTTCCTCAGTAACAAATGCTGTTTTATGTTTGTCTTCTATTTTTAATAAATAAAAAGGTTTCTCTTTTGGATTTTTTACCGGGTTAAACTTAATTTTGTTCAAGAAAGAATTTTTTTTTGGATTCTCCGGTATATTGCAAAAAGCTAAAAAATGTTCTAATTTGTTATTTCATCACACAACTCATTAATTTTTGGTGACCAGTTTCAAGTCTTGGTTTGACTCATCAACAGGTCCCAAATAGCGAAATTGGGGGATTTGAAAAACAAATGAACAAATGAAAAAAAGAAGAAAGAAATGAAGAGTTTGAGAAAAATAGAAAAAACATTTTTTTTATTTATTAAAAAAATGTAAAAAAATTTTAAATAAGCAGATTCATTCGAAGCGAATCGAACCTGTATACGCCACGTAGTGGTCTGAAAATTAAAGAAGAAAAGGAAGAAGAAGAAGCGTTTTGTGTCAGCAGAAAACCTTCCACTCATCGGTGCAGCTTGGTTTTCTGCCTGCTGCAGACGCTTGAAAATAGATCAAACTGATCTCTTCTCATATAAACTCAGAATAAATTCTGGGTGTGAAGGTAAAGGTGGGGAGGAAAGGGCTGCACCAGCTTTAGACGTTTTTATGGAACGAAATATAGTGATTTTGTGAATCCTCTAGCTCCCCCCCCCCCTCCCACCCTAGAGAAATGAAATTTAAACCATAGATAGCTCTCGTCAGTGAGTGTGTAATAGGCTATCTACGAACTCTGCGCGATGTCTGGAACCGGAGATATAAGCCGTCAAAGTTCGAATATTCAACCCCCTCCCCCCGCCGAGGGCCCCCGCCGAGGCCCCCCCCCGGGGGGGGACAGACGGACGGACGGACGAACATGCAAAAATCAAAATAAGTATTAATATTATGCGTGGGTGTCCAATTCATCTTGCTCTACCATCATTATTTCGAGGTGTTACAAACGGAATGACAAACTTAGTATACCCCTATAGATTTCATCTAGGGTATAAAAACACTCCTATACAAACCCAGGAGGAAAAATAAATAAAAAGGTTTCTCTTTTAGATTTTTTACCGGGTTAAACTTAATTTTGTTCAAGAAAGATTTTTTTTGGGATTCTCCGGTATATAGCAAAAAGCTAAAAAATGTTCTAATTTGTTATTTCATCACACAACTCATTAATTTTTGGTGACAAGTTTGAAAATTTTCCTCCTGGGCTTGTATTGGAGTGTTTTTCCACATATAATTCACACCCAGAATTTATTCTGAGTTTATATGAGAAGAGATCAGTTTGATCTATTTTCGAGCGTCTGCAGCAGGCAGAAAACCAAGCTGCACCGATGAGTGGAAGGTTTTCTGCTGACACGAAACGCTTCTTCTTCTTCTTCCTTTTCTTCTTTATTTTTCAGCCCGCTACGTGGCGTATACAGGTTCGATTCGCTTCGTATGAATCTGCTTCTTAAAATTTTTTTTACATTTTTTTAATAAATAAAAAAATTGTTTTTTCGATTTTTCTCAAACTTTTCATTTCTTTCTTCTTTTTTTCATTTTTTCATTTGTTTTTCAAATCACCCAATTTCGCTATTTGGGACCTGTTGATGAGTCAAACCAAGACTTAAACTTGTCACCAAAAATTAATGAGTTGTGTGATGAAGTAACAAACTAGAACATTTTTTAGCTTTTTGCTATATACCGGAGAATCCCAAAAAAATTCTTTCTTGAACAAAATTCTATTTTTAATGGAGTTGACCAAAATGCTGAATTTATGTCTAATGTTGAAAAGTATTTGCAATTGCTTGTCTTAACCATCAAATCTTCGATCAATGGGAAATGTTGTGAATGAGGGATTACAATCTTGTTCAAATCACGAAAATCGATGCGAAGTCTTGTTTTTCTTTTTTCGTCTTTCCTATATGCTAAGGTTACTGGGGCTGCGAAAAGACTATAAGACTCGTCGATTAATTTTATTTCTAATAATTTTGCTACCTGTTGTTCTATTTCTTTTTTATCTTGAAGAGTACATCATATGGTCTTCTGCAGCAATATTTATCTATCAATAAATCAATACGAGCTTCATATTTTTTTACAATTCCTATATCGTATTGATCTTCAGCAAAGATTGACTTATATTTGTTGATTAATTCCTCAATTTCAGATTGTTGTTGAAAATCCAAGTGGGCAATTCGGATATTATAATCAATTATATTTAAATGTTCATTAAAATTTACTGTATGTTCATGAACTTTTTTATTTATATGTTTTTCTAAAAAGGTAGGAATTATTTTTTTATCTTCTGTATTTTATAAATCTGGAATTTTCTGCGTGATCTCTAATTTTTCATTTTGAATAAGTTGGAATTTTGTATGCAATCTAATCCAATCAAAAAATCGTAATTAAAATTTTTCTTGTCCACCACAAAAACATCAATTTCCGTTTCTATATTGAGTATCTTTGCATTTAATGATATCAATCCATTTGCTATTTCACACCATTAATCGTTTTCAAATTTAAATTCTGAGAATCGTCATTTTCCGTGATTTCAGACGTATTAGCTTTGAATTAATCAAAGAAACATTCCATCCAGAACCGTAAATCCCATAAATTTCCAGTGCGTTATTTATCAGTAATTTGATTTTGATTAATGGTGGCACTACAAGTTTTTTTGATCTTTATCATTCAATTCTATTCTAATTCTGTGTTGTTTACATTTTTTATTTGATATTTTTTCTGTTTTTCATAATCCTTATTTTTAAACCAACATAAGGCTTCAGGGTGATAACGGGTCCCCTTATTTTCTTTTTCACAAATTTTGCAAGGTGTATGGTTTTTGTCATTTCCTTTAGTATTATTTTCAGGTGATTTGTAAGTTTTTCTTTCAAATTTATTATTATTTACTAAATGTTCTAGACTTCTGATTTCAGAAAACAGATCCTCAGATTCGGTTAAGTTTTTTCTATCAATTTTATCGGTTACAAAAGGCGGCAAACCTACAGCTATGTGATTAATTAACGTGATATTATCTATCGATTAATTTACCTCCAATAAAAGTCTCTCTTGTTTTAAAGCATATTCTAATAATAAGCCTGTTATATATCTGAATGAAAATTCATACTTTACCGAAGCCCAGCTTTTGTCTGCATACGTTTCACAAAAAATGTTATTCCATGTTGCCCATTTTGAATCCAATGTAAATTTTATGAACATAGAGCTGTACCAATTCATACAAGAATCATCCAGAAATAATCTCAAAATTTCAAGTTTCCCTACATCTTTTACTATTTTCAACCGAGCACATTCACTTTCAAAGATATCCATCCATGAAACACATTGGAATTCTCTGTTGTAAATTTTTTTATGACGAACGTTTCTGATATTTTCTTAAATTATTTTTTATAGCCCTGGGCTGTGTAGCTTCAACCTGTTCGATTGTTCCATCTTCCAGTAGATATACATTAAACTGTATGTTTCCATCTTCATCTTTATAAACTTTTAAAATGTCAGCAGGCAAGGTAATCCATACTTTCCTTTTCACTTTTTGATAGGCTGAAGTGGAAGTAAGTTTGTCATGCTGTTTTACCGGTTGGAATTTTTCCGGAATAATAAAAACTTCGTTTTCTATTGTAGTAATGGAGGTTACCATAATTAGATTTTAATTTTAATTTTTCCATATTTCTTGAATTTTCAGCACAAATGTCGTTTTATAATGTGGTTTTCTCCCACTTCATAGGGTTATATCGAATGAACTTCACTGGTTTTTTTCTAAAAATAAAGCTTTATTAATTATAATTCACATTTCAAATTGAGTCTAAACTACCTAAAAATAAAGAAAACGACATTGAAGCTAGTATTCACTATAACCTATTTGATTTCATTTGTCACAGCGACTTGCACATTTCATGAATGTGCATACTTAACCCAAAACGCATGTGCCTACGTCAAGGAACTGACATGCGCGAGACTCGAGCGGCAAAATTCAAATTAAAGAATTACAACCAAAATAACTAGAAAGAAATTGTACTTCTACATATTTATAAATGTGTATTAATAGAATGTAAGGAATCATTCAGTTTCGGTCTTCTTAAAAGCATATGAAAACAGAAATAAAGGTATATGACAATAGAACTCAAAGGATGTCCTCTCCAGTCAATTTATATCAAAGCAATTTGAACACAGATGATAGTACTGAATTGCATCAACAGAACTAATGAAAAGTTCACCAGGAGAAACCCACTTCTCCCTTGAAAATACTGCAACTTTTGACCAGCAACGACAGGACATTGATCTATAATCATTTAATAAATTCATATTATTATTTACGTGCAATTATTTTGGCAAGTATAACTTCTCACGAAGAGATGCTCTTCACATGCAAAATTATCCTACAAATATGATAACAAATAGTCTGGTTAATGGGATCGAACCATAATTATACATATTAGCATTAAATTAGGTTATGTAATTTAGTAGAAGTCTTATCGCTTTGTTTATTCTGAGTTCAAGTTTGTTAAGGAATCGGGAAAAATTAAATATGTATATAAGGAACCAACAGTTAATTGTTGAGATAAAATTATAATGTTATTCAATGCGGCATAAATACAATTGATGAACGAATTGCCACAGGTATTATCCTTCAGCTCATATTTCATTTTAAAGAATATTTTGAATTAGCCAGTGTCTTGGTTTCATTTTTAGTAAATTTGAAAAACCTATCCAGTAAACCTGATATCGAGAACTTTGTACATGAAGACTTATGGAAAGAAAAATTAAGTTTAATTACGGATAGAGAAGTTATTGCATATTTTACTTACTTTGACGCTTTCGAGATAAATAAAAATCTCGGATCCCATTCATCTTCAGTTGTGGGAGCATATTACTCCTTTCGCACTTCTTTCACACCAGCTGCTTTCAAAACTAAATAGCATATTAATTGTTTTTTCTTTAAAACAGGCGATATAAAATACTACGGAAATGATAAGAGTTTCTGTAGTTCGCTTCAGGAAATCGAAGATTAGAAAAAACTGGTGCAGACATAAAAACATCATATTATTCCCAATTTTGTAAATGTAAAAAAAACAGACGCCCAAAAGGCAGCAATTGAAAGTTTGAACATATCGAGGACTAAACCAGAATATAACCGCTACTTTGAAAATTACTTAGTGTGGTAGAAGAATTTATTTTCAATGAACTAGGTTCGTTTCATGTTCTCCATAACTGTGCCGTTGAGGTGATGCACGGTATTTACGAGAGGTGTGTATATGTATATGATATATGTCCACATTATTACATATTGCGTCAAGAAGAAATATTTTGGCTGAAATGTCTTCACTAATCGGAAGCAAGGATTGAGGAAATTTGCCTCCTCTTACCACGTCTTTACAATACAAAAAATTCAATTCCAATATGTCTTTTCGAAAAACAATAACATGTACCCAATTTTCTCCTATATGAGTTAGCGATTTAATACCAGAAAATGATCCAGTTTGGATTTTTTGTCTGAATTTGATATTATTTTATCGCCTTCTGTTAAGATTTCACAAATTAATCGTTTAACAAAATGCATTACATATCACAATGCAATATATGCTGAGCTTTTTAATGTCAATTTTATACCTAAATTCAATATCTTGTTACACTATACATCAGTAATCAAAATGTTTGATCTACTGAAGTATTTGTGGTCTTTCAACTTTGAATCGAAACATGGAATGCTCAAAACTTAGGCTAGAAGTATGACAACAAAGATTAATATTCCTTTCTTATTCGATATATATTATGGCATCAATTTGCAGCAAATATTCTTATTCTGTTACGCAGTATCTTGGTTCCTGGATAGAACCACTAAAAAATGTTATGTAAGTAGTGTAAATCATAAATGGGACAATACTGTACTTGCAGCACGTGCGTAACAGTTTTTGTAGAACCGTTCGGTATGTTAAAATCAGAGCAAAGATAAATAGATTTACATTTTGATTTAATGAAAAATTCACTTGTTGTTGACTTGAGCACTTTAATTTACGGCTAGCCACTCAGTTGTACTGTAAATCTATTAAAACTTCTTGTATAACTATTAAATTGAATCAGTAAATAAATAATCCATTACTGAGTTTAATTAGTGTTTCGTATTTATCTCTAAAGCCTGTTTGTTGTACATCTTCATAATGGTATTGTTATCTTTACTTCATTCTGTACTAGTGAAGAAATCTCGTCTGAATCGTAGTAGTGTTGCTATTATGCGAACTAAACGCGTGAAGGATGAGTATTACAAGAAAATATCATCTTCATAGTGAGTGATAAAACTGTTGGTTGCTGCTCTTTTGGCTTCCAAATCTGATTGATTATTTATTTATTTATTTTATTTATTTATTCGGTTAATTAAAAATGGTAGATTACAGAGCTTTTTACACTCCTCTTATGATACTACCATTATAGCTGTACAAGCAAGTGGATGGTTATACAAACGAAGAAGAAGAAAATAATATAAATGATACAATAACTTAAGAGCCAGTAGTGCATAACTAAACTTACAACCAAATACTACAAAAATACAATTTCATGGAGTAGTTACAAAATCGATCGATCTAAGTACATTGGAGGGAAAACTTCAGAGCTATCCAATAGCAATCAGTTAAAATAAAACTAATATTTACAGCTTAGAAATATAGAACTACAAACCAGAATTCAAATATGGTACTAACGAGACAAAAACCACTGCATCAACTGCAGAACTAAAATTCAATAAAATAATTACAGATATAAACAATCAGCAAATTCAAAGCTACAATGTTATAGCTAGTTAATTCAATAAGATATTCACTACAAAATTAGAAGCATACTTACAAAATAAATTCAAAATACCACACTAAAGGGCTGAAATTCAATACGATAGCAGCAAAGCAGAACGATGCGTGCGCATTTAAAGGTGTATCTAAATGAGATAGTTAATTAGGAATGAGCAGGAAAAATACAGTTGTAGTTGGACTGCAGAGGCATCAAAGATGGCACGCACTATAGAAGGATAAATTAAATATTATTATTGTCAATGGTTGACTTAAGTCAGGCATTTGTTAGTTTTCTTAACCATGATGGTCCATGCCATCACAAATTGTTTTTGTCTAGATTTTTAGCGAAATTTCTTCTAGAAGCGAAGTCTGCTGAATTATCACTTGTAGAAACATGTTGCGATCGGTCATATTTAATGATATCTTGTATCTCCACCACGCGATTGGCTACATACTATTTCCTTCTCGATGAGTGCTCCTTGGTCCATTGAATTACAATCGTAGAATCTCTCCATGCAAATACAGGGATGTTTTGTAATTTCGTGTCATGTTTAGTTCTAGGAGTGGTATAGTTGTTGGCTTGATTGTTGCTCAATAGTAGTTCGCTGGTAGAGGAGTTACAATTGCGTTGTCATCAGTATTCACAACCCGCAAGTATAACACAGCTGCATGTGCCCTCTCAGTTGCATCACAAAATCCGTGCAATTGCATTTTTGCGTTAATTTTTAATTAATTAATTCATTAATTAATCCATCGTGAAATTCTTACCAATTCCACATGTTGCAAATTTCTTTGAAAGTTTTTCCACTGGGTATGAATGGTATCCGCAACTGGATCATCCCAAGAGCAACTTCTGATTCATATAATTTGCATCAAAGTTTTTGCTACAATTATTATTGGTGCAAGCCATCCAAGTGGATCATATAATGATGCTACTTCTGACGATATAGTTCTCTTAGTAATGTTTGCATCCTTCTCTCTCTGGGCAATTGTAAAGGAAATATAATCAGGTGTAGGATGATATCGTATTGCTACAGTTTTAGTGGGCCCATTTTCTGAAAATGTTAAAGTACCCTTGAGATCACGCAAATCCATTGGCAAGTCTTCTAGCACCTTTGGTTCCTTACTAGCCCCTCTCGTTGTAGCCCTTTAGCTGCATTGATATTATCAGCCCTTGTTAGCATGTCATCGAGGTATAAGTCAGTCAGCATAGATCTGGTTGCTAGTGGCCAGCTTGTGCCGTCATCTACTGCCAGTTGTTGAAGTGTGCGGACAGCCAGATATGGAGCAGATGATGTACCAAATGCAATGTCTTTAGCTAATAATCCTAAATCTGTTTAGTAATAGGATGCTGCCATATGACTCTTTGAAATGTACGATGATCTGGATGCACTTCATCCTATTCATTTTCTCAATGTCCGCGTTCATTGTTATTTTGTACTTTCTCCAGTTTAGTAACGTAGCAAACAGCTTTGGTTGTAATGTTGGTCCTTTCAACAAATAATCATTGATAATAGAAGAATTTTAAGAACTTTTACTTTTGACGATTCTAAACCAAATCACAAAAACAAGAGGAAAAAACAACCGCCTCATCCGGGGTTTGAAACCGGGACCTTCCGCTTGCCGGGCGACTGCGCTTACCATTGAGCTAACGAGACAGATGATTTTCCCTCTTGTATTTCTTTATTTGTAACCGGCCTACTAAGCAACATTTGTTTTCAGCTGGCATTAACTAGCAACGACAAAAGCGCACAAATAAATTGTAAATTCAATTTATTTTTTATTTTTTCCCGAATGGGAATCGATCCTACAGTTGGTAGAATTGGTCAATGCTGGAGAATAGAAGAATTTTAAGAACTTTTATTTCTAACGATTCTAAATAAAATCATAAATATTTATTTATCATAAATACTTATGATTTGATTTATTTATTTATTATTTATTTATATATTTTTTTATTTATATTTATGATTTGATTTAGAATTGTTAAACATAAAATTTTTTAAAATTATTCTATTCTCTATCATTGTCCGATTCTAACAAACGCAGGTTCGATTCCCGTCCGAAAAAGAAATAAATACTCATTGATTTATTTCCTTCTTTGTTTTTGCCGAAGCGTGAAATACTAATGTCAACTTGGTTGTAGTACTATCCTTAAAGTCTGCGTGGTGCAGTATGTAGTAATGGTTTTCATTATCCCTTGAAAGTTTGACTTCCTGCATGTGGCCACGTTCTATATAGTAATTGAGGCAATTCCTTTAATCTGATTTGAATTCAGGCCGCTTTGGAAATTGGTTTTGCAGATTCATAAATCTTTTGAGCGCTTGTTGCCTTGATTGTCCCAATGTAGGGACGTCATTGTCAACGAATGGAAGATTGACCTGGTATTTTCCATTACTTAGTCGGTGAAATGTAGTTTGCAATGTGCTTTGACATTCTTGCTCTTCCTTGCTAACAATGGACTAAATTTCAAGCTCTTCTAAATCCCAAAATCGCTTGAGCTGTACATTCAAATCGGCATAAGTTGTGGCGAAACTGTGACTTTCTGCCTTATCATTGAATGTCTCATTCGTGGATCAGGGTGTAACCAACCGAAGATAGTGTTTGCAGTAACTGGTGCTGTCTCAGGGCATCGTCTGATACCTGCTTTTTGCATATATTATTGCTCTTACGCGCATCTATTTGACCAGGTTTCCAAAATGTTAGATGTGCTAGTCGTAGTCCTTTTAGATGTTGATAATCTCTTTTGTAAACTACCATTGATGTTAGAATGTTAGAGCACTTGTAATGTTCTTCAAAACTAGAAAATATTCTTCTGTTGTAGTTGAGTTTGATCCGCAAGATCTTAGTTTCAACCTTGTTTGGTTTTGTGAAATAGTAGCTATACTAGTGTTCAATCCTTTGATTGCTGCTAAAGTGGTGGTGCACGTAGGACATAGGTTCTTATAGCAGTCTCCGTAATAAGTGATTATTGAGACAATATAAAATTATAGGTTCACGACGTTCGCACCTTATCATGAGTAACGCCGTCGACAGTAATACTGGATGGCTATCCCTGGTGTAGCAGACGGCGTTTCACTGACGGATATGGCCATGCCCAGCAAGCATAGACATATACCGCAGCTAAACCCTTCCGTTACAAAAATCTTCTTAGAGGCAGTGTGAGTAACGACAGAGCAACGTTGCCGCTAGCAAACAGTCGGCTAGGGGGAGGGTTCTTGTTACCCACGCCTCTTCGAAGCTGGATAGCTGTATAAAAAAAAAAAAACGTTTCACAGGACAGAAAGACAGACAGCTAAAAGTGACTTAAAAAAAATACATATATATATATATATATATATTTTTTAGCTAGGCAAAAAAAGTTGCTACCACTTTTTTTTTTTTGAAGACAGGGGGAACAGGAGACACCCATACCTAGCACGGAGGCCACAGCGGCCCATTGTGCTATCCTGAATCCCATTCACCAAAACCTTCCTGTCCTCTTAATGAAGCACATCAAGTCTTGGTGAGAAAGGTTTTTCAGCTCATCCACAGATAGAAGGGGAGACCCTAGAGTATCCAGTCTACTCCGGGCGAAGGCAGGACACTCACACAAACAGTGTTCGCTTGCCTCAGGCTCTCCCTCCATGCAGTACCAATACAGGGCTGTCAAAAACTGCCATCCTGGTTAGATGAGCGTGAAGTGAGCTGTGGCCGGTGATGATCCCAACCACAATTCTACATTGTTTCCTTCCGTGCCCCATGAGAAAATCGGAGATATTCCCAATTGGCCCATCAAGAAACGGTTTTGTACACCTACAAGCACTCAGGTTCTCCCATCTCTGCTAATGTTTCCTGTGAACATCCGCTTTGATGAGAGACCCAATATTCGAGGTGGCAACGAATACGGCGGGCTCCGGTCCGAGGAACGGGGAATCGGAGCCAGTCCTAGCTAATGGGCCAGCCCTTTCATTCCCCATGATCCCCATGTGACCAGGAACCCACAGGAGGGACACATTGTTGTGAAAGCACAAGAGCCATTCAGAGCCATCAAGGCTGCCTACTATCCGAAAGGATAGCGATATTTCTCCCCTTGATTTGCATATCAAGGCCTAACTTCGCTGCAATTGAGATGGCGAAGACTTCAGCCTTGAAGACAGTGGTGTGTTTTCCAAGTGAGTACTCCATTCCAAAATCAGGCTCAGGAAAGCAGACACCTCCCCAGCTCCCTCATTAGTGAGAGAGCCGTCGGTGAAGATTTTTAGAGCAGCCCGGGGAAGGCACGATAAGACACCTCCCTCAGTCCATGAGGGCCAGAGGGTTTTCCAATTCTAGCCGATACGCCATAGAGCAATGAGAAGAGCCAGTCCAGCCGCCCTCCCAACATCCCCATAAGTGCAATCTGCACACAGCCGTTTTGGCCTCTATTACATCCGCGTTGTGAGCAAAGAAAGTACTTCCGTCTGGCGAGTGCCGTTAATTGTTCAGTCGCGATTCAACTTTGTTAAAAATATCAAGTTACAGTTCGGTTCGGGTTTGTTTAATTTTAAAGGTATTAAGATAAGTCAGTTTGGTTTATGGTTTAATAAAGAAACTGTGTTAAAAGAAATTCGAGTTTCGTTTTTAATTATTGGATTCGTTAATTCGATTGCTCAAGAGGCACGACATTTTGGCGCAGCCGGTGAAACTTAGGTAAGAGATTAGAGAAATTTCTTGCTGGTGTGTTTTTTTTTCATTGCTAATTTTTTTTTCAAGAATTGTTTGTAAGAAGGTGGGAATTTGTTTGTTTATATATTGATTTTTTTTAGTTCTTTTGCGTTTCAGGTATTTAAGAAGTGTTAGATATAAATTTTTGTGTTTTGTGATTTTTTTGTTGTGAAATTAAGCTACTCCAACATATATTGATGAGATCGAGGAGTTGTGCTTTTACAAGATACTCCCGCATCTTCATCATAATACACACATACACCTACATTAGCGGCGATCACCATTTTCAGATAAAAAGGTAACAGATGTCAATTTTAGCATGGAATGGAGTTCCAGAATAATTTTTAAATTGTGATAAATATCGGTTAGAGCGTTGATCACACACGCTTTTCAGTAATACCCAAAAAGGGAACTGATGAAGCAGGTAAGCGAAAGTATAGATTGTGTGTGGACTTTCGCGAACTCAACAAAATCTGTATTCCTTTTTCTTATCCACTACCACGGATTGAGGATAGATTAGGCCATTCTCGGTATTTTACTACCTTATATCTTAAAAATGGTTATCACCAGGTGTTCGTGGATCCGGCAAATCGTGAAAAGACAGCTTTAGCACAAACTTCAGTCACTTCCACTACAAGAGATTGCCATGCGGATTGAAAACGGAACCTTCATTCTTTCAATCAGGTCTTCAGGGGATTAAAAGCTTTGTCTACCTTGATTACGTAGTGATTTTCGCGAAAAAGCTGGATGAACATAACGGAAAGTTACGAGAAGTATTTCAGAGATTTAGGGAACATAACCTAAAACTACAACCAAATAAATCTCAATTCTTGAAAAAGGAGGTGATATACCTCGGTCATATTTTTCGGAGAAAAGTGTACAACCTGACAAACGGTTAGTAGAAGTGGTACAAAACTTCCCCCGACCAAAATCAGTGAGACAGGCTCTGTCTTTTTTGGGGTTGGCAATCTACTATCGTAAATTTGTTCCCAATTTTTCAAAAACGCTGGCTCCAATTAATAACCTTTTGAGGAAAAAGGTGAAGTTCAATTGGGGATCAGAATGCGAGAACTCCTTTAAGGTCATTAAAGAAGCTCTCACTTCGCCGCCAGTATTCATTTATCCAGATTTTAATAAGGAGTTCACTCTCATCACGAATGCGAGCCGGGAATCTCTAGCAGCAGTCCTAGAACAAGAAGGTATGCCAGTTAGTTATGCCAGCCGCACTCTGAACCAAGCTAAGTAAAACTATTC
This sequence comes from Dioctria linearis, assembly GCA_963930735.1. Taxonomy (NCBI): domain Eukaryota; kingdom Metazoa; phylum Arthropoda; class Insecta; order Diptera; family Asilidae; genus Dioctria; species Dioctria linearis. The sequence goes on along the minus strand of OZ005740.1, from coordinate 130,912,024 downwards.
TACCACGGAACGGGAATTATTAGCCATTGTATGGGCTGTACGCCATTATAAATGCTACTTACTGGGAAGAAAATTTAAAATCATAACTGATCATCAGCCTCTCCGGGGGGTTTTTAAAGTTAAGGACACCACATCCCGCATGGTGAGGTTTCACCAAAAACTTTCGGAGTTTGATTTTTAATTGTCTACAAGAAAGCTAGGGAAAATGGCAATGCAGATGCTCTTAGTAGAATTCCCATAGATATAGAGCAAGCAGAGGAAAAGTGTGGTAAGGAATATCCATGTTGTGCTGTTACTCGAGCACAGCCTAAGAAAGATACAAATGACGGAAAGAGGAAACAAAACTCTTCTCCGGAATCCGAAGATGAATGGGAAACAATAGAGGATACTGAGAATAAGGAAGTAAGGCTACAAAAAAGCTCAAAGCCGCAGAATGTCTCTGACCCAAAAGATGTCGAGGTAATTCTGAAAGATTTTTTTGGAAAGAATAAAAAGGTTCTATCGTTGGAAGGGCATGAAGAATCACATCGCCAAACATGTCGGGTGTTGTGCGAAATGCCAGAGAAATAAGCACTCTAGGGCGATTAAAATGCCGTAAGTGGTAACAGAAATTTCAGAAAAACCATTCGACAATGTATACGCAGACTTAGTGGGGCCGTTGCCTACTAGTCATAATGCTAACAAGTATATTCTGTCCATGATGGATGATCTGACTAGATTTGTTGACTTTGTGGCCATACCAGACCAAGAAGCGAACACCGTAGCGTAGGTCTTGTTCGAGCAAATCTTTAGCCGTTACTGATCAAGGAGCTAACTTTACAGGAGAAGTTTCAAAGGCTCTTTGCAAAATGCTTAAGATAAAGAAACTGCAAAGGTATTATGATAAGACAGCCAGGCCAGAAGCCGTACATGTGGGGGATAAAGTTCTGGTGAAAGATTTAGCTCGAGTGGGAAAGTTATCTTCAATTTTCAAGGGCCCTTACGAAGTAATTTACATTCACAGTCCTGAGAACGTTACTATCCTTAAAGGAAAAAAGAACAAAAGGATTCATACGAATCGATCGAGGAAATAAAATGAATAGTTTCAGCATAAAATTCGATTATTCCAGAAAGACGGAAGCCTAAACGGAGTGCAGCACGGGGCAATAATTTTGAAATTGGCGGAGTTGGATTAATTAATTAATTTAATTATTTTTTTTCTCTTCTTCCTCTTAGTTTGTTTCTTTTATTACAGAATATAAACACGTACAAGGCCAACACGGATTCATAAAGAAGATTACGCTACGAAGGGCGAGAAGATAAGAAGATTACGCATTCGATCTAAAGGAATAGTAAGTATGGTGCAAAAAATGTATAAGAAAGGTTGAGAAGAAATTACAATTAAAAAGAAGTAATAAAAAAAAAAAAGAAAGAGATAAAGACAATTTAAATAAGAAATTAAAAAAAAAATAGATTTAAAGGAGCAATTTGCAAAAGAAGTAAGATATTTAAAAGAGAAGTCAAAGAACCAAGATTTAAAGAGGAAGATTTAAATTATATAGTATATAGATATAGAAAAAATAAGAATAAGGGTTGCCATAGATTATCATAGGGTTTAGTTATCAAGATGAAAGCAGTTATAACGGTAATATTTGCGCCCATTACCTTGCTGGAGACAGAGAAAACAGGCTATAATATCCAACCGATACCCCAGACAGGAGTGTTGTTCGAGCATCTTGGAAAAGTCAACTTCTACAACAAGCACTGGACTCTCCTGTCCAAGGTGGAAATGCCGGATTTAACAGAGGTCATGGAATTTGTAAATAATTGCACTAACCTAATTACGCAGTTATGTTTGGAGGTGACACACGACGGAATAGTATCCAAGTGCACCGTAGCGGCCAAGGAGATAAGAAGTTGGGTCTCGAAAATTAAGAGGCAAAACGAGGAACTGCTACACCATACACAGAGTGAATCACCACGACGAAGCAGATGTTCAATTTCTGATGGATTAGGATCAGCTTTCAAATATCTTTTCGGGACAATGGATCATGCAGACTCAGAAGAGATCCATGCAGCCCTAGATGATCTTAGCGGAAACGAGAACAGAACCTTCAGTCTGTTAAAGGGCCAAATAACGGTCATTAAGTCTATATTCGACGTATTCAACGCTACCAGAATACAAGCGGCAGCAGAACGAGAACGGTAACAAAATCTCAGCATTAGTAAAAGCACAACGGGGTCAATATCGTGAATTTTCGGCATTGCAGCTCAGATTAGAAATGAGAGAAGTAATTACACTGATGACTCTTCATCTCCGAGAAATCAGTGAGATGCAGGAAAATATAATCGGTATGTTGGTCGCTCTGAGTGTCGAAAAGCTACATCCATTGATTATTCACGCTCGAGAAATGAGTGAAATAATGAGGAACGCCACTCCTCAATTGGATTTAGATGAGAAGTTCCAGAACTTCCAGTTGTTGGCCCAGATTGCAAAAGTGAAATCCCTTGAAGTAAATCAAGAGACATTGATCCGGATTGAAATTCCACAACCACAAAGAGTTGCGTTCGATATGCACAAGATATATACAATTCCTGTTAAAATAGACGACGCCGGGAATCACATATACGATCTGGATGCCGAATTTGTAGCCGCTAACAACCATGAACGGCAGTATATCCTAATGAGTTATCAGCAGTATCAAGGTTGCCAGCAGCTTTCGACCACCGCCGATCAGCCACAATTTCTTTTTCCACAATTGGGCCCGACCTTCACAGCAATTGGAGAAAATTGCATATTAAACCTTTTCCGTAGCTCCAATGTGAACTCGAGAGCATGTGAAGTTCGAGTTATACCGAAATGGAACAGTCTAGTTCGAATGATGACGAGGAACCATTGGCTATTTGTGGTATCCGAAAAAACAAAATTAGAGGTGAACTGCCAAAATTTACCAACTACAATTGGAGAAATATCATCTACAGGGGTGTTATCAATTGAAGAACACTGCCATTTACAAATTAGCGACCTACGGATTGCTGCAGAAAACGACAGCCAGAAAAATTTTTCAATTTGGCAGCCGAATTGTTTGGAGTTGCCAGCCTGGAATGACGTAGACATAGCTAAACCAAATAAGCAGAAAGCGGAAATTATAGAGAGTAAAAAGACTGGAATAAGACTGTTGACAGCCAAGAACTGCAACCAAGCATGGAAAGACAATGAGGCCGATATAAAGCGAGTACAGGAAGCCGTTAAGAACGAAGAGACTAGCAGACAATGTATTCCACATCACGTCCACTTAGCAGCTACATCAGCTACCGGGTGTTTATGCATCTTCACCTTAGCAGTACTAGCTGGAGTAGTGTGCCATCTAAAGCGACAAAAGAGTGAACAGACTCGAACGATCATCAGCAAACCATTTACGGGCCCGATCCAATCGAGGGTATCCAAGCAAGCAGAATCCAGTATAGAAGTCATCATTCCAACAACAGCAAACCTGCCAACATCAAATTTACCTACCGTCGCGTCGTCGGGAAACAGCTGGCACAATTAGAATAGTAGAGTAATTATTGTATTGCAATAATATAATTAGGGTAATTTTGGGCACCCACAGAAATTAGAATATTAAGGCTAAGATTGTAAAAAGTATTCAAATTATTGAAGTTTTTTCTCTTATGATTTGGACAATATTTTGAAAATTGTAATAAGGTAAAAATGAAAGGAAAACAAAAGTATTATTAGAGAAAAGATTATTGGCGGCGGAATTATTAAAAATTAGAATACTTATTTAAGATATATCACGCTTATAGTTTATTGTAACAGAAAGAGAGGTAGAATAGATAAAAATGTAGAAATATATATTTTTTTTAATTTTGTGAGATGTTTGACGAAGTTATATTGTAAAAAAAAAAAACAAAAAAGCAAATGTTAAAATAAGAGGAACGTAAAAAAAAAAATAAGAAAACAAATGTAAGAGATACAGGTAAGAAAAAATGTTAAATAAATTAAAGAAGTATAGAAATATTGTAAGACGATAATAAAATTGAATGTGAGAAGCAATAAAAGAAAGTAAAATGTGGCAAAATAAAAACATAGAATACAGAAAGCAAAAAAAAATTTTAAGGTGAAAAGAACATAGGAAAGAATATTAAGGAAGAAATAAATGGTGAAAGAGAAATTAAATATGAGAAGAAAATAAAAAGAGAAATGTGAAAAGATGCAAAATCATACTATGTTAGAAAATGAAAATATAAAAATTTCGAAATATGTAAAAATGTAATGTACAGAAATGTAATGATTTTTTATAAAGAATATGAACCGAACGAGGATTACGATATTTTCGGTTTATTTAATTGATTTCATTCTCCAGACCTACTTCCCTGCGGAAACTAGTTTTTCCAAGGGGGGAGGAATGTTATGGCCGAATATACGGAAGATTCTTGCAGCAGCCAAGAAAAAATTCTAGCGAAATAATCAGCAATTGCTAAATAATAGCACGCATGGTATTGTTCTGCAACGGTTGGTTGTTTTGCTGATTAGCCCAACAGCTGGCTGGAATGAGCGCTTAGTGGAGCAATCGACGATTACGATAGCATTTAACCTAGCATGGTAATTGTTATATAAAGCGATTGTTTATTACTAAGCGACTCAGGTGCTGCAACCGGTAGAACAAACGACAAGGTTGTTGTCGTTTGTTTACATCCGCGTTGTGAGCAAAGAAATTACTTCGGAATATCGGGGCATAAAAGACCAATGAATGGTCTGGCGAGTGCCGTTGATTGTTCAGTCGCGATTCAACTTTCTTTACAATATCAAGTTACAGTTCGGTTCGGGTTTGTTTAATTTTAAAGGCATTAAGATAGGTCAGTTTGGTTTACGGTTTGATAAAGAAACTGTGCTAAAAGAAATTCGAGTATCGTTTTTATTTATTGGATTCGCTAATTTGAGTGCTCAAGGGGCACGACAGTGGTGTCATATAAGATTTGGGAGCCTTGCGCCTCCGTTAGACCGCGGATGCGGTCCTTCCAGACCGAAGGCTCCTCCACAAACACCACTTTTTGTTGTTGATGTTTTGTAGGCAAGTCAGCCAGGCTACGTCCTAACAAAGCAGACACCGCCCTTCTGTGCTGAAGGTTAATCTGGGTGAAGAGAAATCTAGTCATGTGGATTACTTCCCTACGCCCTTCTTCTTCGTGAGCAAGGAGAATATAACCTTGTCCAGGTGAAGATGCGCCTACGTCGAGATCCCCTCCAGCACCTCAGCAGCCTTCTTGTCAATCCCCAGGATCAATAAGGTCCCCTTTTCCTCTTTCGTGTTCTTGGAGTCCTCCGTCCTTTGAAAGACTTTCCACTTCCTTGTGCTGAGAAGGGGGTTTTGGATATCAAACCGCCTGAAGATTTCCCCGACATCCCGACTGTGACCGGTATTATCAGGGAACCAAACCCTCATGCGGATGAGAGGATCGACCTCACTGCCCGCTTTAAGACGAACCGTGTTCCAGCAAATTCCTTCAGGTCATCAACCGCCAGGCCTCAGCCAGTTCAGCGAACTCTCGCCCTCACAATTGATCCAGATGGACCCATCGCTAACAGAGAATCCGCCGAACACTGGTGCTACAGCTGATTGCCTCCCGATCGCCTCCCATATACCCATATACACGAAGAGTCTGCTTAGCAGCCAGCGAAAAGCCGGTCGCTTTACATTCTTCCGTGTGCTCAGGTACGGTAGACCCAGGCTGACTCTCTTTCTTCGTCGGGTGCTCCCTGGATGACCCACGAACCTCTTCTAAAGGGTGACGCCCAGCATGTTGAGCATTAGGAGGGGGTCCGTTGAGGTTACCCCCAGCAGACTTTTCTTCACTTGTTGATGTTACCGTCCTGCTCGCCAAGTCCGTCTTATCTAACGTGGTTGGTTCTATGGGTCGTTACACCCACATCACCAGCAACGCAAACACAAATATCGGTGGGAGGCTGGGTAGAAGGGTCAAGACCTGGAGAGGTGCCCTCTCCTGCGTTCTCCCTCTTCCTTCTCCTCTTTTCGCACCGGATCTATGCTTCTTCGCAGTGCTCAGCTTACCGACGCTAGGAGGCTCACTACCGCATTCCGCTGCCAGCCCAGCCGGACCACTGAACATCTGCGAAGAAAAACAAGGCCCAGGGACGGCATTGGCCATCTCCCTAGCTCTTCTACTTTTCTTCCTCTCAGGTTTGCCTACTCTCCTGCGTTGGGAGGTCTCGCTTCGATTGCCACCATCAGCGTCTTTCGACTGTGAAGTTACAACCTCAGCTAGCCCGCCCGAGTTGAGTTGCTATGCCGCTTTAGGAGAATGAGTGATCTCCATAGGAGTCACCCCGTCGTCATAAACCGAGCTACCCTGCAGGAGATGATTTTCCATGGATGCCGAGATCTCAGGGATAAAATTCCCTGATTCCTGATGCATTCCTGGATTCTGAACACAATCACTAGAAGTGGATCTACCATCGTCCAAAAGCTTATTCATTTTTGGTCCCACGAGTAGCGGAGAAAAACTGTCACCCACGGCAGAGATCCGCATTACCGCAGGAAGGCTAATTAAAACTGGATACCGCCTGGTATCCAGAGTTCGCATACTATCGACTGAGCACCCCTCAGCCATGCATCCCTCGGCGTATGCTGTTCCGCCTTGGCTTGGGCTACCTTCTACTTACAGGACTACATCCTATCCCATTAGATTCGCCATCTCGTCCAGAAATTGCACCTGCTAAGAAAGAAGGAAGGCTGAAAGAAAAGAAGGAACTCGCAGAGCTCTGGAAAGACAGACAACAACTAAGGTTCACTCGGAGAATTTCCAACGCCGGAGAGAGAGAACGTTCCACGACGAGAGAGAGAGACGAGCTGGGAAGCTTCGGGTGCTGTTGAAGCTCCGGCTTTGATAATGTCTGGGCCCAATCGCCCCCTTCTACCCATTGCTAAGTCTCAAAGCCAACGACGAAAATTGTTTATTTAGCCTCAGTGCAAGTTTGTACGAGAGTGGTCCTTAACGTCGCCTCATCGAACCTCCATCCCCTTTTCTTGCGCAGGGTTTAGTCATCCATCATTTCGAACATGCGTGTGCTGACTTGGTTGCCAGGAGAACAAGGAATAACAAAAAAAAACAACAAGGAAGGAAATAAAGAAAGGGAGATACGTTAGAATAATGAAATAGCAACAATTACCGCCACAATTTGGTATATTCACATTCACCATTCGCCGTTCATGCTTATCTACTCTCCTTTGTCCTACACGATAACATGTGGGGGCGGCTTAACACTATCTTATTCTAAGATAGACCCTACTATCTGACTCTTAGTCCTAGGTTGCTTAACTATCACAGAAAAATGCTACCCTTAACTACCTACTCATGCAAACGAGCGATAACTAATAATGAAAAATATGGAATCAATAGAAACATATGTGAAAAGGAAATATAATATACTAGAAAAAAATCAGACTTACTTCTTAGAACAAAAGGAATACATTACGAGTTCGGCGGAGATATCCCACGGTGGCAAGAACTGATGATCAAGCAACGCTGGAGTGCACCCCTTTTTTCCTCGTCTCGAATAACGACAGATTTGCAGTAATTAGGTGGGCTCATTTACTTTTTCTTTAATTTACTTTATTAAGTTTCGGGGTCATTGGCCTTTGTTTTTTTCTTTAGTTTGCTTTATTAAATTTTGGGATCATTGGCCTCCTTTTTTTTGAAAATTTACACTTTTGTTGTACTATTTTCTACTTATGCACTGCTAGACTTACAGGCTCCTACCTGTTTGGCTTAATTCTGCTAACGCATTGGGAGCAGTATGAATGGCAAACAAACAACAAAAAAAAGCGTTCTTTTTTTCACTTAGGAAAATTAATCCTCATTTTTTTTCGGGGAAAAAATAAAAAAAAAAAATTCGCCGTGGCGATAAAGTATGATGAGAACGAAAGAAAATCTCTGCGTAGCAGGTAACTAATCACTAAATTAATTAATATTTATTGTTATGTTCAATATTATCTACATTTATGAAACTTATTTGTCAATTTTCAGGAAAAATGTGCCTTGGCGATAAGTACTATAGGAATGAAAGAAAATCTCTGCGTAGCAGGTAACTAAACACTAAATTAATCAATATTAATTGTTATGTTCAATATTAACTACACTTATGAAACTTATTCGTCAATTTTCAGGAAAAATGTGCCTTGGCGATAAGTACTATAGGAACGAAAGAAAATCTCTGCGTAGCATGTAACTAAGCACTAAATTAATTAATATTAATTGTTATGTTCAATGTTATCTTCACTTATGAAACTTATTCGTTAATTTTCAGAGAAAAAAATATGCCGTGGCGATAAAGTACGATAAGAACAAAAAAAAAGTCGCTGCGTAACAGGTATGTATTCACTCAAATGGGAAAATTGTTTTCACTGATTAATTTTCTTTCACTTATAAAAATTATCCTTATGAAAATTTACTCGTTAATATTTCAGAAAAAAATATGCCGTGGCAATAAATAACGATAGGTGCGAAAGAAAGTCCCTGCGTAACAGGTATGTATTCACTCAAATGGGAAAATTGTTTTCACGGATTAATTTTCATCCACTTATAAGTAGTATAGCTATGCGGGTTCTAGCGCAATTTCCTATGAATTTTTAAAGGGGCATCTGAATTCCCATAGGCTTTGCTTATGACTCGTCTTAAAAGGTTGATAACACTATACAATATGCAAAAGCTATCAAAACAAAACGTTACTCACTCTCGCTACTTCAGTAAGTAGCTGCAGATTTTATTAAACCTGATTTAGCGTATAACAAGAACGGTACGTCACATCATTCGTTACCACTGCTGCTTCACCCAATTAAATTTGCATAATATCACAAATCGCTTTGGTATTGCTGCGTGTGTAGGAATGGGAGATCAATGATATTTAATTAAATGAGAAGAATGGTAGGAAAGTGTGAATGCAAACAAAAGCGGTTTGTATGAAAAAACAAAAAAAAAATTGCCGGTATGTAAACAGTTTGACAATTTAGTAAACTTGAACTGTGAGATGAAAGCGAAAGGTGGGCCATATTAATTTTATTGAATTTACCGATCCTTTGAACGCCACATCTTTATGATCACGTTTAAATTATATGCTCCTGCTACACCACATTTAAAACCACTTCGTTCACCCAATTAAATTTGCATAACATCACAAAATTGCCACCACTTTGGTATTGTGAGCGTGTATAGCGTGTATTGGAGATCAATGATATTTAATTATATGAGAAGAATGGTAGGAAGGTGTGAATATAAACAAAAGCAGTAGTTTGTAAAAAAAAAAAAAAAAAAATTGTATCACATTGTTGGCATGTAAACAAGTGGCAGATTAAAAATGGCATTAATTGTAAAAACATAAAATAAAAACATTCTGCTCACGTTTTATAAAGACTCTTTGGGGTTAAAAACCATCAATCTGGCTAAAACAAAGCTACAACAGGTCAATGGATGAAATTTAAGGCTTTCGTAGTAATTACTTATGTTGGGTGCCATGCTAGCAATAAAATTTTGTTGATAATCAAACCATTCTTTGATTCAAACTTGTACTTCACGTATCCAAATTTGTTTTATACATGTCGATCACGCTGATTAAAAAAGGAAAAATTAGCATGTTGTGCTCATCTTTGCGACCGGCATTATAAAGTATATGTGATGAGGCTATTGCTCGTTAAAAGCGTGAAATAATTTGAAATAAAAGCTGAGACTACTTTGAAATAAAAACTGGTTAGATAGTATTCACAATAAAATAGATAAAATCAAATAAAAATATTTATTTTTCTTAATATTTGAAATTTTTATTAAAATTTAGCAACTAGTTTATAAAAGTTTAAAAAGATTACAAAAATTTTTATTATACATCCTTATTTTAAGTGCACCTGTTATCCGCGTTCGACCATTAAATTCTGCTGCGCCAACAAGCTATTCATAGTTCCTGCCTGGCTAAAATGTAAGAAGAAATATAAATAAATAATGTTATGCTATGCAGCGGTTCTAGCCCAATTTCCTGGGTATTTTAAAGGGTGCCTCTAAATTTATAAAATGGTTAACATAAAAAGCTTTATTTGCATAAAATGTGAAAAACGCCCCGGATGTTCAAACCTAACAACTCTGGAACCAAATGAGACATCTTGTATCATACGTCGAGGCCGATGTGTTCTGAAAATGTGTTAATAATAAGGGATTTTTTTAAATAAACTAGTTTTTAAAACGTTATAAAAATTCTTTTATTTTGGATAATTACAATATTTTCTTATTAATTAAGCTATTTCCATTATAATATAATGTCCCCACGGTAACGTTTGGTGATTACTTAGCGTTATATATCTTTTATCATCGTTTGGACTGAGAGATATTTTAGATTGAGTAATGGATGAAACTTGATGTTTCCGAGGTTGAATTAAATTTTGTGTAATTGATTTTTCAGTATTACTATTTAAACATTCAACATAATCATCGAAAGTTATATCATTTTCAACAATATTTCTTTTTATACCTTTAGATTTTTTTCTTTTATCCTTACCCTCTACACGGAGCGCATACATCTTTGATCTTAAGCCAACAAATTCTGTCATAATACTACCATTATTTTCAACTTTCATGAGGCCCAACACTTTTTGGTTTACCAGTGGGATATTCCAATTGTTTTCTGGCGGATAATCACTAGTATCAAAATGGGTATGACAATCATGTTCAATTACTTGATATAAGTCAGGACAGATTACCTCATAAATGAGAGAATCTGTGTCTGTATAACAAACTGTGCAGTTAGATCCAAATTGAGGAAGCATATAATCATAATGAAAATTGTATATGGTAGTTTTAGCCAAGTCCGGAATGCACATACCTACATAAAATGGTTCGTTAGCGAAAATCTCAGATCTATTAAGTTCTATTGCTACTAAATTTTCATTGAATATAGTTGAGGTTTTAAATTCGGGTCCTGAAATTAGGGCTTCAACTCCATATCGGCCCAACCATTTAGTTACCAATTTCACATTACTATATTTTCAAACGTTTTCCATAGTTTTACCAAAGATGGCATTATTCATAAGTTTGAAGAGATTTTTCTCAAAATCATTTTTAGCTAATGCTCTAAGGCTAGTGTTTAGATCAATGTATGACTTGAGCCATATTGATTGATTAAATTGAAGAATTTTATGAATTTTTTTTAATATTAAACCATGTTGCAGAGCTTGCTTTAGATTTCTATAATTTAAAATATATTTTGTCTTATTCCTGACAGTAGCTAAAAGTTTCATTTGCTTAGATCCTGAAGTATAATCGCGTTTCGGGCAAAATGGTAAATCTTTATGGGTGTCATGAATTTCTTGTGGAGATTCTAAATCCACTTCTAAAATGTAACCAATAGGTGAATCATTAGGTACATCTTCCACCTTAAAGTTGTTTCTGTTTTCTACCCACTTGAAGCCGTTGTAAGGTAGAGGTTGCGACATTGCCCAACCATATTGATTGTTGATATCATAATATTGTAAGAATTTTTGTGATTTATTTGGTTCATAGCTAGCCATATAATATTTATTATTTGCTTTGGAGTAACGTTTAGAGCATTGGCTGAGACCACCTCGAATACCGCGCTCTACAAACATAAACATATCAATATCAGACAACAATTTTAGCGATATATTTGCATTGCATTCAGCATTGCATCCCAAGTATAGCCACGTAATGTAAAATAATGTGCAGGATCTAATCCATATGTCTTACAACAACTTGAACGGAATTGCTCAAACACGTCTGCTAACAACAGAACATCTGCTTTTAGACATAACTCTGAATATTCGCCCAAATTATTCAAATTAAATTCATTCCAAACTTTACAGGCATGTGTATAATCTTCTTCACTAATATCACAATCAATCAACTTATTCTAAAATTCAGAAATGGTGGGTAAAGTAGTCTCTATAAATTTGTCTTTAGTACTAAACTAATCGTAAGGGTATACACCTTTACGTGTTAATAGATTAAATTGATTGTCAGATAAATTTTCTAATTGAGATTTTAAAATTGGAAAAGAAGTTAAATATCATGAAAGGGTATCAAGGCTACTAGCCATAAACCGAAAAGAATTAATAAATCGAAATTTTATTGGAAGATTATCTAAATGTTTTGTGAACGATATGTCTCGCTCTTTATTTATAGGAAGAAGATCAACCTTCCCTTCTAAATGTGAAGCTAAATTTTTTATATTAAAATGTGAATCATAACCGCTAAGATTATGGAAAATAACAAGAAGAGTGTGACTATCTTTAAAATTTATATTACACCCAGCATGTGCTGGTCCTCGGTACATACCTGTTAAGTGACAGTGATCACGCACCTTTCTATCATCTTCTGGAAATGGTTTCTCGCAAATATGACAGAGTGGAGCTACAGAAAAGTTGTTGACCTGCTCTTCAGTTAACCGATCCATTCGTAGTGGGTTATTGAAAATATTTTCTAAATTTTCTGCAAATTGTTCTCACAAACCAATTAATACAATCCTCGCCACTGCAGTACTTGTAAAACGATAACGTGGGATCATATGAGCACTTTGTATAATACGCTATACTACACGGAACATGTGCTTGATACTTGTTCTTATCACTACGATCTACTAATAAACACACCAAGTCTGCATATATAATAAAAGGTACTTCTATCTTATTCTTAAAGTTTATAAACACTAAAGTTGATTCGTTTTCTGATGGTAGTCGAATTCTCGCATTGTAAACGTTTTCACAATTCTTTGTACGCTCCTCCAGTTTTGAAGTTGTGTGGAAGTAGTGAAGACATCTGTCGCAGCATCTGACGACATTTTCAAAATATATATATCGATTGAAAGATTATTTTGTTTTTCAAATCTTGGTATTTGTTTAGTTGTTATCGGGAATGTAATGTTTTTGAGGTTAGGAACATTAGAATAGTGAGAGTATTTTGTTACACGTTGCGGATCCTTCTTTGCAGGATGTAGGGCCGATATTGCCGCCCATCATCAATGCAAGCTTTTTTATATTCAATTTCCTTGGGTAATTCAATGTATGAGGATCCTAGTTGTGGCGTATATTTGTTAATATTAATACTCAAGTTTATAATTTCTGATAACGCCCAACCGCTATCTTTTTCTTGAAATTCCTCCAACTGTTTCAGGATGTTATCTTGGATATTTTCTTTAAACCAAGCATTAATGTCTATATCACTTTATATTGGTGCATTCTTGGTGTTCATATATTTAAATTCGAAGATTTTTTCACCTCCTTTTATTATTTTAAATTTACCACCAAACACCGCATTAGCCTTCAAAGCTATTTCTTTTTTGAGAGCATTATTGATGCGTCTGCGAAAGAGATCTGAGCAATCTTGTAAAAATTTTAGTGGCTCCTTGTGGACTAAGTTGATAATGGCCCCTGTCCTGATGCGATCATTAAAGGCGGACTGAACGTCTACCCATTTTACTCTGGTGCTAGCATAATTGACTCTATTTGGGGGCTGATTCGTATAACCGCCACCAGTCATTCGTAACTTTTTTAATTGCACACGATAACCTTGGACATGACTAATACCATTTATCTGGGTCTGTTTTTCACCTACAGTCTTCGATCTTTTTAAGTTTTTCCGAAGACTCTTAAATATTTGGAGCAGTCTTTTACACCTTGCTCAATTAGTTCACGATTATTTTCCGCACTTATGAAGGCAATCTTAGCCTTTTGAATGAGCGCTCTTACCCGCACCATTTTTATGTTTCAATTTTAATATATAAATATTAATAACGTAATAATTTGCTTCAATATATCGTTCAAATCTTCTTAACATGAACTGCACTGTATCATGGGCACTGAGCGAAAGGTGCAATTAATTAGATATTCGCTATATATAGATTTACAAGGTTAAGTGTGAAGTATGTCGAAGAAATATTTTATCCGGGCTTTTAAAAATATCATCAATTCCTATTTTTTATTCCGCAGGACAAATCCTTTTCTAACAGTTTTTCACGTAAAGCCGAGTGTTAAGGCTTTACTTTTTAATTATTAAACACACAACACTAACATTGCCAAAATTCGACAGTATACACCTACTAATATAATCGCCTTAAAAAATTTTTAAACGGATTCGTCGACGGCCTCAGACTGAATATTTCAGACACAGGTTTTGCTCATCTATATATTTACCAATATATGAAAAAGGGAAAAATAGCGAGGATAAAAAAAAATTTACCATTCACGTAAAGTAAAATTCTTTATGGCTAATAATATCTTTACCTTTAATTATGCAGTATCTGCTTTACAAACATGAAAAAATAATTGTATGCAAATTTTAATGATATATGAAAAATGAAAAAAAATACCAAGGATATAAATTAAAATTTACCATTCACATAAAGTAAAATTTTTATGGCTGATAATGTATTTATCTTTAATTATACCATGCAACTGCAGTATCTGTTTTACAGACATGAAAAAAATAGTATACAGATTTTAATGGGCTGCTTAACCTTAAAACAAGTTCAGTTTAGTTTTTACAATTAATGCCATTTTTAATCTGCCCGTTGTTTACATGCCAGCAATGTGATTTTTTTTTTTTTTTTTTTTGTACAAACTACTGCTTTTGTTTGCATTCACACCTTCCTACCATTCTTCTCATATAATTAAATATCATTGAGCTCCCATTCCTATTCACGCTCACAATAACAAAGCGATCGCAATTTTGTGATGTTATGCAAATTTAATTGGGTAAACGAAGTGGTTTTAAATGTGTTGTAGCAGGAGCATATAATTTCAACGTGATCATAAAGATGTGGCGTTCAAAAGATCGGTAAATTCAATAACATTAATATGGCCCACCTTTCGCTTTCATCTCACAGTTCAAGTTTAGTAAATTGTCAAACTGTTTACATACCGGCAAATTTTTTTTTTGTTTTTCATACAAACCCCACAAACCCACAACTATGCTCGTCCACGTCTACGAAGAGCTTTTGAGACCATTTTGGGAATTCAGAGGCCCCTTTAAAAATACACAGGAAATTGCGCTAGAACCCGCATGGCTATACTACTCTTATAAAAATTATCCTTACGAAAATTTAGTCGTTAATTTAAAAAAAAAAATGTATGCCGAGGCAACATATAACGATAGGAGCGAAAGGAAGTCCGTGCGTAACAGGTATGTATTCACTCAAATGGGAAAATTTGTTTTTCACTAATCAATTATTTTTTTCACTTATAAAAATTATCTCGTTAATTTTTCAGGAAAAATATGCCGTGGCGATAAATAACGTTAGGGGCGAAAGGAAATACCTGCGTAACATGTATTTATTCACTCAAATGGAGAAATTTATTTCCACTAATTAATTTTCTTTCACTTATAAAAAAATTAACCTTATGAAAATATACTCGTTAGTTTTTCAGAAAAATTATGCCGTGGCGATAAATAACGATAGGAGCGAAAGGAAGTCCCTGCGTAACAGGTATATATTCACTGAAATGGGAACATTTATTTTCACTAATTAATTATCTTTCACTTATAAAAATTATCCTTATGAAAATTTACTCGTTAATATTTCAGAAAAAAATATGCCGTGGCGATAAATAACGATAGGAGTGAAAGACAGTCCCTGCGTAACAGGTATGTATTCACTCAAATGGGAAAATTTATTTTCATTAATTAGTTATTTTTTTCACTTATAAAACTTATCCTTGTGAAAATCTATCCGTGAACTTTTCAGGAAAAATATGCCGTGACGATAAATAACGATAGGAGCGAAAGAAAGTCCCTGCGTAACAGGTATGTATTCACTCAAATGGGAAAATTTGTTATCACTAATTAATTATTTTTCACTTATAAAAATTATCTTTTCAGGAAAAATGCGCGGTGTTATTTCCACGAAATGGTAAAAAAAACGTCCAAAACAAAAAAAAATTTCTTGTTACTCTCCTTTTCCAGGAACTACACAAAAAAAAAAGGCTTTTGTATGTGTGGCTCGCGTTCATGTGGAAGGTTCAAATTTATGCGTGTTCTGCCCAAATTGAAATTTTGCGTTGGCTAGTGATTTATTTATATTTCTTTTCCTTTTTTTTTTTTTTTTGGTATTTTTGCAGGGCTTCGGGATTGTTAAGAACGAGGCTAGACGCTTTTTGTTTCTTTTCTGGATGTTTTATGGGAAAGTAGCAGAGGGATACTTTCCAAAATTATATACCTTTTTCCCCTTTTTAGGTATGATGTTGCTTATGCCGGTAAGTATATTTATGGGAAAGTAGCATACGGCTACTTTCCGGAATTGTATAACCTTTTGCCCATTTGCAGGTATAATAAAACAGAAAAAAGGGTAGTGTGCGGGGGAAAACGCTACAGCGTGGAGACGACCCACGGAGAAAGAGTCTCAAGCAAGGGCATAAGACAAAAAAATACGCAAACCAAGGAAATATGGTAGGAGAAAATAAGTTTGCTTGCAACAGCGCCCAACGTGGGACGAACCAGCAGATTCTCAACCCGGGCATAAGTCAGAAGGAGCTTGTGTTACGGAAAAAAAGGATTAACCTGGGACCACACTTCCAATCCCCCTGGTCCAGGGAGGACACATCGGAGGATAGACATCGTCTATCTACTCACCTCGTCCCAGGAGTCGACCAGGAACAGGTACAGCGACTGCTGTCGGAGACTGATGGTGAACCGGAGAAGAGCGATTACACTTCGCGCCATGTATTCTACTGAATCCGGTCACGATACTCCAGAAGTGCCCGCCCCAAGCAAGGATATCGCTTCAACAGATAGAATCCATCTATCAACCTACTCAGGACAAGGGAAGCTGTCCGGAGTGCAGTAAGTGGGTTTGAGCTGGCCACGATAGTCGAAAGAGGGAATTAGGCAGAGATCCAAAAATGAGAAGGGACAAAAGGGGAAAAATCCTCATACCGAGGCTAATCCAGAAGGGATTAGAGGGGAAACATCTACTCAATTAACGTAGAGATGGGTTCTACTAGGATCATTGTCTTATACAAATTTTCGCTCGCCACCGCAGATTAGGAAATAATGAAGAAGAGACAGAAAAAGAAAAATCATCATACCAAGGCTAATCCACAAGGGACTAGAGGGGAAGCATCTACCAAATTAACGTAGAGATGGGTTCTACTAGGATCATTGTCCTATAAAAATTTGCGCTCGCCACCGCATATTAGGAAATAATGAAGAAGAGACAGAAAAGGAAAAATGCTCATACCGAGGCTAATCCAGAAGGGCTATGCAAGCGGATTTCCTACCGTAGTTCCCCACGCATAGGGTACCGTATGGGTTGAGTTTGAAGCATTGTCTGGCAGGGGAGGGGATAACTGGTTGAACTACAAAAGGTGTATCACCCTCCGCTGATGAGGCAGCAGGAGGGCTATGTGATACCCTATAGTTTGCAAGTGAAGCTTGCCGGATGCCTTCTTAGGGCTACCGGGGTCTCGGCCTGACATCGGCTGGGGACTTCTGGGGATGTTGGAAGGTGGAATGAAAGATTCGGGTAAGCCTTACAGACGTCGCTCATGATTATCACAACGTGGTAGTGGAGACTTTGACATTTCACCATCGAGGCCTAAACTCTCTTGGCGTTCGTTTATTGATTTAACTCGCTGCCTTGTCGGGAAATGACCGGTGAAAGTTCGCTTTCGGCCAATTCTTCAAAGGACGGAAGGTCGCCCTATGGCGCATATAAATGGGATCGTGGACTCTTATCACGTGGCTTTGGTGTATTCCAAAGGCGATTTGAATCGGTGGCCTTGTTTGCTATATTTGCCTTGGCGCCTGTTACATTACTTGCAGCCCTCGTTACCTGTACAGCAGATCGGGTCCGAGCTTATGGTGGCCTGAAAATTTTTCACGCGGCTGTTAAAGTAATCCACCTCACGTCCCGGATGTTTATGAGCATGTGAACGTTGGGGGGCTTGCTCCGATTTGCTTGCTCGGTGTCTTACATTCTGATAAGTTTTCCGAGAGCGTCCTTGTCAGACGGCTCGAGGCTGCGTACAATATACTCGACCATCAGCTCCTCTGGTGAGAGATAGGTGAAGTCCATGATGCGGGTTAATATAATCGTAGACGACGGAGCAGATGAAGAAAACAATAATAAAAAAGAAGATGGGTGAGATGCACTGGTAACTCTGCTCTAAATAGGAGTAGGTAGCTTTCCACAATCCGGTCCCCGACTAGACGGGATTACGAATGTTCGTATATATGTAAAATGGGCAATATACCTAAGTAATCTGCAGTGCTGTCAGACACGACTTGGGTTGTATTTTACAAGCAATTAAGTTTTACTATATATTCGCAAGAAGAAAGATTTTCGCGCTATATATATCGATCCGAAATAAAGTCACGTTTGCGGGTTGGTTGTATCAATTATGTTGATTAATTTTGTAGTTTAATTAATTAGTTCCTCAAATATTTTACGATATTTGCCTGGCCTCAGCTTCAACATTGGACGCAATCCACAAAAAGAAATATAATGCGATCATAAAGAAAATATAATATATGAAGGAAACGACGGAATACAAAAAAAAACAAGATTATCAATAGATATGTGCTGTTTTAAAGTAGTAATACCCAAAGTCTTTCACAGATATGCAGTACCTGGAGAATCCTGCTCTAATATTTCTGTTTACTCAAATTTCAATTAAAGCTGACGAATTAACAAAATAGGGGACGGCAGCATGACGGAACGACGCCGAGGCACACCCGTTTTGGCACAAAACGTAAGATGTTAAAATTTCAGCCAATGCTGAAAATACAGAAAAGTCTCTCTCCGTCTCTGTCTCTCTCTCTCCGATAGGCAAAACTTCTGCTTCGGTTCCCAGGTTGTTAGATCCTGAATAGAAAGGGAAAGAAAAGTCCCCAACAAGGGTCAGCCTTGAAGATAGGGTTGGCACCTGAACGGTGGCCACCCAATTACGAATGGAAGAAAAAACGAATAACAAAAAAAAAATTCTAGACATTCTCTCTGCCAGGGATTCAAATTGTTCCGATGGAAATCATCCATCAATCTGTCAAAAGGAATGAACGTAGAGGGATCAATGGCTATGATGAGTAGTCAGGACATCGGTGGCTGCACGTACTCAGGGTAAGAGCAGTAGCTGGGAGGTAATTATAACTCAAGAGATATCGTAATCACACAGTCGCTAAAGTAAAAAGAAATATGAATATAATAACAGATAAAGATACCAGAACCGCCAGAATACAAAAAAATATATATATACCATAAAACCACTATAACGCGCAGAGGTGTACGGAACTGTGTTCGCAAATAGTATGCCTCGTATACAACGTCCATCTACCATCAATGAGCCGAGCACTCACCAAATAAAAGAAAAGGAGCTACTGTTCGTTGCGATGAAATTATGCTGTCCGCTTCCAAAAGGCTGGCCCAATCCCCGCAGCAAGGATATGTAATCAGGCGAGCGAACGTCGTTCGTCAATTCACTACAAGGAGTAAGACCATACATGTCGAGGAACAATCAGTCTGAAAGTTCGTACTGATTCAGAAGTAGGGTGGTAGCCAGTCTGGTGTTCGCGAACCGAAGCCTTGCTTCAAATATGGTGCTTCCAAGGACAAGATCCACTCCCACCAAACGGAAGAGCACCCTGACAAAACCTCAGTGACTCAGTCTAATATTGGAGAAGAGAAAAAAAACACAAAGAGAACCGATATTGGATTCCACCCTTTTGAGCAGTAATGAATGAACGGAGCAGAACAGGATGCAGCCTGTGAAAAATCCATGGAAAAAAACCCAATAATATCGTACCAAAACTACCCGCTGCACAGCAGGACTCGACACCTAACGAAGGAAAAAAGAAAAGCTTCCACGGAGACAATACTATTATGAAGAAAGCTTTTACCGAAAGGAGTTCACCTTTGCTAAACGAAACTAATTGAATGCAAAAAAAAAGAGAAAAAAAAGACGAAAAATCTTACCAGAAATATCTCAATTATCAGGAGATTAGTAAATTAGTAGGATCTATCTCGGAATGAGATAATCTGAACTTTTCAACCACAAAGAAAACCAATGTTTGGCCGCCATTTGAAACACAAATGAGCGACCCGCAATAATTCTCAAAAAGAGTAATAGCACTTAGGTCAAGAGAGGCTTCACTGAAGGCCGAAAAAAAACCGTTTGGGCGCCATTTGTAGCAGACAGCGTTTCACTTCCAGATATGCTCATGTTCAGCAAGCATAGACATATACCGCAGCTAAACGCTTCTGTTACAAAAATCATCTTAGAGGCAGTATGAGTAACGACACAGCAACGTTGCAGCTAGAAAACAGTCGGCTAGGGCAGGTTCTTGCTAATCACGCCTCTTCGATGCTGGATAGCTGTGTAAAAAAACACGTTTCACCGGATGGACAGACGGACAGCTAAAAGTGACTCAAAATACTTTATTTTTTTATTTTTGATTTTATTTTATTTTTTTGGATAGGCAAAAAAACTTGCTACCACTTACTTACAGAGCTGCATCCTGTCCTATTGGATTTGCCATCTCGTCAAGATATTGCACCTGTTAAAAAAGAAGGAAGGCTGAAAGAAAACAAGCTACTCGCAGAGCTCTGCAACGACAGACAACCGCTAAGGTTCAGCCGACGAGAGAGAGAGAAGAGCTTGGAAACTTCGGCTGGTATTGAAGCTCCGGCTTGGGTGATGTCTGGGCCCAATCGCCCTCTTCCACCAATTTCCAAGTCTCAAAGCCAACAACAAAAATTGTTTATTTAGCCCCATTGCATTGTACGAGTGTGGTCGTTAACGTCGCCTCATCCTACCTCCATCCCCTTTCTTGCGCAGGGTTTAGTCATCCATCGTTTCAAACATGCGTGTGCTGAATAGGTTCCCAGGAGAACAAGGAACAACAAAAAAAACACCAGGGAAGAAAATAAAGAAAGGGAGATACGTTAGAATAATGAAATAGCAAAAAATACCGCCAAAATTTGGATTATTCACATTCACCATTCGCCGTTCATCCTTATCTACTCTCCTTTGTCTTACACGGTAACATGTGGGCGTCGGCTTAACCCTATCTTATTATAAGATAAACCCTACTATCTGACTCTTAGTCCTAGGTTGCTTAACTATCACAGAAAAATGCTACCCTTATCTACCTACTCATGCAGACGAGCCATTACTAATAATCAAAAATATGGAATCAATAGAAACATATGTGAAAAGGAAATATAATATACTAGAAAAAGAATCATACTTACTTCTTAGAACAAAAGGAACACATTAAAACTTCGGCGGAGATATCCCACACTGGCAGGAACTGATGAACAGGCAACGCTTGGGTGCACCCCTTTTCTCCTCGTCTCGAACAACGACAGATTTGCAGTGATGCGGTGGGCTCATTGACCTCTTTTACATTTTCTTAAATTACTTTATTAAGTTTCGGGCTCATTGGCCTCCTTTTTTTTGTTTAGTTTGCTTTATTAAATTTTCGGCACATTGGCCTCTTTTTTTTTTTTTAATTTACACTTTTGTTGTACTATTTTCTAAATTAAAAAATATTAATTGTTATGTTCAATATTAACTTCACTTATGAAACTTATTCGTCAATTTTCAGGAAAAAATTTCCTTGGCGATAAGTACTATAGGAACGAAAGAAAATCTCTGCGTAGCAGGTAACTAATCACTAACTTAATTAATATTAATTGTTATGTTCAATATTATCTTCATTTATGAAACTTATTCGTTAATTTTCAGAGAAAAAAATATGCCGTGGCGATAAAGTACGATAAGAACAAAAAAAAAAGTCCCTGCGTAACAGGTATGTATTCACTCAAATGGGAAAATTGTTTTGACTCATTAATTTTGTTTCACTTTTAAAAAATTATCCTTATGAAAATTTACTCGTTAATTTTTTCAAAAAAAAATTTATGCCGTGGCAACAAATAACGATAGGAGCGAAAGAAGTCCCTACGTAACAAGTATGTATTCACTCAAATGGGAAAATTTGTTTTTCACTAATTAATTATTTTTTTTTCACTTGTAAAAATTATCTCGTTAGTTTTTGAGGAAAAATATGCCGTGGCGATAAATAACGATAGGCGCGAAAGAATGTCCCTGCGTAACAGGTATGTATTCACTCAAATGGGGTAAATTATTTTCACTAATTAATTCTCTTTCACTTATAAAAATATTATCCTTATGAAAATATACTCGTTAATTTTTCAGAAAAAATATGCCGCGGCGATAAATAACGATAGGAGCGAAGGAAAGTCCCTGCGTAACAGTTATGTATTCACTCGAATCGGAAAATTTGTTTTCACTAATTAATTATTTTTCACTTATAAAAATTATGTTTTCAGGAAAAATGCGCCGTGATATTTCCACGAAATGGTAAAAAAAAAACGTCCAAAACAAAACAAAATTTCCTTTTTACTCTCCTTTTCCAGTAAATACACAAACAAAAAATCTATCTCGGTGCAAGTCCGCCACGCCGTTTACAACATAGCTCACGCTGTTTCAAAGCTGACTGTCCAGCGCAATCCCTCTAACTCACCGCCGTTTAAAAAAAAAAAATCGACCGACAGACGAGCCGTTTTTCATTCAACCCAACAGTGCCGTTGTTTGTTGCTGGCGAATCACTCTTGACCCTCTATGTAACGGTGTGCGTGTATTCTTGCTAGGTAGAAAGAATATTTTGTTTATTCGATCAAAATTTTCTGGGAATGTTTTGCATTTTGCGGGCCTGCTGCAATAATGGTGGTATCATGCGCTGTATTACAGCTAGGCGAATTACAGTCTTCGACTCTGGGATGTTGGTGACCAGCGGTAAGTTTTACGTCGAAAAATTGTACGTTGTGCGCATTTTGCACAAAGCAGAATTTTTATTGAAAATATTTCGTGTCTTTGTTTCTCATTTTTTTCAGGCTTTTGTGTGTGTGGCTGGCGTTCATGTGAAAGGTTCCAATTTGTGCGGGCTCTGCCCAAATTGAAAGTTTTCGTTGGCCAGCGATTTATTTATATTTCTTTTCCCCCTTTCTCTTTTTTGTATTTTTGAATGGTTTCGGGATTGTTAAGAAGGATTATAATTTGTGCGCGTTCTGCACGAATTTAAATCTTTCTGTTTGAGGCTAGACGGTTTGTTTTCTTTTCTGGATGTTTTGTGGGAAAGTAGCAGAGGGCTGCTTTCCAAAATTATATACCTTTTTCCCCTTTTTAGGTATGATGTTGCTTATGCCGGTAAGTATATTTATGGGAACGCAGCATATTGCTACTTTCCGGAATTGTATAACCTTTTGCCCATTTTCAGGTATCTAAAGAGATAAAACAAGGGTAGCGTGCGGGGAAAACGCTACACTGGTTACAAATGTTTACTCAGAAGCGCTGTCGGCTGATATTAATCTTGTGTATTATTGCTGTATTGTGTTTGTGATCTTGTGACGTTGAGACCTGTTGTGATGTACTGCTTTGTGTTTTCAATAACTTTGTTGTGCCTTGTGGATGTTTTCATGAAATGTGGTGTGATACCTTTGATTCATTCAAAACATTTGTATTTACTACTACTTCATTAGCGAAGCGATCCTTTGAAAAGCAATTGAGACAGCGCCCAGCCATCTTAATGGATTTTCTTTTGCTTGTATATTCATCTTTAGATATGTAGAACACTACTGTACAAAATGATTTCCATTACATGCGGACATTTTCTAGCTTTTGCAGTAAAACAAGTTAGTGTTGTCTGTGTGACCAATGGCCTTGCTCGCCTGGCCTTGGATGAGATGCATTTGTGGCTAGAGCATCTGCAATAGATTCCAGAATCTTTGAACCTTTATCCAAAAATGTACTGAACTGTGAGAGGTTTGGCTGCTCTTGAGTAACGCCTTGCTCTCCTTCCCATAATTTCAAAGTGATAAATGGCAGTTTCTATACTTAAATATGTAGTAATAGTACATCCCAAGAGCTTGTGTATACTTGCAAACTCATTAATTGTTGCAGAGATCCTTCTATTGTATCTATTAAGAACAATTTATGCGCCTACTTGTTTCTAGATCTTGGTTAGGTTGATTAACTAATGCCTTGAGCTGACGATTGAGCAGAGTCCATTTATTTTCATACCGTTCTTTTAATTTGTTCCAGACTGGCATATAGCCCTGGTTTATAATGGAATTATGTGTGATAAACCTTTAATTACGTTTGCTTGGTTTATCAAATTAAATGCACGAAGAGCAGCCTTTGGGCTTTACTCTTTACGTGATTTAAGAGGAGCAGCTATTAAAGCGTTAACTCCAGTGATATATATGGGGAGCAGCTAGATAGCAGAACTCCACCTAAATTAAAATACACGATGAGTGAACTTCTGATAATGATTCTTTCTTTACTTTCCCTTGCGTATTTATGCAAGTTAAAATTAGCTTATGATAACAATAATTACTATTACTTACTTTACTATTATTTCTTCATCGAAGCCCTCATGTTGAGTCGCGGTCAGTGATCGTTATTTCGTCACTGCTTGTTATTTGCGCGCCACTTTAGTGAGTCACATTTATCGATGCAATTTGTGTATGGGGTAAGGGTGACCTACTCATGCAGTCTACAGCGTAATTAGCTGTGTCATATGATTCTGCATGAACGACTATTGTTTATCGGTTGTGTTTTAATATTATGATTACTTATTGTGCTAGAACAATTAGTATGTCACAATATTACGAATTCAGGTGGGTATGTATGTATGTTTGTAGGTAGGTATAATGTATGCAGGATGGTATAATGTATGCAGGTAGGTATGTAGGTGTGTTTGTATGTAGGTATGCCACACCCGCTCCCTTAGGAAAAAAATATTTTTGGTTTTTTTAATAACAATCATGAGGCCTCCGTGTTTTTATAATTAGTTAAAAAAAAATTTTTTTTTATATTATGGAATAAGTGAATTAAATTATGGAATAGTGAACATTTAAATTAATAGTTGTTTAAAATCTACTTACAGTATATATTACATTTATATATTTATTAAATTTGATATTTTTTTAATAAAATTTTGTTGTTGTTATATTTCCGTTAATGCTTTTAATTATAATTTTCATGAATGCATAATAACCTTTTAATAATATTTATTAGTCGTATCTGCTCCTATGACTATGTACGTTTACGTTATATAATGGGCGTAATTTCATTTGTTATTTTCGAACAAAACTTTATTGTTCAATAAGTAGTGGCCGTTAATCTTATTTTATCATTATTTTCAATGGCCTTAGGTTAGTTGTTTATTCATTTCTCGTATATGTATTTTTGTTTCTTGTACTTTTAATGTTTCTTTATTTTTATCTTCTTTCTTTAAATGCGGTTATATTAATTAAATTATTTATTTGGCTTTCTGCAGAGCGCGTCAGACTCTTGGTCTGATATTTTTAATTAATGTGAATCTCCAATCTTTCGATTTCCCTGCTCTAGTGCGGGTTCTACTCATTGGTTGACTTCCAATACTTCGGTTTTCCTACTCTAATGCAAGTTCTACTCATGGGTTTACTTCTATTTTTATATACCGCTCCAATATTTCGATTTTCTTACTCTAATGCAGGTTCTACTCATTGGTTTATCATTCCATAATTTTATTTTTTATTTTGTGCACATTTCTTATGTTTACTTCTTTTACAGTTGCAGCTATTATTATTTTTTTCTGGCAAGTTAATAACCTTCTTTCGGGATAGTACCTCTATAACGCACATTTGATCAGACTGGGTCGATGTTGGCATTTTTCCATTATCGCGCTTTATCGAAATTTAGCAGTAATCTTCTTACAGATATTGTAGCATGTTTTCAAAGACGTACCCAATAATCTTTGAATTACATGTTTTTGTAAGGAGAATTACTGCATATTTTCGATGCTATTAGTCTTCCATATTATGATGTTATGTTATATATTTTTGTTCGTTTTGTTGCCCTTGTTGTTTCTTCAAAGTCTGCTTAATATGCCATTAGTTTCATTAGACTTGTTATTTATATACATAGTATTCGTTGTAATGAACATTTTAAAATTTTATAATATTTTTTTTTTTTGATTATGTTCTTATTTGTATATTCACTCAATAATACCTTATTGATGTTGTAATTATTAGATTTAATTCCTACTCTCTCTTATTTTTTTTTTTATATATTGACTTTTCCGGTCTATTTTTATGTATCTTAGACCTAACCTTACTCCTGTCTTCAATAATACAATTAACAGTGTCAATATCGATTACTTTATATTGTCCTTTGTGTTGAGGATTCAATTGTTTTCTATTCGGTGCTGTAATTAATACTTGATCACCTATTTGGATTAATAGGGGGTTGCAGTTAATATCACTGTTTTGTTTTCTTATTTCTTTCGAATGCTCTAGGTATTGCTTTACTTTACTTAGTGTTTTCTGTAACCTAGCTTTAACTTCTTTGCTATATAGGTCGTAGTTATAGATGGGTTCTGGAGTAGCAACTGTGAGCTCAGAAGGGAGGTTCACTTTTTTGCGAATACTAGTTCAAAAGGTGTGTAGTTGTGAACGCTGTTTGGAGTAGTGTTGTAGCAAAATGAGTAGTACGGTATCCACGTATCCCAGTGATCTCTGTTATCATTTACGAAACACCTTAGGTATTCGTTAAGACATTTGTGGTTGCTTTCCAGCGACCCTATAGTTTCGGGGTGTGCAGCGGTTGCGAAAAGTTGCTTTATTTTCAAAATATTGCATACTTCCGAGACCATTTGGTTTTTATACTCAGTTCCGAGATCTGATTTTATTTTACTCATTGATCCATAAATTAGTATAAATCCGCTGAATATTGCTTGTGCAATAGTTTTGGCTTCCTTATCTCTCGTAGGAACTATTACTACATATTTGCTTAAATCGCATTGCATCGTTACTGCGTATCTATTGCCACAGGTTGTTTTGGTAAATGGTCCCACAGTGTCTATGGATACTGTAGCGGAAGCTACATAATAATTTTTATTTTATAGAATAAAATATAATTTTTGTTTGTCAGAGTAATATTTACGCTGAATGTAAATAAAATATTGTCAGAGTAATATTTGCGCTGACTGTAAATAAAATAAAAAAATTCAAATTTGACGTTTAAAGGAAAACACTTTGAAGAAAAAAACTTTGTACACAGATACACACTACTGTATAGATTTTGAGAAAATTCACATCAAGACTTTTGGGAATGTATTTGTTTTTAAAAATATAGAATTTGTGTCAAGGATATTTTAGTTATAAGTGAATCGCGAGAGGGCAAACTCATATAATTTTACTTAAAACGCCAGAGCGCAAACTAAAAAATTAAATAGTTTTAATTTAAACGCCAGAGGGCAAACTTATAAAAGTATTAATTTAATTGCCAAAAAGGCAAATTTGTAAAGTTTTTAATTCAGACGCCAGAGGGCAAAACTGTTAAAAAATATTTTAAAAGTTTA
This sequence comes from Dioctria linearis, assembly GCA_963930735.1. Lineage (NCBI taxonomy): Eukaryota > Metazoa > Arthropoda > Insecta > Diptera > Asilidae > Dioctria > Dioctria linearis. The sequence goes on along the minus strand of OZ005740.1, from coordinate 130,884,613 downwards.
TTGTTACACTTTTATTAAAATATAAAAAAATATTTTAAAAGATTTAAAAGAATGAATTATAATTTAAAATAAAAAAAAAATTATCATAAAATAAAATAATATAATTTCAATTGTTATCCTACTAAGAATTTAGGATAAATATATATAGATATATATATATTTATATATTTATATAAATAAAGAACTGTTGAACTGCAACATATACATTTTCTTGTGTCAATCAATCATCATCTATCATACCATATATATCAGCAACAACAACCAGTTCAAATGTTGTTTCTTCTTTGATGAATTCTTGACTATTTCTTTTGTTTTCCTTATTTTCATTGCTTCTTATTTATTTTCTTTTCTTCACTTTTCTTCTTTTTAGTTATTTTTATAAATTTTTCTTGAGTTCTTCTTTAAGTTCTTTATTTTTGACTTTAATTATTCTATTATTCTAGAAAGAGGTACCTTACCCAGGCACGTATCTAGACCGGCTGTCTAGGGGGGGGGGGGGGGGGGGGTCACAACTAAAATGTTCGAGGAGGAGGAGGAAAAAGTTAGAAGAAGTCGTTCCTAAAGTTTTTTTTAATCATATTTACGTTATATCACAAAAGCTAGCTTTTGGTTTGATTTGGAAAACCTATCGATAATATTATCCACATCAATGTCGATCTCAGGGTGGACATTAAGGACTCATAACCGATACGTCTTTTCGTGCAGAGATAGTAGAAATATTTGCTGTCGCAAGCAATTCTGTCACAGGTGAAGTGATTGACTGAGAGTGAGTTTGCACCTTGAGTCACATCCAAAGGAATGGAGTAGAAGTACATGATATTTTACTGACTATTTCTTCTGATGGAAACTTAACTTAAAGTTGTAAATAGTCTTATCAGTCTTCCGCTTTACATTTTCGCTACTATTTCTACCTCCATCGCTAACTAATATTGCAAGTTTATCCTTCTCCTACAAATTTAAAGTAAACGTGAAGTTAAATTAAACGACACTACTTGAATTAGTACGAAAGTACAAGTCAAGTAACGCCAGAGGAAAGCGAATGGATTTTATTTTATAGTTTTGCCGTAAAAATTCTGGCGTAAAATTGTAGAATCTATTTTGGCGGCTTTCGAATCAATCCAACTGAAGGTTTTGAGCCACCAATAGTGTATAAAAATATTGTAGAAAAATTTTCAAGTAAACTTTTAAGAACAAAACGTATGTGTGCCAACGCTCGAAAAAATATCTTTAGCTACCAAGCCCAGCTAAGGCACCTAAATCAATATAACTCTTTGGAGCCATGCTGAATGCTTGTGCCCTTGTACGAAAGAGTGAACCACCAGAATCAATCCACCAATTCGTTTGGACCGTTGTCGTTGTTGTTGTTGTTCATTAAAATTCCTAAGAACAATTTGCAAGTATTGTTCTAAGAAAAATTTAATGCTTGCCTACGAACGTAATAATTTTAAATGACTCTGGCTTCAATCAGTGTCGCTAAGAAAAATCTACGGTTGGCTATACGTTGATGATTGCATGGAACTAGGGTTCTACTGGAAGCACCCAAAATCAAAATTCGTTAAGTCAGTTTGTAAGTTTGTATGCTTCTGTTGCGAGCTCCCCACCAAGTTGTTCTGTCATCGAGTCTATGTCGGAAAATCAGACCGCTGACCAATTTCTTAGAAACAATAACACTTTCAAATCTCGAAATCGAAACTGTGTGTTTTTTCATCTATGGAAGTAATCCGCGCAACAAAAATATAAAAGGTTCATAATAATCGGGCTGCTATGCATTGCGTGCCTTTTTCTAAACAATCAAACACTAAAATAAATATGTAGTATTCCAAAATTACTTGCCATTCTGTGATACGTATGATAGATGTCTTTCGACACTATATAAAACACAAGAAAATTATAAAGAAATCGTACACGTTTCAAAGACGAAGAGCTATGAGCGATTGACAATTATTACCCGCCCACTATTACTACTCAAAAGAAGACAAACAAACACCAAACCCAGGGCTAGCTGTCGCCGCAGATTGCAAAAGTGTGTTACAGCACCAGCATTAATCGCCGGCGTCAGCTACACATTGTGTCCATACCATACGAAAAGCGCTCTGTTACACTTTTACAACTCACTACAGTTCAGCGTCCCATTCAATTCACCGCGAAGGTAAGCCAGTGATTTGGGAGGGGTCATGACCCCCGTGACCCTCCCCCTGTATACGCGCCTGACCTTACCAGTGGTCAAATATAGAAGAAAGAACAATTCATTTCTGTCAACTAGAGAACAATAAAGAAGAAAAGAACATAGTAAGTTTAAATTTAGACTTAAATTAGATTTAGTAAGTCTCTAGCTTTATCTGATAGGATATTTTAAAAACATATTATATTTTCCTTTTCCTATTTTACATTTAATATTTTTAATTTATGTGAAAATATTGTACACAAAAGACATATACAACATAGTAAACCATTACAAAAGTAAAAGTTTGGTACAAAATATATCGGTTTTTAAAGTCTGTACGTTTCAGAGTGTTTTTGGTCCAATGAAATAAAAATATTTTTCATCTTAGTATGAGTGAGTGATTGTGTAATTGAGTGAAATTTTCTTTTTCATTAGATATTTATATTTTTTTTATAGCCTAAAATTATTGCCCAAAAATGCCAGGAGACGAAATAGATATTCAACAGAGTTATGTCGCAGCGGCATCTGTCAAGCTACCAACTTTTTGGACACAATGTCCAGAAGCTTGGTTTATAAGAGTAGAGGCTGAATTCCGAGATAAAGTAATTAGAACTGATGAAACGAAATACGGCCATATAGTGCAAGCCCTTCCGCTGGAGACCATTATGAACGTTTTGGACATTCTTCAAATACCCCCAACTACAGATAAATACGAAAATCTTAAAAAAACTCTAATTCAAAGATTCAGCCATTCAGAAGAGAAAAGATTAGAGCAGCTTTTATGTGCCTCAGAAATAGGAGATAAAAGACCTTCCGAATTCTACAGGTTTATGAAAACCCTTGCTGGTTCTTCCAAAACATTTGGAGCAGAATTAATTAAGAAACTATGGATGACAAAACTTCCTACAAATATAAACATAGCACTGGTTGCTTCAAGCAAAGAAAATATAGAGGATTTATTGGAACTTGCAGATAAGGTATTTGACGTTACAAAGTTACAATTTGTTTCCTCAATAAATAAAAGTTTCGATTTACCATTACCCCAACAAAATTTTTCAGCAATAAATAACGATGTACAATTATTAAATAAAATAACAATTTTAGAAAACAAATTACAGAATTTAGAAAACTTATTTCGCAATTTTATAATGAATAATAATGATCATAACAACAATTTTTGTAAAAATGATTTCGGATACAGATCACGAAGTCGTTCACAAAGTAATTCAAAACCTGATAACAATAAACAACTTTGTTGGTACCACTTTAAGTTTGGAGAAAAAGCTACCAAATGCATTTCTCCATGCGATTTTATTAACAAATTTAATCCAAAAAACTAATTGTCCTCTCAGCGTCCAGTATGTCAAATAATATTATTTCAAAAAGACTTTTTCTTTTAGACAAAGAAAATAAATTCAAATTTTTAATTGACACTGGGGCGGACCTTTCAGTATAACCTAACGCTTATTTTAGCAAATTCAAAAATAACCCAAATCTAATTTTAACAGCAGCAAACGGTTCAACATTTAATACATATGGCACAAAATTGTTGAAAGTAGATTTCGGATTAAGACGAGATCTAACGTATCCGTTCATTATAGCGGGAGTAAATAAACCCATTATTGGGGCAGACTTTCTCGAAAAATTCAATTTATTAGTTGATATTAAAAATAAAAAATTAATTGATGGAAACACATTAATCGCTGTAAATGGAATTACGGTAAACTCAAATAACCCTTCACCACGTCATTACGCTTTCGATAATCAATACGGCAAAATTTTACAAAAATTTCCGTCATTAACTCAAGCACCTTGTTACGATGCTCCTGTACGTCATAATATAGTACTGCACATTTCTACAAAAGGACAACTTCCTTTCTCGAGACCAAGAAGACTCGATATACAATAATTAAAAATCGCAAAATTAGAATTCGAGCATATGGTTAAATTAGGTTTATGTCGCCTTCCTTCATCACCAGTTTCTTCTCCATTACATATGGTACCGAAGAAAGAGTCAACAGATTGGCGACCTTGCGGGGATTACAGACGCTTAAATACAAATACTACACCCGATAGATACCCGATCCCACACATTCAAAATTTTTCATTGAATTTAAATGGTTCTTCAATTTTCTCAAAAATTGATTTAGTAAGGGCATATCACCACATTCCAGTAGCCCCTGATGACATTTTCAAAACAGACATTACTACACTTTGTGGTTTATTCGAATTCACTAGAATGCCCTTTGGTCTTAAAAATGCAGCACAGACAGTGTTTCATGGACCACGTGTTAAAGGAACTAGATTTTGTTTTCATCTACATAGATGATATTTTAATAGCAAGCAAAAATAAAAGGGAGCATGAATCACACTTACAAAAAGTTTTTACATGGTTAGAAGAGTTCGGTATAAACATCAATCCCGCAAAATGCCTTTTTGGAGTAAATTCTTTAGATTTTTTGAGCCATAAAATAACTTAAGAAGGAATTCTCCCATCTGAGAACAGAATTAAAGTAATTCAAGATTACCCTTCTCCTAATTCTATCAGAAAAATTCAGCAATTCATAGGAATGGTAAACTGTTACCATAGATTCATTCCACATCTATCTGAATTGTTAAATCCAATATATATAAATTTAACAAAATTACTAAAAAAAACGAAAAATAATAAAAATTTTAATTGGCCAAAAGATTGCGCAACCAATTTAAAAAAAATTAAGGAAGCTCTTTCTACCTCACACTTTTAGTACACCCACTAGAAAACACCAAGTTTATTCTAACAGTCGACGCGTCAGACGTAGCAACAGGCGGAGTTTTATTACAATACAGTGAAAACCATTGGGAGCCTTTAGCTTTCTTCTCCAAGAAATTAACTCCAGTCGAAACAAGGTATTCAACCTTTGACAAAGAACTTTTAGCAATCTATTTAGCCATTAAACATTTCAGACATTTTTTAAAAGGTCGAGATTTCACTATTCTAACCGACCACAAACCATTAACTTCCGCAATCTGGACCAAAACAGAGAGAAGTCAAAGACAAGCCAGTCAGTTAGATTTTATAACACAATTCACTTCTGACATCAAATATATTAAGGGAAAATCAAACGTTGTAGCGGATTCATTATCACGAGTATTAATTACTGATGAAAATGATAAAAATATCTGCGAAATAAATAAAAATAAAATAGACTTAGAAATTATCGCCAAAAACCAAGAAAACGTTGAAGAATTAAACACTTAATTTCCATTCAAGGAACTATTACAAATTCTAAGTTTAAACAATAGAAACGGAATCAGAAGTTTCCAAAAACAAGATTTGGTGTGATATGTCGTTAAATACCTCTCGACCATTTATTCCTAAACTTTTAAGACGAGATATTTTCGAGATTATTCATATTCTATGACATCCTGGTATAAGAACAACTAGAAAATTAACTGCAGCAAGATACTTTTGGCCTAGTATGAATAAGGACGTAAATTTGTTGGCAAAATCATGTTTATCTTGTCAGAAATCAAAAATTTACAAATATACTAAATCAGAAATTGCCCAATTCAAAATTCCTAAAGGCCCATTACCGCCTTTAGAAGGATTTACTCACGTATTAACTATCACAGACGGACTCACAAGATGGCCCGAAGCATACCCGATAACGGATACTACAGCTAGTACAATAGTTAAAACATTATACACACAATACATTTCACGATTCGGAATCCCTCTTGAAATAACGACGGATCAAGGTGCTCAATTCGAATCTAAATTATTTGATGAATTTTCAAAATTATTAGGAGCACACAGAATCCGTTCTACACCTTATCATCCACAATCCAATGGAATGATAGAGCGTTTTCATAGGCAACTGAAAGCATCATTAAGAACAAAAATGACTCATAATAACTGGGTTTTGCAAATACCAGCGATTCTTTTAGGTTTTAGAACCACGATAAAAGAGGATCTTAATTGCTGTCCAGCATATTTCGTTTATGGCCAACCACTGCGCATCCCAGGAGAATTCTTTATAGATATCCCAAAACCAACGTTGGATCCATCAAATTTTGTTAATAAACTGAGGAACCACATTCAAAATTTTGTACCAACTAGTACTAGAAAACAAAATAACAAGATTTTTGTACCTAATTATCTAAAAGATTGTAAATTCGTTTTCGTGAGGATAGATAGATCGTTCAAAACCATCATTAAATAACCCATACGAAGGCCCTTTTAAGGTTATTAAAAGAAATGACAAAACGTTTTTGGTCGACTACAATGGAAGAGAGACCACGATTTCTGTCGATCGTCTAAAACTGGCTATTGTGGACATGAATATTAATGACCAAGATATAATGTCAGACCAACATTTTAAGAAAAAGAAAGTTTCGTTCTATTTATAATTTTTTTTTACGCTTTCACTGAGGGCGGTGTTTATGTAGCGGAAGCTACATAATAATTTTATTTTCGGTGGTAATTAAAAATAGAATAAAATATAATTTTTGTTTGTCAGAGAAATATTTGCGCTGACAGTAAATAAAATCTTGTCAGAGTAATATTTGCGCTGACTGTAAATAAAATAAAAAAATTCAAATTTGACGTTTAAAAGAAAACACATTGAAGAAAAAACTTTGAACACAGATACACACTACTGTATACATTTTGAGAAAATATACATCAAGACTTTTGGGAATGTATTTGTTTTTAAAAATATAGAATTTGTGTCAAGGATATTTTAGTTATAAGTGAATCGCCAGAGGGCAAACTCATATAATTTTATTCAAAACGCCAGAGGGCAAACTAAAAATCTAAATAGTTTTAATTTAAACGCCAGAGGGCAAACTTATAAAAGTATTAATTTAATTGCCAAAAAGGCAAATTTGTAAAGTTTTTAATTTAGAGGGCAAAACTGTTAAAGAATATTTTAAAAGTTTATTGTTACACTTTTAATAAAATATAAAAAATATTTTAAAAGATTTAAAAGAAAGAATTATAATTTAAAATAAAAAAAATATTATCATAAAATAAAATAATATAATTTCAATTTTTAACCTACTAAGAATTTAGGATAAATATATATAGATATATATATATATTTATATATTTATATATATAAAGAACTGTTGAACTGCAACATATACATTTTGTTGTCTCTATCAATCATCATCTATCATACTATATATATCAACAACAACAACCAGTTCAATTGGCAACTCCTGAACAGTTCAGATACTACGTCGAATACCTTTGCTGGTGTTGTTGTAATTTCTAAGCTTTCTCTCTTGTGCGTCTGGTGTTTGTTTTTCGCGGAAAGTTCACAATTGTTTACATATCTTGCGATGGTCTTCTTCATCGTTTTCCATCTATATATCGCTTTTAGTTTTTTGTGCATTCTGGTTTGTCCTAGATGTCCTCCAGTAGGTGTTAAGTGAAAATCATGTAGTAGGTTATTAATCTGCGTTTTGTTTTTGATGTATCTCGGTGGTTTTGAATATTATAATGTGTATATTTCTTAGCGTTTTGTTGCCTATTTCTTTAAATGCGGTTAGTGTTATTATTTCAAATATTTCGCTCTCTGCAGAAAGTTTCAGAGTCTTGGTCTGAAATTGTATACTATTTTCCAACATTCTAAATACCTGTTCTAGTGCAGATTGTACTGGTTGGTTTATCTTTGTATTTATATGCCGCTCATAAACATTTCTTAAACTGAGGACGATTTTTATATCTAGTTTAATTCGTTTGTTGCTGCAACTGTTGGTTTCTATTTTTAATTCTGGTACGTTTATAACCTCATCTGGGGATAATACTTCCATGACATGCGGTTGATCAGGCTGCAGCTGTTGTTTGTTATTTTCTTCTATTGAGCTTATTTTCTCATTTGATTGGTTATTTTATTTGTGCATTGCTCGAGTTTGTACTTTTAATATGTTGATGTCCTTTAAATCATTTATGTCAAGTTTAATTCTTGAAAACGCATCTGGACCAACATTCTTTTTCCCTTTAACGTATTGAATTTCAAAATGGAATCTTCGAGATCTAGTTTCATTCTTGTTACTTTAGACGTTGGGTTTTTCATACCAAATAAATATGCTAAAGGTCTGTGATCCGTTTTTATTGTAAATCTTCGTCCATATACGTATGGTTTGAAATGCGTTATAGCCCAATGTATGGCTGTTAGCTCCTTCTCAATGGTTGATTTATTACTTTCTCCTTGTGTAAAAGTTTTACTGGCATATGCGATGGGGAGTTCTGTTCCATCAATATTTTGCGATAAAATGGCACCAGATGCTGAATTCGAGGCATCAGTTGAAATTATGAATTGATTGCTAAAATCTGGGTACTGTAATATTAATAGTGACATTAACATTGATTTTAGTGTTTCGAATGCCTTCTGCTGATTTTCGTTCCACTCCAATTGGGACTTTTTCTTTAGTAGTTTATTTAGAGGTAGCGTGATTTCTACAATATTAGGTACAAATCGGCGATAGTATTTGCAAAAGGCTACGAAACGTCTAACCTCGTCGGTATTTTTAGGTAATGGATAATTTTTTGTAGCCTCGTATTTCGAGGTGCCTCGGCTAATACCTTCTGCTGATATTTTGTGTTCTAGGTAGGTGACTTCTGCCAGAAAGAATTTACACTTTTTTGGATTCAACTTAAGGTTTCTTTCTCTTAAGCTTTTGAAGATTGTTAGGAGATTTTTCAAATGATGTTGCTGATCGCATCCGACGACTATAATATCGTCGATATATAAAAATGCTCTTTCTGGTGGTAACCCTGCCATGGCTATTGCCATTATTCTTTGAAAACTATTTGGACTGATGTTAAGTCCGAAAGGTAGTCTGTTGTAGTGGAAATGGCCTTTATTGGTTGAGAATGCTGTTTGTCCAGAGAGATTTGGTGAAATCCTGACATTAAATCTAGAGTAGAAGAATACTTTGCTCTACCCACTTGGTCGAGTATTTCTTCTATTCTAGGTAATGCGAATTTGTCGGCCAGGACTTTTTGTTCAGATTCCTAAAGTCTACTACTAAACGCCATTTTTTGTTTTGGTCGCCTGAATTCTTGGGGACTAGTAATATTGGTGAATTGTATTGCGACACTGAATTTTCCATAATTCCGTCAGTTAACATTTTGTCTACCTGCTGGTCTATTTCAGTTTTATGAGCTTCGGGAATTCGGTATTTTTTTGTATAAACAGCCACTTCTGTAGGTACCGATACTATGTCCGTTGCCTCTTCGTGGAGTTTGAATATTAATTCTTCTTTTTCTTCCAGTGTTTTTTCTGTATACAAATATGTACAATGTACAAATATGTATAAAATACAGACAAAATAAAAATTTTCGTACCGCGTTCGAATGCAAAATAAATGAATTCTAATTGCTATCATTTAGCTGCTTTCTTGTTCATCGATAATGACAATTTTATAATTTTATTTTTATAATCTCTACCTATGAGAAAAAGAAATATTTTCCATCAAATTAAATTATCTATCTATTATTTATATTATTATTCATGTTGAGAAAAAAATGTCTTTCTTTTGTTTAAATTTAAAATTTATTATTATTTTTTTTAAGTATTTTATTATAAGGATTTCATGGAGAAAATTAATTTTTTTTTTGTTTTATTGTACGTTTAAACTATTACATTTTGTTATAAATAATATTATTATTACGATATAGATCTACTAACAAAAAAAAGTTTTTTTTTTTTTTTTTTTTACTTCCTTGCTCTTTTCAACTTATTCAGCTCTTCGTGTTTCCTAACAGGATTTCGTATATCCTCTTTTCGGTGTTTGTTACTGCAATCTGTACCACTTGTTTAAATTTCCTCATTTCTTCGTTAAGGAACGCTCGTCGGCCTCTACGGGCTGGTTTTGATGTTTTTGTTGTGTTTGAGCTCGTATGCCGTTGCCTATATTCTTCAATTGCCAATCTTTTCGGGCCTGCCTAGCATTCTGGTATTTCTTCAGTAGACTTTGCTACCGGTTTCGGTATCTATGGCTCTAGGATGTTGTCCGGGCGGTATAATGTTAAGTTGTCGGTGTTTGCTTCTGGCTGCCTATACTTCTCGATGTGCGCGCAGATTTTATCAAATGCTCTGCCGACTTGATCTTTCATTTCAGCTCTGGTGTATGGTAGTTGACGAAAATGTTTTTCCCTTGGTCTCCTTTTGCTTTTGAATGGATGATTACAGCTGATAGCCCACAGACACGTTCTTATTGAATATTGTAGATTCGATGAAGCTACGATGTCACGGTCGCCATGTGATAAGCCTTTAATTACGTTTTCTCGGTTTATGAAATTAAATGCACGAAGAGCAGCCTATGGGTTTTACTCTTAACGTGATTTAAGAGGAGCAGCTATTAAAACGTTAACTCCAGTGATATATATGGGGAGCAGCTAGTTAGCAGAGCTCCACCTAAATTAAAATACACGATGAGTGAACTTCTGATAATAATTCTTTCTTTACTTTCCTTAGCTTATTTATACAAGTTAAAGTTAGGTTATGATAACAATAATTACTATTATGATTACTTACTTTATTATTATTTCTTCATCGAAGCCCTCATGTTGAGTCGCGGTCAGTGATCGATATTTCGTCACTGCTTGTTATTTGCGCGCCACTTTAGTGGGTCACATTAATCGATACAATTTGTGTATTGGGTAAGGGTGACCTACTCATGCAGTGTACAGCGTAATTAGCTGTGTCATATGATTCTGCATGAACGACTATTGTTTATCGGTTGTGTTTTAACATTATGATATGATATATGATATATGATTGTGCTAGAACAATGTATGTCACAATATTATTCAAGTAGGTATGTGTGTATGTTTGTCGGTAGGTAAGTTTGTGGGTATGTAGATAGATATTTATGTATGTAGGTAGGTATGTAAGTATGCCACAGTATGTTTCCTTGTCTTCACGAAATAAACATTCCTTTAAATGATGTAGTTTCTGTTCATCTGTTAGAATTGTTATGGTCGAATAACACGAACAGATCATGAAATGATCACCATCGATCACAGTCGCCATTATGCATATGTAGGTAGTGCGTTCCTAGGTAATGAGGGTTCTTTTTGTATTATTGTAGTTTATTGCGTTGAAGCAGATTTGGGATGTGACTCAATAATTACTGATTATTTTCGTAAGCCTTCCACTAGCTCGCTCATATATCCTGAATAATTAAACTCTGACTTACTATAGTTATCTTCATCTTGAAATGTGTAATTAATAAACCATTTAGAAATATTAAATAAGACAAAAAGCATACAAACATGCTAGTTCATTAAACTAATAGCAATCAGTGCTAAAATGAACGAATGAGTTTATCACATCCCATCGGTAATTTCTTTACCGCAATGAGTGCAATATCATCCACATAATTACTTTTCGGAAATAAGAAATTATGTGAACATATCAACATTCTACACCGTTTATGCGCTGCAAAGAACTTGGTGAACCTACATATTTGGAATGCCTGGAATATATGTCAATAAGTTGTTGGCAATACTTTATGTTACTAACTTGTACATGAATAATTTGTGTAATAATTTGATGATATGAAAATTCTTTGATTTGTGCATTAGTTAGGGATTATAATTAGTGTAATCAATGATATAAATAACATGTTTCGACAATGAAGATTATCATATTTATTCGTTACGTCCTTCAGATCATTTAGGCTGTCTTTGGCGCCATATATTAAACACGAATATAGGCCGAGTTTATCTCGCCTATGTGCAGAATATTAAGGCTGTCTTTGACGCCACACATATATTAACATCGGCGGAGCTATCTCGCCTACAAGCTAATTATCATTATTCAGTCTCAGACGCCCAATCTTGATCAACAATACATTGGCTTAGAGATCTCACCAGAATATCATACCAGAGAATCAGATCATCGAAGAGCGTATCATTATATGGCGACCCTGCAACGGGAGTCAGCAAGCAGTAAAATTATCCTGCAACATGGACCAGATTACAGAAAAATCAACCTTGACGAAGGAACAAGAGGCACAGCGATACAAGGAAAATTCAAAGAAGAATTAAAAAGCAACCTCCGAGCTGGACCGAAGCCGCTAACAATCGAAGAGTACAGAGCCAAAAGAAACAAGCAGCAAAGTAAGCAAGAACAATGAGAAATACAAGAACAAAAACAGCGACCAAAGAAGGGAACGGGAGAAGGAAAAGCAGTCAAACATAGGAGGAACATCGCGGACCTATACCGGCTGGCAAACCTGTCAGTGACAAAAGAAGAAAAGAATTACTTCCTCGAGACGATACGCCTAAACAGTCAGGAATACACGACCACAAACCTATTCCTCAGCACATTTGAAGACCACATCCTTGACATCAAATGCCTGCTAATTACCATAATCTTAATTATTGTAGTAACCATAAGTTATGTATAATTACATGGAAAAAAGAAATCCATAATTAATAAAAAGGTCAGCAAAACAATACAAGTATAACATGATATATATATGTATATAAATAAAATAAATATTCATTACATAAATAAATAAATATAATCCGTGATATGACGTAGTTTTATAATGAAAAAACTAACAACTATATTAAAAGAACTAGGAAAAATATTAGAAAATTTTAAGAAGACTCCATACAGGGAATCTAGTGGATCAAAATCGTAACTGAGTTTGATGCAATCCGTAAAATCTCACAAACTTCATAAAATTACTAGAATTCCTTCATGATTCTATAGAGGGGCCAGAGGAAAAGAAAAAGTCAATTTACTTTAATCACAAGAATCACAAGAATTTCACAAAAAGTACATAACAAAATCTGCAACGAACTAACATCAACAATACTGTCGGAACTTCGGCCACTATTCCTGAGGATATTTAAATATAACAAAAATCCTCTTAAGATTCAAAGTGAGTTAGCTAAAAGCTACCGGGGAGAAAGACCAGTACAAGACTTCGCTAACAAGAAAATAACTGCTAAACTGAATGATCAGTTAGCACTAAATGCTTTTAAGTCCGGCTTAAGAAAGCCATTTAGATCCACAGTATTTGCCGCACAACCCTAAACATTATAGTGCGCTGTACAGCTGGCAACAGAGATTGACGCTGATAACAGACAATCAGGAAAGATTCTAAGATTCTCCTCACATCTAGCGCGATTCACAAGTACAATCGTAACCAAAGCTCTCAGTCAAACATGAACAGAAGAGGACATAGCTTTCAAGTAAACAAACTCGAAAGATAACCAAGACCACACGAATTACCGAAATCAATCAAGAAGGAAGAACTACAATCCATCAAGACAAAGCTACAATCAAAATGCAATACACTTTAACAATGTACGCACACAAAATAGAACAAATTGAATTCCAGAAAAACGGAATAAGAACCGTACATTTAGACGAATAAATATACTGAATTCGGGAAACGGGCAAGGAGTCCCCGAAACACAACGTTCAGGGGACAGCGAATATAAAACGAACAATGTAGTAGGTGAAATCAACAGAAAATAAAAAACGCTTTGAAATACTAAAAAAGAATTGAACATAAACAATCTAGATGAAGAAGCAAGAGACTCATTCTTTGAGATATGCAGAAACTATTCGGATATATACCTACCGTTTAACGGCTGACACGCTGACAATCAATAACTTCTACACACAAAAGATAATTATGACAGATCACACTCCAATCTAAGTACATAAAGAAGCACCGCTTGCCACAAGTGCAAAGCGATGAAACAAACAAACAACTAGATCAGTTACTGAAAGAATTATAGAACCTTCGACAAGCCCTTACAACGCCCTTTTACTAGTAGTCCCGAAGAAAGGAACTAAAGGGGAGGATGGTAGTGGACTTTCGACAATTGAAGAAAAAGATAAACGATGACAAATTCTCATTAACTAGACTGGAAGACATACAAGACAATCTGGAGAGAGCCAAATGCTTCTCAACCCTAGACCTAACAAGTTCTTTTCACTAGATAGTATTGCACCCGCAATCATTTCCTCTAACTGCCTTTTCGACCCACAAATGTCACTAGGTCATAACCAATTCAAAAGACCACCTTTTGGATTGAAAATCTCCACAAACAGCTTCCAAAGAATGCTTACAGTAGCTTTAGCAAGTTTAGATGCCGAGACATTTTTGTATGTCGACGAAATAATAATTTTTTATGCAGCTTGCAATACCACAACAGGAACCTATGCAAAACTTTCGACCGAGTGCGTCAATATAATCTCAAATTAAACCCACAAAGGGGTTTACTTAGGTCACCTAATCACCAACATGGGTGTAAAAACAGATCCCAAAAAATTCGATACGGTGATGAACTATCCAAAACCAACGATCGCAGATGAATCTAAAAGATTTACGGCCATCTGTAACTACTACAGAAGATTGGTACCCAATTTCGCATCTATAGACAAATCTTTTAACCCGTAAAGACACACCCTTTATCTGGACAGACGGATGCCAAAAATCTTTTGATATCTTGAAACAGAGACTAACCAACACACCGATATTACAATATCCAGACTTTTCAAGACTGTATGTCAACAAATTGTTGCCAATACTTTAGGTCAATAACTTGTACATGAATAATTTGTGTAATAATTTGATGATATGCAAATTCTATGATTTGTGCATTAAGTAGGGATAGTAATTAATGTAATCAATAATATAAATATGATGTTTGGACAATAGAGATTATCATAGTTATTCGTTACGTTTGAAAAGAAGGAGTTTTCATTTATCGGCATCATTGCCTTATCCCGCTTCCTTCAGATCACTTAGGCTGTCTTTGACGACATATACATATTAAACACGAATATCGGCTGAGTTGATCTCGCCTGTGTTCAGAATAATAAGGCTGTCTTTGACGCCATACATATATTCACATCGGCTGAGCTATCTCGCCTGCAACCGTTAGGCAGTCTCAGATGCCCAATCTTGATCAACGATACATTGGCTGAGAGATCTCACCAGAACATCATACCAGATAATTAGATCATCGAAGAACGAATCATTACAAAGGTCTTTGATTGGATCTAATTCAGTTTATGATTCATTAAGTAATAAATCACTTGTACTATAATCCTCCTAAATTTGCTTCAAATCTGAAATTCTTGTTTCATAGAATCCTTGAGTACGTTCGGGTATTGCAGTCTTTTTTTGCATTAAAATGAATTTCTCTAATTTGACTCTTAATAACTTTTCCTTTGTGAATAAATCATTTCGTGAAGACATATTACCGTTAACAATGTACTGAGAAACTGTGATGCATGTAGCTCTAGCGCGTTAAATCGAATGCTTTTATTTCCTGGATGGAATCACTAAAAAATGTTATGTTTGTAATGTGAATCCTAAATGGGATCACAAAAATGAGACGCAAGTTCAGTTCTTGATAGAACAACAAAATCTTATGCAAACCCTTTGTTGTTCGACAATACTGTATTTGCAGCACGTGCATAACGGAACAGTTTATGTAGAACCGTTCACATTCCGCGTGTAGCGGTATGTTAAAATCAGCACAATGATAGATTTACATTTCGATTTAATGAAAAATTCACTTGTAGTTGACTTAAGCACTTTAGTTGCAGCTGCAAACCTATTAAAACTACTTTTAGAACTAGGCAATTGAATCACTAAACAAATTACAAAATTGCAAACAAAGAATAATTCGCAGATGTATTCCAGCTAACCCAGATTGGAAAGTGTAGGAACCACTGTTTTGAATTTGCTCTGTACAAATAAAATTTAAATTAATATTGAAAATGTTATCACATGTAGGTTATAAATTAACGAAAGAAAACTTTTAATTAAAAATTACTTTATTACTTCAAAAATTCTTGTGCTGTGGATGACGGCAAAACTCGTACCCTTTTCACGTGTCTGTTCTCTTGTACTGTAAATTACTTAAGGTATGTGGATGGAGTCCATGTATGTACAATCAGCACATGCAGTTCTTGTTATTGGTGCTTCCGAATAGATAGTATAGAAGTTCTTATTCGTTAAAAATCGTTTTCTCTTAATGACCCTAAAACTAATTCGTTTTTAATATGCCAATAAACTGCACTAGGTACATAAATTTATTATAATGTTGAACAAAAAAAGTTTTTAATGTAATACGTCACTAGATTCTATATTTTTCACTGCTACTGTTGATTGATGTGATGCTCTTGGCAAGTGGTATCAAGTAAAACTAATCTTCGATTATCGGGTCGAAATTGATTGAATCCAGAATTGAGATAATGATGCGAGCTCGTTTTGTTGAATTTCAATTTCCTAAGATATGATTTTTTTTTGTATTGCCAGATGATTTTGTTTGGGGATCCATGTGATGATAACCACGATGCTCTTGGAGTAGTTTTTTTTCTGTATATAATTGAACAATAAAAGTGCACTTGGTGTCCGAATCTGTTTGTATTTTCATTTTTATTGGATTTGTGCTTTTACTAAAAAGCAGATGTTGTCGCACAATTTTTTTTAACTTTTTTGTTTGCTGATTTGATGCGATTGAAATGTACACGAGCCCTCACTTCCACTTTATGTAGGTAAGTAGGTATGTGAATTGTAAAGCCGTAATTTTGATGATTTATTGTCTTGAGAAAAAACCAAATAAAACTCGTCGGGGTAGGTTATGGTAGGTTATAAATTAACAAAAGAGAACTGTTAAATAAAAATTACTTTATTACTTCAATAACTGTTGTGCTGTGAATGACGGCAAGTCTCGGACTCTTTTCAGGTGTCCGTTCTCTTGTAGGTACAATAAATTACTTAGGGTATCTGGATAGAGTCCGTGTATGTACAATCAGCACATGCAGTTCTTCTTATTTCGGAACAGATGGCGGTGCTGCCGCTACGCTAATTCTAGAAAAATTAAAACAATTGAAAATTCACTTTATTCAAAATCAAATTACTTGAAAATTCACAACAAAACTAACACTAATTTGTAATTATTTTTCCACCACCTAATATTGCATATGAGCTTACTCTTACCATGGGTAGATTGTAAGCCGATTTCTCAATTTTAAAAGTTGCAAATAAACTGAATAAAAAACTGGATGGTGAATTTCAAATTCAAATTCAAATTTATTATTTACATAACTATTGTACAATTAAGACATAAATCTTTTTTATTTGTACAAGAAAATCCAAAATAAAAACAATATCACTAAGTACCAATGGAAGAGAGACAAAAAGCTCAAACAATTAAAGAATAATTAAACTAAAAATATAAAAAAATTACAATATAACTTAAAAACAAAAAAGCACTGCTAATTAATAAGATTTAAAAAAATAAAAATACTACTGTTAGGCTCTTTTGCCTATTGTCGTGGTAAGGCAGTCAAGGTTATTGTACCTTGGCTGTTGATGGTAGTGTATCAGGCGCTTCTACCTGTACACTCAGTATAAGAATGTTGATTGCTGAAAGGGAATTGGTTAACTAAAAAACACCTAACTCTCACGATTTTAAAAAACACAATTATTTATGTAATTTTTCGCATCTTATTTATATAAGTTACAATTTGTTGCGATTGCACCTTTTCAGTCATTGTGCAATTCCCACGGATATCGAACATACGTACATACATACATACATAATTTAAAAATTCATAATTCACATAATTCGCAGTGTCATCTGATGCCGAATTCTACACCGTGACCATGAAATTTTTATGATAAACGGCTATGTGGGTAATATTTATGCATCGCAAGCTTTTTGTTCGTCGTGGGGAATGATAACTATGAGCAAAAAGGTGCTATGACGGCAAAATAATATTAAATTAAATTGATCAACCTTTCTCGAAATACACCGGAATTTTTCCTAAATCTAAACATCCTCCCCCCGTTGAAGCGTTGATTCAACCTTATTAGGCATCGATGGTTATGTTGAAGTCACTGGGTTGACTACGCCGTGGCTGCGGAGTTGGCTTGGATCCGTTGGGTTTACAGATGTCGGCTCTGAACTTCCATTTCAAGTAGATAGCTGTTAATATTGTTAGTAGGATTGAAATATATCTCACCGTGAGCTGATGTACGTCATGTGCGGGTAGTTTAACAGGAAGTTTACTGTTAGCTAATTGTTGTCTTATGTGATCCTTTATTTCTTGCAGTTCTTGCCAATAGGATTGATATGACGGCATTTGTGGGATCACCGCTGACAATTGCTCCGGATTTGCAACATCCGTGATATTGCTTGTTGCACTATAGGACATTCTTCCAATACTTGGGTTGATGTTGTGCCCTTGTATGGTTATTCGTTCCTGTTTTATGATGTAATCTTCTTCTAGTTTTAAAATTCCGGCTCCTTCTAGCGTAGCCGTTGTTACGTTCGTACCGCAAACAACTTTATTAGTTGTTTTATTCCTGACTACGAACATCCATTGATTGGGATTATTCAATTGGATCCATTGAGGTTCATCATCTCCAGCGTTAATGATGTTACATTTTGTTGTTGGAAGTACTTCGTTCATTAAACTCATTTCACAGCTGCTTATACTTGAGCCCTTTTTGTAGATTGGGTGAGTTTTCTTGCACAAGTGATGATCTTCCTTGATAGATATGCAGGATTGCAGTCCCGGTTCCGTGAGCAGATAATATTGATCACGGTGTAGGTTGCTGATCAAAAATTTTGGAAGATGGTTTGATCGAAATAAAGGTGTCATTCATCAGTGCAGGTATGGGTATTATTCGGAAAAGTTCGAACTTCTCGAATGACAACCGAGGCAGTGTTAGTTTAGATATTACATGTCTTGTCGTGCCTCGTGCGGCAGACCTCATTAAGCTATACAGCTGTAGTACATGCTCTGCAGGTAACCTCAGAGTTGTAGGTAAGTGGCCTCTAATTTGAACTAGTTCTTGCTTTAGTTGAGATGGAGTGATCAGTTGCGGGCTAATCCGTCCGTGATGAGTGTCAGTCAGGGCTTCTATTACAGAGAACTGAGCTCGTTAAATATTCGAAACAATGAGGACGACTTGAATAGAAACCGATGTGAACAAGCTAGTCAATTCTTCTTGGTATAATTTTTCTGAAGCAAAGTTGGTGAAGTTGGAAAATAAATTCGGTTGTACCTCTACTTCCTTAAATTGTTGATTGATTTGTTCATAGTTCTTCTTCATGATATTCACAGTTGCATCAATTATTCTCGTTTGATTTCAATTGTTTGAGACATTTTCTCAGCGTACTCCGAATCCAGAACACCGAATAACGCATTTGCAATATTTCCAATAAAATTTAACGTTTCTCGCCTTGTTCGCGTATATGTAGATGGCGGTAATAGAGCTTCGTTGTTACTAGCTATTTCGTCTGTCATATGCTCTAGTTGTGTCGTAATAATAGTGCAACTTTTTTCTCTGAATTCCATTTAGCGATGTAGCGATGCATCCCAATCCATCTTTAATGCCCATAGTTCTTGCAGGAATATTTTGGCTGTGACTACTACTGGAGACGTGATACCTAGTGGGTCAATAATCTGTGCAACATCTGAACAAACTGTTCGTTTGGTTATCTTATTCCTTTCGATCCATGCCGTCTTGATGCTGAATGAATCGGATGTTGGTATCCAGGTTAGACCTAGGATTTTAATTTGTTCCTCATTTCCATCGTTAAATGTGAGCTATGGCTCTCTATCTTCTGGGTGGATATCCCTTAATAGATGTGGATGATTTGCGCACCACTTGCTAAGCTTAAATCCACCATTTGAGAGTAATTATTTTAGTTGTGTTTGCATTTCCAGTGCTGTGGACAGGTTTTTTGATCCTGACATTACACCATTGACGTAGAAGTCTTTAGTAAGCACTTGTGAGCTAGTTGAATTTTCGAAACTATGAGGACGACTAGAATAGAAACCGATGTGAACAAGCTAGTCAATTCTTCTTGGTATAGTTTTTCTGAAGCAATGTTAGTGAAGTTGGAAAATAAATTCAGTTTTACCTCCGCTTCCTTAAATTGTTGATTGATTTGTTCATAGTTCTTCTTTATGATATTCACAGTTGCGTCGATTATTGTCGTTTGATTTTTAATAAGGTTGAGTAGATGCTCTTCATTTGACTTAACGTCTTCAGTTGTTTGAGACATTTTCTCAGTTCTCCGAATCCAGAGCACCGAATAACGCATTTGCAATATTTCCAATAAAATTTACCGCTCCTCGCTTTGTTCGCGTAGATGAAGATGGTGGTAATAGCAATTCGTTGTTACTGGCTATTTCGTATATCAGATGGGCTAGTTGTGTCGTAATAATAGTGCAACTTTTTTCTTTGGTTAATCTTTTACAGAGGTCGTGTAGGATCCGACTTCCATTTAGTACTCCTTCAAATTCACTCCAATAATTTGTCATATCGTAATACACAATCAAATCCCATTCATTTGAGATTATACTGGCTGATCCCAAATTTTCAAAATGTAGACCTGGGCTAGATTTGAAGTGTGTTGTTTCAATTGGAGACCCGAAAATTCCTGGTAGAAACAAACAGATCAAGAGTATAGTGCTGATTGTATGATCCAACGAGAGTCGTGCCCTTTTTCTTGGGTTTGTATGTATATCAGTTGAACGAGTGTCCTGTGTCGGTGTAAAGCTTGCGTAAGTCGCAACCGGTTGATTGCCTCTAACGTCATTGTTTGGTGTTTATTCAGTTGGTGTAGCTGTCTCTTCATCTTGGCTTGGAAGAGGTGCAAGTTTATGTATAGGCCTGCGCATAATGGTTTTTCCCACTCGAACATCCGCCACTCAAGCTAAACCATCATCTCCCTAGATAACCATGATGATTCTACCCAGTGGCCATTTTAATGAGGGAACATTCTCTTCTCTAATGATAACAAGCGAGTCTGGGTGGATATTTTGACTGGGATGCTTCCACTTATGACGTTGTTGTAGTTCGTTCAAATTTTCTCTACGCCATCGTTTCCAGAATTCGTTTTTTAGATGTGACACTAATTTCCATCTAGTAAGGAGGTTTGCTCTTTCAGGCGTTGCATACGGATCGATGTTACTGGTGAGTGGTTCTCCTATGAGAAAGTGCCCTGGAGTCAATGCTAAGAGATCATTGAGATCGGAGGACATTGGAGTTATTGCTCTTGAATTCAGAATTGCCTCAATCTGAACAATGACCGTCTCTAACTCTTCATACGCCAATGCTGCATTGGCTACTGTTCTTTCCAAAAGATATTTTGCTGACTTCACAGCAGCTTCCCAAAGCCCGCCGAAATGTGGAGCACGTGGGGGAATGAAGTGGAAGTCAATTCCATTGGACTCGCATACGGTAGCTATTTCTAATTTTGATTTGTGTGAATCAATAGACTGCTTTAATTCTTCCAGCGCATTTCTAGCGCTAACAAAATTAGTCGCATTATCGCAGTATATATTCCTACAATGACCCCGCCTTGTCATGAATCGCTTTAATGCTCCCAGAAATGATTGCGTTGACAAATCGCTGACAACTTCTAGATGCGTGGCCTTAGTTGCAAAGCAGCAATATACGGCAAAATACGTTTTTGTGGACGATTTCCTCTTGTTTTAAAGTGTGTCCACACTGGTCCGCAAAAGTCCACACCTGCACTTATGAATTGTAGCGCACGTTGAACTCTATGTGGTGGTAAGTTGCCCATCATTTGTGACAACATGTTTGGTTTTGCTCTAGCACATTATACGCAATGTTGGACTACTGACCTAGCAATGGTCTTTCCCTTTATCGGCCAGAATTGTTGCCTTGTAATGGACAGCAAGGTTTGCGGTCCAACGTGGAGGTTTTCATTATGGATATTTGTCATTAATAGTTTGGTCAACTGATGTGAGTTTGATTGTAGGAGCGGATGTTTAGTATCATACGAAACGTTTGCTGCCTGTAGTCGTCCTCCAACTCGCATAATGCCCCTTTCGTCTAAGAATGGTGTTAACGTGGTTGGTGGACTATTTCTGGCTTGTGCCTTATGCTGATTTAGTTGCTTGATCTCTTCTTTGAACTGGTCTTGCTGTATTACCTTTTTAATTATTATAAGTCCTTCCTGGTTGTCTTGTACAGACATTACTGTATCCCTAGTTTCACTTTTCCTTTTTATACAATCTTTAAGCTTGATTACGAAGCGAATGATGTACCCTGTGATCGGTTTCAGCTTGCTGAATAAGTTTTTATGGTCAATATTCTGGACAAAATGTGTTGAAATTTCATCTGTTATTAGAGGAAGCGCAAGTCGCTTTTTCTCTACGTTACATTCTACCTTCTTGACATATGGTTGTGGCCAACAAGTTTCTGTGCTGTATAAAAACAGTAGCCCATAGAGCCACATATTATATGATTTTACCTTCTCTGGAGTTAAACCTCGTGTTAAACAATCAGCAGGATTATCCTCAGAACTGACATGACGCCAGTGCTCAGGAATAGATAGGCTTTGAATACTTGATACTCGATTCGCAACAAATGTTTGGTATGAAGAGGAAGGAGAGTTTAACCATCCAAGTACAATCTCCGAATCTGTCCTATAGTACGTAGGCTCGTTTTTGAGGCTCAGATCGTTTTTAACACGGTTAGTCAGTTCATCGGCAAGCTTTGCGGCACACTGCTCTAGCCGTGGTAGGGTAATTTTCTTCAACGATGCTACCTTTGACTTTGCACAAAGCAATTTTACTACGATCTGTTTATCCTTGTTTGTAGATCGGATGTAGACTGCGGCTCCATATGCTCTTTGAGAAGCATCTGCGAATGTGTGAATTTGTACATTTTTTGATGGCTGTTCAGAAAGTACTTGTCTTGGAAATCGTAAGTCGTTCAGAGACTGGAGGCCTTCTCGATAACGAATACATTTTGTGTGCAACTCCATTGGTAGCGATGCATCCCAATACATCTTTAATGCCCATAGTTCTTGCAGGAATATTTTGGCTGTGACTACTACTGGAGACGTGATACCAAGTGGGTCAATAATCTGTGCAACATCTGAACAAACTGTTCGTTTGGTTATCTTATTCCTTTCGATCCATGCCGTCTTGATGCTGAATGAATCGGATGTTGGTATCCAGGTTAGACCTAGGATTTTAATTTGTTCCTCATTTCCATCGTTAAATGTGAGCTGTGGCTCTCTATCTTCTGGGTGGATATCCCTTAATAGATGTGGATGATTTGCGCACCACTTGCTAAGCTTAAATCCACCATTTGAGAGTAATTATTTTAGTTGTGTTTGCATTTCCAGTGCTGTGGACAGGTTTTTTGATCCTGACATTACACCATTGACGTAGAAGTCTTTAGTAAGCACTTGCGAGCTCGTTGAGCATTCGAAACTATGAGGACGACTTGAATAGAAACCGATGTGAACAAGCTAGTCAATTCTTCTTGGTATAGTTTTTCTGAAGCAAAGTTGGTGAAGTTGGAAAATAAATTCAGTTGTACCTCCGCTTCCTTAAATTGTTGATTGATTTGTTCATAGTTCTTCTTTATGATATTCACAGTTGCGTCGATTATTTTTGTTTGATTTTTAATAAGGTTGAGTAGATGCTCTTCATTTGACTTAACGTCTTCAGTTGTTTGAGACATTTTCTCAGTACTCCGAATCCAGAACACCGAATAACGCATTTGCAATATTTCCAATAAAATTTACCGCTCCTCGCTTTGTTCGCGTAGATGAAGATGGTGGTAATAGCAATTCGTTGTTACTGGCTATTTCGTATATCAGATGGGCTAGTTGTGTCGTAATAATAGTGCAACTTTTTTCTTTGGTTAATCTTTTACAGAGGTCGTGTAGGATCCGACTTCCATTTAGTACTCCTTCAAATTCACTCCAATAATTTGTCATATCGTAATACACAATCAAATTCCATTCATTTTAGATTATACTGGCTGATCCCAAATTTTCAAAATGTAGACCTGGGCTAGATTTGAAGTGTGTTGTTTCAATTGGAGATCCGAAAATTCCTGGTAGAAACAAACAGGTCAAAAGTATAGTGCTGATTATATGACCCAACGAGTGTCGTGCCCTTTTTCTTGGGTTTGTATGTATATCAGTTGAACGAGTGTCCTATGTCGGTGTAAAGCTTGCATAAGTTGCAACCGGTTGATTGCCTCTAACGTCATTGGTTGGTGTTAATTCCGTTGGTGTAGTTGTCTCTTCATCTTGGCTTGGAAGAGGTGCAAGTTTATGTATAGGCCTGCGCATAATGGTTTTTCCCACTCGAATATCCGCCACTAGAGCCAAGCCATCATCTCCCTTTATAACCTTGATGATTCTCCCCAGTGGCCATCTTAATGAGGGCACATTCTCTTCTCTAATGATAACAAGCGAGTCTAATGATAACAAGCGAGTCGTTCAAATATTCTCTAGACCAGCGTTTCCAGAATTCGTTTTTTAGATGTGACACTAATTTCCATCTAGTAAGGAGGTTTGCTCTTTCAGGTGTTGCATATGGATCGATGTTACTGGTGAGTGGTTCTCCTATAAGAAAGTGCTCTGGAGTCAATGCTGAGAGATCATTGGGATGGGAGGACATTGGAGTTATTGGTCTTGAATTCAGAATTGCCTCAATCTGAACAATGACCGTCTCTAACTCTTCATACGCCAATGCTGCATTAGCTACTGTTCTTTTCAAAAGATATTTTGCTGACTTCACGGCAGCTTCCGAAAGCCCGCTGAAATGTGGAGCACGTGGGGGAATGAAGTGGAAGTCAATTCCATTGGACTCGCATACGGTAGCTATTTCAAGTTTTGACTTCACGGCAGCTGCCCAAAGCCCGCCGAAATGTGAAGCACGTGGGGGAATGAAGTGGAAGTCAATTCCGTTGGACTAGCATACGGTAGCTATTTCTAGTTTTGATTTGTGTGAATAAATAGACTGCTTTAATTCTTGCAGCTCATTTCTAGCGCCAACAAAATTAGTCGCATTATAGCAGTATATATTTCTACAATGACCTCGCCTTGCCATGAATCGCTTTAATGCTCCCAGAAATGCTTGCGTTGACAAATCGCTGACAACTTCTAGATGCGTGGTCTTAGTTGCAAAGCAGCAAAATACGGCAATATACGTTTTTTGTGGACGGTTTCCTATTGTTTTAAAGTGTGTCCACACGGGTCCGCAAAAGTCCACACCTGCACTTTTGAATGGTCGCGCAGGTTGAACTCTATGTGGTGGTAAGTTGCCCATCATTTGTGACAACATGTTTGGTTTTGCTCTAGCACATTATACGCAATGTTGGACTACTGACCTAGCAATGGTCTTTCCCTTTATCGGCCAGAATTGTTGCCTTGTAATGGACAGCAAGGTTTGCGGTCCAACGTGGAGGTTTTCATTGTGGATATTTGTCATTAATAGTTTGGTCAACTGATGTGAGTATGATAGCAGGAGCGCATGTTTAGTATCATACGAAACGTTTGCTGCCTGTAGTCGTCCTCCAACTCGCATAATGCCCCTTTCGTCTAAGAATGGTGTTAACGTGGTTAGTGGACTATTTATGGCTTGTGCCTTATGCTGATTTAGTTGCTTGATCTCTTCTTTGAACTGGTCTTGCTGTATTACCTTTTTAATTATTATAAGTCCTTCCTGGTTGTCTTGTACAGACAATACTGTATCCCTAGTTTCACTTTTCCTTTTTATACAATCTTTAATCTTGTTTACGAAGCGAATGATGTACCCTGTGATCGGTTTCAGCTTGCTGAATAAGTTTTTATGGTCAATATTCTGGACAAAATGTGTTGAAAATTCATCTGTTATTAGAGGAAGCGCAAGTCGCTTTTTCTCTATGTTACATTCTACCTTCTTGACATATGGTTGTGGCCAACAAGTTTCTATGCTGTATAAAAACAGTGGCCCATAGAGCCACATATTATATGATTTTAACTTCTCTGGAGTTAACCCTTGTGTTAAACAATCAGCAGGATTATCCTCAGAACTGACATGACGCCATTGCTCAGGAATAGATAGGCTTTGAATACTTGATACTCGATTCGCAACAAATGTTTGGTATGAAGAGGAAGGAGAGTTTAACCATCCAAGTACAATCTCCGAATCTGTCCAATAGTACGTAGGCTCGTTTTTGAAGCTCGGATCGTTTTTAACACGGTTAGTGAGTTCATCGGCAAGCTTTGGTAGAAACAAACAGGTCAAGAGTATAGTGCTGATTGTATGACCCAACGAGTGTCGTGCCCTTTTTCTTGGGTTTGTATGTATATCAGTTGAACGAGTGTCCTGTGTCGGTGTAAAGCTTGCATAAGTTGCAACCGGTTGATTGCCTCTAACGTCATTGGTTGGTGTTAGTTCAGTTGGTGTAGTTGTCTCTTCATCTTGGCTTGGAAGAGGTGCAAGTTTATTTATAGGCCTGCACATAATGGTTTTTCCCACTCGAATATCCGCCACTAGAGCCAAGCCATCATCTCCCTTTATAACCTTGAAGATTCTCCCCAGTGGCCATTTTAATGAGGGCACATTCTCTTCTCTAATGATAACAAGCGAGTCTGGTTGGATATTTTGACTGGGATGCTACCACTTATGACGTTTTTGTAGTTTTTGTAGGTCTTGAATTAAGAATTGCCTCAATGTGAACAATGACCGTCTCTAACTCTTCATACGCCAATGCTGCATTAGCTACTGTTCTTTTCAAAAGATATTTTGCTGACTTCACGGCAGCTTCCCAAAGCCCGCCGAAATGTGGAGCACGTGGGGGAATGAAGTGGAAGTCAATTCCATTGGACTCGCATACGGTAGCTATTTCTAGTTTTGATTTGTGTGAATAAATAGACTGCTTTAATTCTTACAGTTCATTTCTAGCGCCAACAAAATTAGTAGCATTATCGCAGTATATATTCCTACAATGACCTCGCCTTGCCATGAATCGCTTTAATGCTCCCAGAAATGCTTGCGTTGACAAATCGCTGACAACTTCTAGATGCGTGGCCTTAGCTGCAAAGCAGCAAAATTCGGCAATATACGTTTTTTGTGGACGGTTTCCTCTTGTTTTAAAGTGTGTCCACACTGGTCCGCAAAAGTCCACACCTGCACTTATGAATGGTCGCGCAGGTTGAACTCTATGTGGTGGTAAGTTGCCCATCATTTGTGAGAACATGTTTGGTTTTGCTCTAGCACATTATACGCAATGTTGGACTACTGACCTAGCAATGGTCTTTCCCTTTATCGGCCAGAATTGTTGCCTTGTAATGGACAGCAAGGTTTGCGGTCCAACGTGGAGGTTTTAATTGTGGATATTTGTCATTAATAGTTT
This sequence comes from Dioctria linearis, assembly GCA_963930735.1. Taxonomy (NCBI): domain Eukaryota; kingdom Metazoa; phylum Arthropoda; class Insecta; order Diptera; family Asilidae; genus Dioctria; species Dioctria linearis. The sequence continues at coordinate 130,857,270 of OZ005740.1, read as the reverse complement.
GGTCAACTGATATGAGTATGGTAGCAGGATGGGATGTTTAGTATCATACGAAACGGTTGCTGCCTGTAGTCGTCCTCCAACTCGCATTATGCCCCTTTCGTCTAAGAATGGTGTTAGCGTGGTTAGTGGACTATTTCTGGCTAGTTCCGTATGCTAATTTAGTTGCTTGATCTCTTCTTTGAACTGATCTTGCTGTATTACCTTTATAATTATCATAAGTGCCTCCTGGAGCTCTTGTGCAGACAATACTGTATCCTTAGTTCCATTTTTCCTTTTTCTACAATCTTAAAGCTTGTTTGCGAAGCGAATGATGTACCCTGTGATCCGTTTCAGCTTGCTGAATGAATTTTTATGGCCAATTTTCTGGACAAAATGTGTTGAAATTCATGTGTTATTAGAGGAGGCGCAAGTCGATTTTTCTCTATGTTACATTATACCTTCATGACATATGGTTGTGGCCAAGAAGTTTCTGTGCTGTATAAAAACAGTGGTCCATAGAGCCACATATTACATGATTTTAACTTCTCTGGAGTTTAACCTCCTGTTAAACAATCAGCAGGATTATCCGCAGAACTGACATGACGCCATTGCTCAGGAATAGATAAGCTTTGAATACTTGACACTCGATTCGCAACAAATGTTTGTTATGAAGGGAAACAGAGTTTAACCATCCAAATACAATCTCCGAATCTGTCCAATAGTACGTAGGCTCGTTTTTGAGGCTCGGATAGTTTTTAACACGGTTAGTTAGGGAAGCTTTGCGGGACACAGCTCTAGCCGTAGTAGGGTAATTTGCTTCAATGGTGCTACCTTTGACTTTGCACAAAGCAATCTTACTACGATCTGTTTATCCTTGTTTGTAGAGAATGTGTTAATTTGTACATTTTTTGATGGCTGTTCAGAAAGTACTTGTCTTGGAAATCGTAAGTCGTTCAGAGACTGGAGGCTTTCTCGATAATGAATCCATTTTGTATGCAACTCCATTGGTAGCGATGCATCTCAATGTTGTATACCTAAAAAGGGTTAAAAACGATAATTATAAGTAATAATCATCATTTAAAAAAAAAAAACATGGAAAATATTTGATTTTCATAAATGGAAATAAGCTAATCATGCTCAAAACATGGTTAGCTTATCTCCTAACAAGGCGAAGAAATTGCCATCAGCAATTTCTTCAAATTCCTTTGCAACAAATAACAAATATTTTCCCACAAAACGACTTGGGAAAAATAAAAGTTTTAAGTTTCATCCCAGGTCGTTTCGATAGAAAAAAAGCCCCACGACAAATTTTACCTTCAGTAATATTTGTCGTAAATACGATATGTATGTACATATATACGTACATACATATCGGGCGCATGAAAATTTTACGTCGGTGAAGACTGAAACGATCAAGTCTTCACCGAAAATTGTGATCGTAACAATGTATGCACGGTAGCAAGACGATTGTTGATATTTATGATAATATCCAATTTCAATTTCAACCATCGTTCGTCGCGATAATTCTGGGCATGTTTAAACATGCCTAGCGGTAAATAATTTTCTCAGAATAGGAATGCTAATTAAGCACTTTCCTATCCTGAACAACTAGACTTGCGATTACGAAAATCAAAGTCAAGTACAGTCGGTTTTCAAAAGTTGAGTAGACCAGCGGTCATGATCTTCGCGGAGAATTAAAGCAGTAAAAGCTAAAAAGGGTTGATTAGAAAAAAAAGAATTTCGATGTGGTTGGCGCGCGGCTTTGAAATTGGTAAAACGAAAAAAAAGAAATGCTGTAAAAAAAGTATTGACTACTTGCGAAAGAGAAAGAGTTGATAATTTTATGCAAAGTTTATAAGTTTAAAAAAAAAAAGAAAATAAAGAGTGAATACACGAAGTGCAAATCTTGTGAATTATCCCCCGGAATATTATACCTACCCAAGTTGTTGTGAGTACCCCATTTGATAAGGTGTATATATATATATACATAACACCAATCCATCTTTAATGCCCATAGTACTTGCAGGAATATTTTGGCTGTGACTACTACTGGAGACATGATACCAAGTGGGTCAAAAATCCGCGCAACATTTGAACAAACTGTTCACTTGGTTATCTTATTCCTTCCGATCCATGCCGTCTTGATGCTGAATGAACCGGATGTTGGTATCCAGGTTAGACCTAGGATTTTTATTTGCTCCTCCTTTCCATCGTTAAATGTGAGCTGTGGCTCTCTATCTTCTGGATGGATATCCCTTAATAGACGTGGATGATTTGCGCACCACTTCCTAAGCTTAAATCCACCTTTTGAGAGTAATTCTTTTAGTTGTGTTTGCATTTCCAGTGCTGTGGACAGGTTTTTTGATCCTGACATTACACCATTGACGTAGAAGTCTTTAGTAAGCACTTATGAGCTAGTTGAATTTTCGAAACTATGAGGACGACTAGAATAGAAACCGATGTGAACAAGCTAGTCAATTCTTCTTGGTATAGTTTTTCTGAAGCAAAGTTGGTGAAGTTGGAAAATAAATTCAGTTGTACCTCCGCTTCCTTAAATTGTTGATTGATTTGTTCATAGTTCTTCTTTATGATATTCACAGTTGCGTCGATTATGGTCGTTTGATTTTTAATAAGGTTGAGTAGATGCTCTTCATTTGACTTAACGTCTTCAGTTGTTTGAGACATTTTCTCAGTACTCCGAATCCAGAACACCGAATAACGCATTTGCAATATTTCCAATAAAATTTACCGCTCCCCGCTTTGTTCGCTTAGATGAAGATGGTGGTAATAGCAATTCGTTGTTACTGGCTATTTCGTCTATCAGATGGTCTAGTTGTGTCGTAATAATAGCGCAACTTTTTTCTTTGGTTAATCTTTTACAGAGGTCGTGTAGGATCCGACTTCCATTTAGTACTCCTTCAAATTCACTCCAATAATTAGTCATAACGTAAACAAAATCAAATCCCATTCATTTTAGATTATACTGGCTGATCCCAAATTTTCAAAATGTAGACCTGGGCTAGATTTGAAGTGTGTTGTTTCAATTGGAGACCCGAAAATTTCTGGTAGAAACAACAGGTCAAGAATTTAGTGCTGATTTTATGACCCAAAGAGAGTCGTGCCCTTTTTCTTGGGTTTGTATGTATATCAGTTGAACGAGTGTCCTGTGTCGGTGCAAAGCTTGCGCAAGTCGCAACCGGTTGATTGCCTCTAACGTCATTGGTTGGTGTTAATTCAGTTGGTGTAGTTGTCTCTTCATCTTGGCTTGGAAGAAGTGCAATTTTATGTATAGGCCTGTGCATAATGGTTTTTCCCACTCGAACATCCGCTACTCGAGCCAAGCCATCATCTCTCTTTATAACCTTGATGATTCTCCCCAGTGGCCATTTTAATGAGGGCACATTCTCTTCTCTAATGATAACAAGCGAGTCTGGTTGGATATTTTGATTCGGATGCTTCCACTTATGACGTTGTTCTAGTTGGTTCAAATATTCTCTAGACTATCGTTTCCAGAATTCGTTTTTGAGATGTGACACTAATTTCCATCTAGTAAGGAGGTTTGCTCTTTCAGGTGTTGCATATTGATCGATGTTACTGGTGAGTGGTTCTCCTATGAGAAAAAGCCCTGGAGTCAATGCTGAGAGATCATTGGGATCGGAGGACATTGGAGTTATTGGTCTTGAACTCAGATTTGCCTCAATCTGAACAATGACCGTCTCTAATCCTTCATACGCCAATGCTGCATTAGCTACTGTTCTTTTCAAAAGATATTTTGCTGGCTTCACGGCAGCTTCCCAAAGCCCGCCGAAATGTGGAGCACGTGGGGGAATGAAGTGGAAGTCAATTCCATTGGACTCGCATACGGTAGCTATTTCTAGTTTTGATTTGTGTGAATAAATAGACTGCTTTAATTCTTGCAGCTCATTTCTAGCGACAACTTCTAGATGCGTGGCCTTAGTAGCAAAGCAGCAATATACGGCAATATACGTTTTTTTGTGGACGCTTTCCTCTTGTTTTAAGTGTGTCCACACTGGTCCGCAAAAGTCCACACCTGCACTTATGAATGGTCGCGCAGGTTGAACTCTATATGGTGGTAAGTTGCCCATCATTTGTGACAACATGTTTGATTGTGCTCTAGCACATTATACGCAATGTTGGACTACTGACCTAGCAATGGTCTTTCCCTTTATCGGCCAGAATTGTTGCCTTGTAATGGACAGCAAGGTTTGCGGTCCAACGTGGAGGTTTTCATTGTGGATATTTGTCATTAATAGTTTGGTCAACTGATGTGAGTATGGTAGCAGGATGGGATGTTTAGTATCATACGAAACGGTTGCTGCCTGTAGTCGTCCTCCAACTCGCATAATGCCCCTTTCGTCTAAGAATGGTGTTAACGTGGTTAGTGGACTATTTCTGGCTTGTGCCTTATGCTGATTTAGTTGCTTGATCTCTTCTTTGAACTGGTCTTGCTGTATTACCTTTTTAATTATTATAAGTCCTTCCTGGTTGTCTTGTACAGACAATACTGTATCCCTAGTTTCACTTTTCCTTTTTATACAATCTTTAAGCTTGATTACGAAGCGAATGATGTACCCTGTGATCGGTTTCAGCTTGCTGAATAAGTTTTTATGGTCAATATTCTGGACAAATTGTGTTGAAATTTCATCTGTTATTAGAGGAAGCGCAAGTCGCTTTTTCTCTATGTTACATTCTACCTTCTTGACATATGGTTGTGGCCAACAAGTTTCTGTGCTGTATAAAAACAGTGGCCCATAGAGCCACATATTATATGATTTTAACTTCTCTGGAGTTAAACCTCGTGTTAAACAATCAGCAGGATTATCCTCAGAACTGACATGACGCCATTGCTCAGGAATAGATAGGCTTTGAATACTTGATACTCGATTCGCAACAAATGTTTGGTATGAAGAGGAAGGAGAGATTAACCATCCAAGTACAATCTCCGAATCTGTCCAATAGTACGTAGGCTCGTTTTTGAGGCTCAGATCGTTTTTAACACGGTTAGTGAGTTCATCGGCAAGCTTTGCGGCACACTGCTCTAGCCGTGGTAGGGTAATTTTCTTCAACGATGCTACCTTTGACTTTGCACAAAGCAATTTTACTACGATCTGTTTATCCTTGTTTGTAGATCGGATGTAGACTGCGGCTCCATATGCTCTTTGAGAAGCATCTGCGAATGTGTGAATTTGTACATTTTTTGATGGCTGTTCAGAAAGTACTTGTCTTGGAAATCGTAAGTCGTTCAGAGACTGGAGGCCTTCTCGATAATGAATACATTTTGTGTGCAACTCCATTGGTAGCGATGCATCCCAATCCATCTTTAATGCCCATAGTTCTTGCAGGAATATTTTGGCTGTGACTACTACTGGAGACGTGATACCAAGTGGGTCAATAATCTGTGCAACATCTGAACAAACTGTTCGTTTGGTTATCTTATTCCTTTCGATCCATGCCGTCGTGATGCTGAATGAATCGGATGTTGGTATACAGGTTAGACCTAGGATTTTAATTTGTTCCTCATTTCCATCGTTAAATGTGAGCTGTGGCTCTCTATCTTCTGGGTGGATATCCCTTAATAGATGTGGATGATTTGCGCACCATTTGCTAAGCTTAAATCCACCATTTGAGAGAAATTATTTTAGTTGTGTTTGCATTTCCAGTGCTGTGGACAGGTTTTTTGATCCTGACATAACACCATTGACGTAGAAGTCTTTAGTAAGCACTTGTGAGCTCGTTGAATTTTCGAAACTATGAGGACGACTTGAATAGAAACCGATGTGAACAAGCTAGTCAATTCTTCTTGGTATAGTTTTTCTGAAGCAAAGTTGGTGAAGTTGGAAAATAAATTCAGTTGTACCTCCGCTTCCTTAAATTGTTGATTGATTTGTTCATAGTTCTTCTTTATGATATTCACAATTGCGCCGATTATTGTCTTTTGATTTTTAATAAGGTTGAGTAGATGCTCTTCATTTAACTTAACGTCTTCAGTTGTTTGAGACATTTTCTCAGTACTCCGAATCCAGAACACCGAATAACGCATTTGCAATATTTCCAATAAAATTTACCGCTCCTCGCTTTGTTCGCGTAGATGAAGATGGTGGTAATAGCAATTCGTTGTTACTGGCTATTTCGTATATCAGATGGGCTAGTTGTGTCGTAATAATAGTGCAACTTTTTTCTTTGGTTAATCTTTTACAGAGGTCGTGTAGTATCCGACTTCCATTTAGTACTCCTTCAAATTCACTCCAATAATTTGTCATATCGTAATACACAATCAAATCCCATTCATTTTAGATTATACTGGCTGATCCCAAATTTTCAAAATGTAGACCTGGGCTAGATTTGAAATGTGTTGTTTCAATTGGAGATCCGAAAATTCCTGGTAGAAACAAACAGGTCAAGAGTATAGTGCTGATTGTATGACCCAACGAGTGTCGTGCCCTTTTTCTTGGGTTTGTATGTATATCAGTTGAACGAGTGTCCTGTGTCGGTGTAAAGCTTGCATAAGTTGCAACCGGTTGATTTCCTCTAACGTCATTGGTTGGTGTTAATTCAGTTGGTGTAGTTGTCTCTTCACCTTGGCTTGGAAGAGGTGCAAGTTTATGTATAGGCCTGCGCATAATGGTTTTTCCCACTCGAATATCCGCCACTAGAGCCAAGCCATCATCTCCCTTTATAACCTTGATGATTCTCCCCAGTGGCCATTTTAAGGAGGGCACATTCTCTTCTCTAATGATAACAAGCGAGTCTGGTTGGATATTTTGACTGGGATGCTTCCACTTATGACGTTTTTGTAGTTCATTCATATATTCTCTAGACCAGCGTTTCCAGAATTCGTTTTTTAGATGTGACACTAATTTCCATCTAGTAAGGAGGTTTGCTCTTTCAGGTGTTGCATATGGATCGATGTTACTGGTGAGTGGTTCTCCTATGAGAAAGTGCTCTGGAGTCAATGCTGAGAGATCATTGGGATGGGAGGACATTGGAGTTATTGGTCTTGAATTAAGAATTGCCTCAATCTGAACAATGATCGTCTCTAACTCTTCATACGCCAATGCTGCATTAGCTACTGTTCTTTTCAAAAGATATTTTGCTGACTTCACGGCAGCTTCCCAAAGCCCGCCGAAATGTGGAGCACGTGGGGGAATGAAGTGGAAGTCAAATCCATTGGACTCGCATACGGTAGCTATTTCTAGTTTTGATTTGTGTGAATAAATAGACTGCTTTAATTCTTGCAGCTCATTTCTAGCGCCAACAAAATTAGTCGCATTATAGCAGTATATATTTCTACAATGACCTCGCCTTGCCATGAATCGTTTTAATGCTCCCAGAAATGCTTGCGTTGACAAATCGCTGACAAATTCTAGATGCGTGGTCTTAGTTGCAAAGCAGCAAAATACGGCAATATACGTTTTTTGTGGACGGTTTCCTATTGTTTTAAAGTGTGTCCACACTGGTCCGCAAAAGTCCACACCTGCACTTATGAATGGTCGCGCAGGTTGAACTCTATGTGGTGGTAAGTTGCCCATCATTTGTGACAACATGTTTGGTTTTGCTCTAGCACATTATACGCAATGTTGGACTACTGACCTAGCAATGGTCTTTCCCTTTATCGGCCAGAATTGTTGCCTTGTAATGGACAGCAAGGTTTGCGGTCCAACGTGGAGGTTTTCATTGTGGATATTTGTCATTAATAGTTTGGTCAACTGATGTGAGTATGATAGCAGGAGCGCATGTTTAGTATCATACGAAACGGTTGCTGCCTGTAGTCGTCCTCCAACTCGCATTATGCCCCTTTCGTCTAAGAATGGTGTTAACGTGGTTAGTGGACTATTTATGGCTTGTGCCTTATGCTGATTTAGTTGCTTGATCTCTTCTTTGAACTGGTCTTGCTGTATTACCTTTTTAATTATTATAAGTCCTTCCTGGTTGTCTTGTACAGACAATACTGTATCCCTAGTGTCACTTTTCCTTTTTATACAATCTTTAATCTTGTTTACGAAGCGAATGATGTACCCTGTGATCGGTTTCAGCTTGCTGAATAAGTTTTTATGGTCAATATTCTGGACAAAATGTGTTGAAAATTCATCTGTTATTAGAGGAAGCGCAAGTCGCTTTTTCTCTATGTTACATTCTACCTTCTTGACATATGGTTGTGGCCAACAAGTTTCTATGCTGTATAAAAACAGTGACCCATAGAGCCACATATTATATGATTTTAACTTCTCTGGAGTTAACCCTTGTGTTAAACAATCAGCAGGATTATCCTCAGAACTGACATGACGCCATTGCTCAGGAATAGATAGGCTTTGAATACTTGATACTCGATTCGCAACAAATGTTTGGTATGAAGAGGAAGGAGAGTTTAACCATCCAAGTACAATATCCGAATCTGTCCAATAGTACGTAGGCTCGTTTTTGAGGCTCAGATCGTTTTTAACACGGTTAGTGAGTTCATCGGCAAGCTTTGCGGCACATTGCTCTAGCCGTGGTAGGGTAATTTTCTTCAACGATGCTACCTTTGACTTTGCACAAAGCAATTTTACTACGATCTGTTTATCCTTGTTTGTAGATCGGATGTAGACTGCGGCTCCATATGCTCTTTGAGAAGCATCTGCGAATGTGTGAATTTGTACATTTTTTGATGGCTGTTCAGAAAGTACTTGTCTTGGAAATCGTAAGTCGTTCAGAGACTGGAGGCCTTCTCGATAATGAATACATTTTGTGTGCAACTCCATTGGTAGCGTTCCATCCCAATCCATCTTTAATGCCCATAGTTCTTGCAGGAATATTTTGGCTGTGACTACTACTGGAGACGTGATACCAAGTGGGTCAATAATCTGTGCAACATCTGAACAAACTGTTCGTTTGGTTATCTTATTCCTTTCGATCCATGCCGTCTTGATGCTGAATGAATCGGATGTTGGTATCCAGGTTAGACCTAGGATTTTAATTTGTTCCTCATTTCCATCGTTAAATGTGAGCTGTTGCTCTCTATCTTCTGGGTGGATATCCCTTAATAGATGTGGATGATTTGCGCACCATTTGCTAAGCTTAAATCCACCATTTGAGAGAAATTATTTTAGTTGTGTTTGCATTTCTGTTTGCATTGCTGTGGACAAGTTTTTTGATCCTGACATTACACCATTGACGTAGAAGTCTTTAGTAAGCACTTGTGAGCTCTTTGAATTTTCGAAACTATGAGGATGACTTGAATAGAAACCGATGTGAACAAGCTAGTCAATTCTTCTTGGTATAGTTTTTCTGAAGCAAAGTTGGTGAAGTTGGAAAATAAATTCAGTTGTACCTCCGCTTCCTTAAATTGTTGATTGATTTGTTCATAGTTCTTCTTTATGATATTCACAGTTGCGTCGATTATTGTCGTTTGATTTTTAATAAGGTTGAGTAGATGCTCTTCATTTGACTTAACGTCTTCAGTTGTTTGAGACATTTTCTCAGTACTCCGAATCCAGAACACCGAATAACGCATTTGCAATATTTCCAATAAAATTTACCGCTCCTCGCTTTGTTCGCGTAGATGAAGATGGTGGTAATAGCAATTCGTTGTTACTGGCTATTTCGTATATCAGATGGGCTAGTTGTGTCGTAATAATAGTGCAACTTTTTTCTTTGGTTAATCTTTTACAGAGGTCGTGTAGGATCCGACTTCCATTTAGTACTCCTTCAAATTCACTCCAATAATTTGTCATATCGTAATACACAATCAAATCCCATTCATTTTAGATTATACTGGCTGATCCCATATTTTCAAAATGTAGACCTGGGCTAGATTTGAAGTGTGTTGTTTCAATTGGAGATCCGAAAATTCGTGGTAGAAACAAACAGGTCAAGAGTATAGTGCTGATTGTATGACCCAACGAGTGTCGTGCCCTTTTTCTTGGGTTTGTATGTATATCAGTTGAACGAGTGTCCTGTGTCGGTGTAAAGCTTGCATAAGTTGCAACCGGTTGATTGCCTCTAACGTCATTGGTTGGTGTTAATTCCGTTGGTGTAGTTGTCTCTTCATCTTGGCTTGGAAGAGGTGCAAGTTTATGTATAGGCCTGCGCATAATGGTTTTTCCCACTCGAATATCCGCCACTAGAGCCAAGCCTTCATCTCCCTTTATAACCTTGATGATTCTCCCCAGTGGCCATTTTAATGAGGGCACATTCTCTTCTCTAATGATAACAATAAATTATCAAAATTAAATTTTATCCGCCAAGTGAAGGGCTCTTCTATGCCCTATCAACATTCTATAAGCCAGCAGCACGGTAACGTTTCCTTTCCTTCGCTTCATCTGTGATCAGTGCATATGCATTAGCACTTGTCACTGATCAGCAATCCGGGTGCACTCAGCTGTGGTCATTGAACTGCACGGTCTGAGGTATTGAAAGCAGCAATAGGCATAACACTATTGTTGTTTTTTTTTTACCTCGCTGTGTCGTTGACTGCTGCTGGTGGCGCCCAAATATTTGTGTTGTTGTGTGTCGCTTTTTGTTCTTTTTTGCTTTTTTGTTTTTGCCTTCAGCATGCAGAATTTTATTTTAGATTTCTGCAACATTCGCGGATTAAGAGCAAATCGGTTTTCGGTGAACTGCCACCTTAACTCAAAAAATCCGGCAATTTTTGCGCTAAGTGAAACCAAGGTCGTTTCTGATGCTGATATTAATCAGTATCACGTCCCTGGTTACAGCTTCGTGCCTCTTTTTTCTCAGCATAGATGGATCGCAGTATATATTCGGAATGATGTGGCCTTTACTATTCTTCAAGATTTTCCTTCTGCTAATCCAGAGTTTAATTATATCTGGATTAGGTTCAAACTTCACAAGCACATCATATACTTCTGTTTCCTTTATCGCAGCCCAAATATGTCTGATGACGACACGGTATTCGTATTTGACAATATCTCCAACAATATTGATCATTTGCTTTCTGTTTCCCCCTCTTCCGAAATCGTCCTGGCAGGCGATTTTAATGTTCATAATATACCGTGGCTCAGACATTCTTCTACCACAAGTCCTGCGGGCCGTTTCGTTGAACTCTTCTGTGAATCATTTAATTTGCAACAGCTAGTGGATGCACCAACGCGAATTCCTGATGCAGCTGGAGATAAAGCTAATTTACTCGACTTGTTTCTAACATCTCATCCTGACAAATATTCCATTTCAGTCGGTTCCCCTCTTGGAAATTCAGACCATTGTTTAACCACGGCTCAATTTACCACCTCAAACCTGTGCCGACCAACTGCTCCACCTACAAGTAGGCTTCTTTGGCACTATAAGAATGCTTATTGGGAAAGTCTCAATAAGTATCTTAAAGAAATTGATTGGTCGGTCTGTTTTGCTTCGAGGGATGTTGATGAATGCACATTACAATTTAGTAACATACTAAATCTTGGCATGCGTGAATACATTCCGTATTCTTACAGCAGGTCTCAACAACAGCATGATCGCTCCTGGTTTAACGATAAGTGCAACCAAGCTATAAAAGCGAAAGAGTCTGCTTTTCGCGCCTATCAATTGCATCCATGTCCGGAAATGAAACAAGTCTACAAGACTGCACGGAACACCTGCAAGTCCATTATCCAGAGAGAAAAATTTCTTTTTGACCAGAATATTAGACAAAGAATCTTGACAAGCCGCAAAGGTAGCAAAGGTTTCTGGTCCCTGGTCAAAACCATCAGGAACAATTTCACCAGTTCCTCTATACCTTCACTACTTAATAATGGTGAAGTGATTGTTGACTCCCTGGATAAAGCTAATATTTTAGCTGCTAGATTCGCTTCAAATTCTCGTCTTCCACCAACTTCACAAACACCTGTTTTGCATCGCCCGTGTGAATGTGTACAAGAGCCAATACACGTTCGTACGAGGGATGTGGTCAGGGTTCTTAAGGGGATCAACGTCTCCAAAGCCGCAGGTCCTGATGGTTTTTCGCCCCCGTTAATTAAAAGCTGCGCCTCATCCTTGGCTAAACCTCTGCGCAAACTCTTCTACTTGTCTTATTCGACAGGAAAATTTCCAACTGCTTGGAAGCTAGCTCACGTTCAGCCTATTCCTAAGAAAGGAGAGGGTAGCGATCCCTCAAATTATCGACCAATTGCCATCACTTCGATTCTTTCAAAGGTTTTTGAATCTATCATTAACTCAAAATTAATGAAGTATCTAGAAACTAATCATCTCATCAACGATCGCCAATATGGCTTCCGAGCTGGACGCTCATCTGGAGACTTGCTGACCTTTCTTACGGAACGTTGGAACCGTAGTCTTCACAATTTTGGTGAGTCTAAAATCGTTGCCCTAGATATTTCAAAAGCCTTTGATAGAGTCAGGCATCCAGCCCTTTTAGCCAAACTCAAAGCACTTGGTCTCTCCCCACCTCTTGTATTATGGATTGAAAGTTTCCTATCTAGTCGCCAAATACGTGTTGTATTAGATGGCGTTACGTCTGAACCGCATCCCATAAATGCCGGTGTACCTCAAGGCTCTGTTATCTCTCCAACTCTCTTTTTAATTTTCATTAATGATCTGCTTTCCCTTACTTTCAATCCCATCCATAGTTTCGCAGATGACAGTACTCTTGATTTCGCTTACTCCTTTGACACTCTTGCAGAATCCAGGGGGAATGCTGCATGTGTTAAACGAGATTGCATGACTAGATCATTGAATAACGATCTTGCCAATATCCTCGCTTGGGGCAAAGCGAATCGCGTCGAATTCAATGCATCAAAGTCCCAAAGCTGTCTTATCTCATTAAAACAAGATCATAACTTAACCACACCCGTTTCTTTTGATGGAGCATTCATTTCTGATTCACCGTCACTAAGCATTCTTGGCATTAATATTTCCAGTAAGTTAAACTGGACAGATCACATCTTCTCTGTTGCCAAAGAAGCATCGAAATGTCTTGGATTTCTGAAAAGGTGTAAGAAATATTTCAGCCCGTCAAATCTAGCGCTCCTCTACAAGTCCTACATTAGACCTAGAATGGAATACAACTCCCATATATGGGCCGGGGCTGGTCGCACAGCCTTAGCTTCATTGGATATTGTCCAAAAGAGAGCCTTCAAGCTCATTGGCGATTTGGCAATAACTTGTCATATCGACTCACTCGAGCACCGCCGCAATGTTGGATGCCTTTCGCTCCTTTATCGCTATATGCATAGTCAATGTTCTGGTGAAATATCTAGTCTAATCCCTTGTAGAATGATTCCTGCACGCAATACTCGCGCTGCAAACCGCGCACATCCTTTAACCCTTCAAATCACTTTCGGCCGTACAGTAAAATTCAGAGATGCTTTTTTATCCCGAACAGTGCGAATGTGGAACAGCTTACCATCTTCTGTTTTTCCTCCGGCATACAATCTGCGGAAGTTTAAGGGCGACATACATCGGCACCTCCGCCACTTTCCTCATATCCCCTAATCCTTTCCCTATCTCCTTCCTGCCATGCTGTGCTTTGCATCATAGGGTATCCCCTGAGCTTGGCTTAATAATATATAAAAAAAAAAAAAAAAAAAAAAAGCGAGTCTGGTTGGATATTTTGACTGGGATGCTTCCACTTATGACGTTTTTGTAGTTCGTTCAAATATTCTCTAGACCAGCGTTTCCAGAATTCGTTTTTTAGATGTGACACTAATTTCCATCTAGTAAGGAGGTTTGCTCTTTCATGTGTTGCATATGAATCGATGTTACTGGTGAGTGGTTCTCCTATGAGAAAGTGCTCTGGAGTCAATGCTGAGAGATCATTGGGATGGGAGGACATTGGAGTTATTGGTCTTGAATTCAGAATTGCCTCAATCTGAACAATGACCGTCTCTAACTCTTCATACGCCAATGCTGCGTTAGCTACTGTTCTTTTCAAAAGATATTTTGCTGACTTCACGGCAGCTTCCGAAAGCCCGCCGAAATGTGGAGCACGTGGTGGAATGAAGTGGAAGTCAATTCCATTGGACTCGCATACGGTAGCTATTTCAAGTTTTGATTTGTGTGAATAAATAGACTGCTTTAATTCTTGCAGCTCATTTCTAGCGCCAACAAAAATAGTCGCATTATCGCAGTATATATTCCTACAATGACCTCGCCTTGCCATGAATCGTTTTAATGCTCCAAGAAATGCTTGCGTTGACAAATCGCTGACAAATTCTAGATGCGTGGTCTTAGTTGCAAAGCAGCAAAATACGGCAATATACGTTTTTTGTGGACGGTTTCCTATTGTTTTAAACTGTGTCCTCACTGGTCCGCAAAAGTCCACACCTGCACTTATGAATGGTCGCGCAGGTTGAACTCTATGTGGTGGTAAGTTGCCCATCATTTGTGACAACATGTTTGGTTTTGCTCTAGCACATTATACGCAATGTTGGACTACTGACCTAGCAATGGTCTTTCCCTTTATCGGCCAGAATTGTTGCCTTGTAATGGACAGCAAGGTTTGCGGTCCAACGTGGAGGTTTTCATTATGGATATTTGTCATTAATAGTTTGGTCAACTGATGTGAGTATGATTGCAGGAGCGGATGTTTAGTATCATACGAAACGTTTGCTGCCTGTAGTCGTCCTCCAACTCGCATAATGCCCCTTTCGTCTAAGAATGGTGTTAACGTGGTTAGTGGACTATTTATGGCTTGTGCCTTATGCTGATTTAGTTGCTTGATCTCTTCTTTGAACTGGTCTTGCTGTATTACCTTTTTAATTATTATAAGTCCTTCCTGGTTGTCTTCAACAGACATTACTGTATCCCTAGTTTCACTTTTCCTTTTTATACAATCTTTAAGCTTGATTACGAAGCGAATGATGTACCCTGTGATCGGTTTCAGCTTGCTGAATAAGTTTTTATGGTCAATATTCTGGACAAAATGTGTTGAAATTTCATCTGTTATTAGAGGAAGCGTAAGTCGCTTTTTCTCTATGCTACATTCTACCTTCTTGACATATGGTTGTGGCCAACAAGTTTCTGTGCTGTATAAAAACAGTGGCCCATAGAGCCACATATTATATGATTTTAACTTCTCTGGAGTTAAACCTCGTGTTAAACAGTCAGCAGGATTATCCTCAGAACTGACATGATGCCCTTGCTCAGGAATAGATAGGCTTTGAATACTTGATACTCGATTCGCAACAAATGTTTGGTATGAAGAGGAAGGAGAGTTTAACCATCCAAGTACAATCTCCGAATCTGTCCAATAGTACGTAGGCTCGTTTTTGAGGCTCAGATCGTTTTTAACACGGTTAGTGAGTTCATCGGCAAGCTTTGCGGCACACTGCTCTAGCCGTGGTAGGGTAATTTGCTTCAACGATGCTACCTTTGACTTTGCACAAAGCAATTTTACTACGATCTGTTTATCCTTGTTTGTAGATCGGATGTAGACTGCGGCTCCATATGCTCTTTGAGAAGCATCTGCGAATGTGTGAATTTGTACATTTTTTGATGGCTGTTCAGAAAGTATTTGTCTTGGAAATCGTAAGTCGTTCAGAGACTGGAGGCCTTCTCGATAATGAATACATTGTGTGTGCAACTCCATTGGTAGCGATGCATCCCAATCCATCTTTAATGCCCATAGTTCTTGCAGGAATATTTTGGCTGTGACTACTACTGGAGACGTGATACCAAGTGGGTCAATAATCTGTGCAACATCTGAACAAACTGTTCGTTTGGTTATCTTATTCCTTTCGATCCATGCCGTCTTGATGCTGAATGAATCGGATGTTGGTATACAGGTTAGACCTAGGATTTTAATTTGTTCCTCATTTCCATCGTGAAATGTGAGCTGTGGCTCTCTATCTTCTGGGTGGATATCCCTTAATAGATGTGGATGATTTGCGCACCACTTGCTAAGCTTAAATCCACCATTTGAGAGTAATTATTTTAGTTGTGTTTGCATTTCCAGTGCTGTGGAGAGGTTTTTTGATCCTGACATTACACCATTGACGTAGAAGTCTTTAGTAAGCACTTGTGAGCTCGTTGAATTTTCGAAACTATGAGGACGACTTGAATAGAAACCGATGTGAACAAGCTAGTCAATTCTTCTTGGTATAGTTTTTCTGAAGCAAAGTTGGTGAAGTTGGAAAATAAATACAGTTGTACCTCCGCTTCCTTAAATTGTTGATTGATTTGTTCATTGTTCTTCTTTATGATATTCACAGTTGCGTCGATTATTGTCGTTTGATTTTTAATAAGGTTGAGTAGATGCTCTTCATTTGACTTAACGTCTTCAGTTGTTTGAGACATTTTCTCAGTACTCCGAATCCAGAACACCGAATAACGCATTTGCAATATTTCCAATAAAATTTACCGCTCCTCGCTTTGTTCGGGTAGATGAAGATGGTGGTAATAGCAATTCGTTGTTACTGGCTATTTCGTATATCAGATGGGCTAGTTGTGTCGTAATAATAGTGCAACTTTTTTCTTTGGTTAATCTTTTACAGAGGTCGTGTAGGATCCGACTTCCATTTATTACTCCTTCAAATTCACTCCAATAATTAGTCATATCGTAATACACAATCAAATCCCATTCATTTTAGATTATACTGGCTGATCCCAAATTTTCAAAATGTAGACCTGGGCTAGATTTGAAGTGTGTTGTTTCAATTGGAGATCCGAAAATTCGTGGTAGAAACAAACAGGTCAAGAGTATAGTGCTGATTGTATGACCCAACGAGTGTCGTGCCCTTTTTCTTGGGTTTGTATGTATATCAGTTGAACGAGTGTCCTGTGTCGGTGTAAAGCTTGCATAAGTTGCAACCGGTTGATTGCCTCTAACGTCATTGGTTGGTGTTAATTCCGTTGGTGTAGTTGTCTCTTCATCTTGGCTTGGAAGAGGTGTAAGTTTAAGTATAGGCCTGCGCATAATGGTTTTTCCCACTCGAATATCCGCCACTAGAGCCAAGCCTTCATCTCCCTTTATAACCTTGATGATTCTCCCCAGTGGCCATTTTAATGAGGGCACATTCTCTTCTCTAATGATAACAATAAATTATCAAAATTAAATTTTATCCGCCAAGTGAAGGGCTCTTCTATGCCCTATCAACATTCTATAAGCCAGCAGCACGGTAACGTTTCCTTTCCTTCGCTTCATCTGTGATCAGTGCAAATGCATTAGCACTTGTCACTGATCAGCAATCCGGGTGCACTCAGCTGTGGTCATTGAACTGCACGGTCTGAGGTATTGAAAGCAGCAATAGGCATAACACTATTGTTGTTTTTTTTTTACCTCGCTGTGTCGTTGACTGCTGCTGGTGGCGCCCAAATATTTGTGTTGTTGTGTGTCGCTTTTTGTTCTTTTTTGCTTTTTTGTTTTTGCCTTCAGCATGCAGAATTTTATTTTAGATTTCTGCAACATTCGCGGATTAAGAGCAAATCGGTTTTCGGTGTACTGCCACCTTAACTCAAAAAATCCGGCAATTTTTGCGCTAAGTGAAACCAAGGTCGTTTCTGATGCTGATATTAATCAGTATCACGTCCCTGGTTACAGCTTCGTGCCTCTTTTTTCTCAGCATAGAGGGATCGCAGTATATATTCGGAATGATGTGGCCTTTACTATTCTTCAAGATTTTCCTTCTGCTAATCCAGAGTTTAATTATATCTGGATTAGGTTCAAACTTCACAAGCACATCATATACTTCTGTTTCCTTTATCGCAGCCCAAATATGTCTGATGACGACACGGTATTCGTATTTGACAATATCTCCAACAATATTGATCATTTGCTTTCTGTTTCCCCCTCTTCCGAAATCGTCCTGGCAGGCGATTTTAATGTTCATAATATACCGTGGCTCAGACATTCTTCTACCACAAGTCCTGCGGGCCGTTTCGTTGAACTCTTCTGTGAATCATTTAATTTGCAACAGCTAGTGGATGCACCAACGCGAATTCCTGATGCAGCTGGAGATAAAGCTAATTTACTCGACTTGTTTCTAACATCTCATCCTGACAAATATTCCATTTCAGTCGGTTCCCCTCTTGGAAATTCAGACCATTGTGTAATCACGGCTCAATTTACCACCTCAAACCTGTGCCGACCAACTGCTCCACCTACAAGTAGGCTTCTTTGGCACTATAAGAATGCTGATTGGGAAAGTCTCAATAAGTATCTTAAAGAAATTGATTGGTCGGTCTGTTTTGCTTCGAGGGATGTTGATGAATGCACATTACAATTTAGTAACATACTAAATCTTGGCATGCGTGAATACATTCCGTATTCTTACAGCAGGTCTCAACAACAGCATGATCGCTCCTGGTTTAACGATAAGTGCAACCAAGCTATAAAAGCGAAAGAGTCTGCTTTTCGCGCCTATCAATTGCATCCATGTCCGGAAATGAAACAAGTCTACAAGACTGCACGGAACACCTGCAAGTCCATTATCCAGAGAGAAAAATTTCTTTTTGACCAGAATATTAGACAAAGAATCTTGACAAGCCGCAAAGGTAGCAAAGGTTTCTGGTCCCTGGTCAAAACCATCAGGAACAATTTCACCAGTTCCTCTATACCTTCACTACTTAATAATGGTGAAGTGATTGTTGACTCCCTGGATAAAGCTAATATTTTAGCTGCTAGATTCGCTTCAAATTCTCGTCTTCCACCAACTTCACAAACACCTGTTTTGCATCGCCCGTGTGAATGTGTACAAGAGCCAATACACGTTCGTACGAGGGATGTGGTCAGGGTCTTTAAGGGGATCAACGTCTCCAAAGCCGCAGGTCCTGATGGTTTTTCGCCCCTGTTAATTAAAAGCTGCGCCTCATCCTTGGCTAAACCTCTGCGCAAACTCTTCTACTTGTCTAATTCGACAGGAAAATTTCCAACTGCTTGGAAGCTAGCTCACGTTCAGCCTATTCCTAAGAAAGGAGAGGGTAGCGATCCCTCAAATTATCGACCAATTGCCATCACTTCGATTCTTTCAAAGGTTTTTGAATATATCATTAACTCAAAATTAATGAAGTATCTAGAAACTAATCATCTCATCAACGATCGCCAATATGGCTTCCGAGCTGGACGCTCATCTGGAGACTTGCTGACCTTTCTTACGGAACGTTGGAACCGTAGTCTTCACAATTTTGGTGAGTCTAAAATCGTTGCCCTAGATATTTCAAAAGCCTTTGATAGAGTCAGGCATCCAGCCCTTTTAGCCAAACTCAAAGCACTTGGTCTCTCCCCACCTCTTGTATTATGGATTGAAAGTTTCCTATCTAGTCGCCAAATACGTGTTGTATTAGATGGCGTTACGTCTGAACCGCATCCCATAAATGCCGGTGTACCTCAAGGCCCTGTTATCTCTCCAACTCTCTTTTTAATTTTCATTAATGATCTGCTTTCCCTTACTTTCAATCCCATCCATAGTTTCGCAGATGACAGTACTCTTGATTTCGCTTACTCCTTTGACACTCTTGCAGAATCCAGGGGGAATGCTGCATGTGTTAAACGAGATTGCATGACTAGATCATTGAATAACGATCTTGCCAATATCCTCGCTTGGGGCAAAGCGAATCCCGTCGAATTCAATGCATCAAAGTCCCAAAGCTGTCTTATCTCATTAAAACAAGATCATAACTTAACCACACCCGTTTCTTTTGATGGAGCATTCATTTCTGATTCACCGTCACTAAGCATTCTTGGCATTAATATTTCCAGTAAGTTAAACTGGACAGATCACATCTTCTCTGTTGCCAAAGAAGCATCGAAATGTCTTGGATTTCTGAAAAGGTGTAAGAAATATTTCAGCCCGTCAAATCTAGCGCTCCTCTACAAGTTCTACATTAGACCTAGAATGGAATACAACTCCCATATATGGGCCGGGGCTGGTCGCACAGCCTTAGCTTCATTGGATATTGTCCAAAAGAGAGCCTTCAAGCTCATTGGCGATTTGGCAATAACTTGTCATATCGACTCACTCGAGCACCGCCGCAATGTTGGATGCCTTTCGCTCCTTTATCGCTATATGCATAGTCAATGTTCTGGTGAAATATCTAGTCTAATCCCTTGTAGAATGATTCCTGCACGCAATACTCGCGCTGCAAACCGCGCACATCCTTTAACCCTTCAAATTACTTTCGGCCGTACAGTAAAATTCAGAGATGCTTTTTTATCCCCAACAGTGCGAATGTGGAACAGCTTACCATCTTCTGTTTTTCCTCCGGCATACAATCTGCGGAAGTTTAAGGGCGACATACATCGGCACCTCCGCCACTTTCCTCATATCCCCTAATCCTTTCTCTATCTCCTTCCTGCCATGCTGTGCTTTGCATCATAGGGTATCCCCTGAGCTTGGCTTAATAATATATAAAAAAAAAAAAAAAAAAAAGCGAGTCTGGTTGGATATTTTGACTGGGATGCTTCCACTTATGACGTTTTTGTAGTTCGTTCAAATATTCTCTAGACCAGCGTTTCCAGAATTCGTTTTTTAGATGTGACACTAATTTCCATCTAGTAAGGAGGTTTGCTCTTTCAGGTGTTGCATATGGATCGATGTTACTGGTGAGTGGTTCTCCTATGAGAAAGTGCTCTGGAGTCAATGCTGAGAGATCATTGGGATGGGAGGACATTGGAGTTATTGGTCTTGAATTCAGAATTGCCTCAATCTGAACAATGACCGTCTCTAACTCTTCATACGCCAATGCTGCGTTAGCTACTGTTCTTTTCAAAAGATATTTTGCTGACTTCACGGCAGCTTCCGAAAGCCCGCCGAAATGTGGAGCACGTGGTGGAATGAAGTGGAAGTCAATTCCATTGGACTCGCATACGGTAGCTATTTCAAGTTTTGATTTGTGTGAATAAATAGACTGCTTTAATTCTTGCAGCTCATTTCTAGCGCCAACAAAAATAGTCGCATTATCGCAGTATATATTCCTACAATGACCTCGCCTTGCCATGAATCGTTTTAATGCTCCCAGAAATGCTTGCGTTGACAAATCGCTGACAAATTCTAGATGCGTGGTCTTAGTTGCAAAGCAGCAAAATACGGCAATATACGTTTTTTGTGGACGGTTTCCTATTGTTTTAAACTGTGTCCTCACTGGTCCGCAAAAGTCCACACCTGCACTTATGAATGGTCGCGCAGGTTGAACTCTATGTGGTGGTAAGTTGCCCATCATTTGTGACAACATGTTTGGTTTTGCTCTAGCACATTATACGCAATGTTGGACTACTGACCTAGCAATGGTCTTTCCCTTTATCGGCCAGAATTGTTGCCTTGTAATGGACAGCAAGGTTTGCGGTCCAACGTGGAGGTTTTCATTATGGATATTTGTCATTAATAGTTTGGTCAACTGATGTGAGTATGATTGCAGGAGCGGATGTTTAGTATCATACGAAACGTTTGCTGCCTGTAGTCGTCCTCCAACTCGCATAATGCCCCTTTCGTCTAAGAATGGTGTTAACGTGGTTAGTGGACTATTTATGGCTTGTGCCTTATGCTGATTTAGTTGCTTGATCTCTTCTTTGAACTGGTCTTGCTGTATTACCTTTTTAATTATTATAAGTCCTTCCTGGTTGTCTTCAACAGACATTACTGTATCCCTAGTTTCACTTTTCCTTTTTATACAATCTTTAAGCTTGATTACGAAGCGAATGATGTACCCTGTGATCGGTTTCAGCTTGCTGAATAAGTTTTTATGGTCAATATTCTGGACAAAATGTGTTGAAATTTCATCTGTTATTAGAGGAAGCGTAAGTCGCTTTTTCTCTATGCTACATTCTACCTTCTTGACATATGGTTGTGGCCAACAAGTTTCTGTGCTGTATAAAAACAGTGGCCCATAGAGCCACATATTATATGATTTTAACTTCTCTGGAGTTAAACCTCGTGTTAAACAGTCAGCAGGATTATCCTCAGAACTGACATGATGCCCTTGCTCAGGAATAGATAGGCTTTGAATACTTGATACTCGATTCGCAACAAATGTTTGGTATGAAGAGGAAGGAGAGTTTAACCATCCAAGTACAATCTCCGAATCTGTCCAATAGTACGTAGGCTCGTTTTTGAGGCTCAGATCGTTTTTAACACGGTTAGTGAGTTCATCGGCAAGCTTTGCGGCACACTGCTCTAGCCGTGGTAGGGTAATTTGCTTCAACGATGCTACCTTTGACTTTGCACAAAGCAATTTTACTACGATCTGTTTATCCTTGTTTGTAGATCGGATGTAGACTGCGGCTCCATATGCTCTTTGAGAAGCATCTGCGAATGTGTGAATTTGTACATTTTTTGATGGCTGTTCAGAAAGTATTTGTCTTGGAAATCGTAAGTCGTTCAGAGACTGGAGGCCTTCTCGATAATGAATACATTGTGTGTGCAACTCCATTGGTAGCGATGCATCCCAATCCATCTTTAATGCCCATAGTTCTTGCAGGAATATTTTGGCTGTGACTACTACTGGAGACGTGATACCAAGTGGGTCAATAATCTGTGCAACATCTGAACAAACTGTTCGTTTGGTTATCTTATTCCTTTCGATCCATGCCGTCTTGATGCTGAATGAATCGGATGTTGGTATACAGGTTAGACCTAGGATTTTAATTTGTTCCTCATTTCCATCGTGAAATGTGAGCTGTGGCTCTCTATCTTCTGGGTGGATATCCCTTAATAGATGTGGATGATTTGCGCACCACTTGCTAAGCTTAAATCCACCATTTGAGAGTAATTATTTTAGTTGTGTTTGCATTTCCAGTGCTGTGGAGAGGTTTTTTGATCCTGACATTACACCATTGACGTAGAAGTCTTTAGTAAGCACTTGTGAGCTCGTTGAATTTTCGAAACTATGAGGACGACTTGAATAGAAACCGATGTGAACAAGCTAGTCAATTCTTCTTGGTATAGTTTTTCTGAAGCAAAGTTGGTGAAGTTGGAAAATAAATACAGTTGTACCTCCGCTTCCTTAAATTGTTGATTGATTTGTTCATTGTTCTTCTTTATGATATTCACAGTTGCGTCGATTATTGTCGTTTGATTTTTAATAAGGTTGAGTAGATGCTCTTCATTTGACTTAACGTCTTCAGTTGTTTGAGACATTTTCTCAGTACTCCGAATCCAGAACACCGAATAACGCATTTGCAATATTTCCAATAAAATTTACCGCTCCTCGCTTTGTTCGCGTAGATGAAGATGGTGGTAATAGCAATTCGTTGTTACTGGCTATTTCGTATATCAGATGGGCTAGTTGTGTCGTAATAATAGTGCAACTTTTTTCTTTGGTTAATCTTTTACAGAGGTCGTGTAGGATCCGACTTCCATTTAGTACTCCTTCAAATTCACTCCAATAATTAGTCATATCGTAATACACAATCAAATCCCATTCATTTTAGATTATACTGGCTGATCCCAAATTTTCAAAATGTAGACCTGGGCTAGATTTGAAGTGTGTTGTTTCAATTGGAGATCCGAAAATTCCTGGTAGAAACAAACAGGTCAAGAGTATAGTGACGAGTGTCGTGCCCTTTTTCTTGGGTTTGTATGTATATCAGTTGAACGAGTGTCCTGTGTCGGTGTAAAGCTTGCATAAGTTGCAACCGGTTGATTGCCTCTAACGTCATTGGTTGGTGTTAGTTCAGTTGGTGTAGTTGTCTCTTCATCTTGGCTTGGAAGAAGTGCAAGTTTATTTATAGGCCTGCGCATAATGGTTTTTCCCACTCGAATATCCGCCACTAGAGCCAAGCCATCATCTCCCTTTATAATCTTGATGATTCTCCCCAGTGGCCATTTTAATGAGGGCACATTCTCTTCTCTAATGATAACAAGCGAGTCTGGTTGGATATTTTGACTGGGATGCTACCACTTATGACGTTTTTGTAGTTCGTTCAAATATTCTCTAGACCAGCGTTTCCAGAATTCGTTTTTTAGATGTGACACTAATTTCCATCTAGTAAGGAGGTTTGCTCTTTCAGGTGTTGCATATGGATCGATGTTACTGGTGAGTGGTTCTCCTATGAGAAAGTGCTCTGGAGTCAATGCTGAGAGATCATTTGGATGGGAGGACATTAGAGTTATTGGTCTTGAATTAAGAACTGCCTCAATGTGAACAATGACCGTCTCTAACTCTTCATACGCCAATGCTGCATTAGCTACTGTTCTTTTCAAAAGATATTTTGCTGACTTCACGGCAGCTTCCCAAAGCCCGCCGAAATGTGGAGCACGTGGGGGAATGAAGTGGAAGTCAATTCCATTGGACTCGCATACGGTAGCTATTTCTAGTTTTGATTTGTGTGAATAAATAGACTGCTTTAATTCTTACAGTTCATTTCTAGCGCCAACAAAATTAGTAGCATTATCGCAGTATATATTCCTACAATGACCTCGCCTTGCCATGAATCGCTTTAATGCTCCCAGAAATGCTTGCGTTGACAAATCGCTGACAACTTCTAGATGCGTGGCCTTAGCTGCAAAGCAGCAAAATTCGGCAATATACGTTTTTTGTGGACGGTTTCCTCTTGTTTTAAAGTGTGTCCACACTGGTCCGCAAAAGTCCACACCTGCACTTATGAATGGTCGCGCAGGTTGAACTCTATGTGGTGGTAAGTTGCCCATCATTTGTGACAACATGTTTGGTTTTGCTCTAGCACATTATACGCAATGTTGGACTACTGACCTAGCAATGGTCTTTCCCTTTATCGGCCAGAATTGTTGCCTTGTAATGGACAGCAAGGTTTGCGGTCCAACGTGGAGGTTTTCATTGTGGATATTTGTCATTAATAGTTTGGTCAACTGATGTGAGTATGGTAGCAGGATGGGATGTTTAGTATCATACGAAACGGTTGCTGCCTGTAGTCGTCCTCCAACTCGCATTATGCCCCTTTCGTCTAAGAATGGTGTTAGCGTGGTTAGTGGACTATTTCTGGCTAGTTCCGTATGCTGATTTAGTTGCTTGATCTCTTCTTTGAACTGATCTTGCTGTATTACCTTTATAATTATCATAAGTGCCTCCTGGAGCTCTTGTGCAGACAATACTGTATCCTTAGTTCCATTTTTCCTTTTTCTACAATCTTTAAGCTTGTTTACGAAGCGAATGATGTACCCTGTGATCCGTTTCAGCTTGCTGAATGAATTTTTATGGCCAATTTTCTGGACAAAATGTGTTGAAATTCATGTGTTATTAGAGGAGGCGCAAGTCGATTTTTCTCTATGTTACATTATACCTTCATGACATATGGTTGTGGCCAACAAGTTTCTGTGCTGTATAAAAACAGTGGTTCATAGAGCCACATATTACATGATTTTAACTTCTCTGGAGTTTAACCTCCTGTTAAACAATCAGCAGGATTATCCGCAGAACTGACATGACGCCATTGCTCAGGAATAGATAAGCTTTGAATACTTGACACTCGATTCGCAACAAATGTTTGGTATGAAGGGAAACAGAGTTTAAACATCCAAGTACAATCTCCGAATCTGTCCAATAGTACGTAGGCTCGTTTTTGAGGCTCGGATAGCTTTTAACACGGTTAGTTAGGGAAGCTTTGCGGGACACAGCTCTAGCCGTAGTAGGGTAATTTGCTTCAATGGTGCTGCCTTTGACTTTGCACAAAGCAATCTTACTACGATCTGTTTATCCTTGTTTGTAGAGAATGTGTTAATTTGTACATTTTTTGATGGCTGTTCAGAAAGTACTTGTCTTGGAAATCGTAAGTCGTTCAGAGACTGGAGGCTTTCTCGATAATGAATCCATTTTGTATGCAACTCCATTGGTAGCGATGCATCTCAATGTTGTATACCTAAAAAGGGTTAAAAACGATAATTATAAGTAATAATCATCATTTTAAAAAAAACATGGAAAATATTTGATTTTCATAAATGGAAATAAGCTAATAATGCTCAAAACATGGTTAGCTTATCTCCTAACAAGGCGAAGAAATTGCCATCAGCAATTTCTTCAAATTCCTTTGCAACAAATAACAAATATTTTCCCACAAAACGACTTGGGAAAAATAAAAGTTTTAAGTTTCATCCCAGGTCGTTTCGATAGAAAAAAAGCCCCACGACAAATTTTACCTTCAGTAATATTTGTCGTAAATACGATATGTATGTACATATATACGTACATACATATCGGGCGCATGAAAATTTTACGTCGGTGAAGACTGAAACGATCAAGTCTTCACCGAAAATAGCTCTTATCAGCAAATTGTCTCGAGCTGTATACATTGTGATCGTAACAATGTATGCGCGGTAGCAAGACGATTGTTGATATTTATGATAATATCCAATTTCAATTTCAACCATCGTTCGTCGCGATAATTCTGGGCATGTTTAAACATGCCTAGCGGAAAATAATTTTCTCAGAATAGGAATGCTAATTAAGCACTTTCCTATCCTGAACAACTAGACTTGCGATTACGAAAATCAAAGTCAAGTACAGTCGGTTTTCAAAAGTTGAGTAGACCAGCGGTCATGATCTTCGCGGAGAATTAAAGCAGTAAAAGCTAAAAAGGGTTGATTAGAAAAAAAAGAATTTCGATGTGGTTGGCGCGCGGCTTTGAAATTGGTAAAACGAAAAAAAAAAGAAATGCTGTAAAAAAAGTATTGACTACTTGCGAAAGAGAAAGAGTTGATAATTTTATGGAAAGTTTATAAGTTTAAAAAAAAAAGAAAATAAAGAGTGAATACACGAAGTGCAAATCTTGTGAATTATCCCCCGGAATATTATACCTACCCAAGTTGTTGTGAGTACCCCATTTGATAAGGTGTATATATATATATACATAACACCAATCCATCTTTAATGCCCATAGTACTTGCAGGAATATTTTGGCTGTGACTACTACTGGAGACATGATACCAAGTGGGTCAAAAATCCGTGCAACATTTGAACAAACTGTTCACTTGGTTATCTTATTCCTTTCGATCCATGCCGTCTTGATGCTGAATGAACCGGATGTTGGTATCCAGGTTAGACCTAGGATTTTTATTTGCTCCTCCTTTCCATCGTTAAATGTGAGCTGTGGCTCTCTATCTTCTGGATGGATATCCCTTAATAGACGTGGATGATTTGCGCACCACTTCCTAAGCTTAAATCCACCTTTTGAGAGTAATTCTTTTAGTTGTGTTTGCATTTCCAGTGCTGTGGACAGGTTTTTTGATCCTGACATTACACCATTGACGTAGAAGTCTTTAGTAAGCACTTATGAGCTCGTTGAGTATTCGAAACTATGAGGACGACTTGAATAGAAACCGATGTGAACAAGCTAGTCAATTCTTCTTGGTATAGTTTTTCTGAAGCAAAGTTGGTGAAGTTGGAAAATAAATTCAGTTGTACCTCTACTTCCTTAAATTTTTGATTGATTTGTTCATAGTTCTTCTTTATGATATTCACAGTTGCGTCGATTATTGTCGTTTGATTTTTAATAAGGTTGAGTAGATGCTCTTCATTTGACTTAACGTCTTCAATTGTTTGAGACACTTTCTTAGCGTTCTCCGAATCCAGAACACCGAATAACGCATTTGCAATATTTCCAATAAAATTTACCGCTCCCCCGCTTTGTTCGCGTAGATGAAGATGGTGGTAATAGCAATTCGTTGTTACTGGCTATTTCGTCTATCAGATGGTCTAGTTGTGTCGTAATAATAGCGCAACTTTTTTCTTTGGTTAATCTTTTACAGAGGTCGTGTAGGATCCGACTTCCATTTAGTACTCCTTCAAATTCACTCCAATAATTAGTCATAACGTAAACACAATCAAATCCCATTCATTTTAGATTATACTGGCTGATCCCAAATTTTCAAAATGTAGACCTGGGCTAGATTTGAAGTGTGTTGTTTCAATTGGAGACCCGAAAATTTCTGGTAGAAACAAACAGGTCAAGAATTTAGTGCTGATTTTATGACCCAAAGAGAGTCGTGCCCTTTTTCTTGGGTTTGTATGTATATCAGTTGAACGAGTGTCCTGTGTCGGTGCAAAGCTTGCGCAAGTCGCAACCGGTTGATTGCCTCTAACGTCATTGGTTGGTGTTAATTCAGTTGGTGTAGTTGTCTCTTCTTCTTGGCTTGGAAGAAGTGCAATTTTATGTATAGGCCTGCGCATAATGGTTTTTCCCACTCGAACATCCGCCACTCGAGCCAAGCCATCATCTCTCTTTATAACCTTGATGATTCTCCCCAGTGGCCATTTTAATGAGGGCACATTCTCTTCTCTAATGATAACAGGCGAGTCTGGTTGGATATTTTGATTCGGATGCTTCCACTTATGACGTTGTTCTAGTTGGTTCAAATATTCTCTAGACTATCGTTTCCAGAATTCGTTTTTGAGATGTGACACTAATTTCCATCTAGTAAGGAGGTTTGCTCTTTCAGGTGTTGCATATTGATCGATGTTACTGGTGAGTGGTTCTCCTATGAGAAAAAGCCCTGGAGTCAATGCTGAGAGATCATTGGGATCGGAGGACATTGGAGTTATTGGTCTTGAACTCAGAATTGCCTCAATCTGAACAATGACCGTCTCTAATCCTTCATACGCCAATGCTGCATTAGCTACTGTTCTTTTCAAAAGATATTTTGCTGGCTTCACGGCAGCTTCCCAAAGCCCGCCGAAATGTGGAGCACGTGGGGGAATGAAGTGGAAGTCAATTCCATTGGACTCGCATACGGTAGCTATTTCTAGTTTTGATTTGTGTGAATAAATAGACTGCTTTAATTCTTGCAGCTCATTTCTAGCGACAACTTCTAGATGCGTGGCCTTAGTTGCAAAGCAGCAATATACGGCAATATACGTTTTTTTTGTGGACGCTTTCCTCTTGTTTTAAGTGTGTCCACACTGGTCCGCAAAAGTCCACACCTGCACTTATGAATGGTCGCGCCAGTTGAACTCTATGTGGTGGTAAGTTGCCCATCATTTGTGACAACATGTTTGATTGTGCTCTAGCACATTATACGCAATGTTGGACTACTGACCTAGCAATGGTCTTTCCCTTTATCGGCCAGAATTGTTGCCTTGTAATGGACAGCAAGGTTTGCGGTCCAACGTGGAGGTTTTCATTGTGGATATTTGTCATTAATAGTTTGGTCAACTGATGTGAGTATGGTAGCAGGATGGGATGTTTAGTATCATACGAAACGGTTGCTGCCTGTAGTCGTCCTCCAACTCGCATTATGCCCCTTTCGTCTAAGAATGGTGTTAACGTGGTTAGTGGACTATTTCTGGCTAGTTCCGTATGCTAATTTAGTTGCTTGATCTCTTCTTTGAACTGATATTGCTGTATTACCTTTATAATTATCATAAGTGCCTCCTGGAGCTCTTGTGCAGACAATACTGTATCCTTAGTTCCATTTTTCCTTTTTCTACAATCTTTAAGCTTGTTTACGAAGCGAATGATGTACCCTGTGATCCGTTTCAGCTTGCTGAATGAATTTTTATGGCCAATTTTCTGGACAAAATGTGTTGAAATTCATGTGTTATTAGAGGAGGCGCAAGTCGATTTTTCTCTATGTTACATTATAACTTCATGACATATGGTTGTGGCCAACAAGTTTCTGTGCTGTATAAAAACAGTGGTCCATAGAGCCACATATTACATGATTTTAACTTCTCTGGAGTTAAACCTCGTGTTAAACAATCAGCAGGATTATCCGCAGAACTGACATGACGCCATTGCTCAGGAATAGATAAGCTTTGAATACTTGACACTCGATTCGCATCAAATGTTTGGTATGAAGGGAAACAGAGTTTAACCATCCAAGTACAATCTCCGAATCTGTCCCATAGTATGTAGGCTCGTTTTTGAGGCTCAGATCGTTTTTAACACGGTTAGTGAGTTCAGCGGCAAGCTTTGCGGCACACAGCTCTAGCCGTGGTAGGGTAATTTGGTTCAACGGTGCTATCTTTGACTTTGCACAAATCAATCTTACTACGATCTGTTTATCCTTGTTTGTAGATCGGATGTAGACTGCGGCTCCATATGCTCTTTGAGAATCTGCGAATGTGTGAATTTGTACATTTTTTGATGGCTGTTTAGAAAGTACTTGTCTTGGAAATCGTATGTCGTTCAGAGACTGGAGGCCTTCTCGATAATGAATCCATTTTGTGTGCAACTACATTGGTAGCGTTGCATCCCAATCCATCTTTAATGCCCATATTTCTTGCAGGAATATTTTGGCTGTGACTACTACTGGAGACGTGATACCAAGTGGGTCAAAAATCCGAGCAACATCTGAGCAAACTGTTCGTTTGGTAATCGTATTCCTTTCGATCCATGCCGTCTTGATGCTGAACGAATCGGATGTTGGTATCCAGGTTATACCTAGGATTTTTATTTGTCCCTCATTTCCATCGTTAAATGGGAGCTGTGGATCTCTATCTTCTGGGTGGCTATCCCTTAATAGACGTGGATGATTTGCCCACCACTTCCTAAACTTAAATCCGTCTTTTGAGATTAATTCTTTTAGTGTGTTTGCATTTCCAGAGTTGTGGACAGTTTTTCTGATCCTGACATTACATCATCGACGTAGAAGTCCTTAGTAAGCACTTGTGCTCCTAAGGGATAAGTGGTTGCTTCTTCCTGAGCTAGTCTCTGCAAATATTTGGTAGCCAAATAAGGCGCTGACGTTGTTCCGTACGTCACCGTATTTAACTGATAGCACATAACTGAGTGGCTTGGGTCGCGCCTCCAATATATTAGTTGGAATTGTCTTTCCTTTTCCTCAATCAGTATTTCCTGATACATTTTTTAATATCAGCGGTGAACACAAATCTTGGCTGTCGAAAACGAAGTAATATTGAAAATAGCTCGTCCTAAATAGTAGGGCCGGCAGCCATAATATCATTTAACGAAAGATTTGATGTTGTTTTGCACGAAGAATCAAAGACAACTCTAAGCATGGTTGTTGTACTCTCTGGTTTGCTGATGCAATGATGTGCGAGGAAGTAATACGGAACTGCAGTTTCCTTAAAATTTATCTCTTGCATATGACCAAGGCGTCTATATTCCTCCATAAAATCAATGTATTGGGATCGAAGCTCATTATTTTTGGCGAGCCTTTGTTCGATTGCTAGAAATCTGCGCGATGCAATTTCCTTCGACTCCCCCAACTTATGTGTGTCGTCTAAAAAGGGCATTCTAACTATAAACCGTCCCGATTGGTCTCTTCTCACTGTTTGATTAAATTTGTTCAAGAAAGGATTTTTTGGGATTCTCCGGTATATAGCAAAAGCTAAAAAATGTTCTAATTAGTAATTTCATCACACAAGTCATTAATTTTTGGTGACAAGTTTCAAGTTTTGATTTGACTCATCAACAGGTCCCAAATAGCGAAATTGGGTCATTTGAAAAACAAATGAAAAAATGAAAAGAAGAGTAAAAAAAAATTAAAAGTTTGAGATAAATAGAAAAAACAAATTTTTTTTTATTAAAAAAATTTAAAAAAATTTTAAAGAAGCAGATTCATTCGAAGCGAATCGAACCTGTATACGCCACGTAGTGGGCTGAAAAATAAAGAAGAAAAGGAAGAAGCGTTTCGTGTCAGCAGAAAACCTTCCACTCATCGGTGCAGCTTGGTTTTCTGCCTGCTGCAGGCGCTTGAAAATAGATCAAACTGATCTCTTCTCACATAAACTCAGAATAAATTCTGGGTGTGAATTATATGTGGAAAAAACACTCCTATACAAGCCCAGGAGGAAAAATTTGAAACGTGTTATCAAAAATTAATGAGTTGTGTGATGAAATAATAAATTAGAACATTTTTTAGCTTTTTGCTATATAGCGGAGAATCCCAAAAAAATTCTTTTTTGAACAAAATTAAGTTTAACCCGGTAAAAAATCCAAAAGAGAAATCTTTCTATTTATTTTTCATCATTGGCGCCACTTTAAATAGTCGCCATCGAATATTGGAATTACAATCCTTGGCAATTTCATCGATACATTATTGTTTGGAGTGTCCTTTTTGTTGGTTATGGAACATTGAGCAAATTTATCGGAAAGCTTGATTATTGTAGAAAGCACCATCTCTGCAAAGTTGAAATATTCATCTATATTGTAACCAGCTGATGCTTGTTCGTCAGATAGCACCCAAATTTCATTATTGCTTGCCTCAATGTGCGACCAATATCTTTCAATATTATTTGTATTATACTCGTAGTACTGTCTAGAATGTGATTGATGTTCATTGGCTTGAATTCCTTGCAGCAGGCGACGCAAGGATTCTGATGATCTTGTTTAGACCATGGTCTGCATTAGCGGATTCTTGACAAAAATTGTACCTGGTGCAATTCGCTCTCTCCCTCC
Organism: Dioctria linearis; assembly: GCA_963930735.1. Taxonomy (NCBI): domain Eukaryota; kingdom Metazoa; phylum Arthropoda; class Insecta; order Diptera; family Asilidae; genus Dioctria; species Dioctria linearis. Next base: position 130,825,076 of record OZ005740.1, on the reverse strand, counting down.
ATTGGGTTATCAAAAGGGGCACCTACATTGTTGTAACTATCATGCTCCTTGCTGCGTGCACCTGTACTAGTGGAATTTAACAAGGGCTGGCTTGGATGGCCCTCCTTTATGGTTGTGAATTCAGTTGATTGGCCGAGAACTTCTTTTTGCACACCATTTTTCTTTGGAGATGATAGAATGGTATTATCGATGCTGACATTTACTTGCTCACTCGCCACATCTAACTGCTCAATACTTGTAGCAGGCAGAGCTCTTGGTAAGTCGATTTCTGAGTAGGATTGAATCTTTGTTGAGATTTGATCTCGATACTTTTCATAGACTATTTGGCGTAGTGTAAATGGCTTAGCTCTTCAGTGTGATTGGCTCGTATGATATTGTCCCTAGATTCAAATTCATCCCAGAGATTGGTTAAACGTCTTAGCCTCTCTTCTAAGTAAGGCAGAGTTTTTCTGTATGATGAGTCTATTGTAAAGTTCGAGATGAGCTGTTCGATGGCGTCCGGTCGTATTTTGCGCCTGAGCTAGTTCATCCATGGTGCGGCTCCTTTTGGTAGGATGATCTTGATCAAGTATGTACTTCACAAAATCACGTCGGGGTCACCAAACTGTTAGGCTCTTTTGCCTATTGTCGTGGTAAGGCAGTCAAGGTTCTTGTACATTGGCTTCTTGATGATAGTGTATCAGGTGCTTGTACCTGTACACTAAGTAAAAGAATGTTGATTGCTGAAAGGGAATTGGTTAACTAAAAAACACCTAACTCTCACGATTTTAAAATATACAATAATTTATTTAATTTTTCGCAACTTATTTATATAAGTTACAATTTGTTGCGATTGCACCTTTTCACTCATTGTGCGATTCCCACGGAAATCGTACATACGTACATACATACATACCTTCATAATTTTAAAATTCATAATTCACATAATTCGCAGTGTCATCTGATGCCGAATTCTACACCGTGACCATGAAATTTTTATGATAAACGTCTATGTGGGAAATATTTTTGCATCGGAAGGTTTTTGTTTGTCGTGGGGAATGATCGCGTATTTAGTACACTCCTATGTATCAGCAAACACTTAGATTTTGAGGGATTAAGCGTTGGTTTATTATTACAGGACCACAAGTATATAGCCCCCAAATCCTCATTAACCCTAGAGATACAATCCTCAGTCAGGCCAAGTACACTAGATCTATACAATTGAACATCATCAGCATATAAGTGCAGATTAGAATACTTGACGTGAGAAAATATATCATTTATAAACATGGAAAATAACAGGGGCCCAAGAATGGATCCCTGAGGTACACCAGATACCACTGGTAAAAAAGATGATTGAGAACCATTTGAAAAAACTGCTTGTGACCTGTTGCTCAACTAGTCATAAATTAACTTTGCAGAATGAGAAAAGTAGTTAAAATTCCTTATAAGTTTCATGTGAAGAAGTCTATGATTAAAGGTATCGAAGGCCTTGGAGTAATCTTAAAGAACTAGTACCGTTAGTTCATCTTTATCGACCGCACGCACGATATCATTGCTCTTTTTAAGCAGAGCAGTTGTACAGAAGCCAGATTGATACTTGTGCATAAAAGCATTAAAAAATAAATAATGAGAGATTTGTAAGTGCATAATTTTCTCAATTACCTTAGGGAGAAATGGTAATATACTTATTGGCCGAAACTCACTACAATGCGAGCTGGTGTTTTTAGGTACGGGAATTACTTTAGCGGCCTTGCATGACAGACGAAAGCTACTAGTAGTAAAGCACGAGTTGCAAATATGTGGGAGTGCAGGAAGAATATAAGGCAAGCACATCTTAAGGAATCGAGGGTTGAGGTTATCAGCCCCAATCGCACAGGATTTGATGCTATTAATTACAGCAAAAATGTCTTCATTTGTTACCCGGAAAAATTAAAAAATAGAGCTGAAGAAGAATAGTTCTCAGCTTCATGAGATTGTAATAATAGCGCGTCAACAGTATCATCTACACAAGACAGAAGAAATTCATTGTTAGTTGAATTGGGATCAATGGCATAATTATTTTTACGAGATGAACTAGTGCCACTCATCCGCAAGTTTTTCCAAAGGATTTTTGAAGGAAGTTTAGAATTAAGTTTAGATTCATAAGAATGCTTTTTAGCTTTGCGAATAGCATTGCGTAAGGTTCTATATACCTCAAGGAAAACAATAAGTTTGAACCTCTTCCATTTAAGATTTACAGTATCACGAGCTAATCTCATATCCCTTATTCGAGGAGAAAACCAAGGGCACAGAGGGTTAGTGATAGTCTTCGTGACAAAAGGAACATGAATTTCATGTAAGAGATGAAGAGAGTTATTAAGTAAATTCACTTGATCATCCAAACAATGTATAAAAAACACCCTATTCCAATCCCAGGACTCCGCATCACTACACAGAGCATCTAAGTTAACAGCCCCATAATTATAATAAAAGAATTTGACACGATCTTGACTGGTTGATCTCGAAAAATTTAAGAAAGCGATCCTTCCAAATGCTCGGCTGTAAGGCAGTTTCACATCAAAACCAAAAAACTAAATTTATTTTACTTTAAAACAAGATTTTTGCTCCAATGATTAAGAAGATCATGGGAAATAGGATAAATTAATAATTTTACTGATAAAATGGAATATTTATTGCAGATTTTTAAGAAAAACACAACTTTTATCTTTTTTCGGTCGAAAAAAGGAATTTCGTTTTAATCTGTCAATTTCTTTTCGGTTTCCACATGTGAGACGTTTCGGGATGAAAATTGTGTTCGGTCGTACTAAACCTCACTTTAGTATTTACATTGAAAACTATACTATTTTATTTTATTATTTATTATACTATTATAATATGGATAGGGATTTCAAAACCAAATTAAAATACGCTTTTTAGTATGAGTTCTCATCACACAGCCTTTATGATAACTAAATGTTACTTCCATTTGACCGAAAAAAGGTTTTCAGTGTTTGATGAGAAAACAAAAACGAATTTTCGATTTCGATGTGAAAGTGCCTGTAGATAAGGATCTGAACCGCCATTTTATGTGTGGAACCCGCAACCATAATCGAATAACTCGAATATCTTACCTTTCATAAGCTGTAATTAATTTCGTTCGATGCGGAATATTGACATCTATATTTTTCTATTAAAAAACTTCATTCATTTAAGTTAAAAATTCCAAATTATACTATAGCATGGCGTAAATAGATTCTTGTCGTCCATATTGAGAGAATTATGATATGGAACGTAATTTTTACTATCTCGCTTCCACTTGCTATCTCTTTTCTTCTATAAGAAATCAGAAATTATTGTGTTTTTTAATGAAGATATTTTAGCACTTTTTTCACGTCTCCATCATATTCCTCGTTAAAAATACCCATCTCTCATGTATCATATGTTAGCACTAAATTAAATTGGACAGTTCCGCGGTGTTTAAAAATTTAGTTCACGGTTTCGCTGTTGCGACTTTTTCCGTGTGTTTTTTGTGAAAGCTGGGCTTGTGAGACTAAGGTAAGTTGTGCTTATTACTTAGTGTGTGCGCGAATTAACTTTTTCCTTTAAGATTGATAATAAAAAAAACACAGAGGATAGATTTCATTAAATAAAACACAACTTCCACTGTACTGAACAATAGTATATAGTATATATTCACAAAAACTATCTGTGTACACTTTTATATAATAATCTTTATTACAAAATTATGTTCATCTTTAGAGTAAACCAAGACAATACACAAATATATATATATGAATTTTTACTATATTCAAGCTTTCTTAATTACTTGCGAATGAAATCACGTCGGTCTTAAGACTGAATTCTGGTTTCTTTTAATTCTAAAATAATTATTCTCATAGTTAAAACTGCTTACTTAAACATTGTTCCTACGTTAAGTTTTGATAATGTGGAAAAATAAGGAGAATATGGAGGAATGGATCAGGTTCGTATCGGAATTTTATTTATGTCGACACTCTCTAGACTTGTAATTGACTATCGGTTTCCTGTATTAAGGTGAGGTAACGTAACTCGTGTGTGTAGTTATATTATAAGAAAATTCGGTTATTGATGAAATTTGCAATCTTAACCTGTCTTCAGGTGAGATTTTCTTTTGTTGTTTTTTCCAGGAAAATCTCGCGGGAAGTTGATTCTATGTGAAAAATCTCTTCAATAACTCATCAGCTTCGGTTTTATTGAGTTTTTACGTTTTAAAAACTTGTAAAAAGTCAATCTTTGACTGAAATGTTTTCCGTTGCAACAACTGTCAAAAGGTGAAAATTTGTGTGAAAATTCCTCTAAATTGTCCGCGGGAAAGTGTTTTTTCATAACCAATGTAATTTTTAACCATATCTCAATAGTTGGTTTAATTTTTATTTGAAGAACATTAAAATTAAACTAATTATTATATATTTTCCAATTCCCATAGTGTTGCTGTTATTGCATGCACTTTGTATATATATCATTTGCATAGGGAAAGTTTGAAATTGGAAATGTTTTCTTGTAAATTTCATGTATGTTTCTTAGTATATAAATAATTCAATGGTCATTTCAAATTATTAATTCATATTTTCTTTTCATTTCAGCTTTTGATGTATGCATATAGGTAAGTAGGTTCCTGTTCTACGTGGGAGAAAATGTATGCCAGTCGACTTCCCTGGCTTTGATTTTAAGTTAAGTACTTAAAATATATTTTTGGTTTTTACTAATTCATTTTCCTTTCTTTTAAGCCTTGTTCATCGCTGAACAAACATGTTACATACAGGGTGGACAAAAAGCAATTGACAATTATGCATATTAAGACAACATTTGCTCTGTTTCTGACCATTTGGTAATAGTAAATAATACTTGCGTTGAGTATGTGGCATATTGTGGCACAAAAAATCAATAACGAGCTCTTTTTATTTTTCGAACAAATGAATATTATTTTATATAGCGAACACTTTACAAGTTATTATTGTGTAGGCGCTACTGTAGGAATTTTCGTTAATAAAATTCTTCAGATTCTTTAAGAATCCTCCAACTTTTTTCCATTGCTGATCTTCAGGGAAATATTTATTAAAACCAAAACCATATTTTTAATAATAGTCATCTCAATTTATAATTTTAAAGCAGGCGTCCTGATTTTTTTTTTCATAAGAGTAGTTTATGCTGTTATTTTGTTACATTGGATTATAATAAACGAAAAAAAATACACATATATGAATTAACCTGTGTAGGCTTAAAGTCATTTATGTAATTCCAATTTTGCTCTTAATTGCTTAAAAACTGGACAATATAAATCGATGAATGAGACTGGCTTAAGCAACGTAGTCCTCACACACTACTTGCAACACGTATCTTATTGGTATATTTTAGATCTTAAAACTCGACACACGTAGGCACAGTAAGCCACAAATAACGTTTTCACTAGAGAAGCACGAGGACCAGAGAACATACCGAAATAAATTCAAATTTTGGAGGCTTCTGGCTGGGTGTAAACTGAGTTTTCTATGTTTGTCCCAAAATTGTCGAATTAAGAGTAGTGTTACACGGTTAAAAATCTGGGTTTATTTGTAAAGCCTGCAGAAAGTCTTAAGGTATTTTAAGGCATTCGTTGTACAAAAACACGAAAACGTAAAAGTTTTAAATTTTTTCATCAGTTTTGTGTTATTTAAATCCTTGTAAATGTCTTAACATCTCTGTAAACCTGCAAGTTTAAAACTAGATGTAATTTTCTCTTATTTTTTTATTCTCACCGAAAGGACTCACTTCCTCTACTGGTCTGAATTGCAAACAGTGAAGTTTTTATCAAACAAATATTTTCTCAATTAAAAACTCATAAAAGTATCAATTTTGTCTAAAATCAGAAAGTTTTAAAATGAGTCCGAAATTTTTCATGCAAGGGAATTAAAACCAATACAGTGTTATTTTTAGACCTTCGTCAACTTAAATAATAAAATCTAACGGGATTGTAGAGATAAGGAAACCAACACGGTTTTAACATTTAGGCAAGTGCGACCTTTGTAAGTGAGTTAGTTATTTAAAAGTACGCAGCCGTGAAGTGATCTTCACTTGACATTTATTGGTTGTAAGTGATTTTTCATGTAAGTAAAAAATATTTTTATTATACTTGTTAACCATTAGTTTTTTTTGCTCGCAGTTGTCTCTCAGCTGGTACTTCAGGCTTAGATGGAAAGACAATGTTATATAGAAATGAGGCCACTTTCTGCAGTGTATTTCAATTAACATATGTAGTTAGTCCATATTATACATGTTGGTGCTATAACCAAATTTGAGATTCTTTCACTTTTTACAGAACCGTATAAGTCTTTACAGTATGAAGTACAATAAATAAATTCTTATTTTTACCTTACACTCGTATATATAACTTCATATTTATTTATAAGTATACATGTGGCACTCGTAAATAAATAAATATGACACAACAAAAGTTTTCCTTTTATTTCGAAACTATCATGTAATACTTCAAGAATAATTCTATTACAATACTGACTGTAGAAAAATTTTCTTCCAAATATAAACACCCTTCCTCAAAAACAGAAAACCTTAGTTTGCATTTAAAACTAATATAATTTATTTAGCTAATATAATATATGAAGAATTTGGCGATATAGAACTACAAAAACATGTTTTCCGTAAAGTTTATTTATATTCACAACTAAAAAAGTAGAAAAACTATAACATAAGTGGGTATTTGAAAAAATAATTCAGTTTCATAAAACCTTTTCCAGGGGCCTAATTAAACTACCATAGTATAATAAGGCCCAAAGCTAAAATTAGCTTTTTTTTTTAAAAATCTTAATGAGCAGAATGATTCCCTTTAAACTTGCTAAAACTAAGAAAATTAACAAAATTCGGTTATTTTTCATAATTTCGAATAAATTTAAAAATAGGCCCTTTACCCCCAGGGGGATAGTAAGGCCCCCAACAGCTTTAGTAATAAATTTCTTAACGTACAACAGAGTAAATCCAAACAGTCTTTAGAACAAGAATAATGTCACAATCATAACCGTATATAGGGAGAATGTACATTAGGTAGGGTAATAAAGCCCTCGGTCTACCACAATACCTATGACTCCTTAGTCAAACAAACACAATGGTGGGCGAAAATAAATACCGAAATCATAAACTGCATTACCTAACGTTCAAACTAAACAAGTTACTACATGTGGAAATAGCAATTAAACAACGGAACTTATGATTTTGTCTAGCCGAAAATTATAATTCCAAGTGGTCGTACTCCTCTTAGTGACTTACCGTACGCTACTGGCCAGATGGCGGACTGAGCTGCCAGACGCCCCCTCGACGGCGTTCGCGGCGACTTAATGCATGTGCGTACAAAGTACGAGGTTGGTGCCATTCATTTTAGTAGGAATTTCTACATGTGGGCCTTATTAATCTACTCTTTCACGCGTCTTTCTAACTTTCTATGGAAAATGCTCACTGATTTCAAAATTCTGCTCAAAATTAATCTCAATTATATCAATATCTAAAATTACTTAGATTTATAAAATTCTATTCATACGAAAGATTAAATACAACATTCGAAGAAGTAAGAATACATGATGTCTCACTTTGCGATTTGCTTCCAGTTCTTGATTCATTTTCGCCACTGGCATATTTTCAAGTTTTGACTTATTTTGAATAATATTATTTTCTTTACCTCCTTTCGATAAAGTTCCTCCTTTGACTTCATTCTATAGTTTACAGGATATTTCAGTCATTCATATTTTAACAAATAATTTGAAAACCACAAAAAATAAATTAAAATAAATTATAACATTAGTCAATCCCTGGAATTAACTATGATTTATACCACAAAATTTATACTCATCAATACCAATAAAGATATCAAATACGCCGGTAAATACTGCTGTTTTAAAAAACTTACTGGGTTTACTGAATTCAAGCGTGTATGTATCTAACACACAAGTTAAAAATGTCTGTGATTAACTTCAGCACAACTATTTTTGAGATTTGATTCAAATTCATTTGTTAAACAAATGTATATATATATGTATGTATACAAATGTATATAAATGTATATGTATGTCATATGGCTGCACTGGATAAAAATGTTGCCTTGTTGGCATTACCCATAAATTTTCCTTGCATCGGCTAATTCTGTTTCCCATTTTACCACAGCGGAACAAGTTCCTTTGTCTTGTTTTGTGTTACAGTTAAAACATTTTTAATTAACAGAAGGGTTGCTTATACTTCCTATACAAAACTTTGGCTTGAAGTAGCTATTTTTGTAAAACCTGGACTTGACTACTTCACATGTCGCACAATTAAAAAATCAGAGATTCGCGAAAATTGACATAACGAGTTTTGATAATTCAAGGGACACTAAGCACATAAGCAGAGAAATGAGCAGTTTTTTCTAATGACGATTGGGCCATCACATGAGTATTCTAGGTGCAGTATGCTGCATTAAGAGTACTCGTGTGGGATGACCCATTGCTTGGCTTGAGTGATCTAAATTATATTAATATTGTATGTTGTAAACCTATTCGTTAGATGGGGTGACATTTTCCACCCTTTTTGAGATGTGGAAAAAAAACGCACAATTGAGGGAATTTAAGCAGACTACATAGTATTACGCCGGTTTAGTAGAAACATAGAGCATGAAATTCTAATCAAAGTTCAGGCATTGGTACAAATTTCGCGAATTTTGAGTTGTGCCATTATTGCAGCCGATTACCGATATTTTAGAGCACTTTTGGACTGCTCAATATTATTAGCCCCATAAAGAATTATCATGCTCAGAGCGACGTCGGATCTTGCATTAATTATTTAATGTATAACGTCAATTTCTTCTACGTCCGATCCTGATGCGAAGTTCTACACAAGCTGCTGATAGGTTTGATCTGATTTTTTCTTCCATTTCGGAGCACATTATGTATTTCAGTACTGGGGATCATTTTATTAAATTCTCTTGTTAAGTCCTGTTTTAACTCATCCCATGACTTAAACGATGAAGTTCCTAAAAATTGTTTAGCTGTTCCCATTAATAATCGACGACGACCATAAACAAGAGGAGTTGTCTTGTCTCAACCAAATAAATCTGCAGACTCCTCAAATTGTGAAAGCCACTTTTCTACACTGCAACCACCCTACCGACCAAAAGATTTTAAAGCTATTTCAGTGTGGCGAAAATTAAAAGAAGATATTTTAATACAAGTCTCAGCTATTTTGCTTAATTCATTTAAGTTGTTTCTCAACTTCATGATTCCTTGAAGTTCCGAATTAAGATCATCGCCATCATCGTTACTTGGATGTTGACCATCCGGAATATTTTCCCCATGCAAGATGATATTCTGAGAAAAAATTTCTTCAGCTTGTGCAGATGTGTGTGGTTCAATTACTTCCTACTGCATATTCCGGAGACAGACGATTACAATAATGCACATACACCAGGACAACATACATACGTACATTTACGATTAAAATTAAAATAATGATATTGAAGTACCAAATCCTTATTAATACATGTTTATTGATGGCAAATGGGGCACACTAACTGCGCACTGAAACACTTAATTTATACGTCATTCCCTTACATCTCCATTCTAATGCCCTGGAATCATAGGGTTTAGCAAGCTAGTCAATCAATTTGTAACGCTCACAAATAATGCTAATTGAGCATAACAGGTTGGACAACCACGCATTATATTGAAAGTTATTTTAATTTTTGCATGTCCGTCCGTCCGTTCGTTTGTACGTCCGCCTGCCCGTAAGTCTTTCGACTCTCCTTCCATCTGCACACCCTCATGATAACCCGAGAATGCATTCACTTAGAGTGCTGAAATTTCGCACATGGGTCTTTTCGAAAGTGAGTCCAATCGGGCAAATTCTTCGTAGGGTTGCGATACAAAAATTTCATTTGTCACTGCATATTTTGGAACTGCCCGAGAACGCGTTACGTAGAGAGCTGAAATATCATACATGGTGTTTTCGGATAAAAAGTAAACAAAATTTCATATTTGTAAACTCTCTGAGGACGGGTCGATGTGTAGTGCTCAAATTATGTACACAACGGTTTCATAGATACTGCAAATAAAAGTACAAACATTTTACCAATCGGACAACCATTTGTTGGTGTTGCTACACAAAAGTTTGGTTTTTACAATTTATTTGAACATCTGAAATGAATCGAAAACATGAGTTAATTAAATTGAACTAACTATTAATTCTCTTTATTATAAAAAGTACGCACAGAATTTACACAGAAAAAGGTAATTTTTCCATAAGTTCCCACCCAACATAAACGTCAACAAAGTGCATGCAAATCAACACAACACTATGAGAAATGGAGTTTTGTTAATAATTGAATAATTGAAAACTGTTTTTCACATAAAATTAATATACTGCGTTGATTTTCCGCGAAGAAACAACAAGTGGAAATCTCACCTGAAGACAGGCTAAGATCACAAATTTTGTTTTATTTCCTGCAAATTAAACACATACACACATACTAAGCAATAAGTGCAACACATTTTACACAACTTACTTGAGTTTTATTGTTTCACTATACACAAGCAGGATGTCTCAGACTAATATGATTATATTTTGCCAAATGATTCTTCTCATCCTGAAAAGTAAAACATTGTACGCCAGGGGTGACTCTGGAAAGCTACAGGGTGATTGGTAAGCTCTTATCTTTTTTCATTAAGCACCCGATATTTTTAAAAGTACAGCCTGTCTGGTCTATTTTAAAACGGAATTGTATGCAGAACTTCATGGCCTTTCCAACCATTGCTCAAGTACCATCGTGCCCTGCCCCACTCCAAAGTTATGACGCTTCAAATAACATTTTTTTTTTAGTAATTTCTCCGTTTATTAAATACCCCACTAAGACACAATTTTTTTTTACAAAATTGCAAAAGCCTACGGCTCCTCTTTAATTTAATTTATTTTTTATTTTTTTAAAGGTAGGCGACAGGAGTCCCTACCCTAAGCACGAAGGCCATAGCGGCCCGTTGTGCTGTCTCGCTAGAAGGCCACTCACCAAAACCTTTCTGTCCTCTTAATGAATAGGATCAGGTCTTGGTGAGGCAGATTTTCAGCCCATTCACAGATAGAGGGGAGACACTAGAGTATCCAAAATATGTTCGGTTGTCTCGGGCTCTTTCTCCTGGCAGGACAGACACTCACGGCTGTGAACAACTCCCATCCTTGTTAGATGAGCGTGAAGTGAGCTGTGGCCGGTGATGATCCCAACCACAATTCTACATTGTTTTCTTCCGAGTCCCATGAGAAAATCGGTGATATTCCCATTGGGCCCATCAGGAAACACTTTGTGCACCTGCAGGTACTCAGGCTCGCACATCTCTGCTGATTCTTTCTTTGAATATCCGCTTTGATGAGAGACCCTATACTCAAGGTGGCAACACCTACGACGGGGTCCAGTCCGGTCAATCCCCATGAGACCAGGAACCCACAGAAGAGACACCCTGTTGTGGATACACAACTTCTCCAAAGACGACCTGAAATCCCTCAGTAATTTAGATGTTATCCACGGTCCACTCAGAGTCACCAAGGCTGCCGCACTATCCAAGAGGATAACAATGCCCTTCTCCCTGATTTGAATACCAAGGGCTAACTTCGCTGCCATCGATATCGCGAAGACTTTAGCCTGAAAGACAATGGCATGTTTTGCAAGTGAGTACTCCATCCCAATCTCAGGCTCGGGAAAGTAGGCACCCGCCTCAACTCCTTCATTACTGAGAGAGCCGTCGGTGAAGATTTTTAGAGCGGACAGGGGACGGCTCGATAAGACACTTGCCTCAGTCAACGATTCCCTTCCAGGAAAGCTCACATAGAAGTGACGACAAAACCGAAGCTCTGGTACGATCGCATCACTTGCCAGAGGATTTTCGATGTCCAGCCTGTACGCCAAAGAGCAATGAAAACAACCACTCTAGCAATCCTGCCAAAATTTCCATGAGCGCAACTAGCACAGCCCTTTTGGCATCTGCCTGAATGACTAGATTAAGGGGTGGCAGATTAAGTAGGACGTCAAAAGCAGCAGTAGCCGTAGATCGCATGGAGCCCGTAATCCCCAAGCAGGCAAAGCTTTGCTAGCCCGCCAGCTTGCGGATCGCACTAACTGCAAGCGTTCTCGGCGACCCTAAACAGGAGGCATTTGTGCAGCCAAAGGATCTCCTGCACTGAGCGAATACCCTCGTACCTGCATTAAGGTCCCTAAGGTGTTTGTCATGAGCAGAGATTTAAATAGTGTGTCTGAAAAGCTTTTGAAAAGCAAAGTACCCAAGGTTACGTCCTCTGGAGAAAGGCACCAGGCTGATCGTTGTTGGGCTTACTGCCATATTATGTCGGGTGGACCAGTCCTAAGCCATATTGAGGCCACGTTGCATAAAGTCGCAGGCAGCAGTCATGCTGTGCCTGGAAATGAGCAGAGGGATGCCATCCGTATACAGTTGACATGAGAATCCCACGCTTTTCCGCACTGCGATGAGTGAGTTAAACAACTTACACCAGAGTACTCTCTTAGTTTAAAGAAAAAGTCTTTAGGGCTACTCCATTCACATATTCATCCACAAGCCTCTCCAGCCATTTCGAAAGGAATGAGGAGAGGCTTATGGTTCGAAACTCTTCGGTCAATGTAAGAAGCCTTACCAGGCTTCGGAACGAAGGCAACCAAAACCTTCATCCACACCTCAGGGATATATCCAAAAGCGATACATGCCCTGAAAATGGAGTCGATGTATGGAGCCAGCACAACGTTCTCAACATTTAGAAGGACAGGCAGAATACCGTCTTGACCCGGGGCTTTAAAATTCAAGAATTTTGAAATTGGCCATATAACGTTCTCGACATTAACTACCTTTGCAACAGTGGAGCAATCACCGTAAATACAGAGAGGTAGGGGATATTCGCCACACAAATACAGGTCTTTTTCAAGCCTTCGATGCCGTAAAGGAATCATCTGGCCTGTGCGGAACACCTACCCTGTCCTCCTAAGAGCCCTGAGCAACCTAACCGGTACACGATAGCCGTCAAGCTCCTGGCAAAAGTCTACAAAGGCTTATCTTTTTGATTTCGCATCAAGCCTCTTGTAGTTACGCTGAGTTGCGCGATAGAACTGCCAGTCTTCCTCCGAGCCAGTCCTCCTGGGCTTATTAAAAAGCCTTCTGGATGCTTTACGAAATCCACTAAGACTGCCGTTCAACCACGGCATAGGTTTCTGCCCAATGTCGGTACTAATGGGACAGAAAGCTTCGAAAACCTCAGTCACAGCGGACTTCAGCCTTCCAACTGCTGTTTCCAAGGCGGCAATACTCCTGTTTTTTCCGCCGGTGGGAGGAGCATGGTATCTAGTTATCTATGGTATCTCTCCCAGACAGCCCGCTTTGGATTCCTGTATTGTTTCACCTCAATGAATATCGCACCCATACAGAACTCAATGTAGCGGTAGGGGCAAAACATCAAAGGACACAAAAGTAACTTCGATGACTTCTTGTCTCTTCAGCTAACAACAAAGATTGGTACGTTGTAATGAATCAATAGAACCAGGTCTGCTGAAGTTATGAACTCCAGCAGTTGCTTACCTCGGTCTTTAGTGTCTGAGCTGCCCTAGACAATGTGATGAGCGTTCGCCTCAGAACCAACCAAGACTCCAAGCCGATTAGACCTCGAATAATCAACAGCTCGCCTTACTTCCACAGTAGCATGTAGAGCAGCGTAATCAACCGGGAAATATGCTGTGACAATAAGACTTTCCCTATTGAATCATCCATCATTCTCGAAGGGGAGCTTGATCGAGTTAGTGTCCCTATCGCACAAATGAGACGGTAAAGTCAACACAACGTCTTTATTCTCAACAACACAAGACTTAGGAGTACACCATGTGGTGTCATACATAATTTGTGCGCCTCGCGTCTCCGATTGACCGCGGATACCAAGGCTCCTGCGCAACCACCATATTTTGTTGTTGGGGTTTTGTACGCAAGTCAGCCATGCAACTTTCTAACAAAGCAAATGCTGCCTTACTGTGTTGGAGGTTAATCTGGATGGAGCGAAGTCCATTCAGGTGGAATACTACCGTACGCCCTTCGTCTTCGTGAGCAAGGAGAACTTCACTTTTCCCTTCACCACATCGGGAGCCTCTCCTACGCTTCACCAGCCTTCTTGTCTATTGCCAAGATCAGCATGGTCCCCTTTCGGATTCTGGAAGGCCTCTGCATTATGCTGAGAACCAGATCTTGGATCTCGACTCTCCTGAAAATTTCCCCGACATGCTCACCGTGGCCGGTATTATCAGGTTACCCCACCCTATTGCGGATGAGAGAATCCATTTCACTGGCCCGCCTTAGGGCCAACAGAGTTCCAATTACCAGGTCGGCAACCGTCCACCTCAGCAAGTTCAACGAACTCTAGTCTTCACAATTGATCCAGATGGACACATCTTGAATAGAGAATCCGCCCAACACTGGACCTACAGCCGATTTCCTGCTAATCGCATCCCAACTTGCGCCCTTAAAGGCAGCAATCTGGCTATCGGTAAGAAGAGCCCGCTTAGCAGCCTGCGAAAAGCCGGATGCTTTACGTCCTCCGCCTGCTCAGGAACGGCCGACACATGCTGACTCGCTTCCGTCGTAGGGAGCTCCTTGTATATCCGAGGGACCCATTCTAAACGGCAATGCCTAGCCTGTTGAGACTTGGAAGGAGAGAGTCCGCTGGGGTTACCCCAGCATACTTTTTCTTAAGCTTGTTGCTGTTGCCCACCTGCTCACCCGATCCATCAGATGTTACTCGCTTGGTTCTATGGCTCGTTTCACCCAAATCAGCAGCGACGCTGGCGAGAATAACGGTGGGAAGCTGAGTAGAAGGGCAAAGGTCGGAGAGATGTTCACTCCAGCCTTCTTCCCCTGCATCTCATTTTTCCGGACCTGAGACACACTTCTTCACAGTGCTCAGTTTACCGATACTAGGAGGCTCACTACCTCTATCCTATCAGTACAGCCGGACCACTGACCACCTGTGCAGAGAGAGAAGGGAGAAGGTCCAGGGACGGCAACACCTATATCCCTACCTCTTCACTTTTTCTTCCCCTCTTATCTACCAACTCTCGCGCGTCGAAAAGTCCCGCTTCGTACGCCACCATCAGCGCCTTTCCACTCTGAGGTTACAACTTCATCTAGCCCGCCCCAATTGAGCTGCTCCACCGCCTGAGGAGCATGAGCGATCTCCATAGGAGTTACCCCACCCTCACCAGTTGGGCTCCCCTGCAGGAGGAGATTTGCCATGATTGCCGGGATCTCAGGAATAAAATCCTCCGATTACTCAGACATCCGTGGATTATTACCGCAATTATAAGAGGTTTATTTATTACTCTTAAAAAGATCCATATTCGGTCCCACGAGTTGCGAAGAAAGACCCACGGCAGAGATCCGCATTACCGCAGGAAGGCTAATTAAAACTGGAGTTGCCTGATATACAGAGTTCGCATACTAGCGACTGAGTACACCCTCAGCGGCGCAGCCCCCGGCGTATGTTGTTCCACATTTGCTTAAACTGGGATCAGCTCTTATCGCACTAATCAGTGTCAAGCCCACCGAACAGCGTTTACCCACCTCGCACTATGTGGAAGTAGCTGACCGCAAAGCCAATTCCTTCACTTCACCCATCTTTGAGCTGACAGAATAGTAGGATCCGTTACTCAGAGAGAAGATAGCTCTGCCTGATGTTAGCCATGTTACACTTACAGGTATTTTCTATCTGTGACAAATTAAGATATTATTAGTTTAAAGCTTATATAGGTAACAGATAATTTGTTCCCTTAATATGTAGCGAAGTCACATGACCACCCATTTATTCAAAAATATCCAGTCCACGTGAACACCTACTGATAAGCTTTTCGCAGAAAATCAGTAGATGACTGTGCTTCTCGGTGGGCAGAGCACCCGACGCCATAGTGATGTGCGCCTATATAAAGGGAGCCGCCAGAGCAGATATTTTTAGTTATCAACCGAGAGTCACCCAGTGCAGATCACCAGAGACCAGCTTAATTTCCGCCAGTAAAGTACAGACCAGTAGATCAGTCAAAGCCGCCAGTCGGATAGAGTAAAGTATAAGAATAGGAGCCGCACCAGACCAGCAGCCAGTTGCCTCCCAGCATCTCGACTGGACACATCGTTCTCTAGTCTTCCCGTGCTGATTAGAACTACAGCATCCGTACGTCTTCCGTACAGGCCATAGTGATAACATTCGCACGAACCAGTCAACCGCTGCTCTCCATTCTGATTAGAACTACAGCATCCGTACAGGCCATGGTGATAACATTCGCACGAACCAGTCAACCGCTTCTCTCCGTGCTGATTAGAAATACAGCATCCGTACGTCATCCGCACAGACCGTAGTGATAACATTCGCACGAACCAGTTAACCGCTTGTCTCCGTGCTGATTAGAACTACAGCAGCCGTACGTCATCCGTACAGGCCGTAGTGATAATATTCACACGAATCACTCCTCCGCGTCATTCCGTGCCGATTGAAACTACAGCATCTCTACGTTATCCGTATTGGCCGTAGTGGAAATACTCGCACGGACCACTCAACCGTATAGTGAACATCTCTTCATATTCAAACATCTTAGTGTTTCAAGTATAAGTGCCGACCTTCCGTAGGAATAAACAGACTACAAGAATTGAAGTGAATTAATAGTGTTCTAAGAGTATTAGAGGTAGATGTGAAAACTGTGTATCATAGTAGTTAAGTAAATAAATGACTATTGAAGTAAATTAATAGTGTTCTAAGAGAATTAGAGGTAGATGTGCAAACAGTGTATGATAGTAGTTAAGTAAATAAATGACTATTGAAGTGAATTAATAGTGTTCTAAGTGTATTATTTCAACGTGGTGGAACATTACCCTGGACGACTCCTGACTACCCATTGCACTCACAGTACACCCGACGTTACATAAATTTGGCGCCCGAGAAGGGACCGGCTATTCAACGAACAAAAAGCGGATGTCCGGCTATGCACCGAATACATTGAAAGAAATCGGCTGTTCGTAAAATACGAAGAAAATGACCGGCTGTGCACCGAGTACCTAGAAAGCTATTCACCAGAAAAGGTAATCAATAATATAGATCTGAGAAGAAATTATTCTACTAAAGCCCCGATAAAGACGACCAGACCGACAAAATGACCACTGAGAAAATTGCCAGCAGGGTTTACACTCTAAAACAGGAAGAACTAATGGAAGAGTTATTCCAACTAGGGTTAGAGAGCTCAGGAACAGTTGATGAGCTAAGTACAAGACTGAGTGAAAAATCCAAGAGGAGAAGAGACTGCAAGAGCTAGGAAATAAGCTTACTGCCACACTAGCTGGCGTTACCATGACTACCGTCACGACCAATGCAACAAACAGCAGATTGACAACAACTAGTGCTCCGACCAGCACCATTCCAGTCCCCAATTACAATATACTAAGTAGTCAAACACAGAACTATGCTTTCCCCTCACTCGCACTACCAATAACTCATTCGACGACCATAAATCAGCCACCAGTTAATGCAAGAGGAATCGAAAACAAACCAGATTCAGAAATCATGGACAAAGTACGAAAGTGGAACGTGAAGTTCGATCAAGGGCTAGATCCGCTCAACGTTTTAGAAAGGGTACAATAATTAGCTGAGTGCTGCTAAATACGAGTAAATCGATTACTGCGAGGACTCCCGGAACTTCTACACAAAACAGCACAGACATGGTATAGAAACAACCGACCAAATAGGTCAGAGTGGAAAGAGTTTGCCCACGATTTCAAAACATTCTCTCTACCTCCACGTTTTTGAGCTCAAATTAGGTGATGATATTAGAGCTCGAATACAGAAGCCTACTGAAAAGGCAAAGGCGTATATTACTGCGATCCAGTCGCTAATGCGTTGACAAGAAGATCGTACACCAGAAGAAAAATTGTATTGTATTTACGAGAACTTCCTACTAGAATATCGGTTATACATACGCCCTCGAGAGTTTTACCAGTCAATCCGATCTCATGAATTTAGCCGAGGAGTACAAGCTGGTAAAAGAAGAAGAAAAGAAACTAAATCCAAGACCAAACACTCGAGAGGAGAAAAGACTATTTCGAATGGTGAATACGGCAAACCCCGTGAGAATGCAGTATTCACGAAACGAGTGTTGATGGATATGCGGACAGCACGGACACACACGAGTGAATTGCAGGAATCCAACAGTCTTATTCTATTCACGTTGCGGAAAACAAGGCACACTTTCCAGAAACTGCCAGTGTAACCAATACGAACAGAAGAACCAGGGAAATGCCAGCGGAATGCAAGGCCAGAAGGGCGGCCCTACATTCCCAAATATCAAGCCATAAGCCAAGAACCAGACCTTCGATATTTCCTCACACTGCGCATATTCCAAAGAGATATCAAGTCTCTCATTTACACCGGGGCAAGAAGGTCGTTTATAGGAGATGAAACATTAACCCCACTAAGAAAAGCCAAAGTACCTGCCTCGAAATGTGAACTCCACACATCTCTAGCCAATGGTACAAAAGTTACCATCAATGCAGCTTATCACATACAGGTTCATTGGGAGAAGTTCAATGTAAACCACACCTTTTACTATATGCCGAAGTTGACCGAGGCTGTCATTTTAGGAATGGACTTCCTACAGAAAACCAAAACCCAAATATCATTATGGGGAGAAGAAATTACACCCAAACCGCTCGCCCCTCAAAATTCTTGTATACCGTAGACACCCCAACTGAGCTAATATCAGCGCAAGAGCATCATTTCAAGGAATTATTGATGAATCATTTGCCTAGGTTTGAGGCAATCACGAAGCCTACACATTTGATGTCCCACCGAATCCACATGAAGAATGACGCACCATTCAAACAACGATATTATCCAAGAAACCCCGCAATGCAAGAGGTAATCAACACCGAATTCAAAGAATTGTAAGATACAAATAAAATAGAGCCGTCGAATAGTCAATATAGTTCACCCATAGTTCTCGTGAGAAAGAAACAAGGAGGGTGGAGACTTTGCATAGACTACCGCCAGTTAATCGAACGGTCTATCAAAGATGCATATCCATTACCTCAAATAAATCACATTCTCGATAAACTGAAAGGAGCACAATACATCTCCACGATAGATTTTAAACAAGGCTACTGGCAAATACCAATAAAAGAATCCAGCCGACAATATACGGCATTCACTGTACCAGGCAGAGGACTTTTTCCGTGGAAGGTAATGCCATTTGGACATCACTCCGCTCCCGCTACTCTTCAGAGGATATTAGACCGAGTTATAGCCCCGAGATGGAGCCGTATGAATTCGCATACTTGGATGATATAATCATAGTCACAAAAACATTCGACCAGCACTTTTCGAAATTACGTGAAGTCTTCGAAAGACTGATAAACGCAAATCTGAAAATAAACGTAGAGAAATGTAAATTTTTGAAGAATGAGATAAAATATCTGGGACATATGGTAAGCAGGCAGGGCATACAAACAGATTCCGACAAAATAGAAGCCATTAAAGCAATACCACCACCAACCAAAATCAAAGAAGTGAGAAGGTTTTTAGGTGTAACCTCATGGTATAGACGTTTCGTAGCACAATTAAACAAGCTTCTACGGAAACATAAGAATGCTAAAACACTTCCGCATCCAGCACCGGCTAACCCCACCATACAGTCCTCAAGCTAACCCGAGCGAGAGAGTCAATCGTGTTATAAAAACCATCATAGCACAATACATTGACCAAGACCAGCGAAAATGGGATGAATTTCTGCCTGAACTAATGCCAGCTCTTAACACCAGCCTGCATTTCTAAATTATGGAAGAGAATTGCCTCTTCCCACATCTCTGTACAGCGAACAGAACATCGACGACCCTAAAAATATCACACCAGAGCAGAACCATAAAAAACTGCAAGAAATATTTAAGCTCGTACACCTCAATATGAACCGAACATTTACCAAAGAAAGTCACCACTATAACCTCCGCCGTCGACTATGGTGTCCAAAAGTAGGCGAGCAAGTACTGAGGAAAGAGAGGCAGTTGTCTTGTCGTATCAAAAATTTCAATGCAAAACTGTGATCAAAATACGAGGGACCATTCGATGTAATCAGAATAATCTCGCCTGTAATAGTTGAAATAAAAAACAATACAACTAAACCAACTGAGAGATCCCATGTGAAAGATCTCAGAACTTATCACAACCGATTAAGTACCATTAGAATGCTGCTTATAAATACAGAATTGCAAGCCAAAATTCCCCAAACGTAAAAATGAGTTCAAAGCGAGCACCTAAATTAATTACTGACGCCAGGAAAATACTGGACAAAAAGAACCATCAAATCAAGCGAGACCTCACAGTGAGGGCGCGTACAAAACCGATGACGCCAGCTAAAGTAATAGCTGGGAGATCGATGCCGAACCTGGAACCGTCCCCAGACGAATTTATCAGGAAAGGACCAATGATCAAAAAACGTGGCAGGAAAACCTCCAGGAAACACCTACAGTTAACACAAACTTGCATAGGATTAATACGCCGACCTTACTGATCAACAAACCATACTCAACAGAAGAACCAGCAGGAAAACAGCCACATTTTACGGTAACCATACCGAGGGAAGAAGCACCAGCCATAAGTACATCACCGCAACTAACCAGGTAATTTAATATAACACCAGAAGAAGCGGCGATAAAACAGCCACATTTTACGGTAACCATACCGAGGGAAGAAGCACCAGCCGTAAGTACATCACCGCAACTTACCAGAAAATTGAGATATCACCAGAAGAACCGACGATAAAACAGCCACGCTTCACGATGACCACACCGAATAAACGACCGACAGCCAGAAACCCTGAAACCACTGCAGACCGATCAAGCTGAAATGCAAAAGAAAATTGAGCAGCACCGTGAAATATTACAGATGATGCCCAACGGAAGCCGCAAATTCCTGCCAGCCACTAAATCTACTGCAATACTCCGTGTTCGTCGCCGGACCGATGGCACCTATAATGTGCAAAACAAAGGACAAAAAGCAGTACGAAAAAATAATTTCACAATAGTATAAAGCCGGATAATTTTTTTGTATCGAAAGAAAAATTGTTTTGTAATTATACCTATATAAAAAAAAATAGATTACTAAATATTTTACTTGAATGAGGGCAACTAATAAAAGTGAGAATATTTCGTGGAAAGGGTATTTTGTTTGAATTTGTTAGGAAATTGAACTGTTAATTTTAATAAAAGATTTATAATAGGTTAGTTTTACTTAGTTTTTCCCAAGAGCAAAACTTATTTAATGCTAGCACCTAGAATTAAAATTGCTGGAAGTGAAATTGTTTAATTTAAGTGCCTAATGAAAGACTAGATTTGTTTTTTAATGAAAGCATTCAGCACTGATGAAGAGTTAGCATTGATGTACAGAGACCCAGACCTCCAACTATTTAGTTTTAATAACCTATTTCCTAATAAAATATATAGATAAGAATGGTTGTTGAATTCTACCCTAGCATTAGAATTAATTAATTAGGATTTTAGCATTAAATTCCAAATCACAAGTTGCATGAAAAATAAAATTTCATAATCAACACGAATATTCAGTCACAAAAAACGCATTCCTACATTATCATAAACAAATCGTATCAGATTACGTTCCCATAGAAACAACCCCCCATGAAATATTTATCGCAGCTTGTAATTTGGAATTTATCGCAGCAACATTGTATCGTCATGCCGCGGAATTAAAGCCGACGATGCAATTCTTTATCTTCACTCTTCAAGTGAGAATGAATTGTTATGTATAAGTTTGTATTTTTTTACTGTCTTGCATGTTATCGACTTTATCAAAGTAAGCAAATTTGTCTTTATAAATTTCGTGTTGAATAATAATAAATTCATTACTGTTTGAGAAGTGAACGCGTTTTGTCTTGTTGAAAAGTGGGAGCATTTTTATTAATTTTTACAAGTGGATCGGATAAGTAGTACATACTACAGTGAAGAAAAGGTGGTGTCTGGTGTAAGATATTACACACGATTGCTTTGTTCAGAATTTTGATGTTCTGGTGTTTCACCAGAACATTAGATCACCAGAGCACTGGTTACTACACCAGGGCTCCCTCATCCAGGCGGCCAGCAAAAGAACTGGTCGCGATATAAACATTTTTGGTGACCCCGACGTGATCTGAATCCCACACACAGGCTATCCAGAAGGCCGCCATTAGGCTAAAAGGAACCTCCAGGCTACAGGAAGCTAATTGAAGCTATCATTCGCTACTACTAAAGCAATAAGCCACCACAGGCTATCCAGAAGGCTGCTACCAGGCTAGAAAGGACTCTATTAGGCTGCAGGAAGATATTCCGAGCCAATACCAGGCTCAAATTTAACATAAATAAGAGAAAGAAGTCATCCAACCACGATGGATTCAGACCAAGAAGAATTCGTATTCGAAGAAGTCATCCATGAACAATCCATGGTTGGCGACAAGCTAGAGAAACTTTACATAAATTTCGGAAAGGATTCTGCTTCACGAAGAGGCGAGCAGTATATAACAAAACGCCTGGAGATTTCCAAGGCTTATTTGGCTCTCTTTCAATACAATTACAAAAGGTTGGCACCGCTTGAAGAAGAATACAAGGAGAACCTGTACTTCAAAAAATCATACCATGATGCTATCAAGGAAGTATATCAGCAATTGATGAAAGAATTAGGTGCACATCCAGCAAGGCCTAAATCACCAGCTCCACGAGGGTCATTTACAACGGCAGCTACTATCCCAGTACCCATCGCAACCCCAAGTGATGTCGAGCCGACATTACAAGATGATGACAGATCAAACGAAATTGAACAGACTCCAGGGGATGAAGGCACGAAGACCGGAAATGGTGAGGTCGAAAGATTAGTACGACGGCAGAAGGCCATGATGAGAATCATCACACATCTCGTCCAGGACATTGAATCTAAGGCCGGGCAGCCCCATGAGAAGCCTTATTATCAATTAAAGGTAGAGCTTCTCCGGACATATCAGCGTAATAAGATGGCCAACGATCAGCTCATCTGGGAACAGTCCGCAGGACCAAACCCATTTGGATATGAACCTGATATCTACCATGAACAAGACGGCTGGATACAAGATTCAATCATATCACTCCAGCAAAAATTAAGCGACTTCAACACAGCAACAAATCAGGCTGCATCTTCACAAGCGCATAGCGGCTTAATCAAATTGCCAAAAATTGTCTTACCTACATTCGATGGTAATTATTTACGTTGGACACAGTTTCAAGATCTCTATATCCAGCTGATCCATAATCAGCCTATAAGCAATGCCCAAAAGATGTTCCACTTAAGGAGCAACTTATCGGGAGAAGCAAGGGCATTAATACAGCATTTACCAGTATCAAACGAAAATTATGATGATGCTTGGAACACTCTACCGCACAGATACGATAATAAACGAGTCTTGGTAACAGCGCTATTGAATAAGCTACTATCCCAGCTGACTTGACAGATAGAATCGGCAGCAGCCATAAAGAAGCTACACGATACCACAAACGAGTGCCTTCTTGGGTTAAAAACATAGGAATACCAACGGAAAATTGGGATCCATTGTTGGTTCATTTGATAACTAAAAGGTTTGATCAAACTACACACACCTTATTTGAGCAATCTTTAAAGGCCCCAAGAGAACTGAGCTCTATGAAAAGAGTGTTACGATTTTTGGAGATCCGATTCCAATTCCTGGAAACATTAACAGGGAGATCCCAGAGCTGCCTCGGGGACAGGCTAAGCCTGAAGGGTATCCAGCATCCCAAGTCGGCTCTCTTAGCCACTTCAAACGGGAACCGTTGCATAGCCTGCAAACAAACCCATGCGTTATTTACATGCAAGAGCTTTCTCTCACTATCGCCATACAATCGTCTACAATTATTGAGGAAGCACCATTTGTGTGTCAACTGCATGAAAGAGAAGCACACGGCAGCCAGTTGCAACTTACGAAACTGTACAAAATGGTCCGGTAAGCATAACACACTGGTGCATTTAGGCAACAGTTCAAGAGGGCCAAAAGGCCACGCCTCATCCAAAATAGAGAGGACACATCTTATGAGAAGTCAATAAGGCCCAGATTCAGCATCAGCTGCTAACCAAGTACCAGTCAGTCAGTCAACGACTTTAGCAGCTCAAACTGATAGAAATACAAGGAAATTCGTTCTGCTCAGTACGTTATTAGTGAGATTGAGGAACGAGGAGGGAGTCGAAGTAGAATGCAGGGCGGTTCTTGATTCCGGCTTTCAGCTAAACGTCATAACCGACCGTATGGCCAAGACATTGTCAGTAAAGCCAACTCGGGATCATTTGAATATCCGCGGTATTGGTCATGGAATACAGCAGACCCAACAACGAGTCAACATAGAATTATTATCCAGAACAAGTGGATTTTCGAAGAGAATCGAAGCATTCATATTGCCACAAATCACATCTTTCCAACCGGCCCATCAACTAGACTTCAGCGGCTGGCCCATACCCAAGAACATTAAATTGGCCGATCCACAATTTGACCGTCCAGATCGCATCGATCTACTGATTGGAGCTGAAAGCTATTTTGAGTTACTGGCTGTTGGCCAAATTAAACTTGGAAAGAACTTACCCACAATACAAAATACAGTATTTGGTTGGTTGATTGGTGGAAGAATACAAACCACACAACGCTCTGAAGCCGTATGCGTAGTGTGCTCGCAAGAAGATGGCACCCTCGAGGAACAAATGGAAAGATTCTGGAAGTTGGAGGAGGTTGACAGCACCAGACAACCCAAGACGGTTTCCGAGCTCAGATGTGAGTCACATCTTAACTTAAAAACCCAAAGAGACAATACAGGTCGCTTCATGGTTAGGCTGCCTTTTTCCCAAGATCCGCATAATTTGGGCGAATCCAAGGATATCGCTTTACGTCGGTTCCATTCTTTGGAGCGAAAGTTAAACAAGAATCCAGAGATGAAAAGGCAGTACATGGATTTCATAAGGGAATACATTGCATTAGGCCACATGGAGGAAGTCAATTTAAGAGACCTTCCTACACCGCATTATTTTTTGCCGCATCATTGCGTGATGAAACCAGACAGCACAACTACGAAAGTGCGAGTAGTGTTCGATGCCTCAATGAAAACCTCATCAAATGTGTCAATGAATGACATTTTACATACTGGCCCAACAGTCCAGGATGAGCTTTTCTCCATATTTCTACGGTTTCGATTACCACGATATGTCTTCACAGCTGACATTGAAAAAATGTACCGCCAAGTACAAGTCAGCAAGGATGACAGGAATTTCCAATTAATCTTCTGGAGGGACGACCCATCACAGCCTACAAAATGTTATCAACTGCGGACAGTCACATACGGCGTAACAACGGCGCCATTCTTGGCAACGAATTGTCTCCAAAGCCTAGCCAAACAATATGAAACACAGCATCCCTTGGGCTCATTGATATTGAAGCAAGATTTTTATGTTGACGATGTCATGACCGGGTCAAATCATTTGCAAGAAGCTGTTCAAATGCAGGAACAATTAAACGGAATTTTGTTATCCGCCGGATTCAAGTTACGAAAGTGGTGTACTAATCAACCAATGATAACCAAAAACATACCCCTTGCGGACGTCGCCCCTCATAGACCTTACTGATGACAATGACTGTCACATTAAAACACTCGGGCTGACATGGCTCCCACGGAATTATGTGCAGCGAAATTTACAGCTGACTTGGCTCATCGAGTAAAGACAGACTTGAATGAAAACTATGCATGTTTTTTTGGACCGACTCGGAAATAGTTCTAGCTTGGCTAAGCTCACCATCAGCGTCCTACCACACATTTGTTGCCAACCTTGTAGCCGCTATTCAGGAAAAACTGCAATTGATCAATGGCGTCACGTGCCTTCACGGCAACATCCGGCAGACTTGGTGTCTAGAGGAATTGATCCCGAGAAATTGAAGGACTGCAGTTTATGGTTCTACGGCCCATTATTTCTGCACGGTAAAGTATCGACATGGCCATCTAAGATATTGACTCGAAAAAAGACATGGAGAAAAGGCAAGCCAAGGTGGTGTTATCAGCATCAATTAAGACGAGATACATTACCGACTCCATAGATCATCGCAATTCTTTCAAACATCTGCAACGGATCGTAGCATACATTTTGGGATTTGTATCAAATGCTTGCCAGGAGCCGGATGTACGTAAGAAGGCGCCACTAAGTGTAGAAGAATTAGAAGGGGCACTGGTGGTAATTATAAAGGAAGCGCAATCCCAAGGGTTCGGAGAAGATGTAAAACAATTAACTCAGTTACACCACGTAAAGTCGAATAGTAGCTTAAGCAGGCTGAGCCCATTTGAGGATGAAAGGGGATTGATTAGAGTAGGTGGATGATTGCAGGAATCAGAATTGACTTACAACGCCAAACACCCAATGTTGCTGCCATACGCCCACAACACCACACGATTATTGATGACCAATATTCAAATCACCAATTGACACGTTGGCGGTCAAGCACTCTTGGATATTACTACACAAAAATTCTGGCCCATCAAGGGTAAGACGATAGCGCGGTCAATAGTACAGAATTGTGTCCGCTGCCGGAAATTCAAGGCACAACTTCTAGAGCAATTAATGGGCAACTTGCCGGCTCTCAGAGTACAGCCAGCCAGACCCTTCTTTAATGTCGGGATCGATTTTTGTGGACCTTTTTGGGTGCATTTCAAGTTAAGAGGAAAAAGACCCTCCAAGGCTTATGTTGCACTATTTTGTTGCTTCGCAACCAAGGCAGTCCACATCGAGGTCGTAAGTGAGTTGGCCAGCGACGCCTTCATTGGAGCCTTGAAGCGATTCATCAGTAGAAGAGGAAATTGCAAAATCATCTACTGCGATAATGCGACAAAGTTTGTCGGGGCCAGCAATTAACTAAGAGAATTGGAAATAGTGATATACAGTAAGGAGTCACAGGAAAAAATCACAAAGTTCAGTACATCAAAAATGGCAGACTTTCACTTCATTCCTCCAAGGGCGCCACACTTCGGCGGCTTGTAGGAGGCAGCCGTCAAATCTGCCAAGCGTCTGTTCCAGAAGAGTGTACCTTCAGCATCGCTTACATACGAGGAGCTGGAAACTGTAATGACAGAAATAGAAGCCATATTAAACTCCCGCCCACTAACGCCAATGTCATCGGACCCAAATGACATATCCGCATTGACCCCAGGGCATTATTAATTGGGGAGCCGTTAACAAGCATAGTAGATCCTCATGCTGGCCCGGCAAAGGGGAGCTTACTTCAACGATGGAAACTGGTCTCTTATTTGGAGGATAATTTTTGGCAACGATGGTCAAGGGAATACTTGAGCGTGCTTCAGTACCGCTATAAGTGGAAACAACGGTGCAACAACATACAGCCCGGCACAATGGTGGTGGTAAAAGATGAAAATCTTCCCGCATTAAATTGGCCACTAGGAAGAATAGTCCAAGCCGTCAAAGGCGATGACGGACTAATCCGAGTGGCAGACGTTAAAACTGCTTCTGGAGTATACAGGAGACCAATTCACAAGCTTGCTCCGTTACCAACAGAGCAGGAAGAG
Source organism: Dioctria linearis (assembly GCA_963930735.1). NCBI lineage: Eukaryota > Metazoa > Arthropoda > Insecta > Diptera > Asilidae > Dioctria > Dioctria linearis. The sequence continues at coordinate 130,797,432 of OZ005740.1, read as the reverse complement.
GCCTGTTATTCCTCACAAATTGACAACTTACCAGCAGCTAAAAAGAAGCATCCAAGAGAACAAGCGAATAAGATTGGCCATTCCGAATCCTCCAGCAGCAGCGAAGAAAAATGGCCACCGAAACTCATAAAGAGATTCCGTCTAAAAAGTCTCGTCCGTTAACTTCCGCTGCGAGCTTTTTTTTTTTCTCACATGGCTAGTCATGCTACTAGGGAGCTGTCAACTAGAAGTAACAACTTTTAAGAATCAGCCCGCATCTATTTTGAAGGTATGGGCTCGACCTACTTAATCTCAAATTAATCGAACTTGGTCATATACTATGATATGAATTCATATTGGCAGGAATTTGCTACGATAAAAAACGGCACTGCCATCTTAAGTCACGTCTGCGAGGCTATAATCGAGCATCAGGTATGATCACGGACTTGTTCACAATTCCATGGAATACTGAAAGAGATGGAGAAGAACAACGAATTGCTACTATATCATATACCTACACGTGTCAAAGAACGCCGCTCGATATAGTTGGTAATTTGGCCAGTTCCTTGTTCGGAGTATTAGATTCTCGCTATGCTGAAAAGATGAGGCAAATCATAAGCAATGTTGAAGGAAATCAACAACATTTGCTGGAATTATTAAAGAATCAGACCTCCATCATAGACTCAACGGCCAATATCATAAAAAGTCAAACGAAAAAACGGAGAATCAATTACGGGATTTTGAAGGACACATTAATCAGACGATGGAGCAGATGAACGGTATGCAGCAAGAACTTCGCGATCAAAGAGCAGCAGAAACCTACAATGCACTATCTATCAGATTAACCTTAAATGCCGTCAAATTACCAAAGAATGCAGTCTATGTTGTTGGATGCAATCATAGACACACACAACGGCAAAACCAACCCACTTCTATTGTCACCACAACAGCTCAAGGAGCAGTGTACACTTATCAAGGAGAATCTGCCGTCAACATTACGTCTACCAGCAGGCCAGAATGACTTGGTAGAGCTATACAACCTCATGACAGTGCAAGGACGAATAGGACCAGCTCAAATAATATTCCGACTCAAGTTACCCTTGTTCATTTATGCACCATTCGAATTGATAACGATCATCCCAGTACCGGTGTTGACGAACGACACATTTTTGGTGATAGAACCTTCAACACGATTCTTGATAATAAGTTTACATCGAAATCAATTCTATCCACTTTCGGACAATGAGATGTCAGCGTGTTCCACAATTGGACATGCAACTCACATGTGCAAGCAACATCATCCGCTATATAAGGTTGATTCTGGTATGAGCGCTTGTGAAAACGGATTCCTCACTAACTCTCCGTCGCCCACCACGTGTAAAATAACAAAGACTGACGAGGGTTCCCAGATGGATTCAGCTCATAAATCCAAACCATTGGATTCATGTGATGAAAGGAGAAACAACAGTCATCTAATATGTGGCCATTTAGTTTCCCAAAGGTCATTATCAGGATCCGGCATGCTCAATATTAGTAATGGTTGTGCCATAAGGATGAGGCAACTACAATACAAGCCCACAGTCTTTATCCGACCTCCATGAGAAGCGCTTTCATGCCATCACAGAATCCTAATTGAAATGCTTCCTCCGCTTGAAGTCACAAAATTACTTCACAAGGCAATGTCATCCTACAACGTCTCCCACGATTTGTTAGAGCTGAAGCAAAGGTTACAAGATCTTCAGGTTGAAGAAGGAAATCCTATGACGCCACTCCATCAAACCATTCACCACTTCAGCGTTGGTTATAAGAGCCTTCTCCTCGCTATGGGCATTCTGATTTTTTTCACAATAAGAAGATTCATCAAATGCCGTGAGGCCCGAAGGACAACACCCCCTGTAGCCCTACCCAGAAAGACGCCGCCGACCTTTAGCCTGAGCCGCGAAACGGAAGAACTGGTTGAACTCAACAATAACTGTAACAATACTGTAACAATTAACCAATGCTAATCAAAATGTACATAATAAATTAAAATCAATTCGACAAAGTGTTATACTAATGAATAGATGGCGCAAGTCGGCTAAGGAAAATTTATTTTTGTAAAAGAACGTGGTAGAAAGCGGAATAGAGTAAGCAGGTGAGGGCCCGCGAGAAATTGGAAGCGGCCATATTAAGTCTGATTGTGCTTGTGCTAACAAGTTGCTCGGTATAGAATTTGAATAATTAAAAATAATTTTGTAAGACCAAATGTGATAGAAAAATTAAAAAAAAAAAAACGAAATAAATTCAATAAAAAGAATAGTCTCAAGAATCACAGTTTTTTTTCTTATTGCATTGGTGTAACCCATCAGAACAGTCTCACCATCAGGTGGTCTTTGACTATTCGCAGCGCCCCAAAAAGGGTATCCGAAGGAAGCCCGGGTTTTGCCCCCCTGGTTCCCACCTCAGGAGCCCCGATCGAGACAAGTATCGTTGATTGTGAGAGTTATATATGCATGCGGCATTTTCCTCGAGACTCCAGTTCAATCTACAAGGTGCAAAAAATCAAGGAGCTTTAAAAGGTAAAGTTTTTATCAGAATTTCTAATTTGCCGAAGAGCGACCCAAACACGCTGGGGCACAAAATCGTGCAGCTAACGGGTTCCAAGGAAGACCAGCTTGTGACGTCATACACGAGGAAACTAACTTCACTTTAGAAGCACGTCCTACCAAAATATCTGTCCACTAAAGCAGAGCACAATTCCAACCGCAAAACAGACAGGCTCACGAATGCAGAGGTGCTCACTACTGAAGTATCCCTAGTTGTTACATTGTCAAATCACACCCTGGTGACCGCTCGGCCAGGTGCAGACGCAATAAAAACAAATAGCAGGCCCTGTTACATTGGAATTCTACCTTAGCATTAGAATTAATTAATTAGGATTTTAGCATTAAATTCCAAATCACAAGTTGCATGAAAAATAAAATTTCATAATCAGCACGAATATTCAGTCACAAAGAACGCATTCCTACATTATCATAAACAAATCGTATCAGATTACGTTCCCATAGAAACAACCCCCCATGAAATATTTATCCCAGCTTGTAATTTGGAATTTATCGCAGCAACATTGTATCGTCATGCCGCGGAATTAAAGCCGACGATGCAATTCTTTATCTTCACTCTTCAAGTGAGAATGAATTGTTATGTTTAAGTTTGTATTTTTTTACTGTCTTGCATGTTATCGACTTTATCAAAGTAAGCAAATTTGTCTTTATAAATTTCGTGTTGAATAATAATAAATTCATTACTGTTTGAGAAGTGAACGCGTTTTGTCTTGTTGAAAAGTGGAAGCATTTTTATTAATTATTACAAGTGGATCGGATAAGTTGTACATACTACAGTGAAGAAAAGGTGGTGTCTGGTGTAAGATATTACACACGATTGTTTCGTTGAGAATTTTGATGTTCTGGTGTTTCACCAGAACATTACATCACCAGAGCATTGGTTTCTGCACCAGGGCTCCCTTATCCAGGCGGTCAGTAAAAGAACCGGTCGCGATATAAACAATGCTGTTTTGAGTTATGAGAGCTCGTTTAACCATATTAGAGAGGGAATTATATAGAAAGGTCGTAAAGAAATAATGCACATTTCTTTTTTTTTGAAGGAAGGGGAAGATGTAACGAAGTCACATGACCACCCACTTATTCAAAACACATCCAGTCCACATGAACACCTACTGATAAGCTCTTCACAGAAAATCAGTAGATGACTGCCCTTCTCGGTGGGCAGATCACCCGACACCATAGTGATCTGCGCCTATATAAAGGGAGCTGCCAGAGAAGATATTTTTAGTTATCAACCAGGAGTCGCCCAGTGCAGATCACCAGAGACCAGTTTATTTTCGCCAGTAAAGTACAGACCAGTAGCCAGTGAAAGCCCGCCAGTCGGATAGCGGAAAATATAAGAATAGGAGCCGCACCAGCCCAGCAGCCAGTTGCCACCCAGCATCTCGACAGGACACATCGTTCTCTAGTCTTCCCTTGCTGATTAGGACTACAGCATCCGTACGTCTTCCGTACAGGCCGCAGTGATAACATTCGCACGAACCAGTCAACCGCTGCTCTCCGTACTGATTAGAACTACAGCATCCGTACGTCTTCACAGGCCGCAGTGATAACATTCGCACGAACCAGTCAACCACTGCTCTCCGTGCTGATTAGAACTACAGCATCCGTACGTCTTCCGTACAGGCTGTAGTGATAACATTCGCACGAAACAGTCGACCGCTTCTCTCCGCGCTGATTAGAACTACAGCAGCCGTACGTCATCCGTACAGGCCGTAGTGATAATATTCGCACGAAACAGTCATCCACTTCTCTCCGTGTTGATTAGAACTACAGCATCCGTACATCATCCGTACAGGCCGTAGTGATCATATTCGCACGAATCACTCCACCGCGCCGTTCCGTGCTGATTGAAACTACAGCATCCGTACGTTATCCGTATTGGCCGTAGTGGATATACTCGCACGCACCAATCAACCGTATAGAGAACACCTTTTCATATTCAAACATCTGAGTATTAGAAGTATAAGTGCCGACCTAACGTAGGAAAAACAGACTACAAGAATTGAAGTGAATTAATAGTGTTCTAAGAGTATTTGAGTTAGAATGTGAAAACTGTGTATCATAGTAGTTCAGTAAAGAAATGACTATTGAAGTAAATTGATAGTGTTCTAAGAGTATTAGAGGTATGTAGATGTGAAAACTGTGTATCATAGTAGTTAAGTAAATAAATGACTATTGAAGTGAATTAATAGTGTTCTAAGTGTATTATTTCAACGTCGTGGAACTTCGCCCTGGACGACTCCTGACTACCCATTGCACTCACAATACACCCGACGTTACAAATAACTTAAAACATGTCATTTTAAAAAATATTTTCACATTTCGATATGACCTGAATGGATTAAGAGCTAATATCTCCTTAATCGGTACATGTAGAACATAAGTATACTTAAGTAAATTAAACAGGAGACTTCGGCTTTCGATGTTTTGTAAAAAAATTGTATGGTAGTGAGCGTAATAAAAAAAACCGGAAAAATTGTAAACGAAATCTTGCATTTGAAGCGTCACAACACTGGAATTGGTAGGGTTACGGGTTAATTGAGCGTCGGAAGCGCCGGAAGCGCCAGGAAATTCTGCATACAATGACGTCTGAAAATAAACCGTACAGCTTTTGAAGATATAGGGTGTTTAATGATAAAAGAGCATATTTTAATAATCACCACGTTAACCCGACAGGTTGCCATTTTGACCTCCCCCCTCCCCCTGCCATACAATTTTTTTCTTGTCTGTACGAGTGGAACCATTTGGCAAAATATAGTCAGCTTAGATTAGTATATAACTCCAATTTGCAAGCATTTTGATGGATTGGTTGAAAGAGATAAGATGGTGTTGAATTATTTTAGAATATTTGTGAATATTATAAGGATTAAAATGTTTACGAATTATGTTTTCATTTTCTAACTCTCGGAAGTTCATGTAAAAGCGAATTTATCGTAAATATTGGTATTATACTTCCAAAAATTATAACGCGCCTTCTTTTTGATCATTTTCTAAAAACTTTTGTAATAAATTTTTTTCAAACACAAATTTTTCTTAGCATTCTCTTTTATTGCAAAATTAATTTGTTTATTTAATTAATGTAATTTATCGTGACCTTTACGATTTGTATATAACATAAATGATATGTTTTGTTAATATAAACATCGTAACTTATTTATTGGAGTTCAATATCCATGGAACGTTATATTGGAAATTACACAGCCATTTCTATTACTATACAACCCATTTTAAACGGACATGAGCAGAGAAACGAGCAGTTTTTTCTAATGACGATTGGGCCACCCACATTAGTATTCTAGATGCAGTATGCAAGCCGTTTTTTAGGAAAGGGGTGAAAAGACGCATAAAGATATTTAGAGGTGAAAAGGCGCAAAGATTTATCGCATTGCCGCGCCTTTTCACCTCTTCCCTGTAAAACCGGGGAGCATGCTGCATTAAGAGTACTCGTATTGGATGACCCATTGCTTGGCTTGAGTGATCTAAATTATAGTAATATTGTATGTTGTAAACCTATTCGTCAGATGGGGTGACATTTTCCACCCTTTTGGAGATGTGCCATTATTGGAGGACGAAATACAATAATTTTAATAAAATTATGTCAGAAAAGGAAAAAAACGTACAATTGAGGGGAATTTAAGCAGACTACATAGTATTACGCCGTTTTCGTAGAAACATAGACCATGAAATTCTAATTTAAGCTCAGGCATTGGTACAAATTTCGCGAATTTTGTGTTGTGCCATTATTGCAGCCGATCACCGATATTTTAGAGCACTTTTGGTCTACTCAATATTATTATCCCCATAAAGAATTACCATGCTCAGAGCGAAGTCGGATCTTGCATTAATTATTTAATGTATAACGTCAATTTCTTCTACATCCGATCTTGATGCGATGTTCTACACAAATTGCTGATAGGTTTGATCTGATTTTTTCTTCCATTTCGGAGCTCATTATGTATTTCAGTACTGGTGATCATTTTATTAAATTCTCTTGTTATCTCCTGTTTTAACTCATCCCATGAATTAAACGATGAAGTTCTTAAAAATTGTTTAGCTGTTCCCATTAATAGCCGATGACCGTATACAACAGGAGCTTTCCTTTCTCAACCCAATAGATCAGCAGACTCCTCAAATTGTTAAAGCCAATTTTCTACACTGCAAACACCCTACCGAACAAAAGTTTTTAAAGCTATTTCAATGTGGCGAAAATTAAAGAAAGATCTTTTTATACAAGTCTCACCTGTTTTGCTTAATTCATTTAAGTTTTTTCTCAACTCAACATGATTCCTTGAAGTTCCGAATTAAGATCATCGCCATCATCGTTACTTGGAGGTTGACCATCCGGAATATTTTCCCCATGCAAGATGATATTCTGAGAAAAAATTTCTCCAGCTTGTCTAGATGTGTGTGGTTCAATTACTTCCTATGGCATATTCCGGAGACAGACGATTACAATAATGCACATACACCATGTCAACATACATACGTACATTTATGATTAAAATAAAAATAATGATATTGATGTACCAAATCCTTATTAATACATGTTTATTGATGGCAGATGCGGGCACACTAACTGCGCACTGAAATACTTAATTTATACGTCATTCTCTTACCTCTCCATTCTTATGCCCTGGAATCATAGGTTATAGCAAGCTAGTCAATCAATTTGTAACGCTCACAAATAATGCTAATTGAGCATAATAGGTTGGACAACCACGCATTATATTGAAAGTTATTTTAAGTTTTGCATGTCCGTCCGTCCGTTCGTTTGTACGTCCGTCTGCCCGTAAGTCTTTCGACTCTCCTTCCATCTGCACAACCTCATGATAACCCGAGAATGCATTCACTTAGAGTGCTGAAATTTCGCACATGGGAATTTTCGAAAATGAGTCCAATCGGGAAAATCCTTCGTAGGGTTGCGATACAAAAATTTCATTTGTCACTACATATTTTGGAACTGCCTGAGAACGCGTTACGTTGAGAGCTGAAATATCATACATGGTGTTTTCGGAGAAAAAGTAAACAAAATTTCAAAAAGGGACTAATGTGGGCAACCCTTGCTTGGTTGCCACACAAAACATTGGGTTTCACCATATATTTGTAAACTCCCTGAGAACGGGTCGATGCGTAGTGCTCAAATTATGTTCACAACGGTTTCATAGATATTGCAAATAAAAGTTCAAACATTTTACCAATCGGATAACATTTGTTGGTGTTGCTACAAAAAAGTTTGGTTTTTACAATTTATTTGCACGCTACCGGAAAATCTGAACTTCTGCAATGAAACGAAAACATAAATTAATTAAATTGAACTAACAATTAATTCCCTATATTATGAGAAGTACAAACAGAATGTACACAGAAAAACGTCAACAAAGTGCATGCAAATCAACACAACACTATTGGAAATGGAACTTTGTTAATAATTGAATAATTGAAAACTGCTTTTCACATAAAATCAACATACTGCGTTGATTTTCCGCGAAGAAACAACGTGTGAAAATCTCACCTGAAGACAGGCTAAGATCACAAATTTTGTTTTATTTCCTACAAAATAAACACATACACACATACTAAGCAATAAGTGCAACACATTTTACACAACTAACCTGAGTTTTATTGTTTCACTGTACACAAGCAGGATGTCTCAGACTAATATGACTATATTTTGCCAAATGATTCTTCTCATCCAGCCAGAAAAGCAAAACATTGTACGCCAGGGGGGGGGGGGGGATGTGATTCTGGGAAGTTACAGGGTGATTGGTAAACTATTATCTTTTTTCATTAAGCACCCTATATTTTTAAAAGTACAGCCCGTCTGGTCTATGTTAAAACGGAATTGTATGCAAAACTTCATGGCCTTTCCAACCCCTGCTCAAGTACCCTCGTGCCCTGGCCCACTTCAAAGTTATGACGCTTCAAATCATTTTTTTTTTAGTAATTTCTCTGTTTTTTTAAATACCCCACTAAGACCCACTTTTGTTTTACAAAATTGCGAAAGCCTACGGTCTCCTCTTTAATTTAACTTATGTTTTACAATTTTTTTATTTTAAAGGTAGGCGGCAGGTGTCCCTACCCTAAGCACGAAGGCCATAGCGGCCCATTGTGCTGTCTCGCTAGAAGGTCACTCACCAAAACCTTTCTGTCCTCTTTATGAATAGGATCAGGTCATGGTGAGGCAGCTTTTCAGCCCATCCACAGATAGAGAGGAGACAATAGAGTATCCAAAAAGTGTTCGGCTGTCTCGGGCTCTTTCTCTAGGCAGGACAGACACTCACGGCTGTGAACAGCTCCCATCCTTCTTAGATGAGTGTGAAGTGAGCTGTGGCCGGTGATGATCCCAACCACAATTCTACATTGTTTTCTTCTGAGTCCCATGAGAAAATCGGTGATATTCCCATTGGGCCCATCAAGAAACACTTTGTACACCTGCAGGTACTCAGGTTCGCACATCTCTGCTGATGCTTTCTTTGAATATCCGCTTTGATGGGAGACCCTATACTCGAGGTGGCAGCACCTACGACGGGTTCCAGTCCCAGCAACGGGCAATCCCCATGAGACCAGGAACCCACAGAAGAGACACCGAGTTGTGGATACAAAACCTATCCAAAGATGACCTGCAATCCCCCAGTAATTTAGATGTTATCAGGGGTCCACTCAGAGACATCAAGGCTACCACACTATCCAAGAGGATAGCAATGCTCTTTTCCCTGATGTGAATATCAAGGGCATCGCTCCCATCGATATGGCGAAGACTTTAGCCTGAAAGACAGTGGCATGTTTTCCAAGTGAGTACTCCATCCCAATATCAGGCTCGGGAAAGTAGGCACCCACCTGACCTCCTTCATTAGTGAGAGAGCCTTCGGTGAAAATTTTTAGAACGGACAGGGGACGGCTCGATAAGGCACTTGCCTAAGTCCACGATTCCCTTCCAGGTAAGATCACATAGAAGTGACGCCAAAACCGAAGCTCTGGTACCATCGCATCACGTGGTATACTGGCCAGAGGATTTTCGATGTCCAGCCTGTATGATAAAGAGCTAAGAAAACAACCACTCTAACAATCCTGCCAAAATCTCCGTGAGCGCAACTAGCACAGCCCTTTTGGCATCTGCCTGAATGACTAGATCAAGGGGTGGCAGATTAAGTAGGACCTCGAAAGCAGCAGTAGCCGTAGATCGCATGGAACCCGTAATCCCAAAGCAGGCAAGGCTTTGCAAGCACGCCAGCTTCCGGATCTCAGAACCTGCAAGCGTTCTCGGCCATCCTATACAGGAGGCATATGTGCAGCCAAAAGAACTCCTGCACTGAGCGAAGACCCTCGTAGCTGCATTAACTCTTTCCACTACCTGCAATTCCCATTTCAGCTTCGAGTCGAGTGGAGGAAAACCCTAAGGATCTTGACATGAGCAGAGATTTGCATAGTTAGTCTAAAAAGCTTTTGAAGAGCAAAGTACCCAAGCCTACGTCCTCTGGAAAAGAGCACCAAGCTGGTCTTTGTTGGGCTCACTGCGATATTATGGCGGGGGTACAAGTCCTAAGCCATATTGAGGCCACGTTGCATAAAGTCGCAGGCAGCACTCATACAGTGCCTGGAAATGAGCGGAGGTATACCATCCGCATACAGTTGGCATGAGAATCCCATGTTTTTCAGCACCGTGATGAGTGAGTTAACCAACTCACATCAGAGTACTCTCCACCAGCATACCGAGAGTGGCTCGGCCGCCCACATCCACATTTCTATATCGTTGTCTTCACATTTGTTCGATCCATCGCACTACAGTACGGTCAAAATCTTGTTGACATGCCGCGTCACTTAGCGACACGGATGTGGCCCTGTCAAAAGCCCTCTGGATGTCCAGAAAGTCTCCTAACGTACACAGTTCACGATCCAGTCGCCGGTCAATGACAGTAACCATTGAATGGAGAGCCTTTCTGCTTAGATCTGCCCCTCCGGTAAACGTGCTGTAATTGGTTTAAAGAAAAAGTCTTTAGGGCTACTCCATTGATATATTCATCCGCAAGCCTCTCCAGACATTTCGAAAGAAATGAGGAGAGTCTTATTGTTCAGTCCACCGATGTAGTACCTTGCCACGACGAATTATGTCCTGAAATATAAGAAAAGAAAACCACAAAATAACAAGTTTGAAATTAACTATCACAGAATACTCATCTAAAAATTCTAAATTCTAAAGAATTCATGAACGTTTCTTGGAATTTCGGTCATTAATCCACTCGAACATTCGATGTTTCCGAACTACAACTGCTGCAAATTTATCACAACTCAATTATCTAAGAACATAAATAAAAATTAATCAATTAAATAAAACAAATTATATCAAAATGCAGCAAAGCACACTTACCTCCAGAATATTTACATTTTTTTGCAATGTCATTAAATGACATTACGTCAAGTCATTTGATTTCGCCTCAGTCATCAAATCCAACAAACGTCGCTAGGGCAACACCGAGAGGCGAGAGCTCATAACTGGATGCGGTGGCTATACAAAGCCGACGAGCCGCAGCAGAAATTCATTCTTGGTCCAGAGCTCATCTGGTTTAGAGACTAATCTAAATACAAGAATATTCCCAACCTCATTATAGAAGATTAATTCTATATTTCAGAGAATAATCTTAAAGTCCTATCACTTCCAATATTCCGTCCCACACCTAAGCAGAAGATTAATTCTGCTGCAGAGAATAATCTGCTATATTTCCCACTCACATTTACGCAGTAGAATAATTCTGCTGCAGAGAATAATCTGCTACATCTCTTGCTCACATTTGCAGAGGAATAACTCTGCTGCAGAGACTAATCTGCATTCTTCGCTATAGTAGCATATTGCTACATTTCTGCGCACGCTCAGAATACAGTCAGAGACTAATCTGACTAGTTTTACTGACTATAGCACTTTGATACTTCCTTGTGCCCTCACGTACGAGCAGAAGCATTTTGCTGCCTTTATGCCCTCACGCACTAGCAGCATCAATATTTTTTTGTTGATGACGGATAGTAATTCTGATCTTCACTCCCTTTTCAGAACGAGGAGAAAATTGGAAGTGCCTCAGCAGGAGCCCATAGAATTTGAATTTGAGTTTTAGTTCGTCTCTTTTATTATTTTATTTTTTTTGCTTGAATTTTTATACAGAATTTTTACTAGTTTGTAGGTTAGTTTTTTAGTAAATGAACTTGCGATATTAGGTTAAGCAAACGAATTTATAATACATTGAACTATTTAAAAAAAATTATATATGAAGTTTAAAAACTGAGTTGTCCATTAAAAAACCGGCACTCCCTCCCACGTCCGAGACTAGCTCTCACACTTATGGTTCGAAAACTCTTCGGTCAATGTAAGAAGCCTTACCAGGCTTCGGATCGAAGGCAACCAAAACCTTCATCCACACCTCAGGGATATATCCAAAAGCGATACATGCCCTATATTTTTAAAAGTGCAGCCTGTCTGATCTATTTTAAAACGGAATTGTATGCAAAACTTCATGGATTTTCCAACCCCTGCTCAAGTACCCTCGTGCCCTGCCCCACTCCAAAGTTATGACGCTTCAAATAATTGTTTTTTTTGAGTAATTTCTCCGTTTTTTCTTAAATAACCCACTAAGACACACTTTTGTTTTACAAAATTACGAAAGCCTACGGTCTCCTCTTTAATTTAACTTATTTTTTATTATTTTTTTATTTTAAAGGTAGGCGACAGGAGTCCCTACCCTAAGCACGAAGGCCATAGCGGCCCAATGTGCTGTCTCGCTAGAAGGCCACTCACCAGAACCATTCTGTCCTCTTAATGAATAGGATCAGGTCTTGGTGAGGCAGCTTTTCAGTCCTTCCACAGACAGAGGGGAGACACTAGAGTATCCAAAAAGTGTTCGGCTGTCTCGGGCTCTTTCTCCAGGCAGGACTGGCACTCACGGCTGTGAACAACTCCCATTCTTGTTAGATGATCGTGAAGTGAGCTGTGGCCGGTGATGATCCCAACCACAATTCTACATTGTTTTCTTCCGAGTCGCATGAGAAAATCGGTAATATTCCGTTGCTCGGACAATCCCAATAAAACCAGGAACCCACAGAAGGGACACCTTGTTGTGGATACAAAACTTATTCAAAGACGACCTGCAATCCCCCAGTAATTTAGATGTTATCAGGGGTCCACTCACAGACATCAAGGCTACCACACTATTCAAGAGGATAGCAAAGCCCTTCTCCCTGGTTTGAGTATCAAGGGCTAACTTCGCTGCCATCGATATGGCGAAGACTTTAGCCTGAAAGACAGTGGCATGTTTTTCAAGTGAGTACTCCATCCCAATATCAGGCTCGGGAAAGTAGGCACCCACCTGACCTCCTTCATTAGTGAGAGACCCGTCGGTGAAGATTTTTAGAACGGACAGGGGACGGCTCGATAAGCCACTTGCCTCAGTCCACGATTCCCTTCCAGAAAAGCTCACATAGAAGTGACGCCAAAACCGAAGCTCCGGTACGATCGCCTCACGTGGTATACTGGGCAGAGAATTTTCGATGTCCAGCCTGTATGCTAAATAGCTAAGAAAACAACCACTCTAGCAATCCTGCCAAAACTTCCGTGAGCGCAACTAGCACAGCTCTTTTGGCATCTGCCTGAATGACTAGATCAAGGGTTGGCAGACTAAGTAGGACCTCAAAAGCAGCAGTAGCCGTAGATCGCATAGAGGCCGTAATCCCCAAGCAGGCAAGGCTTTGTAACTCCCTACAGGTTCCGGATCGCAGAACCTATAAGCGTTCTCGGCCACCCTATACAGGAGCTATATGTGCAGCCAAAGGAACTCCTGCACTGAGCGAAGGCCCTCGTAGCTGCATTAACTTTTTCCACTACCTGTAATTCCCATTTTAGCTTCGGGTCGTGGAAGACCCTGAGGTGCTTGACATGACCACAGATTTTGATATTGTGTCTAAAAAGCTTTTGAAGAGCAAAGTAGCCAAGCCTACGTCCTTTGGAGAAGAGCACCAAGCTGGTCTTTGTTGTGCTCACTGCCATATTATGGCGGGGGCACAAGTCCTAGGCCATATTGAGGCCACGTTGCATAAAGTCGCAGGCAGCAGCCATGCTGTGCCTGGAAATGAGCGGGTGGATGCCATCCGCATACAGTTGACAAAAGAATACCTTGTTTTTTAGCACCGTGATGAGTTAGTTAACCAACTCTGACCAGAGTACTCTCCACCAGCATACCGAGAGTGGCTCGGCCGCCCACATCTACATTTCAGTATCGTCGTCTTCACATTTGATCGGTCCATCGCACTACAGTATGGTCAACACGTTGTTGACATGCCGCGTCTCTTAGCGATAAGGAGGTGGCCCTGTCGAAAGCCCTCTGGATGTCCAGTAAGCCTCCTAAGGTAAACAGTTCAAGATCCAGTCGCCGGTCAATAACAATAACCATAGAATGGAGAGCCTGTTGCTTAGAACTGCGCCTCCGGTAAACGTGCTGTGATTGGTTTAAAGAAAAAGTCTTTAGGGCTACTCCATTGATATATTCATACACAAGCCTCTCCAGGCATTTCGAAAGAAATGAGGAGAGGCTTATGGTTCGAAAACTCTTCGGTCAATGTAAGAAGCCTTACCAGGCTTCGGAACGGAGGCAACCAAAAACTTCATGCACACCTCAGTGATATATCCAAAAGCGATACATGCCCTGAAAATGGAGTCGATGTATCGAGCCAGCACAACGTTCTCAGCATTTAGAAGGACAGGCAGAATACCGTCTTGACCCGGGGCTTTAAAAGCCAAGCGTGTTGAAATTGACCATTTCACCTTCTTGACATTAACTTCCTTGGCAGCAGTGGAGTATCACCGTAAATGCACAGAGTTAGGGGATGTTCGCCACACAATTACAGGTCTTCTTCAAGCCTAAAATTTGGGAAATGCGTCGGATATGAAGTCTACAGGCTTCCTCCTTCGATGCCGTAAAGGAATCATCTGGCCTGTTCAGAACACTAAGCCTGTCCTCCTAAGAGCCCTGAGCAGCCTAGCCGGTTCACGATAGCCGTCAAGCCCCTGGAAAAATTCTATAAAGGCTTGTCTTTTTGATTTCCCATCAAGCCTCTTGTAGTTACGCTGAGTCGCGCGGTAGAACTGCCAGTCCTCCTCCGATCCAGTCCTCCTGGGATTATTAAAAAGCCTTCTGATTGCTTTACGAGATACACTAAGACTGCCGTTCAACCACGGCATAGGTTTCTTCCCAATGTCGGTATTAATGGGACAGAAAGCTTCGAAAACCTCAGTCACAGCGGATTTCAGCCTACCAACTGCCTTTTCCAAGGCGGCAATACTCCTGATTTTTTCCGCCGGTGAGAGGAGCATGGAATCTATTTCCGAGCAGTTGCTCACCCCATTCTTTAGTGTCTGAGCTGCCCCAGACAATGTGATGAGCGTTGGCATCAGAACCAACCAAAACTCCAAGCCGATTAGACCTCGAATAATCAACAGCTCGCCTTACTCCCACAGTAGCATGGCGAGCAGCGTAATCAGACGGGAAAAATGCTGTGACAATAAGAATTTCCCTATTGAATCCGTCCTTCTTGAAGGGGAGCTTGATCGAGTTAGTGTCCCTATCGCACAAATTAGACGGTAAAGTCAACACAACGTCTTTATTCGAAACAACACAAGGCCTAGGAGTAGAGCACGTGGTATCATACATGATTTGAGCGCCTCGTGTCTCCGATAGACCGCGGATACTACGGCTCCTGCGCAAGTACCACATTTTGTTGTTGGGGTTTTGTACGCAAGTCAGCCATGCAACGTTCTAACAAAGCAAATGCCGCCTTACTGTGTTGCAGGTTAATCTGGGTGGAGCGAAGTCGATTCAGGTGGATTACTACCGTACGCCCTTCGTCTTCGTGAGCAAGGAGAAATTAACTTTCCCTTTCACCACATCGAGAGCCTCTCCTGCGCTTCACCAGCCTTCTTGTCTATTGCCAAGACCAGCAAGGTCTCCGTTCCCCTTTTGGGTCCTGGGAGCCCTCCGCATTGTGCTGAGAACCGGATCTTGGATCTCGAGTCTCCTGAAGATTTCCCCGACATGTTCACGGTGGCCGGTATTATCAGGGCTCCCACCCTAGTGCGGATGAGAGGATCGATTTCACTGGCCCGCCTTAGGGCTAACCGAGTTCCAATTACCAGTTCGGCAGCCGTCCACCTCAGCAAGTTCAACGAATTCTAGTCTTCACAGTTGATACAGATGGACACATCCTGAATAGAGAATCCGCCGTCAGATGTTAATCGCTTGGTTCTATGGGTCGTTTCACCCACATCAGCAGCGACTCTGGCGAGAATAACGGTGGGAAGCTGAGCAGAAGGGCAAAGGTTGGAGAGATGTTCACTCCCGCCTGCTTCCCATGCATCTCTTTTTTTCCGGACCGGAACAGCCCAGCCGGACCACTGACCACCTGTGCAGAGAGTGAATGAGAAGGCCCAGGGACGGCATCACCTATATGCCTACCTCTTCACTTTTTCTTCCCGCTTATCTACCAACTCTACTGCGTCTCAGGAAGTCCCGCTTCGTACACCACTGCAGTGAGCAATACTCAACTCGATAAACAACCAAAAACATACCTGCTGAGTTTTATATATATATTGGGCTAGAAGGCGTTGAAAACAAAAAGTTCTTTTTCGGGGACTTATTTCTCTCAAACAAATAACAATTTGTTGCGTTCTAGATTAGGACAACGTGTGTTGTAAATGATTGTAAATAATTAATCAATCGATCAGATTGTGTTTGTTGTTTTTTATTGGTACGAGATTTTGTACATAATAAATTTGTTCTTTTGAATTGGTTGTCCAAAATATTATTGAACTATTGATGACAACACGCTACTATTGATGACTACATGCTACAATTGGTGACCCTGACAAGCTGGACGGTATACCCAGAAAATTCTAAAAAAGAGCAGCTCAAGAAGGGACATAAAGGACTAATTTGCCGCAAAGGAATATCACAACTTGTTAATTCCGGATACAATATCGGCAGGCTGGGAGGCTACTGATGCAGCACGGATATAGAAAGCCTAACAATTATTTCAATTCAGGGCGGAATGGAAATTTTATTTTTAATTAATTTAAAAAAGAAATAAGGTAAAACAAAATAAAATTCAGTACATATATAGCATTTATAGCTGCATATAATAATTACATTAATTTTATTTATATATATGTTTAAAATTTCATTATATATCACACACCTGTAATGATTATAGAAATCAAAAGAGAAAGTGAAACTTGTGAGGAGCGCATTGATGGCTTGCTAATTGTTTGACTGGACAGCGGCTAGCGATTTAATTTAATTTTTTTGTGAAATATTTTCATTGCAAATTTTTTTTTGTTACGATAGTTTTCAATACCTTAAAATTAGGTGTTCGTACCATTTTTCTAAAGTTAATATTCTTAAAATTCTTTAAGAGAGTAAAAATATGGAAAACGAAGAACAAGATAAACATAGCTGCACAGGAGGCAATAGCGGCGTGATTGCTGAAAATATTTTACCCAATTTAGGGGCCGTTTCTCTCAAATTACCTCCATTTTGGACAGATTGTCCTGGGGCTTGGTTTATTCAAGTCGAGTCCCAATTCAATATAAGGCAAATTACACAAAACCGTACAAAATTTTTTTATATCGTGTCCGCACTTCCTCAGGATGTAGTTGTTTCCATTCTAGACTTGCTCAGAAGTCCCCCACGAGAAAGTCTCTACATTACTCTAAAAACTGCGTTAGTTGATCGTTTATCTATCAGCGAAGAGAGAAAGTTTGAGCAAATTATTTCAAATGCTCAAATGGGCGACAAAAAGCCTTCAGAATTCTATAGGTCTCTAGTATCTTTAGCAGGCAATTCAGGTGTATTTAGTGCAGATTTAATTAAACGGTTGCGGTTACGAAGACTACCCAAAACAAATCAATATTGCGTTTTTGGCGGCAGAGAATCAAACGGTATCAGAATTAATAAATTTATCCCATAAAATTTTTGAAGCTACTTGTTCAGTTGATATTTGTGCAATGGACGACAGGCAAAATAAAGGAAACCTTTCAACTTCGCATAGAGATGATAGATTTCTTACATTAGAAAAACAAATTTGCGAAATA
Organism: Dioctria linearis; assembly: GCA_963930735.1. Classification (NCBI taxonomy): domain Eukaryota; kingdom Metazoa; phylum Arthropoda; class Insecta; order Diptera; family Asilidae; genus Dioctria; species Dioctria linearis. The sequence continues at coordinate 130,779,726 of OZ005740.1, read as the reverse complement.
AAAACGATGTTGACGAAGACAAATATCTCACACGGTAGAACAGAAAGAAGGCAGAATTTTCAAAGAAGACTAAGTCATAGTAATAGCCGCCGGATGCAAAATAAAAGAGACCATCGTTTCTGTTGGCATAATAATAGGTTTCGAGAGAATACTACTAAATGCGTTCAAACTTGTTCGTTCCAAGCGGGGCAAGAAAACTTTTCTTCACAAACAAACTTTTAAGTCCGATTGCTATCGCGGCAGACAGTCGGACAATAAAATAACGCCGCCTTTTTGTTATTGATAAAGACAACAACCTCACATTTTTAATAGATACGGGCGCTGACTTGTCCGTTATACCTTTCAATAGATTCAAAACATTTTGCTCCAGAACTCCAGATATTTTTTTATCCGCAGCAAACAGAAGTGTCATTAATACATATGGGACAAAATTTTTAAATGTAAATCTGGGATTACGCCGTAATTATCCTAACATTTTATACAAACTTCTGTAAGCCGACCCATTATAGGTGCTGATATCCAATCTAAGCATCACTTAATGGTTGACGTGAAAAATAAAGGGTTAATAGACACCAATACCAACCTTTCAATAGATACGACTTCGGGATACGTTAACGTTCCTACGCCTGTGAACACAATATTAATAACATATATGGAAAGTTATTGCTCGAGTTTCCTCAATTAACCTCGAGCCCCAATTATAACTTACCTCCAAAGCACAAAGTTGAACATCGCATAGTTACAAAAGGACACTTACCTATTGCGCGCCCGAGATGTTTATCTACATTTAAACACAAGCAAGCCGTAAAGGAATTTGAACACATGGTGGCGTTGGGTATTTGTCGTCCGTCCGCATCACCAGCAGCATCACCCTTGCATATGGTTCCTAAAACAAATGGTCAGGACAGGAGACCATGCGGTGATTACCGCCAGTTAAACTCGGTAACAGTGCCGGATAGGTACCCAATTCCGCACATCCAGAGTTTTTCAGCGCAACTCCAGGGTAAAACTGTGTTTTCAAAAATAGATTTAGTTCGTGCGTACCACCATATCCCCGTAGCGGACGAGGATATTCATAAAACCGCCATCACGACGCCGTTCGGACTTTTCGAGTTAATGCGAATGCCTTTTGGGCTACGAAACGCTGCTCAAAGTTTTCAGCGCTTTATGAACTAAGTACTCCATGGACTAGATTTCATTTACATCTATATTGACGCCATTTTAATTGGTAGTGCAACCGAGTACGAGTACTTAGAAAACTTCCGAATTGTATTTAAAAGACTTAATGAATTTGGGTTGAATATAAAGTCATCAAAAAGCATTTTTGGAGCAAAAAGCTTAAATTTTCTAAGTCATAAAATAACTAAAAATGGCATTAAACTATCAGCAGAAAAAGTAAAGGCGATTGTTACATTTCCTGAACCAAAAGGTATTAAGCAAATTCAAAAATTTCTGGGGATAGTAAACTATTACTTCAGATTGGTACCCAAATTGGCAGAACTATTGCCTGCAATATACAAACACTTGACCGAACTTGAAAAAATACCTGAAAAGGCGAGAATATTTACATGGCCAATAGATTGCGAACAAAGTTTTCGTAAAGTAAAAGATGTTTTCGCACATGCAACCCTATTAGTCCACCCAGTCGAGAATACAACGTTCAGCATAGTTTCAGACGCTTCCAATATTGCAATAGGTGCATTACTACAGCAACTCAACAACGGGAACTGGGAACCGTTGGAGTTTAACTCCAAAAAATTAACTGATACTCAAAAAATTATTCAACTTTCGACAGAGAGCTCTTAGCAATCTATCAATCAGTTAAGCATTTCAGACATTTTGTAGAGGGTCGCGAATTCATCATATTTACTGACCACAAGCCACTTATCACGGCGATGAATTCAAAAACAGAAAAAAGCCTTAGACAGACGCTTCATTTGGAATATGTGTCTCAATTCTCCACCAATATAAAACATATAAAGGGACATGAAAACATAGTTGCAGATACTTTGTCCAGATCATTTGAGAACGAAGTTGTGGACCTAAATGAATCCGATTTCAATCTTAATGCGTTGTTCAAAGAACAACAGACAGATAGTGAATTAAAACTCCTAATCCAAAACAACTCTGATAAAAAAAACCAAAATTCAAGTTGAAGCTTATGACAATGCCTTACTTCCACGGAAGCATTTGGGGCGAAATTTCCACTAAAACTATAAGGCCATTTGTTCCTATAATTCTTAGGAAGAAAGTTTTTGAATCTTTACATAAATTATCACATCCTGGAATAAGGGCCACCAAAAAATTAATTTCTTCACGCTATTTTTGGCCACATATGAACCGAGATTGCACGATTTGGGCAAAGACATGTATACAGTGCCAAAAATCCAAAATAGTCAGACATACGAAAACGGAAATCGAAAGACTCAATCCACCAAAAGGCCGTTTTGAGGAAAAACACATGGACCTAGTGGGACCATTACCACCCTCAAACGGTTTTTCATATCTGCTTACAATCGTCGATCGTTTTACAAGGTTGCCGGAAGCATATTCTCTAAAGGATATAAGTGCGAAAACAGTAGCTAAAACGTTTATAGAGCAATACGTCGCAAGATTCGGAGTACCAAGTGTAATAACAACAGATCAGGGAAGACAATTTAATAGTCGATTATTTACCCAACTCACAAATTTTTTAGGGACTTCCCGAATCAGGACATCGGCGTACCACCCTCAAGCGAATGGTATGGTGGAAAGGCTACATAGGCTGTTGAAAGACTCTCTAATAGCCAGAGGTAATACAATAAACTGGTATGAAGAGCTGCCCATAGTTCTGCTCGGTTTAAGCAAAATCATGAAAGACGATCCTAAAAGCACACCCGCTGAATTAGTGCATGGCCAACCACTCAAACTTCCCTATTTTTTCATCGAAACGCCATCTGTTGATCCTGCTGACCCAACTAATTTCATCGATAAACTACGACGCAGTTTAAAATCAATGAAAGCCTCGGAGACAAGGACCCCCGATAATTCAAAAGCTTTTGTACCAAAATCGCTTCAGTCGTGCGGTTTCTCATTTGTAAGAATAGACGGAAGTCGGGCAAGCTTAGACCCCCCATAAATGGGCCCTTACAAAATAATTCGACGTCTTAGAAAACAATACATCTTGAATATAAAAGGAGGGCACACGACTGTATCAATAGATAGATTAAAACCTTGTTTCACAACTCGTGATATAAACGACCTGAATAAATGAAGGATTAGAAAAGCAGTAACATTTAGCAAGGCTATTATTAAAAATTATATTTAAAGTCGCTTATGCTGAAAGGGGAGCTATGTAGTGAGCAATACTCAACTCAGTAAACAGCCAAAAACATACCTGCTGAGTTTTATATATATATATATTGTGATAGGAGGCGTAGAGAACAAAAAGTTCTTTTTCGGGGACTCAAACAAACAACAAATTGTAGCGTTCTAGATTAGGACAACGTGTGTTGTAAATAATTGTAAATAATTAATCAATTAATCAGATTGTGTTTCTTGTTTTTTGTTGGTACGAGATTTTGTACATAATAAATTTGTTCTTTTGAATTGGTTGTCCAAATTATTATTGAACTATTGATGAAAACACGCTACTATTGATGACAACACGCTACAGCCACCATCAGCGCCTTTCGACTCTGAGGTTACAACTTCAGCTAGCACGCCCCAATTGAGTTGCTCCACAGCCTCAGGAGCATGACCGCTCTCCATAGGAGTTACCCCACCCTCACCAGTTGGGGTCCCCTGCAGGAGGAGATTTTCCATGAATGTCGGGATCTTAGGAATAAAATCCTCCGATTACTCAGACATCCGTGGATTATTACCGCAAATATAAGTTTTGGATTTATTGCTGTTAAAAAGATCCATATTCGGTCCCACGAGTTGTGAAGAAAGACAGTCACCCACGGTAGAGATCGGCATTACCGCAGGAAGGCTAATTAAAACTGGAGTCGCCTGATATACAGAGTTTGCATACAAGCGACTGAGTACACCCTCAGCCACGCAGCCGCGGAGTAAGTTGTTCCACATTTACTTGGACTGGGATAAGCTCTTATCGCACTAATCAGTGTCAGGCCCACCGAACAGCGTTTACCAGCTCGCACTACGTGGAAGTAGCTGACCGCAAAGCCAACACCTTCACTTCACCCATCTTTGAGCTGACAGAATAGTAGGATCCGTTACTCAGAGAGAAGATAGCTCTGCCTGATGTTAGCCATGTTACACTTACAGGTATTTTCTATCTGTGACAATTAAGAAATTATTAGTTTATAACTTATTTAGGTCACAGATAATTTGATCCCTTAATAACTGAAAACATGACATTTTAAAAAATATTTTCAAATTTCGATATGACCGGAATAGATTAAGAGCTAATATCTCGTTAATCGGGACAGATAGAACATAAGTATAATTAAGTAAATTAAACAAGAGATTTCGGGCTTTCGATATTTTGTAAAAAAAAGTGTATGTAAGTGTATGTAGCTCTGGAATTGGTAGGGTTACGGGTTAATTGAGCGTCGGAAGCGCCGGAAGCGCCAGGAAGTTCTGCATACAATGACGTCTTAAAGTAAACCGTATAGCTCTTGAAGATATAGCGCGTTTAGTGATTAAAGAGCAGATTTTAGTAATCCCCACGTTACTCGACAGGGTGTCATTTTGACCCCCCCCCCTGCCATACAATTTTTTACTTTGTCTGTACGAGTGGAACCATTTGGCAAAATATAGTCAGCTTAGATTAGTATATAACTCCAATTTGCAAGCACTTGATGGATTGGTTGAAAGAGATAAGATGGTGTTGAATTATTTTAGAATATTTGTGTCTATTATAAGGATTAAAATGTTTACCAATTATGTTTTCATTTTTCTAACCCTCGGAAGTTCATGCAAAAGCGAATTTATCGTAAATATTGGTATTATACTTCCAAAAATTATAACGCGCCTTCTTTTTGATAATTTTCTAAAAACTTTTATTATAAATGTTTTTTCAAACACAAATTTTTCTTAGCTTCCTCTTTTATTGCAAAATTTATTTTTTTATTTAATTAAAGTAATTTATCGCGACCTTTCCGATTTGTATATAACATAAATGATATATTTTGTTAATATAAACATCGTAACTTATTTATTGGATTTCAATATCCATGGAAGGTTATATTGGAAATTACACAGCAATTTCTATTACTATACAACCCATTTTAAACGCTTCAATCTTATATGATGTAGTATACCCTGCTTTAATGACCCAGTTATTTTAACTGATTGCCATTCATCGTAAAGGTGTTGCGTGATCTTTATACGCGATAACATATATAACTTTAAACGAAATAGCAATACATACAAAACTTTAACAGCCCACATTTATACTAATCGTATAATTCTCCTATAGTTCATACTTATAAATGAAATACAAGGTTCGATTTTAAATGGATCGTATATAAGTCCTAATTAGATCTGTTGAATCTCCAATGATTTTGGAAGATTATGAATAATCGAAACGATATAGCGAAACGAGAATGCGAATAATTGCAGATGGAAATGATAAACACTGAACGTTGAATGTTAACTATTCAGTTTATTGCCGAGTTACAAAATTCTAATGTGAAAGCTTCAATGGTACAATGACAAGTGTAGTTAAATTCTGAGGAAAGAAGAAAAGACCTTTTAGTAAGGCATTGCCATAAAAGATTTTCGTTCAATTATTAGATATAATGAAGTTGTTCCAGTTTCGAAATATTACAATCTAATGCTTAGAATTCATGAACTTATTTCAATTAAATACATAGCTAATAATGATACAATAATGATATTACAAATTAATTATTCTCCCCGATTTGGAAGCTCTTGCTTCCAACTATTCTTCCATGCGTAGTGGACATAAGCCGGTAATCGCTTGTCTGAAAATTCCTGTGGGCGTTTTTACATCTACTACTCTGACGAGCGCTATATCCAAGATGAACAGCCACAATTCGTCCAAGGCTCCATTTCAAGGGTGGCAAATTATCATCCTTGATGAGGACCATAGCGTTTACTTGCACATTGGGACTTGAACAATTCCGTTTGTGGCGGTTCTGCAGCGACTGAAGATACTCCTTATTCCATCTGAACCAAAAGTGCTGCTTTAAATATTGAATAAGATAACATCTAAAAATATTATTAATATTAGTATCGAGCTTGTCAGGGGTTCACATATTTCAGTTAAAGGGGCTCCAGATACAAAATGCCCTGGAAAATGTAGTGATAGATCTCGATTTGAGAATAGCCCCCACGTGGCAGATGAGCATTTGAAATTCTTCTAGTGTTCACAAAACTGGTTATGCAATTCTACGAATGTAGAAATTAGTGGATTCTACAGCCGCTTCCCAAAGACCACCGAAGTATGTTGATCTGAAGTTCAATTCTATGTTGTTTTCTAGGCACAGTCTTTTAATTTGATCGTTATGCGATAATGATAAGAATATTTTCTTCAATTCCTTTAGTTGATTATTGGCGCCTACAAAATTGGTTGCTGTTGGACCAAGACTCTTTTGCCTTGACTTGTGTGCGTCGATCTTCAGAGAGGACCAACGCTGATTGAACCGTGGTCTTGTTGGTAGAGTAATTAGTGCTTGTACTAATACTCGCTGTGTCGAGATAACGACGATTACCAAAATGCTTATTTCGGTATGAATTAAATCAACGGTTGTTATGAATCCAGTAAACCTACCATGCCTAACTACCTAATCTCGGATTCATAACGTAAATCAAAACACAAATCCCAAACGCACGTCATGCGTCTAGCAAAATCATGTTTTTACCTTTTATCCCAAAAAAGGCATTCCAAATCTTCTAAAATTCAATAAACTTGTTGCATAATCCTAAAATAACGAATTCCTAACGTAAATGCAACAAAGTATACTTCCACAAACAATAAACAACAACCATCAGGTGTCAGATATTCTATACCATTTGGCGCGTGCCTAAAATGATCATAAATTCTTCTACAAATGAAATGTAATATGATCCGGCGCTAGTATTCGCTCAACGTAATGATTCATTCATGAAAGCAGACGAAGAAAATCGTCACCAGGCAATTAAGCCCAAATACGTGACTACGTCACCGACCGATCTAAGACCGGCAAAATTACCCAACAGGTGCACCTTTGAATGGCTGCACTTCGCTGCATTGGTAAAGTGACATGAAGTTTCATGAATTAATGAATTATGATGACCCTGAAATTTTGTTATGCATAGAATCGATCACCGAACTTACAGAAAATTGTTTTTCGATTCGATTTTTTTTTTAATTTTGTTATTTCCGCTCAATTTCCTGATTTTGTTATTCAAAACAGAAAATTGAGCGATCATCATTTTCCCTTAGAAAATTCCTGAATTTTAGAAATTTGTGGAGGGGAGTATCATCCCCGTGTAAATCAATAATATAAATATGATGCGGTTGAACTAGGGAAAGCAGAGAGTATTCTTTAACTACTTAGGAGAGTCCCCCTACCAGAGGTAAGGCCTCCTAAGTTCTAGACAAATAAAAAGTTTTGTATAACAAAGTCTAAATAAGTGAAAATTATAAGTTATCGAGACAGAAGCCGAAAGAAAAGACTTCTACTATTAAAAATATAAATCTTTCAATTAATAAATTTTATTTTCCTAGAAGCAGTTTTTTTTCAATTTGCTTATATTGCGTTATACCTAGAGAGGTATAACTACGTATAACAAAATTTTGGTGGCAGCGGTGGGATTTTGTAAAGGTTTGTAAGACCTGCAAAAAACTCACAAAACCCAGAGGAAGCAACAAGATTTAAAAAAACAACACGAATGTGCTGGCCCAGAGTAGAATCGCCCCTAAGAATAGAGGAGCCCCTCTTTATTGACGGCATATTGGACGACTTCGTCTATTTTTCTGAAGACAGCGAAGACTTTGACCACCTAGAGAGCTACCTGGACGACTCCCTGGAGAGTTATTCTGGCCCCCAGGAGCATCTGAGCTACATCAGCCCTCCGGACGACAACGCCACGGACGGAGACAACTTGGTGGACCTGCTAATTGACGTCATCATCGAGAACACCGACCGGATGCCCGAAAGCATCTACAGTGAAATTCACAGAGACATCCTGGAGCGAGAGGAAGAAGATACCTGGGACTTCGACACTTTTAATAAAGTATGGAACAAATACCACGACGGAGTAACGTAAGTTAGATTAATTTTAATTTTAATAAATATATATATAAATTTTGATAATTATATTTAAAGCTAGGCTAGATAATAAGTTTATCAAAAAAAAAAAAAATCAAAATCCTATATGTAAGTAGATAATGTAATATATATATATATATACATACACTCTACTTTTTTTTGTCTCAGACCCAGTCACAATTTCTCTTCTCCTCTGGTCTAAATTTCTGTAGGTAAAGGTACTCTCTCCGGTGTTAGAAATTTTTACGATTTTTTAACATCGACAAACTCCTATATAATTTTTTCTTTTGAGGAATATCAAATAAATTCCTAGCAAAGTGGAAGGTACCAAAAAGGTTATAGTAACCAGATCGCAAAGAAGCGTTCGTGACACACTTCTATCAGGGTTAACTTCACACCGAAGGAAACCCACTAAGAAAACAGCACAACAAAAGCGATCAGGAATAGCAAAATGGCTGAGCCAGAAACACTCATCCTTAATGACGCCAAGTCATTAATACCCGAATTCGACGGGAATTCTGAAAATTTGCATAGGTTTCTGAACCTATGCGAAATGTTTCAAACAGAGGACTTAACAGAAGCGTCAAAAGCTCCTTATCTACAAGTGATAAAAGCTAAATTAGTCGGAAGGGCATACGACATTGTTAAATATGCCGATATTAACAATTGGAAGGAGCTTCAAAAGGCCCTCCAAGATCAACTCCTAGAATCACGTTCTCGTATCTCTATTCAGAACGAAATTCTATCTCTAAAGCAAGATCCTAAAGAAGAGACTAAAGAATATGCTTTCAGAGCACAAAAATTATTGGCTATTTATAACGACGCCACTTCTAGCCTCACAAACGGGCATACATTAAAAAATCTCTTATTAGAAGAGAATAAGAAAATGGTACTTAGAGCTTTTGAAGACGGTTTAAAAGACGATTATGTCCGTCTCCTCACTAAAGCCAAAAGCCATACAGAGCTAAAAGACTCTATGAAATTCGCTATGGAGCAGTCTGAAAGAAACAGCGCTTTCAGTGAACGCCTCAATAGCTGTTCTAAGTGTCATAAGAAAGGGCACACTGCTGAAACTTGCTTTTCGTCCAAAGCAAGAACAGAAATCCCCAGACTCGTTTGTTCATACTGCAAAACCCCCAACCATCACGTTCTAGAATGCAGAAAGCGGCTATTCCAGCAACAACAGTACAGGCAACCTGTACACAATTTCGCGCCCAGACCGCAACAATATCCGCAACAGAATAGAGCTTTTCAATATCAGCAGCCGACTAGAGCTCCCCCACGCCAAATTCCCTCTTTTCCGCAAAACAATAGGCCTCCACAGCAATCTACATACTTACCACCTAACACGAATAATCCTAATAGAAATCCCAATATTAGGACCGCGAAGAATTGGAAAAATTCCAAAAAGCAAAGACCAACAAACTCCAGAAATATGGAGAAATCGGATAACGATCTTCGGCGAGACGAGTTAGCGGAGTCTCAGTCTCGCCTAAATCAAATGATTATCTCAGCAGATATTCATTCCCAACCAACAAATCTACCACAAAATTAAATCTCCCTTTAATAAGTGATCACCATTCGCTAGTAGTGACGATCGCTAATTCGATTATTGCATTTCATACTAGCACTTTTCTTATTGATACAGGAGCTGAAATATCAGTCCATAAAGCCACTAGAGCACTAGGTGACACCCTAGTAAACAAAAGACAAAACATCACTGTATCCTCACTAGCAGGAAAACCCTTGTCTACGCTAGGAACAGCTGAATGTAATTTTAAAATAAATGGTGATATATTCACGCACCGTATTCACATGGTAGAGGGAAATTTTAAATTAAAATACGACGGTATACTAGGGCATGATTTTCTTGATAAATTTTCATGTATAATCGATTATAGCAACAAATCACTAATATTAAAATTAATCAAAATGTGGATTCAAATAAGAGGATAGATACACTTATCGAGTATGGTGGTTTGAAAGACCCAAGCTCAGAGGTATCTCCTCAAATAAGAGCAGATAACAGGTATGGAGGTTTGAAAGACCCAAGCCTAAATAAAAAGCTCAATAAACAGACCCCTTCAAAGAAAGGCGAGTCTCATCATATTCAAGCAAAAACAAATAAATTAAATAAACAGACCCCTTCAAAGAAAGGCGAGTCTCAAAATAATTCTACAAATAAAGAAACTAGAGCAAATAAATGCAGTGCCAGCAGTATTAAAGTACCGCCTCGCACTCAATTGGTAGCAAAATAAGAATATCACAAAGAGGTAGTTTTCTTTGTGAACACCAGGAGTTGAAGCCAGGATTGTAACTTGGAAGTACACTCATAGAACCTGATCAAACAGGTCATGTGAAAATCCTCCTACTCAACTCCAATCAGCAAGATGTTACGATAAGTGAAACGGAAATTCGACCATATTTGCATGAGTTACGGAATTTTGATATTATTAAATTAAACTCGCAAAAGGATCCTATTCAAGAGAGACTCTCTAAACTCACATCTGAGTTAGACCTCTCACACTGTAACGCTGAAGAAAATCAGTCCATCCTAAATATTTGTCGTAGGTATAACGACATATTTTATTTAGACGGAGATTTTCTAACTTGTACCTGTGCAGTTAAGCACGAAATTCCTTTGCTACCAGGAAAACCTACCGTTAACGTTAGACCATATAGGTTGCCAGAAGCACAACGTAACGAGATTAACAAACAAATTAATAAAATGCTTGAAGGTGAAATAATAAGCCCTAGTTCAAGCCCATGGAACTCACCATTAATGTTAGTTCCCAAAAAAACCAGACGCAGCTGGTAATAAGAAATGGAGAGTAGTGATTGATTTTAGGCGTCTCAACGATATCACTGTAGGAGATGCATTCCCCCTCCCTAATATAACTGACATTTTGGACCAACTAGGGAAAGCTAAGTACTTTAGTACCATAGACCTAGCAAATGGTTTCCATCAGATTCCCATGAATGGAAACGATAAAGAAAAGACTGCGTTTAGTACACCTTACGGGCATTATCATTATAATCGAATGCCCTTTGGTCTAAAACGAGCTCCAGCCACTTTTCAGAGGCTGATGAACAACGTGTTGGTAGGATTGCAAGGCACCGAGTGTTTTGTTTACATGGACGATATAATCGTTTATGGATATAATTTAACAGAACATAATTCTCGACTCCTGCATGTTTTTGAGCGGCTCAGGGAACACAACCTGAAGTTGCAGCCTGAGAAATGCCATTTTCTCAGCAGACAGATAGCCTATATTGGCCATTTAGTCACTGAAAACGGAGTTTTTCCAGATCCTTCTAAGCTCGAAGCAGTCGAACATTATCCAGTACCTCGAAAAGAAAAGGACGTAAAATCTTTTCTAGGTCTTGTCGGTTATTATCGTCGATTTATCCCTAACTTTGCCAAATTGACCAAACCTCTCACTACTTTGTTAAAAAAAGGACATTCCTTTCAAATGGGATGCTTTTTGTGACGAAGCGTTCAAATTATTGAAGGAAAAATTAACTAATTCTCCTATTTTACAATTCCCACGTTTCAACGAAGAATTTATTGTAACGTCGGATGCAAGTGAATTCGCAATCGGCGCAGTACTATCGCAAGGAAAAATTGGTATCGATAAACCTACATGTTTCGCCAGCAGAACTCTAAACCCTGCTGAGACTCGATACTCAACAATTGAGAAAGAGTTATTAGGAATAGTATTTGCGGTTGAACAATTTCGTCCTTATTTATATGGTCGCAAGTTTACTATAGTCACCGACCATAAACCCCTCACGTGGCTCATGAATTTAAAAGATCCCACTTCCCGATTGATGAGGTGGAGAATCAAATTAGAAGAATATGACTACCAAATCATATATAAACCGGGCAAAGCAAATTCAAACGCCGACGCACTCAGTCGTGCTGTACCTGAAACAAAAGCTATACAAGCTATTACTAGAAGTCAACAAAAGACTCAAGACATTAAACAAAGTCACGATTCTACTCCGATTATCATAGAGGAAAACCCTCATAACCTACTGCAGACTAGAGGCATAAGAAATAAGTATTTCATTTTACCTATCAATAACAGTACTCAAGAAAATTTGTTAAGAACATATCTGCCCAAAGATCTAGTAATACCAGTCGGAGATATAGTAGAACATAAAACCAAGAATAATCCTTTTATAAATGGGCGTGTACCTATTCCTACTAGGACTTCAAGCGATAGAAATAAAGTCAGGAATATTTTCAAGAAATTTAAAGAACACATTCCTACTGATAAAACTGTGGCCATTTCAATACCCATTATTAATGCGCCGAGTTATCTCGACTTAAAATTACTATGCGCCGAGGAATTTCAAAATGCCAATAAGAAGCCTATCCTTTTTTTCAACAAAATAATTCAATTGGAAGACCCCGTAATTATCAAACAAGTCATTTCAGATTATCATATCACTCCTTTAGGCGGTCACCAAGGAGAAACAAAAACCATCAATAAATTAAAGAAAATTTATTACTGGCAAGGTATGAATAAAGACATTAAGGAATTCATAAAAAAATGCTCTTTGTGCCAAGTGAACAAATTAAGACCCAACCAGAAAGTTCCTATGAAGATTACTACAACGAGCAGTAAACCCTTCGAAAAAAATTTCTTGGACATTGTAGGTCCCTTACCATCTAGTTACCTGAACAACAAGTATTTGCTCACGTTCCAAGACGATTTAACAAAATATTCGGAAGCTATTCCATTAAGTAACGCTGAAGCAAATACGGTAGCAGAAGCATTCGTTACACATATTGTCTGTAGACATGGCCTACCTGAAGCTATTCTGACCGACCAAGGTTCCAATTTCTTGAGCTCAGTGTTTACCGAAACTTGTAAATTATTAAAAATTCATAAGTTACAGACAACTCCTTACCATCCACAAACAAATGGAGCGCTAGAAAGAAGCCATCGAACTCTAGCCGAATATCTTCGACACTATGTGTCAAAAGATCCTCTAACCTGGGACACTTGGATCCCCTATGCCATGTTCACCTATAATAATTCCACTCACTCAAGCACTGGCTATACGCCACATGAACTTGTGTACGGATTTCATGTAGAAATTCCTTCTTCCATACAAAAAGACCCCGAAGTCACATATAACTATGATAATTACGTAAATGAGCTAAAAGGTCGACTCCAATATTCCCACAAAATGGCAAGAGAAAGGCTTATAAAGAACAAGGAAAATTCCAAGTCTTATTATGATAAGGCTACAAAGCAAAAAAGAATCGTAATTGGTGATAAAGTATTGATCAAAAACCACACTAGAAAAAATAAGTTAGCGCCTCTATGGGAAGGCCCATACGAAGTGATAGATACCACTTCTGCAGAAAATTCTATTGTGAGAAGCAAAAATAAAAATAAGAAAATTCACAATAACAATCTGAAACTATTCATTGACTAACTCCCAAACATTCAATTCCTCCCCTCAGATCAAAATGAACTCACTCATCAACTCATTCATTCGTGGACTTATTGTATTATTGGCTTTATGCGTCAGCCAAACTAGTGGAACTCAAGTTACACACTTCTCAGCAACACCCGGAATCTACTTTGAGGAATTCGGAAATGCACAGCTCTACAGCAATACATGGAAATTAGTTATGTATTACAATTTAGACAATTTTTATTTTGAACTAGAATTATTGCAAATGCAAGCAGAGCAAGCGGAAGACTTATGTCATAATATTACAAAATACTCAGGCAAAAATCACTGTGAAAACCAAATAAACACCCAAAGATTGATCTTAAATGAAATAGATCAGATCAACCAAATTTTGGAACCCAAAAATTTGAGAAGCAAGCGAGCTCTTTTGAACGTCATTGGTAGTATTAGCAAATCTTTATTTGGGACGCTGGATGAAGAGGATGCTAAACACTATGATGAACAAATACACATACTAAGAGCTAACGAAGACCATCTCTTAGAACTACTGAAATCTCAAGCCCTGATTGTCGACAAAACTGTCAATATTTTCAACGAAACCTCAACGGGAATCCAAAATGACATCAAGACGATTAAAGACAAAATTGAGAAAGTCACGAAGTCATTTAATCAACTCGCGACAGATGTCAACGAAAATTTCGCAATATTAGACCTAGAGAACATTCTATCCATCACAATATTGTCTTTGATGAGATACCAAAATGCCCAAAAGGCCATTTTAGAAATGTTATTAGACATAAAGCACGGAACTCCCAATCCGCTCATAATAACCCCATATCAACTTGAGCATCTCTTATCCACTATTCGGAAGAACCTTCCGTCGGGTACAACCTTACCTGTAGCCACTACGTAGAACCAACTCTTAGATCTATATAGAGTTAGCCGTACAAGTACCAATAAAATTAATAATTTAATCATAATAGAAATTAAAATACCCCTACCCTTAAATACAGAACTCCAAATGTATAAAGTAATCCCCTTACCTACCCTCAACGATTCATTCATTTATATAAAACCCACTACCGAATACTTGTTAGTCACACTAAATAGGGAAAAACACTATCCCTCTAGTAGTGAAGACATTACAAAATGTTTGCAAAAAACTCCTCATAATTACATTTGTCAAATAACACATCCAATCCATAACTTAAATGCGAAGGACAACCAATGTGAAATGGAGTTATTAAGGCACTCTCAAACGCCTCCCCTATCATGTGGAATGAACATCTTAAACATTTCCACCTTATGGATACAATTATCCAACCCTAACAAGTGGTTATTCAGTTTGCAATCTCCTCGAACTGTAGATAATATTTGCGGTAACAATATCGAACCAATTACGATAAAGGCAACCGGCATTCTAGAAATATCGCCCAATTGCTATATAAGAAGCGATGATCAAACGCTATATGGACACTCCGAAAAAATTTCAATCGCTGAAAAATTCTATTTGCCATCGATCAATCTAACAAACATCACCCTCGATTATCATAAAATTAAGTATAATCCTCCAAATACAATCACTATAAAAAATAGTGAACATCAGGCATTTTTTGAACTAAGCCAAGATATAAAGACCTTAGAAAAGGCTGAAAACAAAAATCTAATTAACGTGACAGCACACGATATTCACCATTATTCCATTATCTATATAACGATAATGATCATTATAATCATATGCGCTATAAAAATAGCCCTACCCAATCTAAAAGCTAAAAGACTTAAAGCGACGGACATTCCACCTCCATCAATTCAAGAGAGTGATAACGAAAATGAAAATGAAAATAATAAAGGAACCACTAAAACTAATAGATTTCCTCTAACCAGAGCTTTACCTTAAAAGAAGACAAGGTAGAAGAGAAAGCAAAATACAAATTTCCTTTTATTATTAAAAATGTGCATATATATATAAATTAACAATCAAAAAAAGAGAGAGGGTTAAAGCTAAGAATTATATTTACTCAAATTCTATTAATTTGAAAACCTTTTGTAAAGCTAATAATTATATTTACTCAAATACCATTAACTCGAAAAATTTTATATATTATAAGAAACATAAATTTTGTTAATCTAAGAAATACATTTACTGAAATACTAGTAATTTAAAATATTTAACATTTATGTTGCTACATGAACATAATTATAAACTATAATTTGTACCAGAATCTATCCTACATTAAGAAAATACGTGTTAACGACAAAACTTCTATAAGCACAACTATCTAAAATTATAAGTCAAAGAACCTAGATAACAAATTATAGATAGAATCTAGAATATAACCAATTACTAGCCTAAGTAAAATAAATTACTATGTAAACTGCAGATACCTAGTTCAACCAACATAACCTACGTGTAATTTCGATTCTCTTCAAGAATACGAAATTCCTCCTTAGGGGGAAGGTGTTATGAATCCACTAAACCTACCATGCCTAACTACCTATACTCGGATTCATAACGTAAATCAAAGCACAAATCCCAAACGCACGTCATGCGTCTAGCAAAATCACGTTTTTACCTTTTATCCCAAAAAAGGCATTCCAAGTCTTCTAAAATTCAATAAACTTGTTGCATAATCCTAAAATTACGAATTCCTAACGTAAATGCAACAAAGTATACTTCCACAAACAATAAACAACAACCATCAGGTGTCAGATATTCTATCCCATTTGGCGCGTGCCTAAATGATCATAAATTCTTCTACAAATGAAATGTAATATGATCCGGCGCTAGTATTCGCTCAACGTAATGATTCATTCATGAAAGCAGACGAAGAAAATCGTCACCAGGCAATTAAGCCCAAATACGTGACTACGTCACCGACCGATCTAAAACCGGCAAAATTACCCAACAGGTGCACAGGTGAATTATGGTGACCCTGAAATTTTGTTATGCAGAAGTGTTTGTGTTGCATTTATGCTGCTTGTTTGCAATAAAAGAATTACGAAAAAGTGAACATCGTGAGAAAGTGAAATTGCTTAGAATATTTATTTTGCTTGTGAAATCTCTGGATCATGAAAGAATGCCCAAATGTTAACATTCTCCCCCGCGTTGAATGACAATTCAACCGAAAGGTGTTGAATAACAATGTGAACAACAAAATTGGAGGAAGGAAAACCTTGCATGTGTTTATTGCCTTTTACCTACGCCTAATTAATTTCTAACAAGATGTGTATGACCTTAATACACTTACATAAGTTTAGAACATGCTAACGCCTAGCTAACTTATTTGCAACATTGGTTAAAACTAATTAGCGTACTAAACCTCATATTTTACAGTGAATCTTTCATCTTTAATAGAATTGCTTGGTGGGTTGCTCTCCGCTTGCGCCTTGACATCTTGGCTGGTTAGTCGTGAGCACATGGTAGGGCGGCACCTCCAAAGTAGGTATATGATTACGGTTATGATGAGCAAAATTCCGGCATAGCTGATCGCAAACTGATGAGTGTCGTGAGCGTAGACTCTTCCTGGTAGATCACTGGGAAGCTGTGCAAGTTGCCTCTTGATAGATTCTAATTCGGTTAAATCTGGATGATAATGGGATGTGTAGCGGAGTATTGGGGCTAACTTTTCTGGCACTACTACTTCTGTTAAGTTGCTCGCAGGCACGTAGGATATCGTTGATGTTGACTGTAATAATTTGTGCCCTCTTATAGTGAGTAGCGGTTGTTTCATGACACAATCTTCCTGAATTTTAAGAATTCCGGTACCGTCAATTTTCTCTTCGGTAACGTTGTCGCCGCATACAATGTTGATTGTGGTTTTCTGACCCAAAACGTAAATCCACTGATTGACATTGAGGAGCTGAATCCAGTAGGGTCCGTTTTCTGTCCTCATTATTTGGCAATAGTCAGGCTGAGGTAGGTGATTGATAAGGCTCACCTCACAGTTGCTAATGATGGAGCCCTTATGGTATGTGGGATGTGTTTGTCTGCATAGATGTTTCTCTTCCGTGATGGAAATGCAGGACATCAACTCTTGCTCTGTGAGGGGGTAATACAAATCTCGATGCAAGTTGAGAATCAAATATGGATGTGATGGCATTATGGTGACGGCAGTATCGTTGACTAATACTGGGACCGGTGTCAGCTTAAATAGTTCAAATTCGTCCGTTGTTAGTAGTGGGAGCCATATTCTGAAGATGATGTGTCTGCCTACTACCCTGCCTTCGATGCTCATTAGACGATACTGTTTCAATACTTCATCTTGTGTGGTAGGGAGCCTCAATGAAGACGGGAGGTTATTTTTTATGTACACGAGTTCCCCTTGCAATTGCGCCGGAGAGATCAAGCGTGGGCTGATTTTACCTTGATGAGTGTGGATGAGGACATCCAATATAGAATCTTGAAATTCGATGCTGTTAACATAGTTTGAATTCCTACTGAAATGAACAAGTGGTTCAGCCTTTCTTGAAACATCTCTTATCTGATGCCATTAATTGCCTTATTGATCTGATCGATGTGGAGTTCAAGCTCGTGGAGTTGCTTGATTATTGTTCCTCCTTCTGTTTTCATGATGTTTGTTGTTACATCTATGATTGATGTTAGATTTTTTATGAGGTCGAGGAGGAAGTGCTCATTTTTATTGAAGTTTTCGATGGTTTGGGACATCTTCTCTGCGTATTCTGAGTCAAGCACCCCAAAGAGGGTGTTTGCTACGTTGCCCATGATGTTTAGGACTCCTCTCTTCGATCGTTTTCTGTCAATGGGTGGTGTTAGTAATTCGTTCCCCTTGGATAGCTCCTCATAAAGATATTTGAATTGATTAGTTGTTCGAAGGTATAGCTCTCCTTCATCCATAGCATTACATAGGTGGTCCAGTTGTTTAATGCTGTTGCTAAAGGCAGAAAGCTCCTTCCAGTAAAGGTCCATGTTATAATATGCGATGAGATGCCATTCGCTGGAAATTATGTTGGTCACTCCTAGATTTTGAAAGTATATACCAGGTCGAGATTTGAAGGGCGTTATTGTGACTAGCGATCCCTTGGCTGTCGGTCAGATTAGGCATGTGAGTAGTAGCGTGACTAATGCAGTGCCAAATGACTGACGTTGTTTTTTCCGAGAGTTGTTAGTCACATTTTCATCCTCTTTGGAGTTATGTCGGGTGCCGTTTCTGGAGAATTCAGTGGTGTTGCTTTCCTGTTGTTGGCACAAGAACGGCACCACTTCATTGTCAGAGATCTCCTTCTCTAGAGGCAGTGGTCCTAACCTGTGTATGGCTCGTCGAAGCGTTTCGCTGGAGGTTCTGATGTCTGCTACTCGTACGAGTCCGTCGGTCCCCTTGAAGACGTTGATCACTCGTCCTAGTGGCCATTTTAAGGGAGGAGTATTATCTTCTTTTATGATGACCATATCTGCAGCCCTAATATTCTGACATTTTTGCTTCCACTTATATCTGTGTTGTAACTGATTTAGATATTGATTGGAACACCGCTGCCAGAACTGATTTTTTATGTGCGACACAAGTTTCCAACGCGTCAGCAAATTTACATTCTGAAGTTGTGCTCGGGGATCGATTGAACTGGTCAATGCTTCGCCAATGAAGAAGTGCCCGGGTGTTAAGGCTGTTAAATCGTTGGGATCTGACGACATTGCAGTTATTGGTCTGGAATTTAGAATTGCTTCAATTTCTATGATGACAATTTCCAGCACTTCATAAGTCAACGATGCGACTGCTAGTACTTTCTGTAGAAGGTTTTTAGCAGATTTCACGGCCGATTCCCACAGTCCACCAAAATGCGGAGCCCTAGGGTGGATGAAACGGAAGTCGATCCCTTTTGAGTGTCATGCCGTAATTATGGTTTCTCTTTCTTTATCGGAAGCAATTATGTCTTTCACTTCTTCAAGTTTATTCTTGGCGCCCACGAAGTTGGTGGCGTTGTCGCAGTATATGGTCTTGCAATGAGCTCTTTGCCCTTTGAAATGTTTCAGGGCCCCTATGAAGCCTTCTGATGATAAATCACTGACTACCTCAAAGTGTGTTGCTTTTGTTGTGAAGCAGCAAAAAACGGCTATGTATGAATTGGTCCGCAGAAGTCGACACCAACATTGATGAAGGGGCGTGCTGGTTGTACTCTATCTGGAGGTAAGTTGCCCATTAATTGTGACAAAAATTTTGGTTTGGCTTTGGCACACTGAACACAGTGCTGAACTACTGAGCGTGCAAGTGTTTTGCCTATCAGAGGCCAGAATTTCTGCCTGGTTATTGAGAGCAAGGCCTGGGGTCCCACGTGATAATTGTATGATAACTGAGATTCTTCCAATCTTCCTCCACTCTAATGATTCCCTTTTCGTCAGTAAAGGGTGTGAGGCTGATGAGTGAACTGTTTCGGGCTACTTCTCCCAACTGCGTCAGGTGTTGGAAGTCCTCTTTGATTACTGGTTTCTGTATTAGTTTTATGATGATAGTTTCTGCTTCATCAAGTTCCTCTGGGCTGAGTGAGACATTTTTTGTTGTTCCTTGGTTAGTCTGTCTTGCATGTGCCGTGAATCGAAGAATGTATGCTGTGATTCTCTGAAGCTTAAAAAAGGAATTTTGATGATTAATTGAATTATGAAGTGCTCCGAGTCGTCTGCGGTTATTGTTGTGGCAGTGCAACGCCAACTCTCTGGATCGTTGTCAAGTGGCTTCTTTGTATAAGTATTGGGCCATATTTCTTCGCCGCAGTGAATGAAAATCGGTCCATAAAACCACAGTTTGCATGTACACAACCTTTCTGGGCTTATGCCCCTAGATAGAATGTCGGCCGGGTTGTGTTTTGAGCTGACATGACGCCATTGCTGCTGCCCGGAAAGTCGCTGTACTGCAGCCACTCGATTAGCCACAAAGGTGTGAAGTGAGGAAGAGGATGAACTTATCCATGCGAGGACGATTTCCGAGTCTGTCCAGAAGTGTATAGTCTCATTCTATAAATTTAGATCTCTTTTGATTCGATTAGCTAATTGTGCTGCCAGCTTCGCTGCGCATAGTTCAAGCCTCGGCAACGTTATTTGCTTGACTGGAGCCAATCTTGACTTTGCGCACAATAATCTTACTGTTATGATATTGTGTCTGTCTACTGACCTTACATAAGCCGCAGCACCGTAGGCCTTTTCTGAGGCATCTGCAAATATGTGTAGTTGCATTAGCTTCGATGCTTTGTGAGAGAATACGTGTCTCGGGAACTTGATGCTATTTAAGGTTTTTAGGCCTTCCCGATATTGAATCCAGGAGGAGTGTAGTTCTTGTGGCAGGGCAGCATCCCAGTCTAGTTTCATTGCCCACAATTTCTGCGGAAATATTTTTGCGGTTACGATGACTGGACCTATTATCCCTAACGGGTCAAAGATATGGGCAATGTCGGATAAGGCTGTGCGTTTGGTAACCTTTCCCCTCTCATTCCAAGCTGTTTTGAGCAAAAATTCATCCGATTTAGGTAACCACGTTAACCCCATGGTCTTAATGTTGTCTTCGGACTTGTTTGAAAAGTCTAATTGTAGTTCCTGGTCGCTTTCTGGAATGCCTACAACCAGCTGAGGGTTGGGTTTTGAGATTTGGTTAAGTTGAAGCTGCATTTCGAGAGTGATGGCGAGGCTGTCTAATCCCGTGAGTACATCATCAACATAAAAGTCGCGTGCAAAAACAGCGGCCCCCAGAGGGTGTTTTTCCGTCTCCTTAGATGCCAATTTTTGAAGACATTTTGTCGCCAAATAAGGAGCGCAAGTTGTTCCGTACGTGACGGTGCACAGTTGAAAGCACTTCACTTTTTGATTGGGATCCTTCCCCCACCAAATTAATTGATATGCCTGGTCAGCTTCATCGACTCTCACCTGCCAATACATTTTCTCTATATCGCCCGTGAATACAAATCGGGGCATGCGAAACATTAATAGAATGGAGAACACGTCATCTTGGATGGTCGGCCCAGTTGACAGTATGTCTTTCAGAGAAATGTTGGACGCTATTTTGGCCGAGGCGTCAACTAAAACTCGCAGCTTAGTGCTACTGCTATTGGGTTTGATGACACTATGATGAGGCATGAAGTAATGGGGGTGATGTTGAATCTCGTTGAAGTTTACTTCTTTCATGTGTCCAGGATTTATATATTCGTTCATGAATTAAATGTAGTGATCTCTCAACTCCAGGTGTCGGGAGAATCTTCTTTCTAGAGCCAATAATCGCTGAAAAGCTATGCCCTTGTATTCTCCTAATGCGCCGGGCTCAATGATAAATGGTAGTCTGACAACGAATCGACCGTCGCAGTCTCGTCTGGTTGATGAGTTGAAATGGTTTTCACAACTTTCCTCACTGGCGGTGAAATTGTTTTTGGAAGCTGATGGCTGTTCTAACTTCCAGAATTTCTCAATTTGCTGATCTAACTCTTCTTCATTGCATATTCCGCAAGATGCCACCTTAACTTGACCTGAACTATATGTTTTTCCAGCTGCTGTCCACCCGAAGACGGTGTTTTGCAGGATTGGCAGATCGTCTCCCAGTTTTATCTGCCCATCTGACAAGAGAGAATAGTAGAGTTCGGCTCCAATCAACAAGTCTATTGAATCTGGATGATTGAAGTGAGGATCGGCTAGTTGGATGTTGTTTGGAATGGACCATGTTGCGGTGTCTATTGCTTGAGAGGGTTGTGACGATATTATTCGTGGTAGCGCATGAGCTTGTAGTGTTGACGTGAAGCCATTTATCCTTGACTGTAGAAGGATGTTCACTCTGCGTTGACTTTGCTGCTTCCGCAAACCGATGCCTTCAATGCACAAGAGTTCAGGAGTCATTGTCAGTTGCAATTTCTTTACCATTCTTTCGGTAATCAAATTAATCTGTGATCGCGAGTCAAGGATGGCCCTGCATTCGGTGTTGATTCCCCTGCCATTTGATAGTTTTACTAAGGCAGTGCTAAGAAGTGTATATCCCCTGATCTTTGGGTCTGTCTTCGTGGTTAGTGAAATGGCGGTGTCTGTTGATTGAGCGACGTTGACTGGAGCAGCAGTCTGGATAACTGCCGAAGCCTCCTGCCTTTTATGTCGTGAGTCTTAGTTGTGTTTGCATCGTACTCCTTGAACGGCTGAAATGTGTAGTAGCGTACTGTGACGACGAGAGCACTTTGTGCATGACCCTGATAGACAGGCCTCCGAGGTGTGGCCAGGCCTTAAACAATTGAAGCAAATGCTGAATCTTTTGACTAGACTTATCCTCTGAGGTGGTGTCATTTCTAGAAACTTCTGGCAGGCAAAAAGCTTATGAGTATTTTTGCATGCTGGGCAGACTGCTCCCGAGTCATCTGTTTATGTGAGGGCCCTCTGAATGTGAGACTTCTTATCTTCTGTAGGCCTTCCCTTGATTCCTAATGCTTCTAAGGATTGAAGTCGCATTTCCAGAAACTGCATTAATGTCTTGAGTTGCTGCAGTGTTCTAGGTTGGGCCAGCGACTGTTCCCACAATGCATGTGTGGTCTTGTCTAATTTTTTGATTAATATGCATAGTAAAAGCGGATCCCATTGTTCCATATGTACTCCTAAGTTCTCTAACGCAAGAAGACACTCTTGAGTTGTATCGTGAAGAGATTTGATGGCTGATGCGTTCTCTATGGAGGTGGCTGATTGGGATAATAGTTTGCTGAGCAAACCATTGACTAATAATCTCGTGTTTTCGAATCGATCGTTGATTATTTTCCATGCCAATGTGTAATTTGCTTCGGACGTTGTGAGATGCCTGATGAGTTTTTCGGCTTCTCCAGAAAGACTGGTCTTCAAGTACCACATCTATTGATGTGTTGGTTATGCACCAATTCTGTGAAGAGATCTCTGTATTGTCTCCACCTCAGATAGTCTCCATCAAATTTAGGAAGGGTTATCTTTGGTAGTCTGACCATGTTGTTGTGAGCATTGATAGGTGCAGGCACGCTTGGCCTTCTGGAGAGAATTGGCGTCGATTGACCCATCAATTCATGCAATCGAATAAGTTCCTGTTGAACCTCTTCTTCTAACTTGAAGTATGTCTCAATATGGTATCTCATGCTGCTGGGATCGTTTATTTGCTCCCATATTTGGTAGTGGATCTCACTCCAATAGTTTTGGATAGCGTGTATCTTCACTTGATAAAAATGTATTGATTGAGTTTGACATCGTATTTGGAGACTCGGGAGAAGCCTTCGCAAATCATTCATAGTGGAATGTTGTCTTCGAATAAATGAATTTTCCTTAGTTGCATCTTGTGCTAGGCTCGTGGATGACATGCTTAACGGTATGGTGCCCTTTGTCTTAGGATTGGCCCCAAATCCGGTAATCTTCTCAAGTGGTGCTGTAACTGGAAAATTGTCTCCTTCACACGCCTTGTCCGTGGACTTCTCTTTCTCTGTGTTGATTCTACCTTGAGCAGTGTCTTGGTTTTGCTGTGGATCATTCGCTGCATGTTCAAAAATTGCTGTCTCGCCTGCCTCTTGCATGCTCACTATCTTTTGTCTTAATTTTTCATAACCCTGGCAAATGGCGTCGTAATAATTCTGCTTGAAGTAGGGGTGATCAAGCCTGTTCTCGTGGCTTATAGGGATAATGTTTTCCGTCTCTTCGAAGTCCTTCCATAATTCATCTAGCATAAGAAGCCTTTTCTGCAAGTACTCCGCTGTCTTGCGGATGATTGGGTCCTTGCGGAAGTTCTCTATTAATCGTTCAATTTCGCCACCTGTCTTTGTTTGACGTAACGTTAGTTCTTCGAGGTCCATGTTGATCAAGGGAAAGCTGAATGAATCTTCTTGTCTATGTTGCTGAATGCTGATACTTGGCGTGAATAGATCACGTCGGGGTCAACAAATGTTGAACCAAGACTCTTTTGCCTGGACTTGTGTGCGTCGATCTTCAGAGAGGACCAACGGTGCTTGAACCTTGGTCTTTTTGGTGGAGTAACTAGTGCTTGTACTAATACTCGCTGTGTCGAGATAACGACGATTACCAAAATGCTTGTTTCGGTATGAATCAAATCAACGGTGCTTGTACCGTGATTTTGTTGTGGGAGCAAACAGTGCTTGTACTGACACTCCAGTTGTTTTGGATGGTTATACTCTTGGCAGCCTCACCAAGAGAAAAGAAAATAGGCTTGTTTGTTTTCAAAATTACTCAACGAACTAGCTTTATTCCAACAATTCACCTTTTTTCTATAACAAAAAAACTCTTACCTGCGATCTTATTCTAACTTAGCTTAATCCATTGAAAAAGCTAAGCATGCAATATTATCCTCCCTGGGAAATAAATTTTCACGAATTTATCAAATTATAAGTCAAGAAATTTTACCTTGAGAGTGTTGAATGGCCAGACGTAATGTGAGCTGCTCAAGCACTGCAACTGGTCAGAAGTGTTTGTGTTGCATTTATGCTGCTTGTTTGCAATAAAAGAATTACGAAAAAGTTAACATCGTGAGAAAGTGAAATTGTTTAGAATATTTATTTTGCTTGTGAAATCTCTGGATCATGAAAGAATGCCCAAATGTTAACAGTTGCATTGCTATAAATCTCCTTACCGGTGCCAAGAACCGTCAATGATGAGAGTGGAAACTACCTCCAAATGGACCGCCCTAGTTGAAAAGCATATAAGTACATAAATATATGACTTTCTGGCTGATCGTCCTCTGACTGGTGATGTTATATAAAACGACTCACAGTAATCCACGCCGGTTTTGGCAAACGGCTTGCTGGATCTTACGCGTTCTGGGGGTAGCTCAACCATGAATTGCTGAAAGCACCTTGGTTTAGCACTTAAGAACGCAATACACGAATATGGTTTCTCAATGATTGATAATGACAGCTCATTAAACAAGCGGCACTAACGTAAAAGATTTGACACTTTCAGTTTACTACAAAAGGATGAAACGTACGACATCTACATAAAACGAAATTGTAACTCAGCTGAAAGCACATTTAAGCCTGTGGAACTGCTAAGTTATTTACCATTAAGTACATTAAAGCTGTTAAGATGTTATCAGATCTGTTCGAAAAGCAATACACCTGTTATCAGACCTGTCCGGAAAGCTACCCTCGTGTTTTCAGAGCTGTTCGAAAAGCTCTTCCCCTGTTATCAGAGCTGTTGGAAAAGCTGTTCACCTCTTATCAGACCTGTTCGAAAAGGTGTTCACCTGTTATCAGAACTGTACGAAGAATTGTTTAACTGTTATCAGAGCTGTACCCAACGCTGCTCACCTTTTATCAGACCTGTTCGAAAAGCTGTTCACCTGTTATCAGACCTATTTGAAAAGCTGTTAAGCTATTCTGAGAGCTGTTTGAAAGGTGTTATTCAGTTCATAATGAAGATGAATGAAAATCTATTAATAGAAATTACTGCGACTATGAATGCAGTGCGAAGGAAATTTAAAGTCCTAAAGACGGGAAGGATTGAAGTAGTAGCTCAACTTGAAGAAACTTTTGAACAAATCACTAAACCCTTAACCATAGTTAGCAGAGTCAAATACCAGCCGCCGGATACCGCCAAATTGGAGCCAAAAGATGTAAAAGAAAAAGAAGAGAATGAAATTTTAGAGCCATTTACCCCTCCCAAACGCAAATATTTAAAGGTGGAAGCTAGCAGCACACTCTTTAACATCTGCAGTAGAATTCGCAACACCAAAACATTCAAGAACATTGATAGGAATGTCTCCTGGCACCTCCTTGTATACGTCTAGGTACATAGTTTCAATATTTCAATACTTAAAGCTATTCACTGATAATAGTCCTTCGACTGACTCCACCCATGGAGTTTACTATGATGACAGCACCAATGAGTTGAGAATTGGTAATTCAATATTTAATGTCAATGATGAAGGTGATATTGTTGTTAAACGGAAGAGCTATAAAACATCTTTGGGTTGTGTGAGCCCATATTTATGAAAGATCCAGTCAAAAGCCTAAATACTATAGAGGATATAACTAATTATGGGGTTCCTTTGAGAGACACGAATGCATATAAACATGAGTATGGGATCAGCTCTGTTGTTAGCCATGTTACACTTATAGGTATTTTTTATCTGTGACAATTAAGAAATTATTAGTTTATAATTTATTTAGGTCACAGATAATTTGTTCCCTTAATAACTGAAAACATGACATTTTAAAAAATATTTTCAAATTTCGATATGACCTGAATAGATTAAGAGCTAATATCTCCTTAATCAGGACAAATAGAACATAAGTATAATTAAGTAAATTAAACAAGAGATTTTGTGGAAAATCTAAAAAGATCGGCAGGGTTCCAACTAATTAAAACACCGGTTCAACAATAAAAATATGAATTTATATTTCGTATTACATATAGCAACCGAACGCTAGGCGACTGTAAAGCAGACTAATTCAATTTCATAAGGTATTACAGATGTAGTGGCTAATCTCTCAACTACAACACACTTACATGCTATGTTTACAGGAACTTCAGTTACGATTATATGATACTAAGTTTATAATATATTGGAATTATTGTAAAATATTCTACTCATTTTTTACATCCTCCGGCCTGCGAAGGCACAATAGGATTAATTTTCAACTCAAGCGGATATAGCAGCTGTACTGTCCTTCTGATTTTTGAACCATTGGCAAATCTCACTAGGCAAGCTCGGACCTTGCTATCTCGACCTTCATACACTTCCTCTACCAAGGCAAGCTTCCACATAATTCAGATAACTCAGTTGCGGCTCGTTTGAACGTTTTCGCGTTGTCTGAGTAAATAATAGTAAATAATTTTCGGAACGCCTCTGCGCGAAATGAAGCTTCTTAAAGCTAGGAGACAGCTTCCAGTTGATAAATCAGGTACTAGTTCTAGATGAACGGCGCGTACTATCCCACATGTAAGCAGCATAACGTAACATTTCCTAGAACTACTTTCGTTGGCTTCTTTTACATATAGAGGGCCCGCAAAATCTATACCTGTCGTCATAGACATCCTATCGAGGGGTTTAGGTGCAATAACTTGCGTCGCCGGCTTTCCCTTCATCTTCATGCAACGAACACAAATCCTTATCACTGAACGAATGAGCTGACGTGCTTGCGGGATCCAAAACGTTTCTCTTAACTTCGCTATGACCATGTTAACTCCTCCATCCATGGTGATATTGTGTATATGTTGAACGATAAGTATACTTATTTGTGATTTTTTTGGCATGATAATTGTGCGAGCAGTGTTATACTCCTTAAAGTATTCGAGTCTTCCTTTTACTCGCAAAAACCCATCACTGTCAAGTATAGGGTCCAATGATAATATTCGTGATGATTTGGGAATCTCGCGACCCATCTGCAGGGCACTAATCTCCTCTCCGTACTCCTTACGTTGCACAAACTGCACCCAATAGTCTGGAGCCCTCTTTATTTCATCAGCTGATAGGCATATATTATTTGAATATTCATGACGTAGTAGCAATTTCTCGTTAAACTTGTTGGAACACTTTATAGATTTCTTAAGAGACTTAATTCTAAGGCTTACAAAGCGTAGAACATAGAAGAAATGTCCAGCTGCTGAATTTCTCAAATGGGAGAATCGGTTCGCTTTCATCCAGAAATGATGTTGACGTTTCATGAAAGTTAAGCAACATTTCTGGATACTTGACAACCTCAGCTGTTTGCGGCTAGGCGTATCGTTCTGCGTTCAGCCATTTCGGCCCAGAAGTCCATAAATCTGAAACTAATAATTCTTTTCCAGATATTCCTCTTGTTAGTAAATCTGCTGGATTATCAGCACCCGGGCAATGTCTCCGTTCTGTCGGGTTAGTTAATCGGACTACATGTCGGACTCTAATTGCAACGTAAGGATGTAACTTCCAGCTTGTCCCCTTAATCCAGTGAATACATATTTGAGAATCCGACCAGAAGTGTACTGTAGAGAAATTTAAATTTATATTTTCTTTAATGTAAAAGTACATCTTAGCTGCGACTAAGGCAGCGGTTAACTCAAACCTTGGAAGTGTAAGTTCCTTTGATCCATCCTGCTTTAGCGGAACTACTCTATTTTCAGCATACAGAAAGCGCACAGTAGTCCTCTCGCATTCATCAACACTCCTAACATAGGCTAAAGCTCCATAGGCCTGTTTACTTGCATCTGCAAAGATATGTAGTTCAGTAATTAAAATATTTACCGCATCGAAAACACATCGAGGAATTGCTAAATCTTCCAGAAAATGAAAATCTTCACAGCAAGAATTCCAAAGAACTTGCAACTCGTTGGGTAGGATCTCATCCCAGTTAGCCTTTAAACACGAAATCGACTGAAATAGAATTTTAAGTCTGATGACAAAGGGACTTAAGAATCCAAGTGGATCGAAAATTTGCGATAAAGTCTGCAACACCGCTCGCTTGGTTTCTGCAACAATTAACCTTGCAAAGGTTTCCGCTGATTCTATATTCACCGACAAATCATCGCTGTTGATCAACTAGATTACACCAAGAATTTTTTGTATACCAGGGTAGTTTTCCTGTGAACAAAATCTCTCGCGCACTTCTGGTCGATTACAGTTCCATTTACGCAAATTCATTGATGCATTTTTCATAATCAGTACTGCCTCTCGATGCAAACTCACAGCCGCTTCTTTGCTATTCGTGCTTAAAATTAAGTCGTCGACATAAAAACAAGACTTGAGTACTTTACAAGTACTTGGAAATTCTCTGCTCATGGTATCCAAATGTTTCTGTATGGTAGCTCCCAAGATGAATGGGCTACAGCTCACACCAAAGGTATCTCGGGCCATTCGATACGTTTCAATTGGTGGGAACCTCGTTGCAGATTTTAGTTCGCTCGCATACCAAAAAAAGCAATGACTGTTTCTGTCCTTCTTTTTTTTTCTAGCGAAATGCGTTCGATGCAATTTGCTGTTGAATGATGGTTAGCGTTGCAGAAAAAGCACGCATCAACTTCTGCCTTCGATGTTGATGCCGCAGTCAATGTAGTTGTAGTGGCGGCCGTAAGTAAGCCTGCAGCTGTTCTGTTCATTTTAATAGAAGAAGTACTTTTTCCAACTACGCGTGACTTTACCAAAGATTCGACCTCTTTTTTTTAAAAATTTGAGAATGCTTTGAACATGGGTATCACCGTCGAATGCAACAGAACTATCATCTCCTCCCATAGATTCTCCAACGTCCCTCGCCGTATATTCGCATTCCGCTTTGTCGACTCTTTGAAAAGATCGATGATAATCAACTCTTAGTTCATTCGGAAAACACTTCAGTAAAGGAGGGGATACCTAGAGCAGTAAGAGATCGAGTAGATGTTGTTATCGTATTATACAAATTACGGAGTCCTCTTGTGTCTGTGCGAGAATATATGGGCTGTAATTCCATCAACTGCTGCATATTACGATCGATTATTTTCTCACTATCGCCAAACTCTTCTAGCAATAGTGCTATAGCACCATCATAACATGACTCGTTGGGAGTAAATCCCGCAATAGCTTCAGCTACTCTACCAGACAATTGTGCATGGAGATAATTAAATTTGTCTACAGCACTCAATGATGCGTTTTGATGTATGGTTTACCTGAACTGTTGAAAACGGTAACCATTCACGAAAATTCCCACAAAATTTTCGTAGCTGGATTTTGGGTAATTTAAACGAAAATGCTCTATTTGCTTGACCACTTTGATTATTATCCAAAAATGTTCCATTTGATGAGAAGGGCTGACTTTCAAAGGATCGAAGTCGGGCTAAACGCTGTTCTAGCCTTGCCAATATTCCAATAGCTTTATCTGTATACTGAGCACAGCTTTCTAGATCCTTTGAAATATCCTCGGTTTTAATTAAAGGGCGTACTTCAATATTCGCTTTTTGTAACTGATCGTGTGCTGATTTTATTCGTTGGATATAGGAGTAAATTTCCTCTTCGATGCAGTCTAAATTATCATTGTTCCCTCCTTTACACGCGAAGTCTCGAGCTTTAAATATTCACTCGCTGAGTTCGTTAAACGCGTCACGTGGCCTCGAATACTAGCGCGACCAGTTAAGTCCATATTTAAAAAAACACGTGTAACTCTAATTGTTAAATTTAATGCACGTGGCGACCGACAATATCTCAT
Source organism: Dioctria linearis (assembly GCA_963930735.1). Lineage (NCBI taxonomy): Eukaryota > Metazoa > Arthropoda > Insecta > Diptera > Asilidae > Dioctria > Dioctria linearis. Next base: position 130,748,983 of record OZ005740.1, on the reverse strand, counting down.
CAAATTCCTATAAATTCCCGGGTTTCGGCACCAATGTGGAAAATCTAAAAAGATCGGCAGGGTTCCAACTAATCAAAACACTGGTTCAACAATAAAAATAGGAATTTATATTTCGTATTACATATAGCAACCGAACGCTAGGCGACTGTAAAGCAGACTAATTCAATTTCATAAGGTATTACAGATGTAGTGGCTAATCTCTGAACTACAACAGACTTACACGCTATGTTTACAGGAACTTCAGTTACGATTATATGATACTAAGTTTATAATGTAATGGAATTATTGTAAAATATTCTACTCATTTTTTACAGATTTCGGGATTTCGATATTTTGAAAAAAATGTATTGTAGTGAGTGTATAAAAAAACCGGAAAAATTGTAAACGAAATTTTGCATTTGAAGCGTAATAACTCTGGAATTGGTAGGGTTACGGGTTAATTGAGAGTGGGAAGCACCGGAAGCGCCAGGAAGTGCTGCATACAATGACGTCTTAAAATAAGCCGTACAGCTTTTGAAGATATAGGGTGTTTAATGATTAAAAGGCATATTTTAGTAACCACCATGTTACTCGACAGGGTGCCATTTTGACCTCCCGCCCCCCTGCCTTACAATTTTTTACTTGTCTGTACGAGTGGAACCATTTGGCAAAATATAGTCAGATTAGATTAGTACATAACTCCAATGTGCAAGCATTTGATGAATTGGTTGAAAGAGATAAGATGGTGTTCAATTACTTTAAAATATTTGTGTATATTATAAGGATTAAAATGTTTACGAATTATGTTTTCATTATTTTTCTAACTCTCGGAAGTTCATGCAAAAGCGAATTTATCGTAAATATTGGTATTATTCTTCCAAGAATTATAACGCGCCTTCTGTTTGATCATTTTCTAAAAACTTTTGTAATAAATTGTTTTCACACACAAATTTTTCTTAGCTTTCTCTTTTATTGCAAAATACATTTTTATTTAATTAAAGTAATTTATCGGTACCTTTCCGATTTATAGATAACATAAATGATATATTTTGTTAATATAAACATCGTAACTTATTTACTGGATTTCAATATCCATTGAAGGTTATATTGGATATTACACAGCAATTTCTATTACAATACAACCCATTTTAACCGCTTCAATCGTATATGATGTAGTATTCCCTGCTTTAATGACCCATTGATTTTAACTGATTGCCATTCATCGTAAAGGTGTTGCATGATCTTTATACACGATATCATATATAACTTTAAACGAAATAGCAATACATACAAAACTTTAACAGCCATCATTTATAATAATCGTATAATTGTCCTATAGTTCATACTTATAAATGAAATACAAGGTTCGATTTTAAATGGATCGTATATAAGTCCTAATTAGATCTGTTGAATCTCCAATGATTTTGGAAGATTATGAATAATCGAAACGATATAGCGAAACGAGAATGCGAATAATTGCAGATGGAAATGATAAACACTGAACGTTGAATGTTAATTATTCAGTTTATTGCCGAGTTACAAAGTTCTAATGTGAATGCTTCAATGGTACAATGACAAGTGTGGTTTAATTCTGAGGAAAGAAGACAAGACCTTTTAGTAAGGCATTGCCATAAAACATTTTCGTTCAATTATTAGATACAATGAAGTTGTTACAGTTTCGAAATATAACAATCTAATGCTTAGAATTCATGAACTTATTTCAATTAAATACATAGCAAATAGTGATCCAATAATGATATTGCAAATTAATTATTCTCCCCGCTTTGGAAGCTCTTGCTTCCAACTATTCTTCCATGCGTAGTGGACATAGGCCGGTAATCGCTTGTCTGAATATTCCTGGGGGCGTTTTTATATCTACCACTCTGACGAGCGCTGTATCCAGGATGGACAGCCACAATTCGCCCAGGCTCCATTTTATGGGCGGCAAATTATCATCCTTGAAGAGGACCATAGCGTTTACTTGCACACTGGGACTTGAACAATTCCGTTTGTGGCGGTTCTGCAGCGACTGAAGATACTTCTTATTCCATCTGAACCAAAAGTGCTACTTTAAATATTTAATACGATTCCATCTAAAAATATTATTAATATTAGTATCCGAGCTTGTCAAGGATTCACATATTTCAGTTAAAGGGGCTCCAGATAAAAAATGCCCTGGAGACTGTGCCTCTAGGTCGTTTGAATCACCGGAAAATGGAGTGATAGGTCTCGATTTGAGAATAGCCCCCACGTGGCAGATGAGGATTTGAAATTCTTCTAGTGTTGACAATACTAGTTATGCAGTTCTACGAATGTAGAAATTAGTGGATTCTACAGCCGCTTCCCAAAGACCACCGAAATATGGTGATCTGAAGTTCAATTCTATGTTGTTTTCTAGTCACAGTCTTTTAATTTGATCGTTATGCGATAATGATAAGAATAATTTCTTCAATTCCTTTAGTTGATTGTTGGCGCCTACGAAATTGGTTGCATTGTTTAAAAAGATTGTAGATATGTTGGCTCTTCTCGCTATAAATCTCCTTACCGGTTCCAAGAACCGTCAATTGGTGATAGTAGAAACTACCTCCAAATGGACCGCCTTAGTTGAAAAGCATATAAATACATAAATATATGACTTTCTGGCTGATCGTCCTATGACTAGTGATGTTATATAAAACGGCTCACAGTAATCCACGCCGGTTTTGGCAAATGGCTTGCTGGATCTAACGCGTTCTGTTGTAGCTCAGCCATGAATTGCTGAAAGCACCTTGGTTTAGCACGGAAGAACGCAATACACGAATATGGTCTCTCAATGATTGATGACAGCTCACTAAACAAGGGGCGCTACCGTAAAAGATTTGACACCTTCAGTTTACTACAAAAGGATGAAACGTACGACATCTACATAAGACGAAATTGTAACGCAACTGAAAGCACATTGAAGCCTGTGGAACTGCTAAGTTATTTACTGTTAAAGTGCATTAAAACTGTTAAGATGTTATCAGATCTGTTCGAAAAGCAATACACATGTTATCAGACCTGTCCGAAAAGCTACTCACGTGTTATCAGAACTGTTCGAAAAGCTGTTCCCCTGTTATCAGAGCTGTTTTAAAAGCTCTTCACCTCTTATCAGACCTGTTCGAAAAGGTGTTGACCTGTTATCAGAACTGTACGAAGAATTGTTTAACTGTTATCAGAGCTGTACGAAACGCTGCTCACCTGTTATCAGACCTGTTCGAAAAGCTGTTCACATGTTATCAGACCTGTTTGAAAAGCTGTTAAGCTATTCTGAGAGCTGTTTGAAAAGGTGTTATTCTTTTAATAATGAAAATGAATGAAAATCTATTAATAGAAATTACTGCGACTATGAATGCAGTGCGAAGGAAATTTAAAGTCCTAAAGACGGGAAGGATTGAAGTAGTAGCTCAACTTGAAGAAACTTTTGAACAAATCACTAAACCCTTAACCATAGTTAGCAGAGTCAAATACCAGCCGCCGGTTACCGCCAAATTGGAGCCAAAAGATGTAAAAGAAAAAGAAGAGAATGAAATTTTAGAGCCATTTACCCCTCCCAAACGCAAATATTTAAAGGTGGAAGCTAGCAGCACACTCTTTAACATCTGCAGTAGAATTCCCATCACCAAAACATTCAAGAACATTGATAAGAATGTCTCCTGGCACCTCCTTGTATACGTCTAGATACATAAATTCAATATTTCAATATTTAAAGCTATTCACAGATAATAGTCCTACGATTGACTCCACCCATGGAGTTTACTATGATGACAGCACAAATGAGTGGAGAATTGGTTATTCAATATTTAATGGAAATGATGAAGATTATATTGTTGTTAAACGGAAGAGCTATAAAACATCTTTGGATTGTGTGACCTCCTATTTATGAAAGATCCTGTAAAAAGTCTAAATACTATAGGGGATATAACTAATTATGGGGTTATTTGAGAGACACGAATGCATATAAACATGAGTATGCCGAAGATGGACAAATAAAGGACAATAAAGTGGTTAAGTATAAATCAATAATCAGTAAGCTTATACAACAAAAGGGCATGGGACTAATGCGTCTGCCTAATGAAAACATTGATCACATTCTCTTAGATGATCCAAATGAATTAGTGGATAGGCTGCGCCATTAGAAAGGCATCAAAACAGGCTAGAAACAGCAGTCACAACAATGAAATTGCATCTATCCTTTACGAGTTGTGCGAAGCAGATATTATAGTTTAAATACTACTCCATTGCCATATTTCAACACAATCTACAGATGAGCGTTGACAAGTTTGGGCGTTTCTCTAAGCAAGGGTATCTTGAAAAAGCAGGTGAACGTGGGTCTCCAGGAGCAGCAGGAGCTCAGGAACTAGCCGGTGAAGAAGGAACTCAGGACCAGCTGGTAAGCAAGGAAGTCAGGTTCCAGCTGGCGAACAAGGAGACCGGGGTATTGGATTTAATTTAACTTTAAACACAGATATGATCTAAACTCAAATTGTGTAAAACGGCTTGGTGAATCCCTTGAAAATGATGACGCTACTACCAAAAACTATGTTGACAAGAAAATTTAAATAAGTGTTGAAGGAATAAGAAAAGGTATTAATATAGAGGTTGTCCCCTCCCTCTTTGTTACCCTAACCCGAGGATGCGGCTTACTGGCTTAGCCAAGCACGGCTACATCCTGTGAAAACGGGGTGGGTATTTCTATTTACCAGAAGACGAAGGAATGAGCGCTACGTAATTTTTCTCACCGAGATGGCAAAATCACGAAACCTGTACTACGGGTAAACTATTCAACGTACTACCCCAGTACCCTACAATGCACTACGATAGCACTATAAGCGTTCTACAATAGTACTATGTGCGGCACAACAGTAGTACTATCCGAAGTATTGTTACACTTTCTTGGGGAAAAGTACAACACTTCAACTTTCTTTATATATTATTTCATAGTCGAATCCAATTTACGTGCACTTCTCACGGTATTTACATTCTGATTTTGTTTTTGTTTATGACAAACTTTAATTTATTATTAATTTTAATCGACCAAACAGAAACATCCAAACTCCGAACAAATCACAAAAAGATCCTTCTTTTATTATTAACCTTTTTAACTCGGGGCGCGTTACTATCGCTGTTAAAGTCCAAAATCAACTGTCTGGGTTTTCATTTTCAGGTGCCCAGTTTACCTGGTCATTCATCGTTCAATTCGCTGACCCCACAGTTGCATGATGCTGATGTATTATATTTCAACAGTTTGCATGATCTTAAGTTGAAGAACTTTCGATGCATGCAAATTTTTAATTTAGGTATATGTATGTATGTACCTAGTATTACAAATGGAGGTGTATGTATGTACAAATATACATACATAATATTACGAGATTCCTAGATTTGGGAATCTTTACTGTAACTTTTACTAATCGAGGCGTATGTATGTACAAATATACATATATAATATTAGGAGATTCCCAGATTTGGGAATCTGTACTGTAAGAATTTCTTCCCCCTTGAAAGACGAGGATTATTCTTTGAAGAGGAATAGTTCTCACGGAAGACGGTAAAATAAAAATCTGTAATCGAGTTGTTCGGAGTTTTCGGTTTTAGGTCTCTGTAAATTTTTTGTTTGTTTTACAAAACAGTATTTTTCTTAAGGTCTATCTAATGTTATTTCCATATACACATATGCTAACAAGAATTGCTTCCCTATATCATACTTTTCTAATACAGATGTATGTATGTATATATATATGTTTACAAACCAGAGCTATGCATGTAATATTATATTTTTCTTATATCTATATTCTGTAGTAGGTCAGAATTATCTTTTTATCTGTCTTCTCTTTTTTTGTGTTGTGCTGTTAGATGAGTTTTGTGTAACCTGAATCTGCTCGTTTTAGTGGATTGAGCTGTACAGTGATTGTGTTTTTTTTGTATTATTACTTTAACGTACTACCGTTTTTATCTAACTAGTTGTAGCGTATACCCCCCTTACACTACCTTTTTTTCAACCTTTTGTAGAGAAACCCCCATAATTCTCCCAGGATGTCTGAAAAGGGATGAAAAAGAACATTTCCGAGAAGTAGCCCTATGCTACTTCCCCATATATAAATTTCTAAAAAAATATATATATATTATAAACACACTTTCGAGAAGTAGCCCTATGCTATTTCTCCATATTACAATTCCTGAAAAAAAAAGAAAAATTTAAAGATCTCCTAGAAGTAGCCCTATGCTCCTTCTCCACATTATAAATTCCTGGAAAAGATAAAATATAAACATTTTCGAGAAGTAGCCCTATGCTACTTCTCCATATCATGAAATTCCTGAAACCCTGCAGAATACAAAAAAAGGTAAAAAAATTACTCTTCAACAAAAAATCCCGATTCGTGCAGAACTCGCACAAATTGGAATCGTACTTATAAAAACCTGAAAAGAAAGAAAAATTACATCTTTTGCCCAAGCGAAAAATTCAAATTCACGCAAAACTAGCACAAATTGCAATTTTTCGTTCGAAACAGATATTCCGCAACGGTAATTCGCCTAGCTGTAAAGCATCACGCCATGCATTACAGCAGGCCCGCCCGAAATTCCTAGAAAATTTTGGTTCGTATGTGCACCAGATGTGGCGTGAATTCGAGGTAGAATCAAAAAAAGACGTTCGTCGGTCGGTCGGAATGGATAGAGAACGGCGGCGGCGATGCAGGCAGTTAGTTGTGAGTTGGTCTTGGGCAATGATTAAGTGTGGTGCTCGGTACTAAGCGTCGGCGTGATAAGAGTTTTTTCGTAGTTTTTCGTGAAACAGAAGGGAAATTAAATTTGATTAGTTTTTACCGATAATTACTAACCTGTGCGGGGAGAATATTTTGATCTTTCATGCAGTCCCTGGAATAAACAAAATTGAGTGCGATCGTGATTTTTATGTTACTGATATTTACCTGTGCGGGAAGTACATTTTGGGATTTTCACGCGGTAACAAACGGAAATCAGTGCGATAGTGATTTTTATTCTATTACTACTTACCTGCGACGGCAGAAGATTTGTGCTTAATTTGTCAAGTAATAATTTTTCCTGAAACAGAAGGTTAATTAAATTGCATTAGTTTTTACGTAAATTATTTACCTGCGCTGGCAGTTCATTTCGGATTTTCACGCAGTTTTTCTAGAACAAACGGAAATTAGTGTGTTAGTGATTTTCATTCTATTAATGCTTACCCTGTGACAGCAGAATATTGATGATTAAAATTGGTCGAATAATACCTTTCCGGAAACAGAATGTAAGTCAATTCTAATTAGTTTTTGCGATAATTATTTACCTACGCTGTAAGTACATTTCGAATTCTCATGATGTTTCCTGGAATAAACGAAATTGAGAGCTATTAGTGATTTTTGTTCGATTAAAACTTACCTGCGACGGCAGAAGATTTGTGCTTAGTTTGTCAATTTCCCTGTAATAAACAAAATTTAGTGCTATTGTGACTTTTACGTTACTGATATTTACCTGCGCTGGCAGTATGTTTAGAATTTTCATGCAGTTTCCTGGAATAAACGAAATTGAGTGATATTAGTGGGTTCTATCCAATTAATACTTACCTGCGACAGCCGAATATTTATGCTTAAATTGGTCGAATAGTAGCTTTCCTGAAACAGAATGTGAGTCAATTTTAATTAGTTTCTACGATAATTATTTACCTGCCCTGGCGGAATATATAGGATTTTCACGCAGTTTCCCTGAAATAAACGGGAATTAGTGTTATTGGTGACTTTGTCTGTTTGTTTTAGTTTAGTGCACGTTTATATTTTGGTTTCCATGAGTGAAAATACTGACAGTTTCGTCTTGCCGTGACAAGGTCATTTCCCTGGGGAAATAAGTAGTCGTATATATTGTTTTTATATATGTATATACATGCCTACAAAACCTGCCGGAAATCTTTACTGGTATCAAAAGAACCACGAGCTGTTCCCGTCGCTCACCGTGGTAGTTCAACTAACTTGCCTTAACCAACCCAATATATATAAGTGTGCAGCTATTTGTAAGTTAAACAGAAGAAAATTTAAGTGAGAAAAAAAAGAGGTCAATGCACCCGAATGCAAAAAAATAATAATAATAATAAAGAAAATTCCAAAGCACCCAAAAGAGGTGAAAAGAATAATACAAAAGAGGTCAATGCACCCATAAAACATACCTTAAACATCATTCAACGAGGCAGCGTTAGAATGCACTCTTCCAGGCACCGAGGGACTCCGTCAGTCTCTTTCAACGCCCGAAACGAGGTCCCAGGTTTAGTAGTACAAGAAAATTGATATTTGCATTTCTGATAACATTGTTTAGATGTAAGACCTAGATACTTATTTTATTTCCCCTTTTTTGTTTTTTTTCTTCTTTATTTTCCTTTTTTTTAGAAATTTTTGTTTTGGTCGTACTTTAATTAGCAGTAAGTATAGCTAGCAGGGTGTAGGATAGTATAGGGAAAATAATGTAACAAATAATCTCATTGTAAATTACTCACGGAAACCGAACCAAGAATTTTTCTATGTGTTTAGTGGACTCTGCGGATTTTGTAGAAGTTGCAAAGTGCATTCTGCACTAAGAGAACCCTGTATTGAAAGTTTTATGAATTGAACACCTGAGCGTTCGTTATTTAGTCAATGGCCCCCCGGCCCAACTGGTGCTACTTTTCATCCCTTTCCGAGTGGTGATACTGTTATATCACTGATTGTTTTTTTTATTATTTTTGCCAGCGAATTTCTTTTTTTTTTCGCTTCGATGCTTTCTCCTCGTTGGCCTGGCTACAGTAAGATGGACTAATTGAACATAGGTGGATGGCATGACGGAGCGACAGGATGACATGACTTGATAGCGCACAGCAAATGTGGGCTGAGCATATTGATACGGCTTTGAGGGCATAGCCAAGGTGGATGGGGGCGATTGGGCCCAACATTACCCAAAACCGGGGTCTCAACAATATCTGAGACGCCTATCTGTTCTCTCTCTCTCGCTAGATCTTTCGTCTTCCCAACGTTGCAGGATCTCCGGGTGAACCAAGTCTTGTTCGGCGTTGCTGAGGTCTTTCGCCTTCTTGAATAACTTTTTTTTTATTAAACAACTTTTCTCCTTTTCAGGCTTTTAGGTTCTACCAGGAGGCCGAAGGCGTTATAGATTTTTTTTTTACTGTCCGTCGATTCGTCTGCAGTCACGACTACAATTTATTTTTTTTCTGTCCGTCCGTCTATCTGATCAGTTATGTTGACGATTTTGCACAGCTTTACAAGCATTGAAGGGATGTGGGTGGCCAGAACCACCCCAAGCCGGCTGATCGCTAGCGGCATACTCGCTGTGCAGCCACCCACACATATCCTGGACACGATTTTTGTAACAACGGGTGTCGGATTCGGTATGTATCTACATCCAGGTACAAGTGAATGTAGGTAGATCTGTCGCCTGACACGCTCTTCGTTACATAGTGTGGGTTGAGGGTAGCGTCAAATTTTGTATTTATCGACATGGTAAGTAGTCTTAGGGCACTGTTCTTTTCCCCTTTTTTCGTGCTGATCTGTCTTTTTGAGAAAATCAAGCTCATTTTGGTCATTCGCAATTTTACTTTTAGAGACGGTACGTCGTGCTCCGCTTAGAGCGCCTCCTTGGTTAATTGCCCGAATTCGGGGGATTTTGGTCCTGTCAGTCGTTCCCGATTGGCAGGGGCCTAATCGTTTGTTGGTGCACCAAAGGGGTCGGCGTACCCAGGCTATATGGATTGTAGAAGCCAAGCCGTATTCGTACTACCAGGAGGATTTTAGGATCTTCCCCATGGCGATGAGGCTTTGTCCGCCGCTGGTAAGTATCAATTAATGAAATAGTTAGTTTTCTTTTCTTTTTTATTATTATTTTCCTTTTAGGTGGAACCTTCATTCTCTCTGGCGAGTTTGGAATGTGTGGTTGCTGTGCTCCAGCTTGGGATATCGTATCCCATTATGGGCGCTGTGTCAGCCCTTCCCCCGAGCTCTAGCCGTTCGAGCCTGACGATGAGGACGTGGTGCGCCCCCAGTTCTTTGACCATGTCGAAGAGCGCTGGAATTAAATATTATTTCTATTTTGTGAAAAAAAAAATTGTGACTTCAAATAGAGACAATAAACACAGTGTGTAGAGAGGCTGCGTTTATTTTTTTGTTTTGCTTCCACTCCCCTTTTCAGGTATTTTCTTTTTTTACTAGAATGTGGTGTAGTGTTTTTCTTCCTTTGTTCTAACTTGTTTCTACTATGAATATATATATATTCAGATTGATTGATTTGAGAGGTTTGGGACCCCTTTCAGGTCCCCCGAACGAAGGCCAAGTCAAGGCCCATTGTTAGATACTTTACATCTTCATAGCTTTGCGTTTTCGCTTTAGCTATTCTAAAACTGTTTGGTTTTCAATTCTCTCAACTACTACAATCCTAAAAAAAAAATTTTTTTTTATTGGTACCTTACCACTTTACCTTATGCTATGTGTAAATTTTTATTTTCACTTTCATTTTTATTTATTTATAATTTTTTGTTTAATTTTTTTTTTTTTTATAATGTTATACTAACTTCTATGCATACATATGTATATAATTATTATTTATTGCCTTTTATTCTGTCTTATTTTTGTTGACATAATTTTGCTTCAAACCTATGTATGCTAATACTTCTTATGTTATTTTTATTTTATGTTACGTATTTTCCTTTCCTACATTTTCAGTTTTTTTCTATATATGTTATATCTATTTGGTAATGCTTATTCAATTTTATGACTACCTTCTGGTTCCAGTTTATTTTTATTATAGCTTATGCTTTTTATATTTATTATCTTTACTTGTTGAGGGTTTCACAAATTTTTCGGTGCCGTCAGTGATAGCGTCCGTAATTTATTTTATACTACTTGGACTGATGTTTGTTTCGTCATACCTTTACTACCTAGCTGTTTTGCGTCGGCATAAGTGGGTTCCTCTGGAAGGTTTTCTTTGGACGGTGTTGAGGAGCTTACCTTATACATATTCTTGGTTATATAAGGGTAAATACACTTTACCATGACATATATTATTATCGCAAGGACAACCAGAAAGCTGGTACAGGATAAGGATGAGGTTGCCAATAACCGGAATGTTTTCTGCCTTTTCCGTTCGGTCAATCTTGTTATCTTTGTTTGGATTTCTTCCAACGATAGCGTGCTTTTGTGTATAAGTTGATTTGTTTGTTTCATCTGCGAATAGTAAGTCGGGCTCCGATATTGGGCCTTTGGTTATCTCAGGGAATAACTGTGTTAAATTTACTTCAATTTTAGAGTCTTCTAGTGAGGGAAAATATGCTGGTTGTAGAATTTTAAGTGGGTGCTTACTCTCTGCTTAGTAGTATAGCACCTGTGCTCCTACTTCCATCTGGCTTTGTTTGGTTAGGTCTAATATTCCTTGTTCCTTGAGTTTGGAGATGGTATATCGGTTAAGGCACGTAATATGAACTACTGCGGGGTAGACAGATGAAAACAGCCAAGCGTTGGGCTTTTTAAGTATTATTAAGATATCGTGTTCTGGGACCTGGTCTCTCAGAGCACAGTTTGCAACTGGCTGGCGACATGTGAATACTCTATATCTGGTATTAAGGAATGATCAGACCAAGTATGCATTGAAAAATAGCGGATTTGGTATAGTTTTATGCTAGGGATATTGAAGACTGGTAGTGATATCCTCACTATTAATTTGTTACCTAGGAGGTGAGATTGGGTTCAGGATGTTTGGTATAACAAAGAAAGACAGTTTTGTTGATTTGGGCATTCAACGTGAGTTTTGTGGTATATATTTAAATCAGTATTAGAGGATACAGGCAAAGGGTGTATATGGTTATTTTTGCTGGTTGTAATTATGTCTAGCAGAGACTGTTGACGGAAATCAATCTCAACCACTAGGAGTAATAGACTGGACAATATTTCTTGCCTCATTAGTCTTCTGGTCAGATTCGCCGTTATGTTATGTATATCAGTTCGTTGGTAAGCTGTTTGCCTTTGTCGGTCCATGATCATTACTAAAGGCTTCTGAATCTGTTCTAATGCAGTCTTCACTACGTTTATTTGTTGTTTTTCCAGGTCAGCTGGTGTGTGTGTGCATTGATTTCGACTTCCTCTGTCCATAGTTCCGAACAGGTAATGCATGGCATTTCCAACTCCGTCGAAGAACGATCGTTTAGTTCGTAATTTGGGAACTAATTCCCTTATCGTGCTCGTACGTCGTTTTATATTTTCGATTATGGCGTGTACCTGCTTTTGCTGAGTATTACACAAATCTTCTTTCTCAGTGCTGTTCACACATAATCGATGTACTAGGTGTTCCGCGTGCTCTGCAAGCGTAGTATGGTTTTCCAACTCTGCGAGGTCCAATTCTATAAATATGTTCCAGGTTGTATGGTATACCATCAACGTTCCCAGGTCTTCAAGCTAAATTCCTGTATTGTTGAGTGTTGTCACCCTGTAGGGCTCCTCTGCTATTTCTCCCGCCGTGAGTTGGAGAAACAGTGTGAAAATTAATAGTGATTCCATGCTCAGAGGAAAATGAAGTGGTTTAAGGCAGTGTTTTGACTGCCATACCCACTTGTGAAGGTGAGCCGGTAGTAACTACCACCGCGAGTTTCAATAAAAGAGGATGTGCTTATATATATATATATATATCCCGAAAAAGGCCAGTAACAGTATACTCATTTTGTACATAGAGAAGGCTCGTCAAAGGAAAGTAAAAAAATTTTTTGCGGGGGTGGATTTAGTTTGTAGAATATTGATCGGATTAGAACTGATTTAACCTTACGAGGTGCGTTTTTATTCATAGAAAGCTTCTAGACGGTTATAATGTACAGTCACGAGTCTTTGGCCAAGTTTTATGGTTGTATTAACCGGGATCGTGACAGCGGTTACTTGATATGGTCCTGCCCAGATCTGAGAGAGGTTATGTTTCCCACTATCGCTCTGGAGTAGGACTTTGTCTCCCAAGTGGAAAGTAAGGCGCCGTACAGATTTACCATAGTAGCCCTTTGATCGGTGTTTGCTGATGTGCAGGTTTTTTTCGAGACGTTGCGTAAGATTTCTGGAGCTTGTACCGTAGTATGTGGTAATGGCTATCATGATTATAAACGGGTTCAGGATCCCGTCTTAAATTAGTGGAGACATCCGCTGTGAAGCCGTAAAGGCAGTCTATAGGGGTGAGTTTGGTGCACTCGTGTACATTGTTATTGTACACGAACGCAGCGGTTCGCAGATATTGATACCGTGTTTTCGAATTTTCAACTACAACTGTACGTAGATATTCGATTAGGGGCCTATGGGCACGTTCTTATGCTCTGTTAGATTGAGGGTGATATGCTGAGGTCTGCAGCTTTTTCACTCTATGAAGTTTGCATACCTTTTTGAATAGGTCACTCAGGAAATTCGATCCCTGATCGGTGACTATTCTCTTCGGAATGCGGTAGCGTGTAACTATTTCGTCGAAGAAAATGTGAGCTACCGTAACTGCTTCCGCATTAGGTACTGCATACCAGTCGACAAATTTAGTAAGCTTATCTTGGAAAGTCGAGATAGATTTATTACGCTGATTCTTCTAATGGTCCCCCAATATCGAGGTTAACTTTGTCGAAAGGTTGCTTTGCGATGTCCGTTATCATCATCGGCATTCGAGTTTGAGGTGAATCTTTCATGGTCTGGCACTTTGGGCATTTCTTAATGTATTTTTTAATATCACTAAGCATACGTCTCCACCAGTACTTGCCTTTAATGCGCTTATAAAATTTTATTACACCCTGTTGGCCGCCGAAGGGAGAATCATGATAATCCTTCAATATTGTCGTGATTTCCTCGGGATTTGTGATTCTCTCAGGGCTTTTTGGTGCGTTAAGTTCTTGCATTGTGTGATCGAGCTCAGTAGGGGATTTTTAATATGTCTCAGTTGATTGAATTTCGTCTGTTTCCGAGGTGTGTTCCTTACTTTTGGTAGTGGAATTCTATTTGTCCTCCTGCGGCTTTTGTTTTTGGGCTCGGGTCAATACGTAGCGGGCTTCTTTTTCCTGGTGGGGGATTTGCTGTCCTCCACGGCGGACTCCATTCGATTGTGGACTATGGCTTTTACCGTTAAAGTACTATCTGAAATGTCTTCTTTGACTTCTTGTGGGATTCGACTCAGGGAATCAGCGTTCGTATTATACTTCGCGGGCTTTTATTCGAAGTTATAATCGAATTCTTACAGTTTGTGGTGAAATCTCACCAAACGAGAAGTAGGATCTTTGACATTGAAGACTCCTTTCAAGGGCTTATGATTAGTGTATACCGTGAATTTCCGGCCCTGAAGGTAGCGTCGGAAATTCCGTGTAGCCCATACAATGGCTAACAATTCTTTCTCTATAGTAGAGTAGTTTTTTCGGCCTTGTTTAAAGTATGCCTGGCATAGGCAATAGGATGGTCATTTCCCACTTCTCCTTGAGAAAGAACTGCTCCTATGGCCTCATTACTGGCGTCCGTGGTGAGGTTAAATGGTTTTGAAAACTCTGGGTAGATTAAAAGTGGTGGGGAGACCAAGGGTTTTTTAATAGTTTGAAACGCTTCCTGGCATTTCTCCGTTCAAGCGAATTTCACATCTTGTCGAAGTAAGTTCGTTATTGGACGTACTATTTTGGAGAAGTTAGGTATAAACTGTCTGTAATAATTGGCAAGTCCTAAGAAAGATTGGACTTGTCTGGCAGTTACCGGAACAGGAAAGTTTTGGACGCAGGCCGTTTTACTGGAATCAGGAAGTGCTCGTTCGTTGGAAAATCTATGGCCTAAGTAGACCACTTCTTTTCTCAGGAACTGCCATTTTTCAGGTTGCACTTTGACATTGTTTTCTCTGAGTCTATTGAAGACTTTGCGAAGTTTATTGTTGTGATCCTGTAAATTTTTTCCATAGACGATATCATCTAGATAAACAAAACACTCCTGACCTTGTTGGCCTGTTAATACGAAGTTCATTAACCTTTGGAACGTAGCTGGGGCCCTTTGAGCCCGAATGGCATTCGTTTAAACTCATAGTGCCCATAACTTGTGCTGAAAGCTGCTTTCAGTCTATCTCGGGGATCAACAAGAACTTGGTGGTATCCATTGGCTAAGTCAAGGGTGGTAAAGCACCCAGTTGGTCGCGAATGTCTTCGATTCGAGGTAGCGGAAAAGCGTCGCCTATTGTCTTTTCGTTCAGTTTGCGAAAATCTACCACGACTCGCCACCTTTTTTCACCTACTGGGCCCGCCTTCTTGGGATCACTAGGAGAGGTTAATTCCAAGGGCTTTTGCTTTGTTGGACAATATCATTCTCCAACATTTCTTTCAGTTGCTCGTATATAACTTTCTTTTGGGTCTCAGGTAACCTGCACATTTTCTTGTTAATTGGGGCCTGATCTTGTAGCAAGGGTATTCTGTGGGTGTTCGAACCAAATCGGTTCGAATATATTTTGGTTTTACCGATTACTTTAAAAGGAAAACTTCCTGAAAACAAAGCATCAAATTTTTAGGAAAATTAAATCTAATTTGATTACTCGTAATCAAAAACAGCTACACAACCTAACAAAACCATGTATTTTTCATCTACATAACACATTGCACAAATACAATACAACAATATAGCCTCATTGAGCAGATCAAATTAAAGTTCTTATCATATGATTGAAGCAATTAGATTCGTGCTAAAAACAATTGCTGAAAAAGAACATATGCATACCATGGTAAAATTGAGTTCTAAAAACAAAACAAATTCAATCTAATTACAAACTTTCCCAAAAATAGGTACAGCATCTAAGCAAAGCATGTGTTGTCATGTAGCATACAATGCATGGCACAAATACAATCAGATCAAGCAGATAAATTTGCAACTCTATCATCATTATAAGTATTATCGAACGGGAATTTCTTCTCTACGTGATAGAGATAAATTTTTTTTTGCAAATATACAGGATTCAATTCAACACAGCAGCATGGGTTGCTTTAAATTTCTTGTTACTATGCATTTTTGTTTGTTGCTTTGCATATTTTATCTCTAGTATCGTAAAATTACAGAATCACGCCCAATTCTTGTGATCATGCACCTCTGCTACTCCATCATTGGTGTCGTGTGCCAGCAAGGGCTATATAAACAGCAGTTTGACTTGATTCGCTCCTTTTGTGATTTAGCAGTGCAGTGATTAACTTGGCGATTTTATTCCTTTGTGTTCTTTCCTAGTGATTTTTCCTAGTGTGTATTTTATTACTAAATTAAATACTTGGTTTAATTGACAGCTAAAATAAAATATTCTTATTCTGGGTACCGACTGGATTAAGGAGTTTGTTTTAGATAGCGATTAAATTAAAGGTTTTTTATTGTGGGTAGCGACTGCAATAAAAAATATTACTAACAATACACTTTATTTCTGGTCTCGAGGGAAATAAAGAATCTTTCTTCGGGTCTCGACTGAAGTTAAGATATATACTAACATTCACTTTAAGTCGGGTCTCGACTGACTTAAAGAATATTATCTCGGGTCTCGACTGAGATAATATATTACTTACAAATAACTTTACTGCGGGTCTCGACTGTAATAAAGTTTCTTATTGCGGGTCTCGACTGTAGTAAGAAATCTACTAACTCACACCACTTTATTGCGGGTCTCGACTGTAATAAAGAGTCTTATTGTGGGTCTCGACTGTAATAAGACAATTACTAACAAAACCACTTTATTGGGGGTATCGACTGTAATAAATAGTCTTACTGCGGGTATCGACTGTAGTAAGACAATTACTAACACAAAGACTTTATTGCGGGTCTCGACTGTAATAAAGATTCTTGCTGCGGGTCCCGACTGTAGTAAGAAAATCACTAACACAAAACACTTTATTGCATGTATCGACTGTAATAAAGAGTCTTATTGCGGGTTTCGACTGTAATAAGACAATTACTAACAAAACCCCTTTATTGCGGGTCTCGACTGTAATAAAGAGTCTTATTGCGGGTTTCGACTGTAATAAGACAATTCCTAACAAATCCACTTTGTTGCGGGTATCGACTGCAATAAAGAATATCCTCATCCCACACCTCAGTCAAATAAAAGGTCAAGTAAATCAGCTGCTATATATTGATCAGGTGAGTACAAGTCAATTGCTACAGTTGTGTAAATCAAATTTATATATTAATCATTTAATAAACATTGCTTTCAGCTTTTTATATTATAACATATATATATACATATATCTTACAGTTCACAAGTTTTAGTCTTTATTGAACTTGAAACATTTAGTGCAGTGAATAAATAAAATAAAAACCACGCTTTATACCAGTTGCATAAATTTCACTACACCTTTCATTTATTGCATGTACGCACTGACTACGGGCAGTTAAGTGGGTGATAGCATTCGTGTGAGTGAGCCTATCATTTTTGAGAAAAAAGATATCTGTATACTCGTTACAGAGCCCCGATATCGAAAATTTATGTTCAGGGCTTCTATTGAGCGTGTCCGCATTTTTAGATGCCTTTTGTGGCGAAGATTTATCACTACGAGGTGGTGGACATTTTTGTACCTTGAGGCCGTGGAGATCAAAATTTGAATTATTCTCACACGCGCCTTGCAACTGTGTGCCAATATTACCACTTGGGGTTTTTCAGAGTTTTTCGGTGAATTGAGGGTTGGCAATGTTGAGGATTCCCACTAGCTCTGTTTCTTCTCCAGTGCGAAGTAGACTATTTGCCAGGAAGACTCCGTCTTCCATCTCTTGAGATAGACAGAGCATTTCTTTCTCCACTTACAATGGGATTCTGGCAACAATGTGTGACCGGGCAGGTATGCAAATAGGTTCTTTCAACGAGACCTTTCCTTCCTTATTTCGCAGGTTCCATTGGTGTTATCTTGCTTCTTTTCTTCGTACTCCCTTAACTCATTTGGAGGTTGGCAGTCAGCATATCTTATTTCAGATGCCTAGGAGATACTGGAGGTAGATTTCTTTTCCTCTATAAGTTCTATTTTTTCAGCCAGTTCTCTCACTTCGACTGCTTTTGGTGGGTACTACTTTTTTATTGCTATGGTTAGAGGCAATGCGAACTCCTCTGAGTTGGTTTCCGTGCGAGTGAACCTGAAGGTGTGGCTAGGACCTTCAACATTACAATTTTTCGACAGGAAGTCATTTCCTAAAAGTCCGTCGCGGAAAGACCGGGCAAGATTTGCACAACGTGGAACTTGCAGGGAACTTTGTTTTTAAATTGAACTTCCCTTGGCAACTCTCCAGTGTCTTTCCGGTACCGAAACGTGTCTGTAAGCTATATGTTTCTTTTGTGTTGATTGATTCGATGCTTTTTAGTGCCTTTTTCTTGATTAAGCTAACCTCAGGCACAGTGTCTACTACCAGTTTTGTTTGGCCGCTCAGGCCTATATCTATTGGGATATTAATTGTAGGTACACCTGTTTTTGGCGACTGAGGGGACTCTATTTTACTTAGTGGGGTTTTTAAAGTCGAGCCGGGGAGCTTTGGGCTGACTGTTAGTCGTTTCCCTGGCTCTGAGCATCCAATTTTTGTTTTTGTTGGCATTCGTTTCAAGTATGTCCACTTCGACAGCAGAAATCACATTTGAGTCTCACATTGTAGACACGGGGTTTTTGTTGATCTCGGGAATCCCTTGGCTGTTGAGAGTTTTGAATATTTGTCGGGAGTTCACGGTGGCGCCTACATTCGCGAACACCATGACCATATGCTTTTCACTTTTCACAGTACGGGGTGTTTTTTCGTTTAAAACAGTCAGAATATGTATGTCCTCTTCTAATACAAAACTACATTTAATGTTTGGGCTATTAGGAATATTATTTTTATTATTTGTATTTCCTTGTCTGTAATTGTAATTCCAGCCTTGTGTATTTTTTGTGCTTGAGGCCTGTGTGTACTGTGTGTGGTGCGTAGTTAGATTCATTGCTGGAAATGTAGGTGGCGGATAAGAAAGAGGGATGTGTGAATAAGGCTGAAGTGAATTCGTAGTTAACTGTTCGTATGAACTTGGCGGACTTAGTGTGGGTGAGTGAAGCTAAAAAGCGCATTGTTGGAGCCTCTCCATATCCAACCCTTTTTGTATTAACTGTTCAAGTGTTTCACCCTCTATCGTCAACAGATATTGACATAAATGTGTGAACACCAGTCTTAAGTACGTTTTTAGCGAAGTCTTCCAACTCTTTATTAACCGCTGGGGCTTCTGCTGCACTGTACTTAGTTTCTGCTGCATCTTTGCAGACAGCTAATGATTGCTTCACTCTCGATGTGAAAGTGGCTAGAGCTTCTTGTGGGAATTGGCGAGTTGTAACTAATCTATTTACTAACTCCTGATAAGTTTCCCGACGGAGGTATGCTCGACTGAGCCGTCCTTCTGCCTCCCTGAATGTGCCAGGAATGTTTGAGGCGAACAGTTGGTATGCCTCGCCAGAAGTCTGGTGGGGAAAATTTGAAGAAAGGCTGTTTGCTCTTCCTCTGATATGCACTGGGTCACCTACTTACAGCAACCCAGAAAGGTTTGGAGTTCTAAGCTCAACTTTGTGTGTGGTTCACCCGAAAAAGAGGAATCGATTGGGCTGCCAATTTGGCTACTTTGGCGTTGTCTGTAATTTTTAATTTCGCCTTTTTTACCAAATCGCCTGGTTGATGCGTGAGTGACACTGTTCCGATAAAATTGTCGTCTGAACTGGTTTCCAAAAGGGAACCGCCCAGCCAATACAAAACTATTTCACCCGCGGATGGGTCGCTATCACTGGCTTCACTTTCACTTATTCTAACAATATTTACCTTAATGAGCGAGTGTGAGAATCCCTCAAACTTTAAGAGCTCTTCTTTAAATCGCTCTGTGTCCAATTTAAAATTACGTACTTTCGCGAGCCTTTGCTCACCCGTCTGAGTATTTTTTTTATTTAAAACGTCACACTGAGGAACAGTTAATTTGTGGGTTTCTCTCACTCTCTCTTCTAAATGTTTTCAATATGAATTTAAATCTGAATTTCTGTGGCTTACTTGGGTAGAGCCTTGAAGTATTGTTCCGCTCCGTATTGTGACTCCTGTGAGCTGCGGCGATGTCTTCTGTGGAATTGATGCGGAAGATGGTGGTGGACAAGATTCTGTATCTGGAACTCGTGGCTGTATTTCCTCCGTTGTTCGACTTCCTCTAGGGTTGTCTCCTGTTTCTGTGGCTGAAGTCTCGGGTGAACCGTTGTTTTCCGACATACATCTTTCTGGTTTTGGGCCTTAGGCCTGCTTCCTATATTCGCTGTGCTGCTGTGGTTGTTAAACTAAGGGGGCTTTTATGCCGTCTTCGTGTTCCCTTTGGTGTAGCTTGAAAGTGGGCTTTTAGCCTTTTTCGCAGACCTCCTAAGCTTTAAACTGTTGATAGTCTTCCTTCAATGATTGGAAGTTGTTATTCTTCCTTGGAGTTAACTTCGTCCGATATCCTGGGCAGGAATGAAGCCCTCTTATGTCCCACGTTTCCACTTTGTGCTTTGATGAGGGGGGTGCTTGTTAATAGGCAGAGGCAGCTAATGTTAAACTACCCCGAGCGTTGGGGGTGATTAGACCAAACAGGCCTAATCTAATTAACCCCTTGTTGTTCGCAGGATAGCGGATTTTCAAGCTCTTAGGTTTTTTTTCTTTTAGCTTTGAAAAAACTAGCTTCCACTATCCTACTGGCTGCGCCAATTTTGTTACACTTTATTGGTGAAAAGTACAACACTTCAACTTTCTTTATATAACCTTTTATTTCATAGTCGAATCCAATTTACGTGTACTTCTTATGGTATTTACACTCTGATTTTGTTTTTGTTTATAGCAAACTTTAATTTATTATTAATCTTAATCGACCAAACAGAACCAGCCAAACTCCGAACAAATCACAAAAAAAACTGCTTTTATTTTTAACCTTTTAACTCGGGGCGCGTTACTATCCCTATTAAAGTCCAAAATCAACTCTCTGGGCTTTTCTTTTTCAGGTGCCCAGTTTACCTGGTCATTCAGCGTTCAGTTCGCTGACCCCGCAGATCAATTGAAAATTTCTCGTAGTTAGCTTATTAGCAATTTGCAATTTCACCTCGAAGCCAACAAACTGATCGCAAAATATATTTACTTTTTGTTTATATAATGTCGACCTTGAATTTCATTCCTTCGATCATACGGTTTGTCACCGTGAAACTTGATCGCTTGTTTATTTAACTAAAGAATGGAGGCGCGCATAGATATTGCGAGCCTTCGCTTGTTTCATTTTTTGTTTATTGAGTGCAGGCAAAATGCAACGAAGGGTGAATGACCCGCTGATGCAGTATATTTCAACAGTTTGCATGATCTTAAGTTGAAGAAATTTCGATGCATGCAAATGATAATTTAGATATATGTATGTATGTACCTAGTATTACTAATTGAGGTGTATGTATGTACAAATATACATACATAATATTACGAGATTCCCAGATTTGGGAATCTGTACTGTAACTATTATTAATCGAGGTGTATGTATGTACAAATATACATACATAAATTTACGAGATTCCCTGTTTTGGGAATCTGTACTGTAACTATTGCTAATCGAGGTGCATGTACGTACAAATCTACAAACATAATATTACGAGATTCCCATATTTGGGAATATCTACTGTAACAATTCTACCAGAATACTACCAGGTCTATATCGGCTTTGTGTAGCTCTTGAGCTTACTTACAGTGAGACGAAATATGTTGGCATATATATATAATGGAGAAATAAGAATTTTAAGAACTTTTATTTTTAATGATTCTAAATCAAATTTATAAATACAAGAAGAAAAAACAACCGCCTCGTGCGGGAGATGAAACCGGGACCTTCCGCTTGCCGGGCGACTGCTCTTACCACTGAGCTAACGAGACAGATGATTTTCCTTCTTGCATTTATCAAATTTGTAACTGGCCTACTAAGCCACGTTTTGCTTTCAGCTGGCATTAACCAGTAACGATGAAAGCGCACAAATAAATTGTAAATTCAACTTTATTTATTTTTCCCGCGGACGGGAATCGAACCTACACTTTTAGAATCGGTCAATGATCGAGAAATAAGAATTTTAAGAACTATTATTTTAAATGATTCTAAATCAAATTTATAAATACAAGAAGAAAAAACAACCGCCTCGTCCGGGATTTGAAACCGGGACCTTCCGCTTGCCGGGCGACTGCTCTTACCACTGAGCTAACGAGACAGATGATTTTCCTTCTTGCAGAGCAGTACGTACGCCTTCGTGAATCTCTGTTCACCTAGCGTACCATCGCCATGCGACACGTAGTACTCAGTTGACCCAACTAATTTTACACACCCATGTTCGTAAAAGCAAATAGAACTGAATATTAAAACATGAATACATAGGCTACTTAGCTTGCCCACTCCTTCCACGTTCCCCGCAGTCTCCTCCTAAGACTCCGCAATGGGACAAAAAAGGGGAGCCGATCTGAACTCCTTCAAC
The DNA here is from genome assembly GCA_963930735.1 of Dioctria linearis. NCBI lineage: Eukaryota > Metazoa > Arthropoda > Insecta > Diptera > Asilidae > Dioctria > Dioctria linearis. The sequence goes on along the minus strand of OZ005740.1, from coordinate 130,726,506 downwards.
AGGTGGACGCTTCTTCATTTTTTTGTCCTTTGTAAAACGTGTCTTCGGCCACGGGTCGTTGGCTTCCTACTCCAACTCGTAGTTTGACTTGCAGCTTTTTTTTCTTTTTTACTCAGCTCAACGAACATCCGTGGTCCGCACACTACTTTATGACATGCCTCCCTGCACCAGACAAGAAAAAAATCGAAAAGACAAAAAAAAACGCCTTTATTTTTTTATGACGACCTTCTTCCTCATCTTCTTCCTCTTTTTTCAACAGCTCTCCTACCGACATTGTTATAGACATTGGCGCCGTGGAAAGAGCGTGCGAGCATCGCGTCAGTGTAATCCGCTGAATCGAAGGAAGGTGTATACAGTTTGCGTTGCTTGGTGATGTAACGCTTCGTGTAATCAACTTTAATCGTTAATGTGAAACCGACTAGATCATCAATCTACTTGAACGCACCGCAGAAATTGATAAAACTTGTAATTGGGAGATATACCAGTATGAAACCTGCAGGTGACAACTGCCAGCTGAACGTTTGTCTTTATTAAATCCGAGCGTGCGAGCATCGCGTCAGTGTAATCCGCTGAATCGAAGCAAGGTGTATACAGTTTGCGTTGCTTGGTGATGTAACGCTTCGTGTAATCAACTTTAATCGTTAATGTGAAACCGACTAGATCATCAATCTACTTGAACGCACCGCAGAAATTGATAAAACTTGTAATTGGGAGAGATACCAGTATGAAACCTGCAGGTGACAACTGCCAGCTGAACGTTTGGCTTTATTAAATCCGAAGTCGACTCGAAGCTAATCGGAAGATAGCCGCAACGCTGCCATTGTGCCTCTCCGTCAATGAAAAGGTTCTGGCGCGACTCGATCCACATAACATAAGTTATCTTTTACGTTTGACAACTGTCAAGGCATTTATAAAATGTCTTCGCGTATTCATCAAATGTTTGATAATTTCTCCGGTGCTTCAAGTCTCTAAATCATTTGTTGTATGTTTTGAATTGAATTTAATGAAATCATGACGTTCACGTCTATCTATGCTGAATGCCGATTGGTTGTATTTATAATTAATTAGGCATTGAAGGCGTGCTACTATGCTATGCAACTTCAATGCGCTGGGTGCTTCTCCTCCGTGGTGCTGTCCCTTGGATCTGCGGCCACTTAAAACTCCATCTCCGTATGTCCTGCTAAGTCTAATGACAACCTGGAATAAGAATAAGAACAGCAGAAGTATGATCGGAATAATCTGGGACAACTACATACAGACAATCACGACAGTCAAATAAGTTTGCTTCGATGGTTTTGTATCTTTTACAGGCACTGCATTTCGGCTCGCTGCAGTTAAAAAAAACTTTCGCCAAGTTTATAAGATATGGCTGTAAGACCAGAAACATTAACAGACATAAGGGTTGATCTATCATCATATAAGGTCGATGGCAGAAGCAGCATTATACATGACTGTTTTAATAAGAACATGCTGGAGGATACGGTGAGAGTTAATATATGTAGCAATTTCTCCGATTTCACTAATTTGTACGTATATTATAAAGGCATAAATTTTTCCTTTTGTTTTGTGTACTGTTTGGGTATATTTCTTCGTGTGCCTTTCTTGACTCGACGGGAAGTAAAGAGCAACAGAAACGTTTTGTTTTTTAATTAAATGTTAGCAGGAAACAAGTCCGTAACAAGGTGTCGAATTGAACGCTATATATTTACTAAAGTAATAAATAACAAATACTTTACACCAAAAGATGGTGTATATCAGTGAAAAACCTCTTGAGTAATCTATTTCATTTATAATTACGATGAGTGGGAGACAAGTGATAAATGAGCTGCAAAGAACCACGAGAAATTATTTTAAACGACGTCGTGTAATTATCAAAGGACCAGATGACTTATGGCAGACAAACTTGGTTGAAATGGATCCCTACAAATATGATAACAAGGGCAACCGCTATAAGAGATGCCATGCAATCTATATTAAGCGAGGCATGAATACCTAAAAACTTGCAGACTGATGATGGAAAGGAATACTACAATAGCTTCTTTAAAAACCTGATGATGAAGCATGCAATTAATCATTACTGTACGTACACTTTCCTCAACGTATCAATAGTGGAACGATTCAACCGAACTCTGAAGGATATGATGGAGAAAGAATTCAGCTTTCTGGGAGCCTATCAGTGGATTGGTACGATGAAGAAACTGCTGAACACATACCACTGAACTGAACTGAATACAACTCAAGAATTCAATGAACTTCAAAAATAAGACCAATTGATATCAACGCTTCCAATGAGAAATAACTGCTTTCAACTGTATACATTCACATAAAAATTCTTGTTCCTGCAAACACCAGCATATAATTTAGAAAGGCTGTTTTCAAATAAGCGTTTTTATTTGCAACAAGGAACAACTAATTCAAAAACACTTTTTCTAGTGACAACTAATTCGAATTGAATTTTATTAATTATTTTACAAAAATCTAAACTTTTTTTCACGGCCAACTACGACCGAACTACTTTTTGTTTTTATTGACAGGCAACTTAGTTTAAAAAATATATAGACTTTTTATAACATTTGCTCTGCGAGCTTAAACATCCCGGCCGCCTTGGAAGCTAGGCTTTCAACTTCCGCTTCTACTCTTCATCTAGAAGTGATTGCGTCTCTTGTCTCTTGTTTATAGAATTGCTCTTGTAGCTCCTTGAGTTCACGTCTGGCTCCAACAAAATTTGTGGCATTATCGCAATACAGATGACGAATATGTCCACGACGAGCAACAAATCGTTTCAGGGTGGCGATGAAGGCTTGAGCTGACAAATCAGAAACGATCTCCATGTGAATGGCCTTTGTGGCAAAGCAAACAAAAACTGCCACATAGATCTTGTATGGATGTTTACCACGAAGCTGATGACGTATGAGGAAAGGTCCGCAAAACTCAACACCAGAGTTGATAAAGGGCCTTACTGGAGTCACGCGATGGGCTGGTAGGTTTCCCATTATATGCTCAGCTAACCTTGGCTTCGATGGAAAGCATCTATAGCATCCAAATACGACCTTTTTCGCGATACTTCTCAAATTAAGCACCCAATACTGTTGACGGACGAAGGCTGTTAATGCTAAGGTACCTGCGTGAAAGTTTTTAGTGTGATAATACCTTACAAGCGACAACACAAATGGGTGAGACTTCGGAAGCAAGATAGGATGCTTTGCATCATGAGTAATGTCTGCATTTTGCAGACGCCCTCCAACACTTAACAGTTGTACTCCAGAGTTGTCTTCGAGGAACAGATTTAATGTACGAAGACAACTTTTGGAGCTTATCACTGAAGTCCTTTCTAGGTCTCGAATTTCTGTACCAAATGCTGTCTGTTGGACTGCCCAAACCATCCGTTTCAATGAAGTATCCAACTCTTCTGTTGAAAATGGTTCTGTCATCCTTGGTTGTCTGCTCCTCGATCGCCGAATATTATGAATAAATCTGAACATGAAGCAAATTATTCGTTGCAATTTACGAAAGTCGTTCAGATATTTGATGTCAAGGAGAAAATGGGCTGCATCAACGATGTTATTGGAACCTGGCTTTTCTAGTGTTGTGGCCACAAACGTGAACTTACTTCTTCTCCTTTCGGGAATATCCGCAAGCAAGCGAAATGTCGAGAGTTTTGGACTTGGGCTACATTTCTTCCGGCTTCCTTAAGAATGATGGTCCTTGAAACCACAATTCAGAGCCAGCTAATTCTTCCGGCAGCATACCACGAGATACGATGTCTGCAGGATTGTTTTTACTATCCACGTGATTCCATGATATCTTAGCAGATATCTCTTGAATTTTGGCCACTCGATTCGAAACAAACGAGTTCCAGTTGGAAGCGTGGGACGACAGCCAATCGAGGACAATCCTGGAGTCCGTCCAGCAAAAGATTTTATGCACTGTGATACAAATCGTTGAGCGAAGGCGATCGATAAGTTCAGCTATCAGTAGGGCAGCGCATAATTCCAACTTAGGAGGAGAGATAGTTTTTACTGGCGCGATTCGAGATTTTGCGCACAGTAGTCGTATCTCCGACTTTCCTCCGATATCCGTTGAACGAATATAGACGCAGGCTCCGTAGGCTCGCTGCGAAGCATCAGCAAATCCATGAATTTCGATTGTAGCAATTGCTGCGTCAGTTAACACAAATCGAGGAACCTGAATTTGTTCAAGTGAGCCGAGGTCATTACCAAACCGTTGCCATTGAGTATGCAAATTCTGAGGCAGTTATTCATCCCAATTTACCTTTCGAATCCAAAGTTCTTGAAGAAAGATTTTTCCTAGCACGACAACAGGATTTATAATGCCAATAGAGTCGTAAATTCGAGCCAAATCGGAAAGAACGACTCTTTTTGTTATTGACGTGGAGTGCGAAGTCAATTTGTAGCCATAGAAACCAAATGTGTCTGCTACAGGTCCCCAGACTATTCCCAGGGTCTTCGTTGTCTCACTTGGTTGCAGCTGAATCATTTGTTCTTCACTGACTTGAGATAGATCGGCAAGAATTCGATTGTCATTCGAATACCATTTCCTAAGCTCAAGTTGTCCACCTCTCAGAATTTCTACTACCTGTTTTCTTATTTTAATCGCTTCCTCCAAGGATGCTGCACCCGTCAATAAATCTTCCATATAAAAGTCCCGTCGAATCACTGCACTACCAACAGGAATGGTTGTGAATTTCTCGTCAGCTAATACCTGCAAACATCGAGTAGCCAAGAATGGTGCAGCTGCTGTTCCGTAAGTGATTGTGAGCAATCGATAGATTCTTATCTCCTCACTGGGATGATCTCTCCAAAGAATACACTGCAAAATGCAGTCTTCTGAATTCACCAATATCTGCCTGTACATCTTTGCGATGTCAGCTGTTACTACATACCAATGGAAACAAAATCGGATGACGATGTCAAATAATTCTGATTGAGTGGATGGGCCCACCATCATGATGTCATTTAGGGATTTGTTGGAACTAGTACGAGCAGACGCATCGAATACCACGCTTAATTTTGTAGTCGTACTGTCCGGACGAATGACGCAGTGATGTGGCATATAATATTGTCTAATGGGCAACTCAGCTTTGTTTACTAATTGTAAGAATTGTGAGTATTGCATCTTAAGCTCCAAGTTCCTATTCAGTCTTCTTTCGAGACTCAAAAATCTTCTGAATGCACCATCGGAAGAATTCCCCAACGAAATCGGATCTTCTCGAAAGGGCAACGACACGATAAAGCGCCCAGACAAGGATCTTTGAACACTGTTCACAAAGTACGACTCGCATTCCTCATGTTCGAGTGAGGAAATGCTCCGAGATTCGGAGAGGTTTTCGATAGTCCAGAACCTTTCCAACATTTTACTCAGTGGATCGTCTTCTTATTCTATCTTTTTGTCCGTGAGAATTGCCGACAATGTTGGGGACGACTCGAGAGCTCGAATTCTCCCATTAACGACCCATCCTAATGAAGTTTTCTGTAAAATTGGTTGGTTTACTCCAATTCTTATCTGTCCTACAGCAAGCAACACAAAGAATATTCCCCCTCCGATTAAGAGGTCAATCTTTTGTGGTTCGTAGAAACTAGGATCAGCTAACTCAATGTTTTGAGGAATACTCCAGCCACCGGTATTCACTTTGTAACTAGGATGTGTGTTGGTGATAACTGGTAGGACGCAGCAGCTCAAACTGAAGGTATCTTCGCTTAGTTGAGACTTCACACATAGTTCAATTCTTGACTTGATTGCTGTTGATATCGCACCTATGCCTTCAACTTCACCGTTCATTTGTTCTCTTCTCAACCGCAACCTTTGTGCCAAAGTTTCTGATACGAAATTCCTTTCTGAAGCCGAATCCAAAAGTGCTCTGCAAGGAATGAATGAGCCTGTGCTATCTCGAACCCAAACAACAGCAGTGGCCAAAATGATGTATTCATCTTTCAAACTGTCTTTCTGAGCTGTTGGGGGCAATCGAGCATCTACCTTCAATGACGTATTGACAAATAAAGCTGCTTCAGTCAAGCCTTCAATTGATTTGGGAACATTGACGACATAATTTGACGTACCCTGCGATTTAGATTCTTCCTTCCATTTTGAACCAATAGCAGATGAAGAAGATTGACGATGAAGCAATGAATGATGAGGACTTTGACATTGTTCACACCTTTTACTAGTACAAGTCGTAACCGAATGTCCCTTCTTTAGGCAGTTGAAGCATAATGAAAAACGTTTTGCTTCATAAAATATCTGAAGCGGTGTCATTGACTTAAACTTTGGACAATGAATTAAGCTATTACAATTCGCTTTACAGGTGACGCACCGAGGATTTGGCGAAGAACTAGAGAGCAGCAAGGTTGATGACTTGTTAGATGGTCGTTTGGGCTTAAATTTCGAAAAATTGCAAAAGTTGATATTACGACATTCCAAACTGGTACGACGTTTCGAAATAAATGTTGAAAATTTATCCCATGATGGAAGATCTTGCAATGAATTTTCGTCATCCCATTTTGAAATAGTAATCTGGGTCTAGCTTTCCGATGATCAAGTGGACTATTATTCCATTCAAAAATATCTTCGCTGCTTCCAAGGGTCTTCAGAGCACGAAGGTGGGCATTAGACAAATCAAAAATATCCCTAAGCTGAGACGATACCATTTACTAGCACGCGGAACATCTAATAGTTCCCTTATATGAGCCTGGAAAATTATGCACTTATTCTCATATCTCCCCCTTAACAATTTTAAAAGCTTGCTCATAATTATCTCCTGTAATTGCAAGTCTTTAATGGTTTGAAGTGGCTTTTCTCCTAAACAGTTCAGCAAATGCTGAAACTTTTCAATATTTGTCAGTTCGGTATCATTGTGAACCAGAGTATTGAACGTGCCGATGAAATTGACCCAATCTTTATACTTTTCAGAAAAGTGAGGCAGCTTCAACACTCGGTAATCGTGAATATCGAGGAGTAGGACCACGGGAACTAAGTGAAGTCTGAGCACCCAGAGTATTAGCTGGAGAATTGGATGCAATAGAAGAATGCGATTTGAGATTGAGCGATATGTGACAATAATTTCGATCTTATGAAGCAATACAGTTCCTCGAGCTCATCTCGTTTGTCGGCTTCTTTTTCTGGTTTATTCAGCGCAACATTCTACTTGGCTATGAATTGCCATTATTTGAGCGAACCGCGATTCAAGTAAACTGAGACGAGTTTCAAAATCGAATATGTTCATGGAATCGATGTTTTTTGTCCACATAATTCTTAAGTTTTGTAAGAGAGTCTTGTAACGATGCTCTTTTTTTTCCTCAAAACACTCAGCGATTCCACTGCTGTTCTACCACTACTACCAGCATCCGTACCATCTCCACTGTCACTTTGAGCACGCTCCTGTACCTCTTTCCTTGACATTATGAATTTATTGAGTTATTTTCTGGAATCTTTAAAGATGGTAAAACTTCCTTTGAATTGAACTTAAGCGAGGACCTGCGACGTACATCTGTGTACTCAATGTCGATGGCAAATGATGATTCAATCCAATCTGTGTTCTTCTAAACAGAAATTATCAAAAACTTGAAAATACGAAAACCAATGTATTTTCTTTATACGGAATATCACGACGAAAAGCTAATTCTTATTATCCGTGCTATCGAAGGACCAAAAAATGTTTGCAAATAAGCGTTTTTATTTGCAACAAGGAACAACTAATTCAAAAACACTTTTTCTAGTGACAACTAATTCGAATTGAATTTTATTAATTATTTTACAAAAATCTAAACCTTTTTTCACAGCCAACTACGACCGAACTACTTTTTGTTTTTATTGACAGACAACTTAGTTTAAAAAATATATAGACTTTTTATAACATTTGCTCTGCGAGCTTAAACAAAGGCTATACACCACACTGGACAGCTGAGATTTTTAAAATTATTAGTGTTCAAAACGCAAACCCCATCACATATCAGCTGGAAGATTATCAAGGAAATCCAATCACAGGACGCTCCAGATGGGCCTGGCATGAATTTATGTTCTCCTCAAAGCGGCTGGTAACTGCAATTATCCTCCTCTCAAATGAAGTAGAGAAATTGTGAACATTCAGCTGTTCTTCTGACATTAAAATTAGCAGATCTAATAGATAACAGTATACCACATCAACTTTTAAAATTTATTTTGTTGTATTTTTTTCACTGTTAATAGCAAAAATGTTGGAACTTAATTGTTTCGAACTCGCTAATTATTTTGTGAGACCATTTTTGAATTTCACTGTTTTCTGCAGTAGTCACTACAATCTTCTTTTTGTTAACCATTAACAGTAATGAACCAAATTCACCACACAGATTTGCACAATTCAACAAAAACAAAACTTCATCGGCTGCACCAAAAATGTTAAAAGAAAACTATACTAAATTTTCAAATTGAAAAGAAAAAACGGTTTAATTTTATTTTACTTTATTCTAAAACGTCTCAAAATCAGCTGCCTCAATTTTATATTGGAACTTTTTTCAATCATCAGATCGACCTCAAAAAATATTTGTTTTGTTATTTCAATAGCTTTTGCACATTTCCGATTAGGCAAATTAAATGATCTAGTGAGGCCAATTACTTAATTAAACTAAACTAAACTCAATTTAGCGTAGTACGGAAATATGTAAAAGTTATTGAGTAAGCAAAACAATGACGACATTTAATGGAGCTTGGTTGGGTTGTTGGATTGTCTTGAAGTCTGAAACCTACATTGACCTCATATTGACTCCACAGCACTATAATACTTTGATAATACATATTATTTGGATGTATACTCACCATTAACTTAATAATACATTGTGTCTGTACTTTTTCTTGACACAACTTTTAAGAATAAATACCCAGAGAAGCACATATCTTTATTTCTTCAATCAGATGTATATATGCACATGTGAAAAGGGCACGTGTACACGTCCAAACTAACAAGACCCTAGAGCACCTCACTAGCCAAGTTACTTAGTTAAAAATAAATAAGAAAGATAGAATTGCTCTAGAGACCAATTCTTATGATACCGTAAATGAATGCCCGTATGAGCTATCGTTTAGCAGTGGTTTTTCGCATATATTTTTTAGATCGATTCCAAGCAATTTTAAACGATTTCATACCCTGAAGAAGTTTTTAGTACAATAAAAAATGTCTAGGACTGATCGCTTTCACAGTATCCGTAAAAAACCTAAATTTTTTACATAGCAACAACAAGAAAGCGTTGCCCGTTTTATTCAGTTTTTTCAAATGTTATTTGCTATTACTATGTAAACACCACGTACCAAATTTCAGCTCTCTATGTCAACGCGTTCTCGAGGCAGTGTCCAATTATATAGTGAAAAAAGAAATTATTGTACGGCCTCTCCAAGAAGAATTTGCCCGATTTGTCTCATTTTCGAACGCGTTCCTCGAGTTATAGTGTGCACGGATAGACAGAATGATGGACAGACGAACGGACGCACAGATGGACAGACGCAAGGACGGACGGACGGATGGATGGAACAGACGGACGGACGGACGGATGGACAGACGAACAGACGGACAGACCGACATTCAAAAATCAAATGAACTTTTAATTTAAGATTGGGTGTCCAATCCATTTTTGCTCTAGCCATCATTATTTCTGTGCGTTACAAACGGAATGACAAACTTAGTATACCCTATATATATCATGTAGGGTATAATAAAACAAAGTTCGAAATAAATCGGAAATATGAGAATTAGTTAGAATTTCAGGGGTATTTGTCTGAATAAAAGCAGCGTTAATACAACAAAGTAGAGTATCGAATAAACAACTGATTTGCCCCGTCAAAATAAATACTCAACAGTCCTGCGATACAGCCCGTGATACAGATTATTTGGAACAGTCTATCATCTGCTTCTTTTCCCTCCTTCGTTATCTGTGCGGCTTTTTGGGTGGAATGTACTTCATCACTTTTCTTTAATGGCCTTTATCATTTAACTCACATCCTTCCTCTATTCCTGGTTAAAACGCAATTTTTTTGGTTTCTTGTGTTAACTATTTCAACGACTTTTTTTAATTTAGAACATGTTGTTGGATTCAGGCCAAACATACCACTCTATTCATCTTGAATTCCTTCTCAATTCATCCTTATTCAAGGACTACAAATACTTTAATTAATTATGTTATGCTGGCTGCCAAATCAGCGTTCCTACTAATATATATTTCAAAAATTGTCTGAAGCTACTCATAACAGAAAAGGTTCAGTTAGACTAGTATGGCCTGCTTTACTTTTTTTAATTCTCCAGAGTTTTTGTGTTGAATTCTTAATTGCTAGGTGTTTTGGTATAAGAAGTTTTGTGTTCCTGAACAAGATGAAATAAATCACATGCATGCAAATACATACATTGCATGGCATCTTTCGAGGAGGAAACTTTTACCTCAACTTTGTAAAAACTTTTAGGTTATTTACAACCCTAACCGAGAGTAGTGCCAGAAGTCGTGGTTAAATTAAATATTATTAATTAAATTTAACCTGGACGCCATCGTCTTACGGCTAGGAGTTAATCTGCGAAAGCATTGAGGAATTTCTTGAAGTACCTGGCATTATAAAATAAAAACAAAAAAGAGCCACAGAAGAACTTTTCAACTCCTTAAAAGTTGATATTCATATCATCAAGGTGGGGGCGTATATTGTACATATAGTCGCGAACTAGCCTCTGGACAGCTGGGAGGGTTCAAAACTGAGAATTTGTTTTACACGTACAGCCATAATATTCCGCCCAGATGAATCCTTGCTGTAGAGAATTCTGGAGCTCCGACGCGATAAAATAAGGAGCTGGCGGAACGGTAAGGTGAGATTGGGTTCCTTTACGTGATGCAAGTACGGATATATTATGTGGCTGTTCTACTAGCAGGTGTAATTGAATATAAAATTACCTCCGCCATGGATTAATATTTAATGAATTTGTGCTCTGTGTAGGTAGGAATATACTTGGTAAAAATTTCGCTGTAACAATATAAAGTTCCCCACCCACAGTAAGTTAAGAGAATGAACTCCCTTCCCGTTCTACATGTGCAGTGCACTTTTCAACTTCATATGATTAGGCAACGACTCTCTCCTCAATGCGAGGGTTCGCTCTTGATTCCAGTTCACTTTAATGCGAAATGAAAAGGAAGCTTAATAGCCTAAGAAGCACTCAGTACTTCCGTAGTAATTTGTTAAATTAAATGCGATGGGATACTTTTCCGAAGAGCTATCAAAGAATTGCTTAGCAGTAAGAAAGCTTACTCCTATAGCGGTGCGCTTCGGTTTATTTTGAGTTCATGCTACAGTAAAGTAAGCTTTAAAAAAGTACATTCAATTGAAGTATCACTGCTTTTACATCAAATGTATTTTAAATATGTCTTTATATATGTGTAGTGTCGGAAGAATTCGTGATTGGTCATTTGCTACTGGTTAATTTTAATTTTTTAAGTTCTAGACTGATATTTGTTCTACATACTAGCTTGAGTTAACTATAGGTGTTTATTTCTGGAACAGAATCTCCACTCTGCCCGCAATTCTGAATTTCATATACTGGAATCATTAGTTATATTTAGTATGCCATTCCGCTCTTAACGCGTAGTTGTAATGATGATACGGCAAATGGAATTGGATATCCACAAAAGGTAAGTGTTTTGGTTTTTGTATTTCTGTCTGTCTGCCAGTTTATTCTGACGAGAAATCGAGCACAAATTGTAATAGAGACCGCAAAAATGTTCAGTATTGTAAATAATTCAAAGATATGTATAAGAAATTGTTCAACCATCATAGTATTTCCATATACAAATTCTGAGATCTATTTTATAAAAATTTTAACATAGAATAGCTTTATTTTCCCATTTTTTAATAGATTTTATTATACTGCGAATTGAATTTGATAAATTGCCCTTACCTAAAATTTTCTATAAATGCAAAATTATATTTTTATATCCTAAATGAAATCTAAACGGTATGCTAAGTTTGCCATTCCGTTTGTAACAACTCGAAATAATGATGGTAGAGAAAAATGGATTGGACACCCACGCATAATATTAAAAGTTATTTGATTTTTGCATGTCCGTCTGTCCATGCGCACGATGACTCGTGGACATGTTCACTTAGAAAGCTGAAATTTTGTACACGGACTTTGGAAAAAGAGTTAAATTGACTTCCAAAATGAGACAAATCGGGCAACTCCTTCGTGGGGTTGGCATACAAAAATTTCGGTTTTCACTATATATTAGGACACTCCCTGATAACGCGTCGACATAGCGAGCTGGTACATGGTGATTCTGTAGTAATAACAAATAAAATCTCAAAAATGGACTAAATCGGCCAACCTTTTCCTGATGTTGCCATATAAAAACTTTTACATATACTGTGAAAACGATCAATCCTAGACACATTTATTGTACAGAAAACTTCTTCAGAATACAAAATCCTATAAAATTGGTTATAATCATTTTTTCACTCCGACGAACCGTTCTAGAAATAAATGTTGAAAACTACTTCCAAAATGGAACTTGCAGAGATCGGTGACCATACGAAATTTTATACGGGAATTCATCGAGGGTATCGTAAGAATTGGTCTTAGACCGATTCTAGCTTTCTTAATTGTTTAAGGTAATTATATATCTATCAGGTCTACCGGCGAATTCGATTGACCTATAATCGAAATCGTAATCGAAATTTTGCTACCGGCGATTTCGATTATATCGAAAATGTGACAGCTATAGATCGAAAAATTGTTCGATGTCATTTTGGTGCTCGTAATTGAAGTGAATTGGCGTTTTTAAAGATTTTTAGAGGAAAATGTAATTTGTAATTGCATTACATATATTATATATTTAATTTTTTAATATTTTTAAGTCGAAGTTTACGAACGACAAGCAGTTTGAGTGTATGGTCGAGGTGATGAGTTATAATATATCATTTGCTAAGGGGTTTGTTAAAGGATTGAACGCGCAAAGGGATAAAAAGAAGTTTTGGGAAGAAACAGCCTATAAATTAAATAGTTTAGGTCCTCCAATAAAAGACGCCAGTGGTTGGCAAAAGGTAGTTAGATGTTTTTTGATTGTCAACTATAATTTATATAAATTTTAGGTCTGGACTGATTTTAAATTTAATATAAAAAGAAAAATTGCGTACAATAAAGAACAACTAAGAGGTACCGGTGGGGGGCCATATAAGCAACGAACTTTAACAGTATTAGAGCAGCGAGCTAGTGAAACACTTTCTTTAAATAATGCAATGGATGGTTTATCGGGTGCTAAGTCGTTTCCGCAGGTAATTGATATTGAAGCAACACAAGGTATTAGTGTATTAAATAACACGAAACCGAGGAATACTGCATCAGATAACACGGAACCACGAAATAGCGTATTAAGTATTTCCGAGCCAACTAGAGAAAATGATGAACCTAACTTTGCTTCGCCACCAAGTATTCGTCGGCCTGGTACCTTAAAAAAAGATACATTTGGCTTACTTCAAGAGCAAACTGAGACTCAAAAAGAGTTTTCTGAAAATTTATTGGAAACTTTAAAAAGAGTGGAACATAAAATGGAAGAAAATAACTGCTTGCAAAAAAAATTTATAAAATAAAGGAGAAAAAACAAGATGTTTTAAGAAAAAATACAGAGGAGAAAAGACTGTACAGAAAAGGCATGAGGAAAATCATGAACGATAAGTTAGCTGTAAAAAGAAGAATTTTGGAAATTGAATGTATGAAACTCGATATTACACAAGAAGACATGTGATATGAACTACATTTTATTTAGTTTATGAACAAATATTTCATTTTTTTTTATGTTTTTGAAAGTGAAGTGCTTTATTTTTTTAGTTGTTAAGATAGAGAACAAGACTTGTTCCAGATGAAAAAGATGTTACGTTTTTATTATTATATATTTTCGACAAATTAACTTAAAGAATTTAATATACCCTCCCTAATTCGTTTACCAGCCTCGTGCAATGATACCGAATCGGTAATCTCATTATTAGGTGTATCGTACATGTCATAGGTTGATGATATTCGGCTGACTGGTTGCATTTTATAATAATTACATATATTGTGCAATGCACAACAAGCATTACTAATCTTTGTCGCCTTAAGGCGTTTATAATGCATCTCTCTTGCATCAGACAAGCAACGGAATCTGCTCTTAAGACAACCTATTGTCCTTTCTACAATGTTTCTTGCAGCGCTGTGTTTCGTATTGTAAAAACCCTTGCGCGTCCCTTCTTCTGCAGCTCTAAAAGGGGTCATAATCCAAGGCTCCAGAGGATATCCAGAATCTCCTTAAGAAATAAGAAAAACAGTGAGATATTTAAATAAAAACCAACAAAATCTAGCAAACCTAACAGCCAACTATTCCTTTCTCCATTATCATACTGGTCCTTTAAAATTACCCTCGGTTCACATAAGCGCCAAACTAGAGCATCATGCGATGCACCACCATATTTAGCATCTACAGCGTTTATTACCATGTGATGATCGCAAACCTACAAAATAAAAATAAATACAGAATAATTTAAATTATATAAAATCTTACAATCATTACATTAAGACTGTAGAGTCCGCTTCTATTGTAAAACATTTCCTTATCACCACTTGGTCCAATGATCCTGATGTGTGTGCCATCAACACAATCAACTATTCCGGGGAAAACCAGTATTCCTGTAGAAGTGCATTTTGGATTCACTTTTTTCGTCATTAGTCATCGAAATCTTTATCCATTTTGGGCATATAACTTTCTCCAAAAATATCTAAAATTTCTTTAATGGAATCTGAAACCTTTGTTTGAGCAAGTCCAAGGTTAAAATCTTGGCCAGTAGCTTGGTGATAACTACCATGTCCAAAATAACATAATGTGGCGGCTAACTTTAAGATGGTCGGGACAGACGATGATAGAGTTTGAGGTTTAAATTCAGGACTTATTGCATTTAATAAGTAAATGAAAGCTTCTTTTGATAGTCTAAAATATGAGATAAATCTTAAGAAGACACAAAATGTGAACAACTCGTCAGAATTTACTATTTGTGCTTACTTATGACTGGGAAGATCCAGAGGACTCGACGAATCTCGTAAAAACCTTCTGGCAGCTCTCAAATCTATTTCGTTCTCTTCCGCCCTTAAAAAAAAGCCTATATTTGGGAACATTTTATTTAATTTATAGTTGAACACATCACAATTAATACACTTCAAAACAGTGAATAAAAAACAACCCATGGCCCAGATGATTTATTTGACAGATAGTCTTACGAAAAGTGGCATAATGTATTACATGTTTAGTTTTGCGTATGGCATTACTCAATCAAGAGTTCGATCGAATTCTGTGCTACCAATTCAAAATCGTATCGAAATTCAGAATCTCATGATGATCGAAATCGAATCGTATTCCCCGGTAGACCTGATTGGCTTTATATATGCCATAGAGCCTAAACTACTATCCACACAGGAAAATAGTCTTCTAGTAATTTACAGCTTGGTTCCTTATCATCCCAAAGGCTACAATTACTATATATCTTACCTAATAAAATAATAAAATAGTTTTGATTAACAAGTAACCTCACCGTTTTACGCTCAATACCTCTCAGCTGAGTGATAATTGCAACTGTGTATGTGCAGCCGTAGTCCGAATCTGTAGGCAGCTACATTCGATATCATCAGCCCACGGCATGCCATGACGGCACAGCGCCATTACATTGATTACTCAATTGAGAATTTTTGTTTGAGGAATCGTAGTCATTTGGTTAAGATAATTTTTTTTAAATAATTTTTTTAGGAAAGGTATGAAAATTTTATTACGTTTCGGAAGATAAGAAAGCAAGCTTAAGATTAACAGAACACCATTTTTCTGTATAATAGTAGTTTAGGGCGGACGACCTATTCAAATCAAACTTTTGTCACTTTTACATAAGAACACTGCAAATATTTTAGAATGTAACGTAGTCCGGGCCTTGCATGTGGTAGGGAGGTAGCGTGTTTCATGGCTTGTGAAGTATTCTCGATGGTTTTGACACAGCCCATTATATTTTTGGTGGCAAGTCTCAAGGCTTGGTGTGACTTATCAACAAGTCCCAAGTAGCGAAAATGAGTGACTTGAAAAACAAATGAAAAAACAGAATAAAGATAAGAATGAAAAATGAAAAAGATTGAGAACAATAGAAAAAAGAAAAAAGAAAATTTTTTTTATTAAAAAAGTTTAAAAAACCAGATTCATTCGAAACGAATCGTACCTGTATACGCCCGCAGTGGGCTGAAAAAAGAAAAAAGAAAAAGGAAGAAGAAGAAGCGTTTCGTGTTAGCAGAAAACCTTACACTACTCGGTACAGGCTACTGTAGACGCTTGAATACAGATCAAATTGATCTCCTCTCATATAAACTCAGAACAAATTCTGGGTGTGAATTATATGAGGCAAAAACTCCTATATTACACCAAGGAGGTAAAGAAAAAAAGTAGAGATTACTCTTTAGGACTTTTTACCTGGGTAAACTTATATTTGTTCAAGAAGGATTTTTTTTTAGATTCTCCGGCATATAGCAAAAGCTACAAAATATTTTTAATTTGTTATTCTATCTGATAACTCATTATATTTTTGGTGTCAAGTTTCAAGTCTTGGTGTGACTCATCAACAGGTCCCAAATAACGAGATTGAGTGACTTGAAAAACAAATGAAAAAATAGAATAAAGAAAAGAAATGAAAAAATGAAAAAGATTGCGAAAAGTAGAAAAAAACATTTAGTCGTTTCGAATGAATCTGGTTTTTTAAATTTTTGTAAATTTTTTTAATAATTTTTTTTTCTATTTTTCTCAACCCTTTTCATTTTTTCATTTGTTTGTACCGATGAGTGTAAGGTTTTCTGCTAACAAGTAACGCTTCTTCTTCCTCCTTTTTCTTTTTTCTTTTTTCAGCCCACTGCGGGCGTATACAGGTTCGATTCGTTTCGAATGAATCTGGTTTTTTAAATTTTTTTAAGGTTTTTTAATAAATTTTTTCTTTCTATTTTTCTCAATCTTTTTCATTTTTTCATTTCTTTTCTTTATTCTATTTTTTCGTTTGTTTTTCAGGTCACTCAATTTCGATATTTGGTACCTGTTAATGAGTCACACCAAGACTTGAAACTTGCCACCAAAAATATAATGGGTTGTCTGATAGTATAACAAATTAAAAACATTTTTTAGCTTTTGCTATATACCGGAGAATCTAAAACAAATTCCCTCTTGAACAAATATAAATTTACCCCGGTACAAAGTCCGAAAGAGTAATCTCTACTTTTAGAATAGAATATAAAAGAATAGAAGAACATTTATTAAAAAACCTCAGCTTACGCTACGTCACAAACGTTAGGTACATCGAGTTTGAAATAGATAACAGTATTATATCGAATGAGAACACAAGCTTAGAAAACAAGAAAAGTGCAGCGAACAAACTCATTGCAGTAGAAATTATTAAGTAATAGAGGTAGTAACGAGATAACAAAATCAGATTACCTACATAAATTATTACAGCTATCCCCCGATGAGGGGAGATAGTAAATCCAAAACTTTAGAAACTTATGTAGTTTAACAGCCGTCTACAAAAACTCAGAATTAAAAAAAAAATTATCAATACGACAAAGAAAATAAAGCAACTAATTTATTTATATTGACCATGTACCTCTATGTGGCAGATTCCACAGCTTGTGATAAATTCCTAATTATAGAAAATTCCACTTATGGTAAACTCCACATAGGTCAGCTTCAACCAATCTGATGTGATCATGCTCGAAATGCTAGCTTTATAGTTTTTCCTCACTACACAAAACAAATTCGAAATCTAGTTCGATGCTCTTGCGCTAAATCGAAACTAGCCGCCGGTTAGCAAAATTAGTGCTGCAGCACCCATTAATGCGCAGTCTACAGGATTATTGACAGATGAAATATATTTCCAACAGTTGCGGGGAATTGAATCCAAAACATATACAGTGCGGTTTCCCTACGTAGGATTTCCATCGGCATGAAATATCGGCCCATGAGTGACCGATGACCGAATCTATCCACTCATGCATTCCACTATCTAAGGATTGCGATATTTCAGGCATAAGTTCGATTAGTAAATAAACTCCGGAAAGGATCAATCTAAGAAGTGAGATCGGCTTCAATGGAGCTACCTTGGCTTTTGTAGCAACGAGGCGAAAATCGTTCACATTATTGTGGTTAAGTGAATAAATTTTTCTTTTGTTAAATAAGTGACTGAATTCAATTTTTACATTTAATAATGTTTTTTGATCTCTTTATGAATAGCGGATCTACTGTAACTAATTTAATAAGTTTTACTAACTTCATATACAGGGTGTTTCACAAGTGGTGGATAATATTGAAGGAGGCGATAAGTCATGTCGAGAAATGAAAAAAAATTTATGGGGGGGTGCATTCTCAACCCTTTCCGAGATAATGGGGGTTAAGCGTACGTGAAATGTAGGTTTGTACTAAAACAGCTATATCTCCTAAAACGACAAACAGCAGAAAGATGGTCGGGGTGCTAATTTGTAGAGAACACCCTGCCCTTTGATTCTGTGTATCAGCGCTTCTTCTACAGTATGTACTTTAGAAGAAATGGTCCGCCAAACTTCAACTTTCAGCTTTTGTACATCATTTTTTTGTGTTTGAAGCAAGAAAACTAAATTGAAAACCTTATAATTTCTTTTCCGTCTCACTTCTGTTTGAAAATAAGATTGTTTTCTTTAAAACGCACTTTGTTTTCATTTTGTACCTTTCACCGTTTATAAGTTATGACACAAAAATTATTCCAATGCAAGAAAAGTCTACATTGCAAGAAAATATGAAATAGTATTAAACCCATAAACAGCATTTCTATATTTATTTATTATGATCGAGAGAGGAACAATCAAGTTTGATAGAGATTACTCAATGACTTTGCGAGCAATCTTTGGAATCGCCAAGAGAGCTACCCACCACCAACCAGCTATTGAAATTCTTGGAGATGCGAATTCAAAGTTTGGAAGCATTGGGATGAAGCAAACATACATCTGGGCATAGCTGTCGTTTAATACATGATTTCACGAGCAATTCAAGAACATTATTATTAATTGCATGAAGGAAGGCGCTGCACTTCGAAAAACAAACTGTGCCAAATGCTCCAAAAGGCACAATACACTGCTACACGTGATATGACAACGAGCTATGTCAAGAGTGACCAATCTGCAGGGCCAAGTGCAGAACGCAATCCAACGAGCAACAAGGAAGTGTTGCGATCTCTTGTGCAGAGTGATACCACTGCACTTTACACAGCAACCAGCGACATAGTAGGTGAGAAGGCAATCCTAGCTGCCGCACTAATCAGCTTGACTCCAATTATGTACTGTCACGAACAGCTTTAATAGAATTGGTCAACCAAGAAGGAGCTGCAGTACAGTGACAGGCTATCTTTGATTCGGGTCGCAACTAAACTTTATGGCGGAAGATCTAGCAAAGAAACTGGGTGTCAGACAAGTTGCAGGAGAAGTGTACATCAGTGGCATTGTAGAGCATACCCAAAGGGCACAACATTGTGCAAACGTGCTTTTACGTTCAAGAGTAAACAATTTCTAAACTCGTTCGGACCTGCATATTAACCGACCGCATAGTCGATATCAATTCTTGACCAATTCCACACAATATCCAATTGGCAGATCCAGAGTTCAATAAGCCTGGTCAGGTTGAGTTTTTAATAAGTGCTGAGCTTTATTACGAACTATTGTCCATTGGACAGATTAAGTTTGGTCCACACCTATCAACATTGCAAAACACGGTTTTTGGATGGATTTTTCAGGAGCGATCCGAGGAAAGAAACCTGCTTTAGCGACATGTGGCATTTGCAGTGAAAGTGAAAGAACCGAAATCTCTTAGAGAAGTTTTGGAAGCTAGAGAAATTGATTGACTGTAGCGGCAAAGATTTTCATACAGAAACTATGGTCGCTAAAGCTGGACTGGGATGCAGTCATACCCACTGAAATGCACACAACCTGGATTAAGTTTCGAGAAGGTCTAAAGCAACTGAGCGATATCAACATTCAAGACACGTTGCCTCAACTCAACAACCAAGTTCAATACAAATTCATGCGTTCTCCGACGCATCTGAACGAGCATATGGAGCTGCAATTTATATCAGATCAATATCGACAGATGGAATAGTCATAGAATGATTATTATGTGCCATGTCCAAAGTGGCACCCATAAAAACTACAACACTACTTCGACTTGAACTATGCGCCGAAAAATTAGCTGCTCAATTGACTCAACGTGTTGTAAGAGATATGAAGTAGAGTAGTCAAAAGATCTACCATTGGACAGATTCATAGATCGTTTTAGCGTGGTTTAATGCAGATTCTTTTTCATTTCATACTTTCTTCGCCAATAGGGTAGCTTCTTTTCAGAGGAAAACGAACACAGATCATTGGCGACATGTGAAAGCCGTCGAAAACCCCGCAGACCTCGTAACCCGTAGAATACCATTAGGAAATTGAAGAAATGCAACATCTATTTTTATGGACCACCATTTATACATGGCTCAGACCGGATTTGGCCGTCGAACAATTCCAAAGTACACACTGATGTGGAAAAGAAAAAATCTAAGATCGTGTTAGCGGCTTGAAGAGAATGCTCACCATTGAGCAGTATCATGAAGCACGGAAATTCAATCAAGAGGCTGCAGAGAATAATGGCACACATTTTAAGATTTATTATAATGCAAGGCCGAAAAGCAACATAAAAGGAGCGAGGCTTCAGTAAGCATTCAGGAATTGGATGAAGCTCTTATCGTAATCTTAAAAGAGGCACAACAAGAACTATTCAGGGATGATATCAACCAGCTAAATCGAACTGGAACGGTTAGCAACAGTTGTTCATTATATAGCCTCGCACCCTTCATTTACGAGGAAGGTGTGATACGAGTAGGAGGAAGGCTAGAACATTCAAATCTATCGTAAGAGTCAAAAACATCCAATATTGCGGCCTTGTGCACACCCAGTCACCAAGCTACTAGTGACAGATATTCATAACAGCAACCTTCATGCTGGGCCCCAAACCTTACTGGCACTTACACGACAAAGGTTTTGGCCAATCTGGGGGGAAGACTATTGCCAGATCGATCTTGCAGAACTGTGTTCGTTGCAACAAGGTCAAGCCCAAGCTCATGACTCCGTTAATGGGAAATCTCCCCGCAGACAGAGTTCAACCTGCTAGGACATTTATAAATTCCGGAGTGGACTTTTGCGGCTCCATTTGGACACATTTCAAATTAAGAGGGAAACGCCCTCAAAAATCATATATCGCAGTATTCTGCTGTTTTGCTGCAAAGGCGACGCATCTAGAAGTGGTGAGCGATCTGACGATAGAAGGATTTCTCGGGGCACTTAAGTAGTTTATAGCGAGGCGAGGGCATTGTTTGAACTTATATTGTGAAAACGCCACAAACTTCGTAGAAGCCAGAAGGTAGCTGAATGAGCTTCAAGACATCATACACTCAAATAGATCTCAAGAGAAGATTACTTCAATGCGCCAGGGAAAGGGTATGGAGTTCCATTTGATCCCACCACGCGCCGCACATTTCGGTGGATTATGAGAAGCAGCAGTAAAATCAGCCAAATCCCTATTATACAAGCGTATCGCTGCAGCTTCTCTGACATATGAATAGTTAACTACACTCACATCTAAGAACGAAGCCATAATGAATTCGAGGCCAACAACCCCGTTATCATCCAATCCGAATAATCTAACAGCATTACCACCCGGACATTATCTTGTGGGAAGCCACTGACTTCAAGAATTGATGTACATTTAAGTCCACAGTAAGTGGGTCCAGCGAAAAATGGAAAATGGTGTCGCATATAAGGCACGAATTTTGGCGCCGATGGTCTCACAAATACCGATTTGAGCTGCAGCAGAGACACAAGTGGAAGCAGCAATCCGTGCATACTCGCCCTGGCATGATGGGGTTAATCAAAGAAGATAATTTTCCTCTCCTCAGATGGCAGCTCGGAAGGATTAGCCAGGCAATTCAGGGAAAGGACGTCTTGGTTCGAGCTGCTGACATCAAAACCACGTGTGGAGCTCTTAGAGGACCTATACATAAACTGGAACCTTTGCCAGTAAAGGATCAAGATGACGTACGAGCGAAAGAAACACAGGACGCAGGTCCAGGACCTGCCAAAATGTCACGACGTTCGGCAAGCTCTGCACTCACCACGCTCTTATTCGCGTGTCTCATATTGCCGATTCTAGGAAATTCACCATTAGAAATACCGCCGTTTAGATCTCAGCTGGGCGTATTTTTCGAAAACTTAGGATCTACCTACTAATGAGTGGAATCTGGTGGTGTACTACGGCATGAGCAATTATTGGAAGGAGTTCAACATTATTATTAATGGCATCAACAAACTACAAAAGATATGTAATATCTCAACAGGCACGTTCTACTGCTCACTGATCCTGAAGTAATTCACGAACCTACAGAACGAATTGATCAGCAGTAATGAATTACTTTTATCAAATCCACGGAAACGTAGTGCTAGAGCCCCATTGGATATAGTAGAAAATATAGCCAACTCTCTATTTGGAGTCCTTGATTCTGAACATGCAGAAAAGTTGGCCTCCGCTTTTAACAATATCAGAAACAACGAGGATGATTTGTTGAGCTTAATAAAAAATTAAACATTCTTAATTGATTCTACTGCCAACATTTTGAAGAACGAGGAGGAAATCATCAGGGAACAGTTCAATGAGATAGATTTTCGGCTATGTCAAATAATCAATTACATCAACAAGATCACAGAAGAGCTTCATCAACAAAGACTAGCACAGCTATTTATGTTTTCAGCCATACAGTTAACGTTAATGACATCAGCTTATCGAGGCTTGCAAGCCACCATGATAGACGTGATCATAGACAGACATCACGGCAAGATAAATCCTCAGATACTGTCTCCGAGACAGTTAAAACAAGAACTAATTACGATAAAGGACCATCTACAGATTAATGACTACCGAAAGTCGAGTCGCCGACAAATACGTAATATTCTGCATCAAATTGCCACTGTTTGCATATGTAGAATTCGAACTATTTCGCATTATTCCAGAAATCACGGCAAGATAAATCCTCAGCTACTTTCTCCGAGACAGTTAAAACAAGATCTAATTACGATAAAGGACCATTTACAGTTTAATGACTATAGAAAGTCGAGTCGCCGACAAATACGTAATATTCTGAATCAAATTACCACTGTTTGCATATGTAGAATTCGAACTTTTTTCGCATTATTCCTGTTGCAGAAACACCCTATATACAGAAGGGGAGCCATAATCAGCGCCCATGAAATGAGTTTTACAAATCAGGGAACACCTTCACTGAACTATCAGGAAATGGAGACTGCAAACAGTCCCAAGTTGATACAATTATATAATCCCAACCGATGGATGTACTCATTAAAAGTGTTGCATACACAACATCAGACCCTAAAACAATCAAAAATTACCTAAAAACCCTAAAAACCATTAAAAGAAATTCAAAGAAAATTAAAATCAAATCAAAAAAAGGGCTCAATATGCTGATCACATTTTTAACAACGTGACCAGTTTATCTTTTCACAGACGAAAGAAGTTACATCAGCAATTTCTTCGCATAGCCCACTTGAAAAGACGACAAATAAAGTCGAATTCAATGACGAATTTTACTCTCAGTAAAATTCGTCAGCAAAAAATATAAATTCAAGTGCGCATCAAAGTAGCACGGCAATAAAGCGACGGAGTGGTGCTCGATATTTATGAAAAGTTCGGATTTCACCTCCGTCCGGCGAGAAATTCTTGTGGGCATGATTAAACATGCCCAATGATAAATAATTTTCTCAGGATAGGAATGCTAATTAAGCATTTTCCTATCCTGACTGTCGAGACTTAATTAATTAAAAATTAAAAGTCGACAAGAGAGTTGGTTTTATAACGTCGACCTGATCGCCTTGTAAAAAGGATTATCGCCAAGTTAGTCAAAAGTATTATCGTCGGACTCAAGTAAAAATATTTTGTCGGAGATTATTAAAAAGTATTTTCGTCGGATTTAAGTAAAAATATATTGTCGGAGATTAGTAAAAAGTATTTTCGTCGGACTTAAATAAAAATATTTTCTCAGAACTATCGTAAAAACGTATTTGGTAGGAACTAAAAAAAAAAGGTATTTCGTCGGATTGAATAAGGAATACCTTGTCGGAGTAAAAAGGAGTTATTTTTGTAAACTCGCGTTGATCGCCTCGCAAATATTTATGCATTGATCGTTAACAAAAAGAATGTGACTG
The DNA here is from genome assembly GCA_963930735.1 of Dioctria linearis. Taxonomy (NCBI): domain Eukaryota; kingdom Metazoa; phylum Arthropoda; class Insecta; order Diptera; family Asilidae; genus Dioctria; species Dioctria linearis. The sequence goes on along the minus strand of OZ005740.1, from coordinate 130,702,181 downwards.
GCTTATTGTTCTAACCCGGTGGAATTTCGTTTACCAGACACAAACTGCTGGTTTAGTGAATTAACAAAGGGAATTTAGATTAAGTGAGCACTGTGGATTGTTAATAACCAAAAGTGGAATACCATTTAAGATTCCTGAATAAAACTATAGAGGTAAACGTCAGGAATAATTGAAGTGTGTTTTATTTTACGGAAAGCCTTCGCCCCGCAACTGCGAAAATACGTACACGGGTTGAGGCGTGAATATTATGGAAATCGGTTGAAAAGTGGGTAAGTTAGAAGGTACCCCGTTAATACACAAAAAAATTGGCGCAGCCGATAAGATCAAGGTAGCTTGATTTCGGCAAATAATCAAAAGCTTAAATTCCTTGATCCTGCGAACAAAAAGGGGAACCTCTGACGACGTTATTCAAGCCAAGTCACCCGCAACAATCGGGTAGATTTCATTTTTAGGCGCCTCTGCTCCAGGCGAACACGCGTTCACCCCAGTCAGTATACAAGCACCACCGAGGGAACCCAGGATTACAAAAACACAACCAGAAGGACAAATACGAAATCCCGAAATAGCCGAGAAAACAGCAGTCATCTCGCTCATTAGACGACTTCGATCCAGACTTGAAGGGGAATTCGAAGGCGGCTTTCATAGCCCCCCTTCAACTAACACCAGGGAAGTTAAGACGGCTCTAGGCCGCCCCGGCAGCAAATAGATAATACAACAAGCCCACGAATTACTCAGAGCCAACAAGAAGACGGTTACGGAAACCCCCCTCCAAATTACATCAAAGGGATATAAGAAGGCCGGAGCCCCCCTTTCAACCGACAATTCATGTCAGAGGACAACAGCGCTAATCCACTCCAACAGGAACCAGACGTAGCAGAGAGGATAAATCCTCTACCTTTAGCCGGCGCGGGATCAGCCCCTGGTACCAATAACACGCACCTCCGGAAAGGTACATCATCACCTGCAGATCAAAAATCAACACCAACTCCAACAGGACCTGGACTCCGTAGTGGAACGGTATTGTCAGGTCCAAATAGTCAAGTAAGTCTTAATAATTTTTTACAAAAATTGTACACAAGAGCACGGGATCCGGACAAGCTCACAATTACTCAATGTGAAGCTTTAGACAAAAAATTAAGTAAAGACCGCGAAGTCAGACTCGCTAGAATAAAAGAAGTAAAAGAGAATACAGATCAGTTCAGAAAGGAACTCGAACAGCTGTCCGAACCCCCGCGCTCACTTGGTTTAAATTTAAAGATACCAGTGATAGATTAAGTGATAGTTGTAGTGATAGTGACAGCAATAATGTAGTCCCATAAACTACCTACACCAGAGGACCCTTTAATAGATTGGCTGGGAGAATCCTGAACAGAAACCAGTCCAGAAGGTAGCCCCATTAGTCCACCTAATTTTAAATATTCAGCCAACAGGCTACAAAATATGGTGGACTACGCCAAAGTCGCAAAACTGCCAGCTCAGCTCGTCCCCTTATTTTCGGGTGAAAACACCCCACAAATGGAACGTGAGCTACAGACCTTCATCGGCTGCTGCAAGCAAACTATGCAGTGCCTTAGCGATGAAAAAGGTGGCATCCCTTCAGGTTCTCCCCACAAGACTAAGTGGTGATGAATTTCAGCTATTCGCTTCAGACGTCCCTACTTCATTTACTGAGGTAGAGAAACTTTTGAACAGAACATACCTTCCCCGTGAGACTTATCAGGAATTGGTGAATAGATTGACCACCACACGCCAGAACCCATTGAAGTCTCTCACTGCTTTTGCTACAAGTTTGAAGCAGCTGTTGACGATCTGCAATGAGGCTGCGACACAAAAGTATGGAGCTGGGCAGTCCCGGCTGTGAAAGCACAGCTGATGGGCTTCGCCAAAAATTCACAAGTGGAATAAATAAGCCACATCTGTGTCCATATTTACTCACGCAGGGAGAAGGTGATATAGAAGCTCGCATACAAAAAGCCCTGGATATGGAGAAACTACAGCAAGGTGCTACATTCGTCCAGAGTCCTCTGGCACAAGCTCCTCCGGTGGCTCCAGTAGACCCAGAATTACGAGTGAGAGCGTTCTACAGATCTCCGTATTATCAAATGCCATCAACACCTATGTTCACGTCACCCCGAGCACCGTACCCAAACCATTTCTCACGCCACACAAACAACACAATATCATAGCCACACCACCGAGTACCTGTATAATCTGAAACTAACAGAAACTAACATCGCGTGTAGCTACTGTCAGCGAAAGGGTCACACATATACAGATTGCCTAAAGCGCAAAAACACCCCTTTCTGCTCGAACTGCAAAAAATAAGGACACGACGTTCGTGATTGCAGAATAAATAGAGAGGCACCCCAGGACTTCACTCAGTCTCAACAAAATGTTCCTGAACGTCTCCCCAGACTACCCCCCACACCCCCAGACCACCAACAGAACAGAATAACACAAAAGGTCTCCAAGTCTTAACATAAGACTCAAGTGTAATTTTTGTGGTCGCCGGGGACACGCAGATGAAAACTGCAGGCAAAAGAAAAAGTGGGAAACCCGGCGTCAGGGAAACGATATGCAGTCGACCCAAAACTCCCGGATCGACTAAAAACCCAACTAAACGTTCAAAAGGGTCGCCTAAAGCGCCCGAATCCGGTGTCCCTACAGTGAAACTTCCATTGGACATAAGCCTTAACGGCCAAACAAAACTAGTAGTGGACACTGGCGCTGAGGTCAGTATTATTAAGAGGAAAGCGATTAAAGACCTCAAAATAATTAATTCAAGTGAGGCATGCACTCTACAGACCCCTTTTGGAACCGGAAAGACACTGGGAAATTGCAAGGGCAACCTAAATTTTAAAAATAAAATTCCCTGCAAGTTTCAGGTAGTACAAACCTGCCAGGTCTTTCCGATGACGGCCTATTACGAAATGATTTCTTACCAAATCATTGTAATGTTGAAGGCCCAAATAAAGCATTTAAGTTTCGCTGCACGGAAACCAATTCCGAAGAGTTTACTGTGCCCTTGTCATATAAAACTGACAAGCTGTACTCCAGAAATGCAGTCGAAGTGAGATCACTGGCAGAAAAGATGGAACCTTGACAGGTTAAGCTATCTACACACAGTGTCTCCAAGGCATCTCAAAAGAGTAATGCTGGCTGCCAGGTTCAACAAGACCCGACGGAGTGCGAAAAGAGCTGTCTGGGTGATCAAAAGACCAGCGAAATGAGGCAGCATCTGGTTACCTTACAAAAACCAATATGCATACCTGCTAGGTCAGAAATTATCACCACAGTCCCGTTGCGAGTGCAGAAAGAAATGCTCTGTCTATCAAAAGAGATAGGCGGTGGAGTCTTCCTGGCCAACAGTTTACTCCCTACTGGGAAAGACACAGTGATAGTTGCCATACTCAACATTAACAATTTCCAAGTAGTCATCAACAGTTTATTATTACAACTGCTCCTTATACATGACTACGCTGTCATCCCAATAGGAGAAGACACTGATACACAATATGTTCTCAAGCCGAATAAATCGCAAGCGAGTAACACAAACACCAGTGAGCTTCTCAAGGCGGAACAGAAGTCAAGCAAGACTTCCTTCTCAAAAATACCCAGATATAAGTTACTAACGCGGCCCAAGAGCCCTAACCAACACCCGTGCGGGCTCATTAAGACCCGAGTAGAGGCAACACTGACTCCACCGTATAATAGAATAAGTTATAAAAATTTTTCATGGCCCCAGAGTAAAACCAGAGATGCGAGCGAGCTCCAGAAGCCGACAAGCAAAATGCAGCTGAACCCTCCATCCAATATACCTAGATTTAAGTTAATTACAAGGCAAGACCCCAAGTAAAGGCGCGTGTGATATCAAAAGGACTTGTTCAAAGGGAAAGCCGACTCCACCACCTAAAAAAGTTAATATTAAGAACCAAATGACACCCCAGAGTCCTACAAAAGTGCGTGCGAGATCCGTAAGACCTCATAAAAAGCAATGTTGCCGCCACCATCAAATATAGTTAAGGATACCAATTTCTCACGGCCCATAAACCAAAGTGTCAATGCGTGCGAGTACTCGGACCAATCGAAAGTACTTGTAAAACATGGTACTCCACCATTTAAACTGCAGGAAGCCCACTCCCTGCCATCTAGTAATGTAAGTAAACCAGAAAGTACGTACACAGCTACACAAAATGAGGAAAGAAACGAAAGCTTTTCGGAAAATACAGCTATCTTACAGCACGTTAGATACTTATTTCCGGATCATGAAGACCCCACACATACTCCGCGAGTCAACAGGCTAGACCAAGATCTCAGCCTAGACCCAAATCTAAATGCTGAAGAAAAAGCTTCGATATCCGAACTCTGCTTCGAGCACAATGATATCTTCTTTCTCAGTGGACTCAAGCTTACTTATATAAATGCTATCACTCACAATATCCCTTTAATAAAAGATCAGACGCCCATAAACCAAAAGGCCTATAGATTACCAGAGACCCAGAGACAAGTAATCAACGAATAATTAAGAGAAATGCTTGACAACGGGATAGCCCAAACTAGCAAAATCCCTTGGAATTCACCCTTATTAGTAGTCCCCAAAAAGGCGGGACCCGATGGTGAAAAAAGGTGGCGCGTCGTTGTAGATTTTCGCAAATTGAACGAAAAGACAATTGGGGCGCATTTCCGCTACCCCGAATCGAGGATATTCTTGACAAACTAGGTCATGCCAGGCACTTTACCACTCTCGATTTGCCCAACGGCTATCACCAAGTCTGAGTCGACAAAAAAGATCGACATAAGACCGCTTTTAGCACTAATTATGGACACTACGGGTTTAAGCGTATGCCATTCGGACTCAAATGAGCTCCCGCTACATTCCAACGCCTCATGATGATAAACTTCGCAAAGTCTTCGACAAATTGAGCGAGATCAACCTCAAACTGCAGCTAGAGAAGTGCCAGTTTTTGAGAGGAGAAGTTGTTTACCTAGGGCACAAATGCTCTAGAGAAGGTGCATTACCAGACCCCAACAAAACGGCCTGCGTCCAAACATTCCCTGTTCCTAGAACAGTGAGGCAAGTGCAGTCCTTCTTAGGAATGGCCAATTACTATAGGAAGTTCATTCCGGACTTCTCAAAAATAGTTCGTCCAATTACGAATTTACTCCGCAAGGATGTAAAATTCACCTTGACTGAGAAATGCCGAGAAGCAATTCAAAGCATTAAAAATGCTCTAATTTCACCACCACTTTTAATCTATCCAGATTTCTCTAAACCTTTCACTCTTACAACGGACGCCAGCAACGAAGCATTAGGCGCTGTACTTTCCCAAGTAGAAGTGGGAAAAGACCAGCCAATCGCCTATGCAAGCCGAACGGTGAACAAAGCCGTGAGAAATTACTCAAATAATTCAAAAACAGAGAGCCCAAGAGGCCAATAGTAGCCCCAGTGCTGAAACACCGCCCATGGCAGCGGAAGATAAAGAAATTGAACCCCCAGAGGCGGAAATACAACCTTCTGCTACGCTTGAATAAGATACAAGTCCAGTCACGGCACCTGTGATAATCACGAGCCCCAACGAAGTTCAAACAATCCTAAAGGATTACCACGACTCTCCTTTCAGCGGCCATCAGGGTGCCAGTAAGACCTATAACGTATTAGACGCAAGTATTGGTGGAGACACATGTTAGCGATATAAAAAGGTACATCAAAAAATGCCATCAGTGCCAAACAATGAAAGCATCTCCACAATTCAAGATCCCAATGGTAATAACGGACATCGCAGAACAACCTTTTTGACAAGGTTTACCTCGATATAGTAGGTCCACTAGAAGAGACCATATCAGGTAATAAATATATATTAACTTTTCAGGATAATCTTACCAAAATTTGTCGATTGGTATGCAGTACTAATGGAGAAGAAGTAACAGTGGCACAAATCATTTTCAGTGAGATTTTCACGCGCTTTCGCATTCCAAAGGGAATAGTCACCGAATAGGGGAACTAATTTCCTGAGTGAGCTATTCAAGAAGGTTTGCAAACTGCTAAAGGTAAAGAAATTACAGACTTCCGCATACCATCCACAGTCTAATGGAGCACTAGAATGTACCCATAGACCATTAATCGAATATCTGCGTACAATCGTAAACGAATACCCCCAAAACATGGGAACAATACCTGCGAACCGCTGCATTCGTATACAATAACAGTATACACGAGGGTACTAAATTAACCCCAATGGACTGCCTTTATGGCTTCACAGTGGATGCCCCATCTAATTTAAAACGGGACCCTGAACCCGTCTACAACCGCGAAAGTTATTACCATACGCTAAAATACAGATTACAAAAATCGTATGCCACGGCTCGTAAAAATCTCTTAGCCAGCAAACAACGCTCGAAGGCATATTGCGACAAAACAGTCAGGCCTCTCACTTTCCAATTAGGAGACAAAGTCCTCCTCAAAAGTGAGAGTAGGAAACATAAACTGTCTCAAATCTGGGTTGGACCATATCTGGTAATCATGTACCCAGTCCAAGAAACACTACAATAAAAATACGCAAGCGGCAGGTTGTAGTACACAACAACTGTTCAAAAGGTGTGTAACTCACTGCAAACAAAAAAACTTTTATTATAAGTGAATCATATGTCAATTCCCATAATTGACATGTGATGCACTGCGTTCGTAAATTGTATGTCAATTCCTATAATTGACATACCCTAAGCTGCGTTTGGAAATGACCACTTGCTGCGTGCTGAAATAAAATGGTGGGAAGGTAGTGTAGCGATTTAAAGACATCATTTGGTTATTCATTCGTTTTCTTTAATTCCTCAACTTCAAGATTCTAACAATTGAAAGTAGTTTCTAAAATTTTAAATCTATTTAACACAATTAATTGTATATCAATCTCAACAAAATTCTAATTTATCAATTTGCTCAAATATCACACGAAATTTCATAAACTAGATATAGTCGTACACGTTTTTTACTTCATTCTGTTTCTACGTTAATTCTGTTTCTACGTTATGATTCTTAATGTACCCTTATCTGTTTAAAGCTATATAGGTACTTCAAAATTTCTTAATTAATAAACATGGAAATGTTCAAATGCACTTATTCTACGTTAAATTTGTATTGGTTTTGCATGGTTTGCGAAATATACCATATAGGCATGGTTTTCACAAAATGTCAAAACACAATAAAAATTTTACAAACTAATTTTTTTATTTAAACAAACAATTTCTGAAAGGGAATAAATTTGATTAATGGTTAGTGAACAATTTGTTTAGGTTAATTTGTGACCAGTAATTATACCTTCGTGGCATGCAATCACGTTTGTCCCTTAACCTCAAATTGTTTTAAAAAATGCAAAAAAAAATAATTACCTTTGTTTTAATAAATACTGATAAGTAAGTTCTTTCTAAACTTCTACTTGTTGAAACCTTGATGCGAATTTGTATAATTCCAAAAAAAATGGCCACGAAATGTGGTGCTAAATTTGTATTCCAACAAGAAACTTCCCAAGTGAAGCCGATGAACAATTTGATGAATAAAAATTCTAAGTCCAAAAACCGAAAATAACTTTAGAAAATTTGCATGAAAAGTACACTATGACCACTGGCATGTGTAGAATTTATGATTGAAGGAATGACACGCCTTTTATAGACAGATTTGTTTCAATTTCACTATCCATAAAGTGAAATTATCAAATATTGGCTTTTTGTGAATAAATTAAGAATTTTAATTATTATTGGTATATGCGAAAATGAATTTTACATTTTTTGGCCTGTGTACCATAAAAATTTCTTGATTTTAATTGATTTTTACGAATTTTTGATCTACATTATCGACGCGCCATTTTTAGTTCATTCTAAATAATTCCTCTCTCGATTTTCACTGTTTTGTCTTGCTCGCAGTGTGTTTCTCTTTCGCACTCGTTAGTGCGAATCCCGCGAAAAATACCGCGAAACAAACGGCACCATTCAAATCGCGCGACGATTTTACCCCAATTTGACATATCGCATGTCATGGGAGTATGAAGTTCACCGTGAAATTTTTAATCCGAACTGTCAAACGCGCGCGATTTGTTTTTATAGTTTTTTAGTGTTTTTATTATTTTGTGTAGTGTTTTCCTGATATTATCATCGCTGGATAACATGTAGTACAGGTAAATATCACAATTTATTGGATTTGTTATGACCCAGATCATAATTATTAAGTTAAAAATTAAATTAGCATTACTAATTTAAGACAGTCAAATTGAGTATAATCATGATAAACCAAGAATTTTATTTAATCTAGCGTAAGCATTTTAAAGGGTTATTATTCTTAAGTTTATTTAACCAGCGATCATAATTCACCACCGTGAGCAGTGCCAATTTCCATTTTGTTGCTTTACATGCAGTTCTTGCAATATTTACGCCAGGGGAATTACTGCTGGGTCAGCATTCTCACTGCGGTAAATTATTAATCGCCCAAGTCGATGAACCTTGTTTCTTACAGGTCAATTTGTGAATTGATTTATTAATATTGTTTACGCGCGTTCAATTTTGTTATAAATATATCGAATGAAATAAATAATAAAATCGGTTTTGTTATAATCGACAATCAGTGCGTTTCCATTAATTCAAGTCAGAACGGTCAGCTTTTCAACCATTCCTCATTATTTTGAGTATCGATACAAGCATCGATATTCAATTCTACAGCGGTCTAGATTGTGCATCTAGGCCTATACATCTCAGTTAAAGCAAAAGAGCTTTAACTTAAACATTGGTGACCCCGACGTGATTCATGTGCATCACTTGAATCACATACATACATTCATTGTGGTTGTAACTGAAGTGCTTATTTCCGCCAGAAGGAAAACTTATCATCGCCTTTGAAGGAAGATTTCATTTGACTTCCCATCACAAAGTGTGATTTCAAGTGAGATTGAGTAAAAATCTGATTAACACGAAAACCTCCATAACTTAACAAAGGTATGGAAGCACTGTTCAAGGAACAAGATCTGAACGGAGATGAGGTTGAAGCAATAATCTCGAATTATAAGAAAGACTCGGTCGACAGGAAAACCTTACCATATTATGAGGAACGACTTAGGCGTCTCGAAGAACGTAGGTCCTTGTTTGATGCTACAGACACCATGATACGAGCATTACAGAATGTACCCAGAGATCATGCCTACTTTACGAATGATTACTATAACGCCATCTTAACCATCTTCAACAAGTATAAAAACCATTTCACCAGCCAAATTAAATTATTCAACAAGGCCACCACTAAAGAGGTCATAGCTTTTACAAGTGACAACGCCCATAACCAGGATGCCACAGATCCAAAACAGCAAAGGTCTGATGACACCAATGCTCATGAAGAGCGTCGTAGAACTACAGAGTTTCAATCAAACCCACAACAGCAAATAATTCGAGCAATAAGACGACAAGGCGAAGTCATCAAGGCACTTCGTCGGTTCATTGCAGGAATGAAAATGGATGAGGATCAACAGAATAAAAATTATTATGACCGGAAGATAAGCAGGTTAAATCAGCATTGGTTGCAGATCGAAAATATAAACCAGAATATCTGGGAATTAGCCGAAGATCCAATTCAAATCGGCTACAATGTTGATGAGTACGTGCAATTAGAAGAAGAGGTACAAGATCAACTAGTATATCTATCCGACAAAAGGGATAAATTAACAACTTCTAGTACAACAATCAACAATAAGACCATGACGAAACTACCAAAAATAGTGCTTCCAAAATTCGATGGAGACTATTTAAAATGGCGTCAGTTTTATGGTCTGTTTAACCAAATGGTTCACAAACAATCAATGGCCGATTGCCAAAAAATGTGGTATCTTAAAACAAACTTGTCTGGGGAAGCTGAAAGGTTAATACGCCATTTAAACTTGTCAGATGAAAATTACACCTCTGCTTGGGACATGTTAAAGGTTCGCTATGAGAACTCCAGATTGTTAGTCACAGCACTACTCAACAAATTATTATCGCAACCAGTTATTGTGAACGAAAGTTCTATAGCAAATAAAACGCTCCATGATACAACGTGGGAATGTTTACTGGCTTTGAAGAATCTTAAGGTTTCCACCGTTGATTGGGATCCAATACTAATGCATCTCCTAAGAAATTGGACCAAACTACACATCGTTTATACGAATAATCTCTAAGTCATCCACGAAATCTTCAATCTACGAAGAGCCTCTTACCATTTCTGGAGAATCGATTCCAATCTCTGGAAGCACTCGGAAGCAAGACAAAAATTCCAGGAAACTACAACATTAAACAAGGCACAACAAAACTTTTCACCTCTGCTGCTACAACTATAGCAAATTGCATATCATGTAAGGGAAACCACGCACTATTATCGTGTAAGGACTTTCTTCAACTAACACCATCAAACCGGCTAGATCTCGTCAAAAAACATAATTTGTGTATCAACTGTCTGAGACCAGGCCATTCATCACAGCAGTGCACATTGAGAAGCTGTACAAAATGTACTAGAAAACACAACACTCTGTTACATATCGAGACATATTCAGCCTCATCTCTGTCACTTCCAAAAGTATTTCCACAATCACCAACGAAATGTGAAGTTAACGACAAACCAACAACATTAACCGCACAAACAGCCACAGACCAGTACTGGAATCCGGATCCCAGATTAATTTCATAAGAATGATTAAAACACATGGCCTGACTGGTACTTCTCAACAGATGCAGATACAAGGCATTGGACAAACAAAACAGCATACACAACGAAGAGTAAATATGCTCTTACAGTCAAAATTGAATGGGTTTGCTACTAGGGTAGAGGCCTTCGTTCTGCCACAAATCATAGCACCTCAGCCTACTCAAGAAATAAGTACAGATTCCTGGGCGATACCAAAAAATATAAAATTAGCCGATCCCAACTTCAACAATCCATCTCGTATAGAAGTACTGCTGGGAGCAGAATTCTACCATGACCTGTTATGTATAGACCAAATAAAGTTGGGCGAAAACTTACCAACCCTCCAGAATACTGTATTTGGCTGGATAGTAGCCGGAAGGGTCGGTGGAAGACAAGACAAGACTTAGACAAGGCCACCTGTGGGGTTTGCAGTGAAGATGAAACGTTTGACATAGAAAGGTTATGGAGACTGGAGGAAGTTGACACTACGTCTCAAACACTCTCACCAGAGCAAGCACGACGTGAGAATCATTTCAACCAGACTGTGAAAAAATACCCTACGGGACGATTCATAGTGCGCCTACCATTTAATCAAGCCACTGACAAGCTAGGGGAGTCCGAGGATATCGCTCTAAGAAGATTCCTGTCGCTAGAACGAAGACTTGCCAGACACAATGATGTTAAATCACAATACGTGGAATTCATGAATGAATATATCAAGCTCGGCCACATGCAAGAAATTGACGAAAGAACTATTCAGCATCCATAATACTTTCTTCCTCATCATAGCGTTATCAAATCCGACAGCCTAACGACCAAACTAAGGGTTGTCTTTGATGCATCTGCCAAACTTCCACGAACTTATCGTTGAATGATGTCTTAGCAACAGGACAGACTATACATGTCGAACTCTTTTCAATCTTGCTGCGATTCAGATTGCCCTAATTCATCTTCACAGCTGACATCGAGAAGATGTACCGCCAGGTCCTACTCAACGAAGAAGATCGTCGATTTCAGTTAATCATATGGAGAAGTGACTCGAATGCCCCACAGAAATTCTATCAGTTGAACACAGTGACCTATGGAACAACAACAGCTCCATTCCTAGCCACAAGATGTCTAAAAAGGTTGGCACAGGAAGATGGCAAGGATTATCCTACAGCTTCGGAGGTAATTCAGCGCGAGTTCTACGTAGATGATGTCATGACAGGGTCCAATTGCATAGCCACAGCCATTGACACTCAAAGACAACTGATTGCTTTACTCCAGAAAGGCGGATTCAAGCTTCGAAAGTGGTGTGCTAACCATCCACGCTTACTTCAAAACATTTCACGAGAAGATACTGCTATTCATTTGGAATTCAATGATGAAGTTGAAGAGCATATCAAAACCCTGGGCTTAATATGGGTACCAAAAAATGATTTCTTCTGCATTAAAACCAATTGGACTAAAACAGATCGAGTGACCAAAAGACTCATATCATCGGACATAGCTCACTTGTTCGACCCGCTCGGAATCATGGGGCCAGTTGTCGTTACCGCCAAAATGTTCCTTCAACAATTATGGAATCTTAAATTTGACTGGGATGCCGCAGTCCCATCAGAGCTTCATACAAGATGGATCAGATTTCGTGAAGGGCTGCAATTATTGAATGACATAAAAATCCCAAGACACGTGTTCAGCCAAGAATGCCCAAGAACCACACAAATACATGCATTTGCAGATGCTTCTGAAAGGGCATACGGAGGAGCCGTTTATATCCCTTCTGTCAATAGTCATAACCGTATCGTAGTGAGGCTACTCTGCGCTAAGTCAAGAGTAGCTCCAACTAAGCAATTAACACTACCTAGACTTGAATTATGTGCCGCGAAGCTTACTGCTGAGCTTACCAAGCGTGCAATGAAAGATCTCAAAATGGAAGATGCCGTTACGTTCTACTGGACAGATTCGGAGATAGTTCTCGCCTGGATAAACTCTAGATCTTCGTCATTTCAAACATTCGTCGCCAATCGAATTGTTTCTATACTCGAACTGTCATCATCCCAACAATGGAGGCATGTAAATTCAAAGGAAAATCCTGTCGATATCCTATCCCGTGGTATTGCTCCAGAAAGATTAGAAGGCTGCAATCTCTGGTTTTATGGACCTCCCTTCCTACACGGTGAAGAATCAATATGGCCAAAACTATATAAAACAGGATCAGAATGTGAGCTTGAAAGGAAACGCACGGCAATCCCAGTAACAATCGAAAACAGAATTCCACATTTCGTATATCATAAAATCACCAAAATTCCTTGAAAAAATTGCAACGGATCACGGCTTACGTTCTACGTTTCATAGATATCACCTGAAATAAAGGCAAAACTAACCTAAATAAGAGCTGTGCATTGACAAGCCTAGAATTAGGTAAGGGATTACTCACCATAATTAAGATCATGCAAGAGGAAAATTTCAAAGATGATCGATCTCAGCTACAAAAATTAACGGATCTAAATAAATCCAGCCCAGTTATTAGCCTTGCTCCATTTTTAGATGATCAGGGAGTCATTCGAGTCGGTGGAAGATTAGAAGAATCATCCCTGTCATATGATGCCAAGCATCCCATGCTCCTGCCCTATAATCATACATTTACAAAACTTTTAATGACCGACATCCACAGGAATCATCGTCATGTCGGTCCACAAGCTCTCCTGGCAATAATCAGGCAACAGTTCTGGCCAATAAAAGGGAAAACCATCGCACGCTCTATAGTGCAAAACTGTTTCCGATGTTTCACAAGCAATCTGAAATTGCGAACACAGTTAATGGGGAATCTTCCAGCTACCCGAATACAAACGGCACGACCCTTTTCTAATTCAGGTGTGGATTTCTGTGGGCCGATATGGACGCATTTTCATCTCAGGGGGAAGAAACCTCAAAAAAGTTATGTAGCAGTGTTTTGCTGCTTTGCCACCAAAGCAGTGCATTTGGAAGTAGTGAGTGATCTAACAACGAACGCATTTATTGCTGCTCTGAAACTTTTCATGGGCAGAAGGGGGCACTGCCAGAAGTTATATTGCGATAATGCTACGAATTTTGTTGGCGCCGGAAACCAACTACAAGAACTACTGGATAGCATCTTCGCAGACAAGGCGAGAGAAGAGATCGAAACAAGGTGCAGCGCAAGCGGAATTGACTTCCATTTCAAACCTGCACGAGCTCCACATTTTGGAGGTCTATGAGAGGCAGCCGTTAAGTCAGCCAAATACCTACTGCAGCGCAGCTTAGCTTCAGCTTCACTTATGTACGAAGAGCTGGAAACGGTTATGATTGAAATAGTAGAAATACTCAATTCCAGACCAATTACGTCCATGTCCTCTGATCCAAATGATTTCACGGCTTTGACCCCTGGACACTTCTTGATCGGTGAGCCCCTCACGGCCTGCATTGATCCCAGATGTGAAGAAACAAGAATAAGTCTTCTCAAACGATGGAAACTAGTGACTCACATTAAGCAGGAGTTCTGGAGGCGATGGTCAAGAGAATATCTCAACCAACTGCAGCATCGTGTTAAGTGGAAGCAAAGTTGCCAAAATGTCCAACCAGGTACTATCGTGATCAAAAGGAGGATAACTTGCCAGCACTCAAATGGCCGCTAGGAAGAATTGTGAAAACATTCAAGGGCAATGATGGTCTTGTCCGAGTAGCTGAAGTCCGAACGGCAAATAATACATTACGGCGACCAATACACAGGCTCGCTCCACTGCCTATAGAGGACGATAATGAAGATAGATCGGCTAGTCATGATGATCAGGACAGAGAAGGTCAAACTTCAAAACGACGAAACTCATCCCAATTAGCAGAAGCTTACGACAACTCTACATGCAGTAGCGGCGAGGTTCCAACAAAAAAGACACGTCACACGTATGGTTCCGCACTAACAACATTTCTCTTAACCTGTTTGATTCTACCCATTATCAGAGGACAGCCTATTGAAACATCCCCTTTCACACCACAACCATGGTTATATTTTGAGAATATCGGCACGACTAACATAATATCAAATGAATGGAACCTTGTTGTCTATTATGAAATGGAGACATACTGGAACGATTTTCAAGCAATTATAAATAGCACCAAAACCCTAGATCACCTATGCACTTAGATAAACTTCCTCTTTGTGCTAAAACAGACGAGTTTGTGTGTCAAACTAGTTAACCAATTCAATCGTCTGCAAGAGGAAATTTCTACTGATAATGAACTCCTACACGTCAAAACTAAATCTACTAGAACCAAAAGAGGTGTTGTTAATATCATTGGCAATGTGGCAAATGCCCTTTTCGGCATACTGAACTCTGAATATGCAGCAGAGATGTCTAACACTATTGATGACATAAAGGAAAATGAAAACCGTCTCTTCACACTACTAAAAAATCAGACGTCCTTGATAGACTCCACAATAAATATAATGAAAATTGATCAAGAAAATGTTGACAGAAAGTTCCAAGAAATAGATGATCACCTTGACCAGATAAACCTGCGCATAAATAATATCAGTGAAGGACTGTATCAGCAGAAAGCGATGGAACTGTTTTCTTCACTAGCAATGGAACTGACTCTGATGACGATAAACTTTCAAAAAACACAATCAGCAATAATAGACACTATCACCGACACCCACCATGGAAGGATTAATCATATGCTCCTGTCCCCAATGCAATTAGCTCAAGAGCTTACTATCATCAAGGCCCATTCACCCACATTTCTTCAATTACCAGCATCCCAGGATTCTATACTACAGTTCTATCGCTTGATGACAATAGGAGGCCGAGTCGTTGAAAATTATGTTATCTTTCGATTGAGACTGCCTCTCGTAAACTTAGAGAAATTCGAATTATTCCGAGCCACTCCCATTCTAGCATTGATCAATGGAACACTTGTTGCAATTAACCCAGCATCAGAGTTTCTAGCAATTAATCTGCATCGAGATCAATATTACCCATTGACTAAGCAACAACAATCGTCGTGTCTACAAACTGATGAAACTATCTACTTATGCAAGCAGCTGCATCCAATCTATCGAAGAGGAGCAAATGTTAGCCTGAGCGAAATTGAACTGTTTCATCACAGGGAAATCTCATCTACATGCGATCTCAGAAGAACCAACAGTGACCCAGTATGGATACAGTTATTCCACCCAAATCAATGGATCTACGCTTTCAAGGAGAAGACTACAGTCAACGTCGTATGTAGAAATGATGTATCTCAAATGTCAATCGAAGGTTGCGGTCTCTTGAAACTTCAAGCAAACTGTGTTATCAGGCAAGAATTCTTGACGATCCAAGCGCATCATGTATATCCAACTACCAGCAAGTTGTTCTACACACGTGTCGGAAGTATTCCCAAATCCATAAGCCTCGATCATCTTCCAATGATACAACACAATGCCATAGCGTATCACGCTAAATTAGCAGAATTGAGAGGCCTTCAGAAGGAAGTTCAAATGCAGGATATAAGAGAACTCCCAAATAAATTTCACGCACACCACGTCCATCACTACACGGTAGGATATCTAACACTCTCCCTGGTAATCATTATTACAATTTTTGGAATCATTTGGAGATGCAAAACAACTGAATAATGCTGCAATACATCTAAGCCACCTAAACCCAGCCCGAGGCGAGTTACAATCCCGGACTTCAGGGTAAACATTGACAGTTAAACAAGGTATGTTCAACGCGGGGGAGTATGTTATGACCCAGATCATATTTGTTAAGTTAAAAATTAAATTAGCATTACTAATTTAAGATAGTCAAATTCAGTATAATCATGATAAACCAAGAATTTCATTTAATCTACCGTAAGCATTTCAAAGGGTTATTATTCTTAAGTTTATTTAACCAGCGATCATAATTCACCACCGTGAGCAGTGCCAATTTCCATTTTTTTGCTTTACATGCAGTTCTTACAATATCTACGCCAGGGGAATTACCGCTGGGTCAGCATTCTCACTGCGGTAAATTATTAATCGCCCAAGTCGATGAACCCTGTTTCTTACAGGTCAATTTGTGAATTGATTTATTAATATTGATTACGCGCGCTCAATTTTGTTATAAATATATTGAATGAAATAAATAATAAAATCAGTTTTGTTATAATCGACAATCAGTGCGTTTCCATTAATTCAAGTCAGAACGATCAGCTTTTCAACCATTCCCCATTATTTTGAGTATCGATACAAGCATCGATATTCAATTCTACAGCGATCTAGATTGTACATCTCAGTTAAAGCAAAAGAGCTTTAACTTAAACAGGATTTACTGTGAGTTTTTATGTTTTTGTTGAGATTGGTGGACACCTGTGCAGGTGAGCTTTGTTTTGGTTGTTTTCTTACCTGAAGCGTCCACCAATCTCCTACATGCACCTTTATTTGCATGATTAATTGCACTTTGTGTGTTTATTTTATGTTATGTGCATGTTGTGGCAGAAAATTATTCTTAATTTCCAGCTTCTGTGTATGTTATATTTGTCTTTGTTTACGTGGAATGAAAGACTTGCATCTACCTGTCTGATGTTTTTATTATCCTATTTGTTTCTTTGTAATTCAATATATTAATCTAATTTATTAAAATTCATTTGAAAGCTTCCAATTCTATTCTTTTTTTGTTACATGTCATCGAGGGACTATCGCACCTGTGGCACACTCCATGTGGAGGTAAGATGTTTACATTACGTTCATTTTAATCAAGGTAAATTGTTGTTTTTCTTTTTTAGATTCGTCGAACAAAGCCCTATTACGAGTAGTACAGTGGTAAATACACCTTTAGAAAATAAGTCCCACTGAAACAAAATTTCGCTAGTTAAACTAGCAACTACTTATTCACTATGACTCACGAAGTCAACCCTTACCTAAATTTTATTTAAATCAATAAAAAATATCCCAAATAAACGTGCCCATATATACGTTGTCACTTATAACAAAATAAAAATAAATCGAGACATATAACAAATAAATTTTTACTTTTTAGTAGCCATGAGTATATTAAACATTCTACCAGTAAAATATTTTTTTGAAAAGGTTCAATGCTCATCGACGTAAGTGTTGATAGAGAAGTTGATGAAGTTTAGCATGCTCTAACTTACACTCCCCATACCTTCTTTTGGTAGTTACGAGCGAACTAAATATTTTTTTTACTCTCCAGTACAATTTTGGTGAAAAAGTACAATACTCTTAACACTAAAAACCGTACTATTAATTTACGAGATTCAACACGAATTTCTATGTTTCTCTGATTCTGTTCTATATCGTCTTCCTTTTAGCAAATAAGCTCCCAATAGACAAACTATCAACCGTCCAAGTAAGCAATACTATATCTAAATATTACATGCTATTTAGTATGACCACCTGACTAATGAAGCCTATCCTTCATCTTTCTGCAGACCATGACGCACATATTTGTGTTAATATACTGCCTCCATCTGACAATGGGAGAAATACCAGCGGATCCCTTCACCATAAGCCCCCTAAACAACACGGGAGTACTGTATGAAGATCTGGGAAAACTACAGGGCGTCGAATGTTTTAACGGTAATCAATCTGATGGAACTGGACAACCAAGCGCTTATGGCAGAACAGGCGGAACATTTAGTATACCGACTATGCTCAAATCGTTCCCGAACGGATGAGCTATGCCTGGTTCAACAAAAACACGTTCATTCACTCTTGGAAAATATCAAGAGAAGAACAAATGTCATTCGAGAAGTGGTTCTACTGTCGAGATCCACAAGATCTATTTTTGATGGAATAGGGAATCCACTGCACTACCTATTCGGAACCATGGACTTCACTTGTGAGTTCTGTGCTCAAGCTAAAGCCTGGTGCCGGTTGTGAAAGGATAACTCAACCTTTGACAATTCAAATATAAAATTATTTATTCAAAAATATATCGCTTAAAAAACTATTATCACAAATCAAATTTTCTTAACCACACTACTATAATATATACTTCAAATAAAAATTCAACACTTATACTATCCTAAGCTAAATTAATTTCAATAATAAATGTTCAATAAAATTCACAAAAAAATGCTGCCACAGAGATTGGCTGCCTTTACTTCTGATAGAAAGAGAAGAAAATCCACTGTTAATTCAATGAAATAATTAAAAAAAATAAAAATAAAAGGAGAAGTTTTGTGCTGCACGTCTAAGCCCGGGAGCAATGATAAAAAAATTATAATTCGGCAGAAATAAATTTCTGCAACAAGAGTAGCTTCCTGCTTGGATAGAAATAAGTAGGAGTAAATTCCTACTAAGATGTCTGATAGAGATTAATGCAGAAGAAAATTTCTGCAGTAGGAGTAAATTCCTACTCAGTTGGTAGATGAAAAATAAGTAGAATTAAATTTCTGCGGTAGGAGTAAATTCCTACTTAGGTGTGGGATGGAATTAGCAGAATTAAATTCCTGCAGTAGGAGTAAATTCCAACTTAGGTGTGGGATGGAAACAAGATTTGGTTTGGATAATTTAGGAAAATCTGAACAAATTCTGAGGTTTTCAGATCAAATTCTGAATTGGGAATGGGTGATACTGCTGCAGCTCGTCGCCTTTTTAGCCGCCGCAAACCGCTACGTTTCGGCTTCATGATAGTTTGCCTTGGCAACGCTCGTTCTCAAAGTTGTTAAGCTTTGATGGCGGCGTCACACAGTGACGTCATTGTGGGACCAATAAAGCTGCACTGAACTCTGACTGCGGCGAAGGCAAAAACATATGGTGTGATGTGTTGACATTTTTGATATGTCAACGTAAATAATCGGAGGGAAGTTCAAGAAATGGTAAGTTTACAATATTTATTAATTTTATTAGGTATTTATGAGAGTTTTTGTTTATTTTCAGGTGAAATATAATGGAGGAAGTTTTTAGGATGGCGTTGATCGAAAGGGAGGAAGTTCCCTGGAATCAGATAAGTGCTTTTTGTTTTAAATTATTTCAAGAATTGGATTCTTTGTGTTTTGTTTTTTTACCTTTTTAGGGAGCATATATTGGGGAAAAACCAAGGAATCATCGAGGGATATTGGTGTGGCCTGAACATCCTCCGGCCTCAAAATTGAAGAGGCAACTTATATATATGTATATAAAGTTTTTTTTTAATAATAAAAAGTGGTTTGTGTTGACTTACCGTATCTTCTTTGAAAAAGTGGAGTATGTTTTTTGTTTTGTTACTTTTAGTGTGCTGCCATTCGAAAGCGGGAATAGGAAGAACTTTTTCGCCCTTTTGATTTGATCCCATGGAGTATTATTTGTTTCTAATAATTGGATTATGCTGGGAGTGGCCATAATTTGTTCAGCTAGGTTCACTGGAATCCCTAGTGTTGTGCTGAATGGTTCCCTGTTGATTGCTGGGGGAGTTTTAGATTGTGCCGGAGGAGTCATCGGAGGATCTGTAACTTGTTTCGGAGACTCTAACAAGACATCTTGGTAGGTTGGGTTGCTTCCTTTTGTCGAGGTTGCTGCTTTAGGATTTCGTTTGGTTGATTTTGGCCTTTTGATGGGTGTTAGTTCGCACAATTCTGGCATGTCCAATGATATCGTGGTAGATTTTGTAGATTGTCGTGATGGCATGGTTGCAGGAGATTATTCATAATCGTGTGATTGTGTTGACACACTAACTTCTGAGACACGCTGATTAAGTGTTGGTTTATCCCTTGCTTTGTGATAAGTTGTGCTAGCTGGTTCTGTTCCTTTGTTGGTCACCGTAGTATATAATCGAGTTGGTGTTTTAGCTGGTGCAGGTAGTTGTGGCTTTGTATGGACTCGAACTCCTGGGCTATATTCCAAGAGCCTTGTTTTAAATTTGAGGCTATCAGTTGGCTTGGCCTCCTTTTGCCATCGTTTAAGTTTTGCTGATGCTGGCCTAGATTCAAGTGGGCGGAGAAATTTTTTCACAGGTAAAACCTCGTGAGGTGGTGTCTTATAATGCCAGACTTGATTTTTCGAGATTTTTGTGGTGTCGGTGGCAGTGGGCTTATTGGCCTAATTGGCTTAAAGGAAGTTAAAAGCTCTGGTGGTGTAGGTGACAAGCCTGTATCCATGGAATCCAGCGATTCCGGATTTAGAATTTCAAGCACATTCTCCATTGGTAAAAAATATAACCCAAAAATAATATACAAGGAAAATTAAAACCAAAAAAATTGAATTCAAAACCTGACCGCACTAATATACACTTGACAATTTTCGAAACTGATGCGAATTTTGGCAGATTTAAATATAACGGCAAGTTTTGATATTTAGTAATGCCAGAGATTAGTGGATTTTGGTGGGGATTTTAAAATTATTGGTGAGAGGAGTAAGTTAAAATATTTTTGAGATGTTTACGTTAAAACACATTTTGATGTTGGTTTCTTCCATTGGAACGAGAGTACTTATTTTCTCTTTAGCTTTTCTTTCTCGTTCTTCCACTTGTGCCTTTTATGCGAAGTATGGAGATATTTAGTTCCAGTTTGTGTCGCTGGGGAATTTGTATTCTCTTTCATGACTGGTGCAGAGTGAGAAGGTTTTTGACTATAGTGGGGCCATTTAGTACTGAGATTCTTATGATTAATTTCAGGTTGCATTGGTGGAGTTGTATTTGAAACTGATTGAGATGGCGATAGTTTTGACGTATTTCTTTTCTTTATACTAATAGTGGAGAGTGTGCTTATGGGATAGTGTTTCACTGCTTTACTTGAAGCATTTCTCCAGTTTTTTCTGTGGTACACTTGATGTTCAAGTGTATTATGAATTTTGATGAATTCATATTTTTCGGAGGGTAGGTGTTGTCCTGCTACTGTGTGCAGTCTATCCTTTGGTGATATTGTTGACATATTGGTGCCTTTACAAACTCTTTTTGATTTGTTGTTTGACTCAACGTTTGTTGTGGTGTAGGTGGATAGCACAGTCGTAGTCGTGCATTCTGTTTCTGGTACCCCTCCGACCAGAATCCAACCCAATTCTGTGTTTTGGGCTGATGGAGAGTTGCCGGATCCTCTCTTTATACCATTTTTTGATAATGGCGGCGGAGACTTCTGCTCCAAGGAGAATATCGATTTCTCCTGGAATTGAGAAGGTAGGATCTGCTAGCGAAAGGTTGTGAATGTGTCTCCAGTTTGACACTTCAATTGCATTGGTTGGCAACACATCTGTGATTTTACTGATTACGAGCATGTTGCTTGCTACTTTAAAATTCGTGTGCAAAGAATTAATTGTGACTGTCGCTTGCTATACAGCTGTATTGGTGGGAGTTGTACCAAGTCCAATCAATTCTTGGGTGGTTGGAGATCCTCTAAGTCGTAATAGCTTAAGGGCCTTTTCTGTCATGATTGACACTTGTGACCCTGAGTCTATTAACGCTCGGAATGTCATCGTGAGTCCAGATGGTGCGGTGACGTTAATCAGAGCTGTAGAGAGAAGAGCTCTTTTCATGTTTGCAGTTAGAAAACTTTGAACTTGTTGTTCATCATTTCCATAGGTGGGTGTGCTTAATTCAGCTTCCATATTGGAATTGTGGGAGGATTGATTAGGTGATTCTGTCACCGAATCGTTTTGCTCATATTGGAGCAATGTGTTATGATTTTGCTGACAATGATAACACTTTTTATTGCTAGTGCAATTTCAGGTTGTGTGGTTGGGAGATAAGCATTTTTTGCATAAATGCTTACTTGCGACAATTTCATGTCGTTGTCGGGTGCTCATATTTCTAAATGTTGGGCAGTAAAATATAATATGGTCACCCTTGCAATGGCTGCAAGAGGACCTTTTGGTAGTTGGGTGATTTGGTGCCGAACTTTTATTCCTGTACAAGAGACCATATGTAGGTTAGGGTGAGAATGGTTTTCTCTGTGTAGTATTGGATGACGTAATCTTGTTTCCAATCATTTCTAGAGTTCGGAAGCGAGACTCTAGAAATTTTGTTAAAGTTTTTAGTCCAGGTAGGTCTGTGCTACTCTGTAAACTTTGCTCCCATAATTGATGTGTCTGGTTGTAATTTCTGTACAGTCAAGTATATAATTATAGGATCCCAAATCTTAGTTTCTATTCCTAAGTTTTGTAGTGCTCATAACGCTTCGATTATGTTATCTAATAACCTTTCAATATTGTCGACGGTGTCATGATTTATGGTTGGTAGAGACAATAATTTCTTTAATTGTACGTTGACTAGGATCCGCTTGTTTGAGTAGCGTTCCTTTATAGCTGCCAAGCTGGTTTATAATTTGCGTCGCATACTTCATAATGCCTGAGCAACTTCTCGGCTACTCCTACTAGATTTGTTTTTAGGAAATACAATTTGTCAACGTCTCTTAAATTATTGTTGTTGTGTATTACTGAGTTAAATAAATCATGAAATGATATCCATGTCGAATATTCACCATTAAATGTCGGCAGCTTGATTCCAGGAAGACTTTCGCTATTGGATGACATGGTGCTAGCAGAATTTGTCTGTGTGTAAGGTGGATTGCTGACAGATGGTGTTGGTGTTAATATGTCCATGTCTTCTTCCATGCTTGCTGCTTTTTCAATGTAGTATTCCTGAGCCTCGCTGAAAATTTCTTTGATGAAATATTCTAATTGGAGATTTTCTTTTGTTACTATCTTTTGTATGGACCTGTGCCGAGTATGGAATTCTTTCCAATATTCGGTGAACTTTTGTAGGCGTTTTTCTGTCGATTTGACAGTTTTCTTTTTTCCATCTCTTTGATGCCTTCTAAATAAGTCTTCCATTAAATCTTTGACTTCTTTTTGGGACTGTACCAACTCTGACACAGAGTCAATGGTTTCGTCACCAACGTCAGATGAAATGGATTCGCCATCTTTCGACCTTTTGTATGGAAAGGCTTGAATCACGTGATATGATAACTTTATATTTGAGTAGCTGAGTTATCCGGCTTTAAAGAACCAATATGAGATCTGTGCTCAAGCTAAAGGGGGGTGTCGGTTGTGAAAGGATAACTCAACCTTTGACAATTCAAATATAAAATTCTTTATTCAAAAATATATCGCTTAAAAACTATTATCACAAATTCAATTTTCTTAACTATAATATATACTTCAAATAAAAATTCAACGCTCATACTATCCTAAGCTAAATTAATTTCAATAATAAAAGTTCAATAAAATCCACAAAAAAATGCTGCCACAGAGATTGGCTCCCTTTACTTCTGAAAGAAAGAGAAGAAAATCCAATGTTAATTCAATGAAATAATTAAAAAAAAAATATAAAAATAAAAGGAGAAGTTTTTTGCTGCACGTCTAAGCACGGGAGCAATGATAAAATAATTATTATTCGACCGAAGTAAATTTCTGCAACAAGAGTAGCTTCCTGTTTGGATAGAAATAAGTAGGAGCAAATTCCTACTGGGATGTCTGATAGAGATAAATGCAGAAGTAAATTTCTGCAGTAGGAGTAAATTCCTACTCAGGTGGGAGATGAAAAATAAGCAGAATTAAAGTTCTGCAGTAGGAGTAAATTCCTACTTAGGTGTGGGATGGAATTAGCAAAATCCAATTCCTACAGTAGGAGCAAATTCCTACTTAGGTGTGGGATGGAATAAGCAGAATTAAATTTCTGCGGTAGGAGTAAATTCCTACTTAGGTGTGGGATGGAATTAGCAGAATTAAATTTCTGCAGTAGGAGTAAATTCCTACTTAGGTGTGGGATGGAAACAAGATTTGGTTTGGATAATTTAGGAAAATCAGAATATATTCTGATGTTTTCAGATCAAATTCTGAATTGGGAATGGGTGATTCTGCTGCAGCTCGTCGCCTTTTTATAGCCTTGGCAACGCTCGCTCTCAAAGTTGTTAAACTTTGCTGCCGTCGTCACACAGTGACGTCATTGTGGGACCAATAAAGCTGCACTGAACTCTGACTGCGGCGAAGGCAAAAACATATGGTGTGATGTGTTGACATTTTTGATATGTCAACGTAAATAATCGGAGGGAAGTTCAAGAAATGGTATGTTTACAATATTTATTAATTTTATTAGGTATTTATGAGATTTTTTGTTTATTTTCAGGTGAAATCTAATGGAGGAAGTTTTTAGGACGGCGTTGGACCAAAGGAAGGAAGTTCGCTGGAATCAGATAAGTGCTTTTTATTTTAAATTATTTCAAGAATTGAATTCTTTGTGTTTTGTTTTTTATCTTTTTAGGGAGCATATATTGGGGAAACACCAAGGAATCATCGAGGGATATTGGTGTGGCCTGAACAACACTAATGAACAGGAGGTATATATATCCGACTCGAGGACCTCGAAACAAACACCAAAGCATTATCCGACATGGAATGACAGAAGATCAGTGTAGTCAAAACTACACTACAGCAGAGCCAAAAGTCATTGACATCCCTACAGGAAAGACAGCGTCAAATAACTCACCAGGTGAATACAATGCAAAATATCACCGATGAATTTCTGATGAGACAACTGAGGCAGGAAATAATCTCTAGCCTCACTTTGCAAATTATAGAGATTGAGTATAGGGAGCAAGCCTTACGCGATATAATAGTTGCCAGGAAAAATCATCAACTGCACCCGCAAGAGGTGTCTCCCAAAAAGTTACTAGAAATATACCACAAAACCCATGCTACTTGTCCAGATGCACAAAACTGTCTATCTCTATTATATCAGACAGCCGAGACAAAAACTCGTCTAGTCCACGACAAATTTGTCATTCCAATACAACTTCCGATTTTCAATCTACCACAAATGAAGTTGTATCGAATACACAGTTTCCCCATACACGTTAATAAAAAATATTCTTTGGTACCCGAAATACAGTACTCGCACGTAGCACACCAAGAACAGACACAGGATTTTCTATTGTTAAAACCACGAACTCTTATTACCTTCAAAAAGATCACCCAAATCTCAAAGGAGGACACTTTCATCGCTAAGCTGGGCATCCCCATAACAAAGGCTACGATGTCTATGGAATGCTTAGTGAAGCTGCTCTTTAATCCATTAAAGGAAGAGCCTCAGTGTCAATTCAGAGCACAAATACCTCTCAGAGACCTACTTATTAAACCAAGTAAACCAAATTCTATTGTACCATTGTACACCTTCAGTGTACCCAACAATTCCTAACTTCGAAAATAGATGGCCAAGGGATAATAACTATCAACCATCGCTGTCAGTTACAAGTGGGATCACAAATCCTACACTATGAGGCATAAAAACTTAGTCTTAGACAACCTAATTATTTCCCAAACACAACCTCACTAGAAAGAATAGTCAACCAATTTCTGAACATAACTAATGAGTCAAAAATAGAAAATATTAAAACAGAACTTTATTCAATAGATGATATCCTAAAAGGTACCCAGTCATTAAAAGAGCTGGACAAAAAATAACAAACATAACGCCTCACTTAAGTCACCACCCTACACATCTACTAGCAACAACTTCAGTTTCCTTAACTGGTATTGTCATCACATGTATGGTACTATACTTCCTCGCAAAATGGCTACTGCCATTTATTAAAAACTACCCCTTACGCAAATCTGAAAAAAAATCGGAAAAATCAAACAAACAAAACCGATCGAAACTACCCGTCTAAAAAGGACCCGTGCCCAACCACCAACAAAGTCGGTGCAAGTGGTATAAAATTTGCACTTCGTAAAGTCACTCGTTCTAAAAGGTCACTATCTAACAATCACTAGCCGGCACTTAAAATAGATAGAAACAAGGCACTAGTAATAGGAAAAACATAAAATATAATGTAAATCCCAATAGGACAGAGAATAAAACAAAACAAAAAAGAAGAACAACGAAAAACAAAATAAATAAATAAATATAGACAGAACAAATACAAACAAATAATTATAACAAATTGTAAAAAAAAAATTATATTATTAGACAATTATTACTAGTAAGTAAGGTTAAGATAAATTATAACCAACCGTAGAATAGGGTATACTATATACTATAACCCTAATTAATCAAAAGAGTTATACGTATATACACAGCCACAGAAATTTCCATTGTTAAAATATATATATCGCTTTCGCTAGAGAATTTGTAGTAAATCATAAAAATAATAACAAAATATATTAAGCTAACAACACAACCCTAATATAAAACAAAAAATGGAACGAAGACTAACATTAGATTAGACTTTATATACGAATATTATTAAAATTAGTTTAAAAAATTAGCAACTAAGCAACAACAAAAACAAACACAGAGAAAATTGTATTATATAATAATAAGACGCAAGAAAGTATTCATGTAAAATACAACATAGTGAGTAAGTGAAACGACCGGATATTCGCAGGGGTTAGCCCAAAACTTTGCCTATCTTTTTCACATAAAATACGTGTGAGAGCTGGTCTCAAACAATAAGGGAGAGATGCCGGTTTTTAAAAAGATAACTCAGTCGTTTTTCAAATTCAAATATAAAATTTTATTTCAATAATTCATATACTTAACCTTATATCACAAATTCATAAAAACAATTCAAAGGAGCTTAAAGCTATAAATTCAAATTAACAATTCAGAAAAAGAAATTCAATAATAAAAAGAGAAAAAAAAATGGTCAAAAAAAAACACGTTGTCCGTCTCTTTAATTCTGAAAAGAAGAAGAAGAACATCGGAATTAGTTTTGTCACCTTCTAACACTACTAGAATAATAATGCTGCTAACACGTGTGGGCCCTAAGGCAGTAAAAATGACGCACACAAGAATTTTCTATTAATCTGTTTGACGGTAGCGGCCCTGTCAGACAGAGAAGCTGAATAAACAGAAAAAGGGGGGTGCAGCAGCGTGCTGCAACGTGTGGGTCAAAACAGAATGAGACGAAATTTTCAGATTAGACTATGAACAGAACTATACTTCTGTAATAAATATAAAAACTGATTTCAGATTAAACTCTGACCAGAATTATACTACTGTAATAAATATGAAAAATGATTTCAGATTAAACTCTGACCAGAATTATGCTTCTGTAATAAATATGGGAATTTCAGATTAAACTCTGAACAGAATTATACTTCTGTAATAAATATGGAAATTTCAGATTAAACTCTGAACAGAATTATACTTCTGTAATAAATATGGGAATTTCAGATTAAACTCTGAACAGAATTATACTTCTGTTTGGAGGATAGGATTATATTTTTCAGATTAAACTCTGAACAGAATTATACTTCTGTATGGAGGATAGGAACACGATTCTTATTTTTCAGATTAGACTCTGAATCAGATGAACTCTGATAAAAGAATGGTGCCATCTATTGCAACTCGTCGGCCTTTTATAGCCGCCGCATCCAGTTATTAGCTCTCGCCTCACGGTGTTGCCCTAGCGACGTTTATTGCAATTGCTCGTATTCTGACTGCGGCGAAGGCGAAGACAGCTGACTGTGTAGATGTCATTAAGTTACGTGAAAAAAGTTGTCAACAATACAGAGGTACCTATGATTTGGTAAGTTTGTGATTTATTGATTAATTATTGATTAATCATTAGTTATTGTTTTAGTTAAAACATCTGCAAGGGTTCCATTAGGAGTTAGATTTGGAGCATTTTATGCTTGGGTGCACTAATCCAGAAAAAAATGCTACATACAGGACGCAGCAGATGTCAGATAAGTATTCTGTTGATTACTATTTTTTTAAGTTTGATACTTTGTGGTGCCTTTTGTTTATTTCAGGAATTAATAAAAATCGTGGAACCAGGCTGGCCGCTTCGATTGGAATTTAGGTGGACTAAACAATACGGTACAACAAAGTAATTAAAAAAAGGTCCAGTCTAATACCTCGCAAAAATCGGAACGGGGTAAGAAAAATCAAAACACGGAACTTTCCAATTGTATTTTTTTTTATTATTATGTACATTAAGCACACACAACAAAATAAGAAACGAAATTTTGAACCACATCGGTGACTAACTACTCCTCGTCCTCCAAGTCAGACCAATTATCAGCGGGCGGGTACAGGTGAGGGGTGGCGGTGTACTCCCGCGCCAAACTCGTCGCCGGCGAAGCGAAATAACTGTGACAACAGGTACACAACCCACGAACAACTACAAGTGTAAATATGCCGCCTAAAATATCAAAAGAAAAAAAAGGGGAATTATCAAAAAAAAATGTTTTCTTTTTACAAAAGATTTTACTTGCAGCTACTAGGAATTGCCGCCGATGGGGAAACAGGGGCAGCAACATTCAAAAATATCTACCAGGTGCAGCTTCGGCGCCCCATACAGTACGGGGACGCTCCCCATCCATGCGTAAAAAGAAACGCACTGGACCACTCCATCCAACCCCGCAGGACTGCGCCAAGGCTCCTGAGCTAAAGTCACAGTGAACGACATCGCGAAGAAAGTAAGGACAGTCACTGACGAGAGAAGAAACTAGAATGAAGTATTCCAATATATTCAAGGAGGCCATTCGGCGATCTGCTCATGCAAAAGTTTACCTCAAGGAAAAGGGCAAAACGTCGAGAAAAACTCGACCATAATAATAATAATAAAAAAAAGGGAAAACCCAATAAGTCAAGCAACTAACATATGGGAACCCTTTTCTATTGTTATTTTTATGAGAACTACTCCTCTCCAAAGAATAGCTCTCTTCGTCACAGGGGGAAGGTATGTTGCATACACAACATCAGACCCTAAAACAATCAAAAATTACCTAAAAACCCTAAAGCCCTAAAAACCATTAAAAGAATTCAATGACAAATTTTACTCTCAGTAAGATTTGTCAGCAAAAAAATGTAAATTCAAGTGCGCAACAAAGTAGCACGGCAATAAAGCGACGGAGTGGTGCTCGATATTTATGCAAAGATCGGATTTCGCATCCGTCCGGCGAGAAATTCTTGTGGGCATGATTAAACATGCCCAACGATAAATAATTTTCTCAGGATAGGAATGCTAATTAAGCATTTTCCTATCCTGACTGTCGAGACTTAATTAATTAAATATTAAAAGTGGACAAGAGAGTTGGCTTTATAACGTCGACCTGATCGCCTTGTAAAAAGGATTATCGCCAAGTTAGTAAAAATATTTTGTCGGAGATTATTAAAAAGTATTTTCGTCGGATTTAAGTAAAAATGTATTGTGGGATATTAGTAAAAAGTATTTTCGTCGGACTTAAATAAAAATATTTTGTCAGAACTCTCGTAAAACGCATTTCGTCGGAACTAAAAAAAAGGTATTTCGTCGGATTGAATAAGGAATACCTTTTCGGAGTAAAAAGGAGTTATTTTTGTAAACTCGCGTTGATCGCCTCGCGATTATTTATTCATTGATTGTTAACAAAAAGAGTGTGACTGGCTTATGGTTCTAACCCGGTGGAATTTCGGTTACCAGATACAAACTGCTGGTTTAGTGAATTAACAAAGGGAATTTAGATTAAGTGAGCACTGTGGAATATTATTAATAACCAAAGTGGAATACTATTTTAGATGCCTGAATTAAACTATAGAGGTACACGTGAGGAATAATTGAAGTGGGGTTTATTTTACGGAAAGCCCTCGCCCCGCAACGGCGAAAATACGTATACGGCTTGAGGTGTGAATATTAAAGAAATCGGTAGAAAATTGGGTAAGTTAGAAGGTGCCCCGTTAATACGCAACAAAATTGGCGCAGCCGGTATGAACAAGGTAGCTTGATTTCGCTAAATAATCAAAAGCTTAAATTCCTTGATCCTGCGAACAAAAAGGGGACCCTTTGACGACGCTATTCAAGCCAAGTCACCCCCAACACTCGGGTAGATTTCATCTTTAGGCGCCTCTGCTCCAGGCGACCACGCGTTCACCTCAGTCAGTGTGATGGCCCAGCAGACAAGGGCATCACAGCGAAATAACCAGCAATTGCTAAACAATAACTTCGCATGGTATTGTTCTGCAACTGTCGGTTGTTTTGCTGATTAGCCCAACAGCTGGCTGCGATGAGCGCTTAGTGAAGAAATCGACGATTGCAATAATAATTCACCTTCGCATGGTAATTATTATGTAAAGCGATTGTTTAGAACTAAGCGACTCAGGTGCTGCAACCGGTAGAACAAACGACAAGGTTGTTGTCGTTTGTTTACATCCGCGTTGTGAGCAAAGAAAGTTTACTTCCGAGTATCGGACATAAAAAGACTAATGACTGGTCTGGCGAATGTCGTTTGTAATCATCAGTCATTGTGCTCGCAAGTTTCGGTTCGGTTCAGATTACCTAAGCGCCAGATAGCTTAGTGTAAAGTAAGGCAGGTCAGTGCTGCAAATAAAGAAATTGTTTTAAAGTACTTCGTGCGCTTTTTTTATGTTGAAAATTTTGTTGCTTTGGGACACGACATTTTGGCGCAGCCGGTGAAACTTAGGTAAGAAATTAGAGAAATTTCTTGCTGGTGTGTTTGTTTTTTTTTTATTGCTCATTTTTTTTTGTTTTCAAGAAATTTTTGTAAGAAGGTGGCAATTTGTTTATTTATATATTGATTATTTTTTTAATTCTTTTGCGTTTCAGGTATTTAAAAAAAGTGTTAGATTTAAATTTTTGTCTTTTGTGATTTTTTTTTGGTGAAATTAAGCTACTCCAACATATATTGACGAGTTCGAGGAGTTGTGCTTTTACAAGCTACTCCCACATCTTCAGCATAATATACACATACACCTACATTAGCGGCGATCGAGGAGTTGTGCTTTTACAAGCTACTCCCGCATCTTCATCATAAAACAAACATACACCTACATTAGCGGCGATCGAAGAGTTGTGCTTTTATAAGCTACTCCCGCATCCCGAATAAACACCATTTACCATTTTCACATAAAAATGTAACAGATGTCAATTTTAGCATGGAATGGAGTTCGAGAATAAATTTTAAATTGTGATCGGTTAGATAAGTTTTCAACGTCGCAGGTCGGTTAGAGAGTCGATCACACACGATTTTCGGTAATTTCTCGCGTTTTTAAAAGTTGTAATAACTGCTCCGAGTAAACTAGAGTAATTTGATTAATGGGAATAATCTTGGCTTAGTTAAAGTATGGGTTATTGTATTTTCTTTTATTGTGTGACGTGTGCATCTGAATTAGGAAGAATAAAAATTTAGAGAAAGCATGTTTGTGAGCATCATAGCTGAATTCAGAGTAATTGAGTGTGGTAATTGTGTTAGAGCTTTGAATGCTCAGCGTTAGATGCGAATGTGTATGTTGTTCGGTTAAGAAAGGTATGAGTGTTGCGAGAGAATTCTAGAGCAAGTTGTATAAAATTTGCGATTCCATGTTTATGAAGTATAGACGTTAGAATTTAGCTAACCGATCATACACGTAGGTACATACAACAAACGTGCTAAGCAACTTTTCGTATTACGGGGCATTTACATAATTTTTGTGCAAATTTTTTTTTTTAGGGTACAGTGAAAACTGATTCAAGATTTGTTTTGTGTTGTTTTTTTTTGTAGTTTAAAATAAAAATTTAAAAAAATATTGGATTTGTTTTTGAGAATTTTGTGGTTAAGCAATAGGAGACTAAGAATAGTAGATAGTAAGTGTAGAAGACTAATCGTTGTTTCTTTTAATGGTCTCGAGTATAGTGACGGTAATTTCAGTTGTTTTATATAAGGATCGGAGTTATCGGAAATAGTTTTGGTCAAGAGGTTGAGTCTAGTTGGGTTTACAATAAGGATAGGAGTTGTGGGGAATAATCCGTGGCAGCGTATCAATGTCTGCATGGTACTAGCTTTGTTATATACCTTAAATGTCCCCAGGTAGAAGTAATATATTAACTAGGGAGGAATTAGCACGCTATCAGGCCCAGGAAAGGGAATTAGAACTGAAAGCACAAGAGCTTAAGGAATGCCAGACAATATTGCAGAGTTATGAACAGGACTGGCAATATATACAGGAGCATATAGCGGGAGAGTTACGGAAAAGGTGGACAGAAAAAGAGGCAGAGAAATTACTGGAGGAACTGAATGAGAGTGCTAAAAAAAGTACAAAAGGCGGAGCCTTAGATCAACTGGTGACAGCAGCATTCGAAGTTATCCAGAGCCGTGAAATAGAAGCAGAACAAGCATTGGAGGAAACCCAGAAAGAAAAAAAGGGCTCTTAAAGAATATAGAATCGCTAAAGGTACAGCTAAAGGAGGCCGATGATGCTACAGCAGAACTAGAGAAAGAGTTGGGGCTCGATAAATCTTCACAAAGAAGTCCGAATCTAGACAATAATAAAGCGATCACGAGTAAGGGGTTCAAGCCAAGGAAATTATTATTCTGCGAACAGCCTAAGGAGCAGAAGCTACATTCAGAAACAGAGCAAAGTAAAAGAAAGAAACAGGAGTTAGCGTCGAGTGCAAAAGAGGGAAGCGAACGAAACCAGATAATTCCAGAGGAAAGAAACATATCCGGGGAGAACAGTCAGCAAGGCAATATGACAGATGTGCACGAAAAGGTAATGGATCTAGTATCCAAGTATGTGCCCATGCTATCCGGTGAAAGATCATCCAGGCTTTCGAAGGAGGTATATCGCTTCCTGAGTTGTAGTAAAGAACTACTCGATCGTCTGACAAAAGAAGAGCAGAAGATCTTCATCAGGTGTATAAAGTATCGCTCGTCGGACGACGCGTACTACTTGGTAAATTCGCAAGAGCCAAAAGATTTTGATTCTTTGCAGCAAGTAACCAAATCAGCTTACATGCCTAAGAAATCTTTTAGTGATCTGCGAACAGAAATGCTGGCATGCAGGCAGAGGCCCGGCGAAGATATCAGGGAGTTCGCAGACCGGATGAAAGAATTGCTCGATCTGATAAAAGCGGCTGTCTCGGCAAAATACCCGGGAGGAGATAGAGGTCTGATTGCAGAGCTGGAGGCAGATGCCGTAGCGACATTCAAAGCAGGCGTTAGGCTTAAACCGACTAAAGTATACCTTACTGGTCGGAAATTTGAATCGCTACAACGGGTACAGGAGGAAGCTACCTATTACTAAAAGGATGCTCAAAGGCTGCAAGTAAGGGTTCCAGAAGGGGTACAGGAGGGCTGGAGTACCAATACTATAAGGACACAGAACAGATGGAGAACAGATGAGGCTAGCTGCGATAGATGCCTACAACCTAGACGAGATATGTATCGTTCTGCTAAGCTAGCTTCGCCCACAAGCTAGCAAGGACCACCAGCGAAGGCAGCCCCCCCCCACCAGGATCATTCATTGTTTCAAATGCGGTCAGCCTGGGCACATGGCTAAAGAATGCCAGTGGGGAAAGCAGCCTCCTTACTGCACTAAGTGCAACAACTATGGACATGGTACACTCAGTTGCAAGAGGCAAAATGTTAGATTCGCAGATGCATCAGTCAATATTCCTAATTTCCAACCGGGGACAGAGGTTCTGTTCTGCCAATTTTGCAAAACCTGCGATCACTGCACCGCAAACTGTCTTAAAAAAATACTTAGCGGAACATGGATGGCAACAGTTGGGAAACGGGGAGCGGCAGCTGGGGAGCTTTCCCCCAGCTGCCTTCCACTAACGGTCTTGAAGAGGGTAGACGTATCTAGAGTAGGAAGCATTGAAATGGAATTAAGTCTAATGAATAACTGTATCATCATGGTCGAAGCCGACATAGGTTTAGAAGGTAAGTTATCATTGTTAGTAGACACGGGATCTACATGCAATTTAGTTAAGATAAATCGGGTAAGAAAAGATACACCAGTGCAAACGCAGAAGAAAATAATAGTTGGCGGCTTGTTTGGAGCTCAAAGAAGCTCAATAGGGACTTGTGAAGCCAAGGTGCGCGTGGGAAATAAGGTGCAGACTTGCGAGTTCAATACAATCCCGGAAACGGACTCGATACCTGCGGACGGCATATTGGGCATGGCATTTTTAAGAGACAAGGCTACAATTGACTGTGTCAATAAGAAACTGGTAATACATGGAATAGACGAGCACAAGACGAAACTCCCTCTTTTTGGAAATATTACAGTAAAGAAACGGTAATTACATTAGCAAAGGAAAAATGCCTTCAGGAAAAGGTGTACAAGCCAGAAATATTGGAGATCAAGGAACCTCCCCCAAGTAAAGTGAAACAAAGAATAGTGAATCGAATCGCCGCCTTGAAGAATATTATAACCAGTGTGGAAACAGCGTCCAATAATATAAGCAAATACCTAGGTTCTCGAGAACACTCTCAGAAAGCGAGAAAACCGCGAGATAAGACGAATATCCAAGAAGAGGAGACTAGGAAGATACCGGTAGCGGAAAGTCCAGGGCTCCAGCAATGGCCAGAATGTACCCTGGTTTCAGCCCCTAGAATAGAGATAAAAACTAAGAAAGAAGTAGGGGCAGGATGGCCAGAGGAGATGTGTGGCCAACCACAGGCAAACGAAATTGAAGGAATGGGATAAGGAAGTAGACTATCCGCTGACGGCGCTCGAAATTCAATCTCTCCCGACCACTAACGGTGCAGAAGCTTCAGGTGGTAAAAGACCTTGCTGCAGTGATAGCACAGCAAGGCAGCACGCGTTTAGGATCACAGGTACACAGCAAGCGGCAATGCGCTTATAGCCAAGAACAGAACAACTGGTAAAAATTCAGGTAGAAAGTAACGATGAACTGGTTTGTATGGCAGAAGAAATTAGTCCGGGGGTATACTGCGGCAATACTATTATTAGACCAGAGAACGGCCAGGCATATGTAGGTATCGTTAACGCCAGGACCGAGCCAGTTAAAGTTGTTAATTTTAGACTCCAGCTGAAAAAGTTAGATAGGTACCTGGTGAAGCCACTGAAGAAGGAGCCAGGTATATTAAAAATAAATCAGCAACGGCTTAAGTTGATGAAACAGTCTGTGGGGCTGGGCGAAGGGCTGAGTACGGAAGAGAAAGAGGCAGTAATGCAAATCTGTTACGAAGACAGCGATATCTTTCACTTGCCTGGAGATAAGTTGACATACACTTCAACAAAAATGTTCAAACTTCCCTTGATGGCTAATACCGGGCCCATAAATTAGAAACAATACAGAATGCCTGAAGCCCACAGAGAGGAATGCCAGGATCAACTTAAAAAGCTGTTAGAGGAAGACATCATTGAGCACAGCAATAGCCCCTTTAATTTTCCAGTGCTATTAATACCGAAAAAAGGAACCAACGAAGCAGGTAAGCGAAAGTATAGACTGTGCGTGGACTTTCGAGAGCTTAACAAAGTCTGCATCCCCTTTTCTTATCGACTACCACGGATTGAGGATATCCTGGATAGGCTGGGTCATTCTAGGTACTTTATTACCTTAGATCTTGCCAATGGTTATCATCAGGTGTTGGTGGACCCAGCAGATCGCGAAAGGACTGCTTTTAGCACAAATTTGAGCCACTTCCATTACAAGAGATTACCATTCGGTTTAAAAACAGCGCCTCCATTATTTCAATCTTTATTAAACGGGATATTAACAGGCCTTCAGGGGATTAAATGCTTTGTGTACCTAGACGACGTAGTAGTATTTGCGAGAAATTTGGATGAGCATAATGAAAAGCTACGGGAAGTATTTCAACGTTCTAGGAAACATCACTACAAAACCTACAAAACCTACAAAATGTCAATTCCTGAAAAAGGAGGTAGTATACCTTGGGCATGTTTGCTCATAGAAGGGTGTACAACCTGACAAACGGCTAGTAGAAGTGGGACAAAACTTCCCACGACCAAAAACGGAGAGACACGTCCAGTCTTTCTTGGGGCTGGCAAATTACTACCGTAAATTCGTTCCTAATTTTTCAAAGATTTTGGCTCCAATTAATAACCTTTTGAGGAAAAAGGTGAAGTTCAATTGGGGGCCAGAATGTGAGAATTCCTTTAAGGTGATTAAAGATGCTCTAACATCACCACCAGTATTAACCTACCCGAATTTTGATAAGGAATTCACAGTCATCTCGGATGCAAGTGGGGAGTCACTCGGAGCGGTCTTGGAACAAGAAGGTCGGCCGGTGAGTTATGCCAACCGCACGTTGAACCAAGCCGAAAAATATTACTCAACCACGGAACGGGAATTGCTAGCCATTGTATAGGCAGTACGTAATTATAAATGATACCTGCTGGGAAGACATTTTAAAGTCATAACCGACCATCAACCTCTCCGAGGAATTTTTAAGGTTAAGGACACCACATCTTGAATGGTGAGGTTCCACCAAAAACTGTCGGAGTATGATTTCGAGATTGTCTACAAGAAGGGAAAAGAAAATGGCAATGCAGATGCACTTAACAGAATTCCACAAGATATAGACCAAGATGAAGACAAGTGTGGTAGGGAGTACCCGTGCTTCGCAATTACCCGAGCGCCAGATGAGACTGAAATAAAAGAAATAAGGCTCCAAAAAGACACAAGACCCAAGTGTATAACGGACCCAGGGGACATAGGGATTATATTGAGAGATTTTCATGACTCACGATTAGGGGAACACTTCGGAAGGAGCAAAACTCTGTAAAGGGTAAAGCGTTTCGTTCATTGGAGGGGAATGAAGAATGATATCTCTAAACATGTTCGGCGCTGTGCGAAATGTCAAAGAAATAAACATTCTAAGACCAATAAAATGCCGTTGGTGATAACAGAAATTTCGGAGAAGCCTTTCGATAAAGTATACGTTGATCTAGTTGGCCCGCTGCCAACAAGCCAAAACGGAAATAAGTTTATTGTGTCCATGATGGATGATGTCACTAGGTTCGTCGATTTTGTAGCAATACCAGATCAAGAGGCGAATACCGTGGCCCAGGCCTTATTTGAACAAATACTTAGTAGATACACATTACCCAAGGAGCTTGTAACAGATCAGGGTGCAAATTTTACGGGCGAAGTCATGAAAGCATTGTGCAAATTACTGAAGATTAAGAAACTGCGAACTACCGCTTATCATCCTCAGTCAAATGCAGTAGAAAGACAGCATTCGACACTTGCCAATTACCTGAGTTTTGTCGATGAAGAACCCAGAAGCTGGGACGAATTTTTGAGGACGGCAGCGCATGCTTATAATAACACAATGCATATGGGTACTAAACTGACGCCAATGGAAACCTTGTTCGGGTTTGTATCCGAAGTTCCTAGTACTTTGCAAAGTAAAACAGAGCCAGTGTACAATGCCGACAAGTATCATGCAGTGCTGCGGTTTAAATTACAAAGAGCTTGCGAAATAGCTCGGAAGAATTTACAGAAAAGTAAACTCACGGCAAAAAGATACTACGACAGATCAACTAGGATAGAACCTCTCCATGTAGGAGACAAGGTTTTGGTCAAAGACTTAGAGCTGACTGGAAAACTAATATCAATTTTTAAGGGACCCTATGAGATAATATACATACACAACCCAGAGAATATAACAATACTCCAGGGCGGAAAACTCAAGCGGGTACACGAAAATCGCTTGAAAAAATTTTAAGATTAATTTTAATTTCAATCTCCTTTTAATTTGACATCCAATTTGCTTTTAGTGCTGACTAATCAATTTAAATTTTCCAGAAATAACATCCCACAAACCCAGAGACGCAATTGGAACTGAGGGCCGCAGCAGTCTTTGTTTCTATCCGTCTAGGTTGAGCCAATACCAGCACGAGAAGCTTTTTGTGTTGTTAGGAGAAGAAAAGGCGAAAGAGGTGGAATAAGTAAAAAAAAAAAAAAAAAAAAAAATAGCAGGTAAAGAGGTCCCGGGAGAACATATGTATACCTAAGAAGTAGTAGCATTCACATACAATAATAAAAAAAAAATATATATATATACATAAAAATATAAAGTAATATAATAATACGCCTTGCGAGTAAGAGAATAAGATAAGGAGGTTGCCAGTAGTATACAGTAGAGATAAGTTTCAGTAGTAATCGGGAACTCCAACACCATGAAGACGATAATTGTGGTAATCTGGTCGTAAATGCAGAGAATGTGGGTTACACCATACAGCAGATAGCAGACTCTGGAGTACTATTTGAACAAATAGGGAAGGTCAACTTTTATACCAAGCATTGGACCATCTTGTCGAAACTAGAGGTACCTGATTTATCGAAGGAGCTTTTATTCACCAACAACTGCAGCAATCTCATCACGCGACTATGTGCCGGGATCAGTCATTCCGGAATAGTCAAATGTGAGGTAGCAGCAAAGGAGGTAAGAAGCAGGGTAGCTAAGGTCAAACGACAACATGAGGAACTAGCCCATCATACGCACGAAGAAGGGACAATTCGTCGCAAAAAACGTTCTTTCTTCGATGGAATAGGTTCAATGTTCAAGACCCTGTTCAGAACGATGGATCACGCAGATTCAGAGGAGATACGTGCATCATTAGACGAGATAAACGGAAAAGAGAACCGGACGTTTAACCTCCTCAAAGAACAGACTACTGTAGTAAAATCTACCCTGGACCTATTTAACGTATTGCGGGTTCAAGCGGCAATAGAACGAGAGGAATTGAAAAATAAGATTTGAGCTATCATCAAAATGCAGAGAAATGAAAGCGAAGAGCTAACAGCATTACAGCTGAGACTAGAGCTGAACGAAATCATTACAATGATGATTCTCCAACTACGAGAAATCAGTGACTCTTTAGATACTTTATCAGATTTGCTGGTCTCACTAAGCATGGGAAAGCTACATCCACTAATAATCCATGCTAAGGAGATAACAGAAATCATGCGTAATGCCACCCGACAGTTCGACCTGGATGAGAGATTTCAAAATTTTCAAATTCTAAACCAGATTGCGAAGGTAGAAGCTCTGCAAATAAATCAGCAAATATTGGTTAAAATTGAGATTCCTCAACCTCAACGAACGTCATTCGATCTACATAAAATATATACAATACCGGCCGCAGTAGGTGAGGAAGGCTTTCACATTTATGAACTTGACGCTGAATTCGTGGCAGCAAACAACCACGAGGACTGTATGCTGCTGAGTCATCCGCAACATAACAAATGCCAAAAGATCTTGACCAGCGCGGACAATCCACAACTACTGTGTCCACAGCTGGGTCCAACAATCACGGCCTTAGGAGACAACTGTGTACTGAACCTGTTCCGGAGTTTTAATGTAAACACTAGGGCATGCAAAGAAAGAATAGTTCTAAAATGGAATAGCCTAGTTAGAATGGTGACTAAAAATCACTGGCTTTTCGTGATATCTGACGAGACTAAGCTGGAGGTAAATTGCAGGAGCATGCCAACTGCGATAGGAAAGCTGTCATCCACAGGTGTGTTAACTACAGAGGAACAGTGTCATCTGCAAATAGAAGATTGGTTGATAGAATCAGAGGACAGCGCTAGGCGCAACATAACTCTTTGGCAGCCAACTAGATCAGAGCTCCCAGCCTGGGATGTCATCACAATGCAAACCAAAATATGGAAATCAGAAGTTTTAGAAGATAGAAAAAATGAAGTGAAGCTGTTAGCAACCGACAACTTTATTCAGGCATGGAGGGATCAGGAAGCAGATATAAATAGGGTCCAGGAAGCCATCAAGCAGGAGGAAACCATCAGACAAGTTATTCCTCATCATATACACCTAGCAGCTACATCAATTACGGGGTGTTTATGCATCGTCACTCTTGCAATATTAGCAGGAATTTTAATCCACCTGAGACGTTGGAAGAAGAGACAGACAATGAAGAGCACCAGTCGACTGTCGAGATTGCCGACCATCCAGATGTCTAAACCAGTCCGAAGTATGCAAAATGAGTCATCGCTGGAAGAACCGGAACCGAACCTTAGCATCGAGATCATTCCCACAACAGCCAATATACCTACAACATCCCTGCCAAACGTCGTGAAAAAACCACTGGTACAGTTGGAGTGACCACATTTGGGTAGTAGAAAATTTATAAATAGAAGTGGTAGGATAGTTTTGTAAAATATAGGCGGCAACCCGTGTAGTTAGAAAGCAAGATAAAGCGAAGCAAAGTCATAAAATTGTAATCATTGGAGAGATTTGCTGATATAAGATGTAATAAAAGGAATTTATTTTTGTGTTAATCATTTGAGAAATATGCTGATATAAGATGTAATAAAAGGAATTTATCTTTGTGTTTTTTGTTGTAAGTAATGATTTCTAACAATGTAATACGTGTAAGGTAATTAAGGAATACAATAGGTTAATCATACGATTATAAGGTAATAGAAATAAATACAAGTAGAGAAAATTTAAAGTAAAAAAAAACAGTTTTTTTTAATTTAAGACAATGAAATAAATTACATGTGAGACAAATAAAGAAGGTAAATTTGAAAAGGAGATTAAATGTGAAAAGTAAATAATAAGAGAAAGTAAATAAGAATTGGCGAAAAATGAAACAATGAAAGAAAAGATGTAAAATGAAAGGAATAAGAAAAATTTGAGTAAGTAACGAAAAATGTAAAATAAAATCTGAACCGAACGGAGATTAAAATATTTTCAATTTTTAAGACTATTGCACTCTCCAGATCTAGTTCCCTGCGGAAACTAGTTTTCCCAAGGGGGGAGGAATGTGATGGCCCAATATACGGAAGATTCTTGCAGCAGCCAAGGGCATCACAACAATAACCAGCAATTGCTAAACAATAACTTCGCATGGTATTGTTCTGAAACTGTCGGTTGTTTTGCTGATTAGCCCAACAGCTGGCTGCGATGAGCGCTTAGTGAAGAAATCGACGATTGCAATAATAATTCACCTTCGCATGGTAATTATTATGTAAAGCGAGTGTTTAGAACTAAGCGACTCAGGTGCTGCAACCAGTAGAACAAACGACAAGGTTGTTGTCGTTTGTTTACATCCGCGTTGTGAGCAAAGAAAGTTTACTTCCGAGTATCGGACATAAAAAGACTAATGACTGGTCTGGCGAGTGTAGTTTGGAATCATCAGTCATTGTGCTCGCAAGTTTGGGTTCGGTTCAGATTACCTAAGCGCCAGATAGCTTAGTGTAAAGTAAGGCAGGTCAGTGCTGCAAATAAAGAAATTGTTTTAAAGTACTTCGTGCGTTTTTTTATGTTGAAAATTTTAATGCATTGAGACACGACATCAGTATACAAGCACCACCGAAGGAAATCAAGACTACAAAAAGGCAACCAGAAGGACAAATACGAAATCCCGAAATAGCCGAGAAAACAGCAGTAAGCTCGCTCATTAGACGACTTCGATCCAGACTTGAAGGGAATTCGAATGCGGCTTTCATGGCCCCCTTTCAACTAACACCAGGGAAGTTAAGGCGGCTCAAGGCCCCCCCGGCAGCAAATAAATAATACAACAAGCCCACGAAATACTCAGAGGGAATACCAAGACGGTTACGGAAACCCCCTCCAAATTACATCAAAGGAATATAAGAAGGCCGGAGCCCCTCTTTCAACCGATAATTCATGTCAGAGGACAACAGCGCTAATCCACTCCAACAGGAACCAGACGCAGCAAAGAGGACAAATCCTTCACCTTTAGCCGGCGCGGGATCAGCCCCAGGTGCCAATACTACGCACATCCGGAAAGGTACATCATCACCTGCATATCATCAATCAACACCAACTCCAACAGGACCTCGACTCCGTAGTGGAGCGGTATTGTCAGGTCCAAATAGCCAAGTATGTCTTAATAATTTTATACAAAAATTGTACGCAAGAGCACGGGATCAGGACAAGCTCACAATTACTAAATTAAGTAAAGAATGGGAAGTCAGACTCGCTAGAATAAAAGAAGTAAAAGAGAATACAGATCAGTTCAGAAAGGAACTCGAACAGCTGTCCGAACCCCCGCGCTCACTTGATTTAAATTTAATGATACCAGTGATAGAATAAGTGATAGTGGTAGTGATAGTGACAGCAATAATGAAGTGCCATACCCTAAACCAGCGAACCCTTTAATAGATTGGCTGGGAGAATCCTGAACAGAAACCAGTCCAGAAGGTAGCCCCATTAGTCCACCTAATTTTAAATATTCAGCCAACAGGCTACAAAATATGGTGGACTACGCCAAAGTCGCAAAACTGCCAGCTCAGCTCGTCCCCTTATTTTCGGGTGAAAACACCCCACAAATGGAACGTGAGCTACAGACCTTCATCGGCTGCTGCAAGCAAACTATGCAGTGCCTTAGCGATGAAAAAGGTGGCATCCCTTCAGGTTCTCCCCACAAGACTAAGTGGTGATGAATTTCAGCTATTCGCTTCAGACGTCCCTACTTCATTTACTGAGGTAGAGAAACTTTTGAACAGAACATACCTTCCCCGTGAGACTTATCAGCAAATGGTGAATAGATTGATCACCACACGCCAGAAAGCATTGAAATCTCTCACTGCTTTTGTTACAAGGTTGAAGCAGCTGTTGACGATCTGCAATGAGGCTGCGATACAAAAGTATGGAGCTGAGGCAGTCCCGGCTATGAAAACACAGCTGATGGACTTCGACAGAAATGCTCTCAAAAGTGGAGTAACTAACCCACATCTGTGTCAATACTTACTCACGCAGGGAGAAGGCGATATAGGAGCTCTCATACAAAAAGCCCTGGATATGGAGAAACTACAGTAAGGTGCTACATTCGTCCAGAGTCCCCTGGCACAAGCTCCTCCTGCGGCTCCAGTAGACCCAGAATTACGAGTGAGAGCGTTCTTCAGATCTCTGTATTATCAAATGCCATCAACACCTATGATCACATCACCTCGAGCTCCGCACCCAAACCATTTCTCACGCCACACAAAGAACACAATCACACAGCCACACAACCGAGTACCTGTATACTCTGAAAATAACAGATCGGACACAGATGCACTGGTCCATAACATCGCGTGTAACTACTGTCAGCGAAAGGGTCACACATATACAGATTGCCTAAAGCGGAAAAACACCCCTTTCTGCTCGAACTGCAAAAAATATGGACACGA
Organism: Dioctria linearis; assembly: GCA_963930735.1. NCBI lineage: Eukaryota > Metazoa > Arthropoda > Insecta > Diptera > Asilidae > Dioctria > Dioctria linearis. The sequence goes on along the minus strand of OZ005740.1, from coordinate 130,658,728 downwards.
CGTTCGTGATTGCAAAACAAATAGACAGACACCCCAGAACTTCACTCAGTCTCAACAAAATGTTCCTTAAGGTCTCCCCAGCAAACCACCAATCATAATACAAATGGTCTCCAAGTCTTTAACATAAGACTCAAGTGTAATTTTTGTGGTCGCCGTGGACACGCAGATGAAAACTGCAGGCAAAAGTAAAAGTGGGAAGCCCGGGGTCAGGGAAACGATATGCAGTCGACCCAAAACACCCCTGCTCGACTATAAACCCAACGGGTCGCCTCAAGCGCCCGAATCCGGTTCCCTACAGTGAAACTTCCACTGGACACAAGCCTTAACGGCCAAACAAAACAAGTAGTGCACACTGGCGCTAAGGTCAATATTATTAAGAAGAAAGCGATTAAAGGCCTCAAAATAATTAATTCAAGTGAGGCATGAACTCTACAGACCCCTTTTGGAACCGGAAAGACAAGAGCCCTATACAAGACGCGTACGGGCTCAGTAAGACCCGAGTAGAGGCAACAATGACTCCACCGTCTAATAAAATAAGTTATGCAAATTTTACATGGGCCCAGAGTAAAACCAGAGATGCGAGCGAGCTCCAAAAGCCGACAAGCAAAATGCAGCTGACCCCTCCATCCAATATACCAAAATTTAAGATAATAACAAGGCATAAGACCCCAAGTAAAGACGCGTGTGATATCAAAAGGACTTGTTTAAAGGGAAATCCGGCTCCATCACCTAAAAAAGATAATATTAAGAACCAAATGAGACACCAGAGTCCTACAAAAGATGCGTGCGAGATCCGTAAGACCTCATTAAAGGCAATTTTGGCTCCACCATCAAATATAGTGAAGGATACCAATTTCTCGGACCAATCGAAAGTACCTGTAAAACATGGTACTCCACCACTTAAACTGCAGGAAGCCTACTCCCTGCTATCTAGTAATGTACGTAAACCAAAAAGTAAGTGCACAGCTACAAAAAATGAGGAAAGAAATGCAAGCTTTTCGGAAAATACAGCTACCTTACAGCACGTAAGATACTTATTCCCGGAACGTGAAGATCCCACACATACTCCGCGGGTCAACAGGCTAGACCAAGAGCTCAGCCTAGACCCAAATCTAAATGCGGAAGAAAAAGCTTCGATATCCGAACTCTGCTTCGAGTACAATGATATCTTCTTTCACAATGGTGACAAACTTACTTATACAAATGCTATCACACACAATATCCCTTTACTACAAGATAGGGCGCTCAAAAACCAAAAGGCCTCTAGATTACCAGAGACCCAGAGACAAGTAATCAACGAATAATTAAGAGAAATGCTAGACAACGGGATAGTCCAAACTAGCAAAAGCCCTTGGAATCCACACTTATTAGTAGTCCCCAAAAAGGCGGGACCCGATGGTGAAAAAAGGTGGCGCGTCGTTGTCGATTTTCGCAAATTGAACGAAAAGCCAATTGGCGACACATTTCCGCTATACCGAATTGAGGATATTCTTGACCAACTAGGTCATGCCAAGTACTTTACCACTCTCGATTTGGCCAACGGCTATCACCAAGTCTTAGTCGACAAAAAAGATCGACAAAAGACCGCTTTTAGCACTAATTACGAGCACTACGAGTTTAAGCGTATGCCATTCGGACTCAAAGGAGCTCCCGCTACATTCCAACGCCTCATGAATTTCATTCTGACAGGCCTACAAAGCCTCTAATGTTTCGTTTATCTTGACGACATCGTCATTTATGGTAAACACCTAAATGACCACAATGATAAACTTCGCAAAGTCTTCGACAAATTGAGAGAGAACAACCTCAAACTGCAGCCAGAGAAGTGCCAGTTTTTGAAACGAGAAGTTGTTTACCTAGGGGACAAATGTTCTAGCGAAGGTGCATTACCAAACCCCAGCAAAACGGCCGGCGTCCAAACATTGCCTGTTCCTAGAACAGTTAGGTAAGTTCAGTCCTTCTTAGGAATGGCCAATTACTATAGGAAGTTCATTCCGGACTTCTCAAAAATATTTCGTCCAATTACGAATTTACTCCGGAAGGATGTAAAATTCACTTGGACCGAGAAATGCCAAGAAGCATTTCAAAGTATTAAGAATGATGCTCTAATTTCACCACCACTTTTAATCTATCCAGATTTCTCCAAACCTTTCAATCTTACAACGGACGCTAGCAACGAAGCATTAGGCGCTGTACTTTCCCAAGGAGAAGTTGGAAAAGACCAGCCAATCGCCTATGCCAGCCGAACGCTTAACAAAGCCGAGAGAAATTACTCCACAATTGAAAAGGAGTTATTGGCTGAAGTCTGGGCCACTAGGAATTTCAGATGCTACCTTCAAGGCAGGAAATTCACGGTCTATACTGACCACAAGCTTCTCAAAGGTGTCTTTAATGTTAAAGACCCGACTTCCCGTTTGGTGAGCTTTCACCACAAATTATCAGAATTCGATTATACCATCGTATACAAACCAGGGAAGTATAATACCAATGCGTATGCATTAAGCCGCATTCCACAAGTATTAAACGAATACTATACAGGCAACACCTTAACGGTACAAGCCCATGTCTACCACATTATGGACTCTGATGTGGAGCAAAATAAGCCCCCAAATATAAAGAAAACCAAGAAGCGCGCTCATTGCTTCGCCGTGACTAGAGCTCAAAAACTGAGAGCCCAAGAGGCCAACACTAGCCCCAGTGCTGAAACACAGCCCACGGCAGCGGAAGATAAAGAAATTGAACCCCCAGAGGCGGAAATACAACCTTCTGCTACGCTTGAACTAGATACAAGTCCAGTCAAGGCACCCCAGATAATCACGCGCCGCAAGGTAGTTCAAACAATCCTAAAATATTACCACGACTCTCCTTTCAGCGGCCATCTGGGCATCAGTAAGACCTATAACGTACTAGTCGAAAGTATTGGTGGAGCCACATGCTTAGCGATATGAAAAGGTACATCAAAAAATGCTATAAGTGCCAAGCAATGAAAGCATCTCCACAAATCAAGATGCCAATGGCAATAACGGACATCGCAGAACAACCTTTTGACAAGGTTTACCTCGATGTAGTAGGTCCACTAGGAAAAACCATATCACGTAATAAATATATATTAACTTTTCAAGATAATAGTACCAAATTTGTCGATTGGTATGCAATACCTAATGGAGAAGAAGTAACGGTGGCGCAAATCATTTTCAATGAGATTTTCACGCGCTATCGCATTCCAAAGGGAATAGTCACCGATCAGGGAACTAATTTGCTGAGTGAGCTATCCAAGAAGGTTTACAACCTGCTAAAGGTAAAGAAGTTACAGACTTCTGCATACCATCCACAGTCTAATGGAGCACAAGAGTATGCCCATAGACCATTAATCGAATATCTGCGTACAATCGTAGACGAAAATCCCAAAACATGGGATCAATACCTGCGAACCGCTGCATTCGTGTACAATAACAGTGTACACGAGGGTACTAAATTAACCCCAATGGATTGCCTTTACGGCTTCACAGTGGATGTCCCATCTAATTTAAAACGGGACCCTGAACCCGTCTACAACCACGAAAGTTTTTACCATATGCTAAAATACTGATTACAAAAATCGTATGCCACATCTCGTAAAAATCTCTCAGCCAGCAAACAACGCTCGAAAGCATATTGCGACAAAACAGTCAGGCCTCTCACTTTCCACTTAGGAGACAAAGCCCTCCTCAAAAGAGAGAGTAGGAAACATAAACTGTCTCAAATCTGGGTTGGACCATATCTGGTAATCCATGTACCCAGTCCAACAAACACTACCATTAAAAAGGCAAACGGGCGGTTGTAGTACACAACAACCGTTTAAAGCTCTATTACGAGTATTACACTGGTAAATACACCTTTAGAAAATTAGTCCCACTGAAACAAAATTTCGCCAGTTAAACTAGCAACTACTTATTCACTATGACTCACAAAGTCAATCCTTACCTAAATTTTTTTTAATCAATAAAAAATACGCTAAATAAACGTGCCCATATATACGTTGTCACTTATAACAAAATAAAAATAAATCGGGATATATAACAAATAAATTTTTACTTTTTAGTAGCTATGAGTATATTAAACATTCTACCAGTAAAATATTTTTTTGAAAAGAACTCGTCGACTTAAGAGCTGATAGAGAAATTGATGAAGTTTAGCATGCTCTAACTTACACTCCCCATACCTTCGTTTGGTAGTTACGAGCGAATTAAGTATTTTTTTTTCTCTCCAGTACAATTTTGGTGAAAAAGTACAATACTTTTAACACTAAAAACCTTACTCTTAATTTACGAGATTCAACATGAATTTCTATGTTTCTCTGATTCTGTTGTATCTCGTCTTCATTTTAGCAAATAAGTTCCCAATAGACAAACTATCAACCGTCCAAGTAAGCAATACTATATCTAAATATTACATGCTATTTAGTATGACCACCTGACTAATGAAGCCTATCCTTCATCTTTCTGCAGACCATGACGCACATGTTTGTGTTAATGTACTGCCTCCATCTGACAATGGGACAAATACCAGCGGATCCCTACACCATAAGCCCCCTAAACAACACGGGAGTACTGTATGAAGATCTGGGAAAACTACGAGTATACCACAGCGCATGGAATGTTTTAATGGAAATCAATCTGATGGAACTGGGCAACCCAACGATTATGGCGAAACAGGTGGTATACCGACTATGCTCAAACCGTTCTCAAACGGATGAGCTATGCCTGGTTCAACAAAAACACGTTCATTCACTCTTGGAAAATATCAAGAGAAAAACAAATGTCATTCGAGAAGTGGTTCTACTGTCGAGATCCACAAGAGCTATTTTCGATGGAATAGGAAACGCTATGCACTACCTATTCGGAACCATGGACAACACATAATGAACAGGAGGTATATAGCCGATACGAGGACCTCAAAAAAAACACCAAAGCATTAGCCGACCTGGGAAGACAGCAGATCAGTGTAGTCAAAACTACACTACAGCAGATCCAAAAGCCGTTGACATCCCTACAGGAAAGACAGCGTCAAATAACTCACCAGGTAAATACAATGCAAAATATCACCGATGAATTGCTCATGAGACAACTGAGGCAGGAAATAATCTTTGCAAATTGTAGAGATTGAGTATAGGCAGCAAGCCTTACTCGATATAATAGTTGCCAGCAAAAATCATCAACTGCACCCGCTAGTGGTGTCTCCCAAAAAGTTACTAGAAATATACCACAAATCCCTTGCTACTTGTCCAGATGCACAAAACTGTCTATCTCTATTATATCAGACAGCCGAGACAAAAGCTCATCTAGTCCACGACAAATTTGTCATTCGAATACAACTTCCGATATTCAATCTACCACAAATGAAGTTGTATCGAATACACACTTTCCCATACACGTTAATAAAAAATATTCTTTGGTACCCGAAATACAGTACTCGCACGTAGCACACCAAGTACAGACACAGGATATTCTATTGTTAAAACCACGAACTCTCATGACCTTTAAAAAGATCACCCAAAACTCAAAGGAGCACACTTTCATTGCAAAGGTGGGCATCCCCATAATAAAGGCTACGATGTCTAACGAATGCGTAGTGAAGCTGCTCTTTAATCCATTAAAGGAAAAGCCTCAGTGTCAATTCAGAGCACAAATAGCTCTCAGAGACCTACTTATTAAAATCAGTAAACCAAATTCTGGGATATTCTCGTTGATAGAGCCAACCATTGTACACCTTCAGTGTACCCAACAATTCCTAACTTCGAAAATAGAAGGCCAAGGGAAAATAACTATCAACTATCCCTGCCAATTACAAGTGAGATCGCAAATCCTACACTATGAGGCATAGAATATCCAATAATTAAGTCTCAGACAACCTAATTCTTTCCCAAACACAACCTCACTATAAAGAATATTGAACCAATTTCCGAACATAACTAATGAGTCAAAAATAGAAAATATTAAAACAGAACTTTATTCAGGAGATGATATCCTAAAAGGTACCCAGTCATTAAAAGAGCTGGACAAAAAATTAACAAACATAACGCCTCACTTAAGTCACCACCCTACACATCTACTAGCAACAACTTCAGTTTACCTAACTGGTATTGTCATCACATGTATGGTACTATACCTCCTCGCCAAATGGCTAGTCCCATTTATTAAAAATTACCCCTTACGCAAATCTGAAAAAAACCCATAGGCGGAGGAACAAATCGAGCAAATCAAACAAATCAAAGCGATCGAACCTACCCCTCTAAAAAAGACCCGCACCCATCCACCTACAAGGTCGGTGCAAGTGGTATAAAATTTCCACTTCGTAAAGCACTCGTTCTAAAAGGTCACTATCTAACAACCACTAGCCGACACTTAAAATAGACAGAAACAAGGCACTAGTAATAGGAAAAACATAAAATATAATGTAAATCCCAATAAGAGAGAGGATAAAACAAAAAAAAAGAAGAACAACGAAAAACAATATAAATAAATAAATATAGACAGAACAAATACAAACAAATAATTATAACAAATTGTAAAAAAAAAAAAATTATATTATTAGACGATTATAACGAGTAAGTAAGGTTAAGATGAATTATAACCAACCGTAGAATAGGGTGTACTAGTTTATATAACCCTAATTAATCAAAAGAGTTATACGTATATACATAGCAACAGAAATTTTCTTTGTTAAAATGTAGATATCGGTCTCACTAGAGAATTAGTAGTAAATCATAAAAATAATAACAAAATATATTAATCAAATAATATTAAGCTAACAACACAAACCTAATATAAAACAAAAAATGGAACGAAAACTAACATTAGATTAGACTTTATATACGAATATTATTAAAATTAGTTTAAAAAATGAGCAACTAAGCAACAACAAAAACAAACACAGAGAAATTTTTATTATATAATAATATGACGCAAGAAAGTATTCATGTAAAATACAACATAGTAAGTAAGTGAAACGACCGGATATTCACAAGGGTTAGCCCAAAAATTTGTCTATCTTTTTCACATAAAATACGGTACAACAAAGTAATTAAAAAGAAGATCAAGTCTAATACCTCGCAAAAATTGGAACGGGGTAAGAAAAATCAAAACACGGAACTTTCCAATTGTAATTTTTTTTTATTATTATTTAGATTAAGCACACAAAACAAGATAAGAAACAAAATTTTGAACCACATCGGTGACTAACTACTCTTCGTCCTCCAAGTCAGACCAACCATCAGCGGCCGGGTACAGGTGAGGGGTCGCGGTGAACTCCCTCGCCAAACTCGTCGCCGGCGAATCGAAATAACTGTGACAACAGGTACACAACCCACGAACAACTACAAGTGTAAATACGCCACCTAAAAATCAAAACAAAAAAGGGGAATTATCAAAAAAAAATGTTTTCTTTTTACAAAAGATTTTACTTGCAGCTACAAGGGATTGCCCTCGATGGGGAAACAGGGGCAGCAACATTCGATAATATCTACCAGGTGCAGCCTAGGCACCCCAGACAGTATGGGGATGATCCCCATCCATGCGTAAAACCAAACGCACTGGACCATTCCATCCAGGGGTCACACGCAAAACATACAATGAATAAAAAGTAGAACTCAACCTCGCAGGACTGCGCCAAGGCTCCTGAGCTAAAGTCACAGTGAACGATATCACGATGAAAGTAAGGACAGTCACTGATGAGAGAAGAAACTAGAATCAAGTATTCCAATATATTCAAGGAGGCCATTCGGCGAACTGCTCATGCAAAAGTTTACATCAAGGAAATGGGAAAAATGCCGAGAAAAACCCGACCATAATAATAATAATAAAAAAAGGGAAAACCCAATAAGTCAAACAACTAACACATGGGAACCCTTTGCTATTGTTATTTTTATGAGAACTATTCCTCTCCAAAGAACAGCTCTGTTCGTCACAGGGGGAAGTTATCTTGTATACACAACATCAGACCCTAAAACAATAAAAATTTACCTAAAAACCATTAAAAGAAATTCAAAGAAAATTAAAATCAAATCATAAAAAGGGCTCAATAAGCTGATCACATTTTTAACAACGTGACCAGCTTATCTTTTCACAGACGAAAGAAGTTGCATCAGCAAATTCTTCGCATAGACCACTTGAAAAGACGACAAATAAAGTCGAATTCAATGACAAATTTTACCCTCGGTAAGATTTGTCAGCAAAAAATGAAAATTCAAGTGCGCAACCAAGTAGCACGGCAATAAAGCGACGGAGTGGTGCTCGATAGTTATGAAAAGATCGGATTTCACCTCCGTCCGGCGAGAAATTCTTGTGGGCATGATTAAACATCCCCAACGATAAATTATTTTCTCAGGATAGGAATGCTAATTAAGCATTTTCTTATCCTGACTGTCGAGACTTAATTAATTAAATATTAAAAGTCGACAAGAGAGCGGGTTTTATAACGTCGACCTGATCGCCTTGTAAAAAGGATTATCGCCAAGTTAGTAAAAAGTATTATCGTCGGACTCAAGTAAAAATATTTTGTCGGAGATTAGTAAAAAGTATTTTCGTCGGATTTGAGTAAAAATATTTTTTCGGAGATTAGTAAAACGTATTTTCGTCGGACTTAAGTAAAAATATTTTGCCAGAACTCTAGTAAAACGTTTTTTGTCGGAACACAAAAAAAAGGTATTTCGTGGGATTTAATAAGGAATACCTTGTCGCAGTAAAAAGGAGTTATTTTTGTAAACTCGCGTTGATCGCCTCGCGTTTATTTATTCGTTAATCGCTAACAAAAAGAATGTGACTGGCTTATGGTTCTAACCCGGTGGAATTTCGGTTACCAGATACAAACTGCTGGTTTAGTGAGTTAACAAAGGGAATTTAGATTAAGTGAGCACTGTGGATTGTTAATAACCAAAAGTGGAATACGATTTAAGATTCCTGAATAAAACTATAGAGGTACACGTGCGGAATAATTGAAGTGTGTTTTATTTTACGGAAAGCCCGCGCCGCGCAACTGCGAAAATACGCACACGGCTTGAGGTGGGAATATTACAGAAATCGGTGGAAAGGTTAATACACAACAAAAGAAAAAACGTCCATAAATGTGGTATGCCAAAAAACTGTATCAACGCAGATGCTTGAAGGATCTGGAATTCTGAAAATTCAGAGCAATTGCGCAATAAAGCAAGAGCTCATTACAATTCAAGCCCACAATGTCTACGCGAGCGCGATGCGAGCATCACGGAATGGAGAAACTGGTGATCTTATTTCATCAAAGCATCTAAAAGAAATGCAGCACAGCTCTGCACGCTATCAAGCTCACTCGGATGAGCCAAAAAAATTAAGCAAGGGTATTGCCGAACTACAAAGAAACCAACAGTTACCAAACGAAATCAAGCCAGTCGATGTTCAGCATTTCGCCTTGGGCTACTCAGCACTTGCAAAACAAAAATGCAGCAAGTCTGGACGGAGCAGAGCTATACCCACAAGGGGTTCTGGAGAGCCTTTCACAATTAGCATCCGTGATGAGGAAGTTTGAACAAGCTGTTCAACCCGGGGAAGATGTTCAGTCATCATTACATACATACATACAACAACGCATTTATTCTATGCAAAAATTTCCATATAATTTAGTCATAAAATAATTTTTTCAATTTCTTGCATTCTTTCATTTCTTCAATTTAAGGTATCACAATAATTTTGTATATTTAGCAATTATAAAAAAAATTCCATTAATTGTAAATAAGTTCAATTCACTCGATTTGGAAATGTCAGCATTTTTTTCGCACAAATAAATTTTTAGCAGTATTAAATTTCGTCTGGAAATTCTTTTCGGCGCTACTAAAAATGTACAATCAATCGCTTATTTCAGCAAATTGATCATATAAAAATCCGATAATAGAAAATTTAATAATTATAATTATAGGCAGTGTAATCAGCAATGCAAACAGTGTAACGGTCCAAGAACCCTTGCACAATTCCTCAGGGTACAGGTCCATGAACCAGTACAATATTTAAACCACGATAAGAGTTCAAGAGCTTGTACTCTAGCGGAGAACAAAACAGTTCGTCCGCTATACAAACAGCTTCCAAAAGCAAAGTTATGTCATATAGTCGCTCGCGTCAGCCTCTACTGTTGAAATACACCACAGATGGCAATGAGGTTACGAGTGTCTTTGGGGTGTTGGATTTGGGGGTTAAATTTGATACGGAACTTATTTCTCGTAAGCATTAGGACTACATACCAGCCAAAGCTAGTAGAAACCTTGAATTTCTAAGCCGTAACTCTCAGGACTTTACGGACTCGTTTACCTTTTAATGTTTGTACATTGCCTTGGTGCGTTCTGTATGCAATCTTTTGACTCCAGGTTGGAGTCCATTCAAAGGAAGCTCACAAAATCACACCTCGTCCGCAATATCAAGGTAGGTGCTTATGGGTCTCGAATTTCTCCAAGCAAGAAGATAAATAGCTGAAATTTTATTAATTAGGGATCTTTTATGCAATGAGGAGGATTGCATAGATTTGTCGTTTTTGATTAATTTATATACACCGGAACTGCTTTATATGGCTTTAAATTCAACCAGTACTACGAGTCCTTAGATCTCAATAGCAATAGGGTTATTTTTAAATAAAAACTTAAGGAACTTCTTAGATAGAAGTTTGTAGTTTAACTCACATAACATATGCATTAAAATCAGTCTTAGTATCTTATTTAATCTGAATTGTTCAGTAAGGTTTAAGTTTTGTTCTACCTAGTCTGTAAGAGAGGTTTCTCTGTAAATAAATCGGGTTATCTGGAATATACCTGCGAGTTATTCTTTGTTTTGTTGGCTTAAAGTTTGTAATTTAATTAGTACGTGAATATCATAATTTTGAAGATTTTTCTAACTATAGCATGAAGATCACATGATTTTTTTATTAAATCGAAATGTAATTCCAATTATGCTCGATCTGATTTTAACATATCCCTACATTACCATAATCCACAAAAGATAAAATCATCACATCTGGCTTGTGAATGGTTCTACAGTAACTCATCCGCTACATCAGCATACTGTACAAGCACATGGTGTAACCTTTCGCTAGCTACCATTTCTTCATAGTTCCAGAAACTATTCTTTTGAGCATTCAAACATTTGGTGATCCCATACAGGAAACAAGCTACCTTGTACAAACACTCTGTCAGATTCAGATCGGGCTAAATTTATGTAAGTTTCGAAAAATATAGAAGATGTAGTAAATTTATATGGAAGATGAAGTGTAGGAGCCAAGGAAAAATTACAAAAAAAAAAAAAAAGGTATCGCGGATGTGAAGCAGGGGTGTTGAATTTTTTTCTTATATAAAAAAGTAAATAAAGAAATATAGAAAGGAATAAAAATATAGAGTGCTTACATTATTATATAAAATACCACTTATTCGAAAGCCTAAAGTATTCGGGTTAGTTTTTGTTGAGCAGTGTTAGTTTTGTTGCTTTGAGGCATTACCTCATATATATTGTTGCTAATTTGGAAATGGTGTAAGAACGGGATTAGTTAGAGGTTGGTGTTTCTCCTCTTACCGCGGAGGTCACTTTGCACCTTTGTTTTGATTACACATATATTATGGTTAAAATATGAAGTAGGTACGTAAAATTGTGCGTTGTAAAAATATTTTGTAAATTTATGTTTTGATTATATATAAATATCCATATGGGATACGAAAAATTGTAAGTTTAAAAAGAAATAAGATGAAGATAGGAAAAATGTCACACGTATATTTAAATACAACTAAAAAACCTAGAATTGGTCTTAGAACAATTCTTATGATACCCTAGATGAAAGCTCGTTTGTAATTTCGTATGATCACCCATCTGTGCAAGTTTGATTTTTGAAGTGGTTTTTGAATATATCTCTTGAACGGTTCGTCGAACAGCAAAAACCATTATTACCAATTTTATAGGATTTCATATTCTAAAGAACTTTTCAGAACATTAAAACCGTATAGGGTTGATCGTTTTTCAAAATACGTAAAAATCCTAATTTGCGTATGGCAACATCAAGAAGTGGTTGCCCGATTTAGTCCATTTTTGAAATTACATTTACTATTTTTATGAATATACTATGCATAAAATTCAACGCTCTCTGTTGACGCGTTTGCAGGCAATGTTCAAATATGTAGTGAAAGATTTAATTTTTGTATGGCAACCCTACGAAAGAGTTACCCGATTTGTCCTATTTTGGAATTTAATTTTTCGGTTTTTTTAAAGCCCATATGAAAAATTGCAGCTCTCTAGGTACACGCGTTGTCGAGTTATCGTGAGTACGGACAGACAGACAGACAGACAGACAGACTGACGGACAGACAGACTGACGGACAGACAGACGGGCATGCAAAACTCAGAATAACTTTTAATTTTAAGCATGGGTGTCTAATCCATTTTGCTCTACCATTATTGTCGAACACAGCTGAAACGAAATTAAAACATTAGTAGGTATGCGTTTTAAAAAGTATTTTTTACGTCCCTATTTTTTCCCTCCAGTGCCTCATATCCAGATACAGCCTGTAACTTTAGTAATTGACTGAAAGAAAAAAAGAAATACATCAATTAGTTATAATTAACTTAATTATTGAAATTTATTTAATCAAACTACAGGATTGCAAATGCAGTGCTATACTGCCAAGAAACCGAATTTCTTGGCAGTACAATAACAACACTTTGTAAACATAAACATAGTGATATCTAAGCAAAATTCATGCACCCTGCATAATAAACATTTGCTAAATGTGCAAACATGTTTTGATATGCAAAATGCGTAAACTCGCAGGCATGTGTACGCATGAATATTCACAAAATTTAAATTTTTTGCTATTGTTGACATGTCACAAGCACTGCTAACACGAACAATTTTTCACCGTTTTTACAATTATTATGCATTATTTATTCTGCAAAACGACACTAGAAGGATCTTATTATAAACTTACCTAGTTAATTAATCCAACAAATTGCGAAAAAACAGCACAATAGCACAACAATAAACGAACTTGCAAACCGCGATCGCGACTGTCAGATTGATATGGTGAAAAGTCAATCTGACTACTTAGACGTCGCGGAGTACATTGATGATGCCAGACAGGTGTGAAAATCTCCACAATAAGTGGGAAAGAGGCAGATGTGGGAATGAAATAAAAAAGATCGAGATAATTTTACGTAAGACACTGGAAATCAATATAATAGAATAGCCTAATTGAAAAGTTTTAGAAAATCAAATTATTTAGTTAAATAAATAAGGAGAATTCATGGATAACTAAAAATAAATTAGATAATCCAAATTGGCATAGTATGAGTAAATTGCAAAGGTCATTCCAACAAGAAATATATGCTAATTTTGCAATTTTCTTGTGGAATGCATGACAAAATGGCTGCTCAGGGTCTATAAAAAGAGGTTCTCCCTAAGGAAACTCTCATTATTTCGACAGTGATCTCGAATGCAACTTCGCATAAGATCAAAGTGTAATAAGTTTTTTTTACAGGTGATCATAGGAATTAGCATAAATATAAAGTACACAGGTACAACAATTTACATGCAAAAAGGTGTTGTTAAAGGAAATTCTTTGTGGTGAACAGATTAGTTTGGTCAAGGAATCCAGCTAAGTATTTGTGGTTTATGTGTGATTCAATTAATTACTGCTGGCAGAATATGTTAGATTTAGGTTTCCCTACATAATCGGTACATACATGCTAGCTTGGCATTTTACTGCTACATGTAGAGAAAGGCACTTAGTTAAGTTATGATTAAGAGTGTTTAAAAATAAGAGTAAACTTTAATCTAAATTCTGCTAGTATACAAGCTAAATATAAGCGACGATTTGTTATGTTAGCTATACATGCGAGCAGACACTAATTAAGTAGTATAAGCACAGTGAATTTCAAAAAAAGAGAAACGACATAAAACATCGAGCGGATCATACGCATCATATGCAGTTAAGCTATTTGCATATGTTACATACACAAACCAAACACCAATTGTAGTACACAATCCCAATGTATGTTTGGTGACCGACATTTCTGCGGATACGACTTCAGCAAAATTTTTCAATGCAACATAAAAAAAAAAATAATAAAAAGACAACTCATCGGGAAGCGCACAGTATGTGTACTAGGTATTATGAATAAAAGCTTTCGCGATAAGAAATGCGCGTCGCTAAAATACATTATATGTATACGCGCGCCGCAATTTCAAGCGACGGGACAGTGGCTGATGTATATAAAACATCAAACTACATTTTCAAGCCACCGTTCTGCGAAAAATATTCTGGATTTGTTTTATCAAGTACAGAATAAATGAAAATTTTTCCAGGGTAGAAATGCAACTATGCAGTTTCTGAACGCGGGCTCTTGATCGCGACGAAAGTGAGCAAGAGCCGAGTTGAATTTTTAACTTGGTGGCGGCGCGGTCGTGCTGAAAGAAGATAAGTAGAAAAGTTTTTTTTAAGGAATCGTTGTGTGTTAAAAAAAAGAGTAAGTTACACCGCGAACAAAATAGTTGTTTTGGAAAGAAAAAGGGTCACTGATTTGGTCGGTTGAAAAAATAAAAAGCAAAAGAACAAAGGCAGTAAAATAATTCATGTGAAAATAGTTTAAGGAAAAATTAACGAAGAAAAGTTTATGTGAAAGTGAAACAAGTTTGGATAAAATTAAAGAAAAAACAGTTAAACGAAGCAATAAGGCGTGTTATTCAAACGCTCCAAATACACCTATTCGAATATGCAAGCAGAATGGACAGGTCATTTTGCAGTGAGTACCCCAACTAAAATAAACTTAACAACTGGCGCAGCCGGTAGGATAGAGGAAACCTATTGTAGAAAAAACAAAGCATAAGTGCTCGAAAATCCTCTATCCTGCGAACCAAGAACGAGTTGAAGGCGGGATCGAATACTGGGCAAGACACCCTACCCTCCACCTGAAGTTTAGTCTGGCTTCAGGAGTATTTCGATCTTGTCCGATCCCAACGCTCGGGGTCGGACAGCTTTAACTGCCTCTGTTTGTAAAACACGCAGCCATCCCCTCATCAAAGCACCCCAGTGCCATCGTGAGACAAGAGCGGGCTTCATCCCAGCCCAGGAAAAATTTAGAAGGCCACATCAGAAGTCTAGCCCTGTTCACAAGGCCAAGGAAGGAAGTACAACAGCAATCTTTAATCTGTTATCCAGAGCTACTTCGAAGTACCTTTTAGGTAACGCGCCCCCTTTTCAGCTTTTATCCAGGGGAATTTAAGAAGGCCAAGGGCCCCCCGGCAGCAAAAGAACTCTCCAACAACCATAAATCAGCGATACTGAATTAAGAGGGACCCTGAAGAAGGCAACAAGCCCCTTCTCAATTTGAACCAAGGAAAATAAGACGGTCGGTGCTCCCTAGCTGCAAATTTGACACACAGTGGTCCATGAGCGAAGAACGGTCCAACCAAGGAACACCGCCGGGAAACCAACCACAACCAACTCCACAACAATCTTCCTCGCCAGGATACGCACAGGAAGTTCCGCCCCGGTACGAAGGAGGCAGCGCGGGAGCAACATCCACAACAGAGGGCGTAGTGCAATTACCCACAACAGGCTCAACTGTAGGAGTTACGCTTAGGTGCGGGACAATCCTTACAGGTCCCTACCAAGTAAGACTTTCTAATCTAAACCTAGAAAATTATTTAAAGTATTTAGAGGGGAAAGTACGAGACTCCTCCGAACTTTACGTTGCACAGTGTAATTCTATTGACAAACAGATTGCAAAGTCTCGGGAACGAAGGCTTGAGCAAATCGCAAAATTTAAAGAAAGCACTGAAAAGATCAAAGAGAGATTGAAAGAGTTTGGGGAATTCTAACACTCGCTTGAAGTTATAAATCAAGAAAATAATGTAAATCTTAGAGAAGATGCCATTGAAGACATTATCAGTGATTCCACCGCAAGTGAAATCCTCTTAAATTGGCTGGGCGACTCCCTTCTGGAAGCCAGCCTAGAAGATACCAGCTCCCCAATAGTGCCGAATTCAAGTTTCAAATTCCCTAATTTAAACATGGCAAATTACGCTAAGATCGCCAAACTAACTGCCCAACTAGTTCCCCTCTTCTCGGGAGAACATCACCCAAAATTGAGCCTTGAGCTACAAACATTACTAGGACGCTGTAGGCAAGTGATACAGTGCATTTCGGTGGACGAGCTAACCGATTTCTTACAAACATTCCCCACCAGACTTCGGGGCGAAGCTTAGCAGTTTTTTGCCACAAATATGCCAACTACTTTCAAAGAAGGAGAAGAAAGGCTAAATCGCACATATCTGCCTAGAGGAACTTACCAGGATCTGGTAAATAAATTGATTACCACTAGACAGTATCCCTTAGAAAATCTCACAGCCTTCACGGCACGAGTAAAACAAATGGTGGCACTCTCCAATGAAGCTGCGGAGTCCAAGTATGGAGCTAAAGCAGCACCAACTTTTAAAACGCAGCTGGAAGATTTCGGAAAAAATGCATTAAAGACTGGCGTAAACACCCCGTTTATGTGCCAATATTTTCTGGCAATGACCGACGGCGCTGTGGATGACCTCATACAAAGAGCACTTGACATGGAACGTCTCCAGCAAAGTGTTCTATTCCTGCAACCTCCAGGGCAGCTTTAATCATGTGCAATGCAGAATACAATGCAAAATCGTGCTCGTACAGCCATACCACATTACGCACAAAATACACAACGTAGTGCATCTGCAAGTCATAATGTATATAACCCAGGCATTATATCCCTTACAGAGGGATCCTGGCAAAACAACGCGCACGAAAATACAAACAGTCACCTACAGCCAACGCCAACGCCGAATATCGAACAGGCGCCAAGATCTGCTAATAAAATTTATAATGTATACAATAAAAATAACTTTTTAAATAAAATCAGTTGCAGTCTTTGTAATTTAAGAGGCCATGCATACGCCGATTGTGTGAAACGCAAAAATACGCCGTACTGTGTGAACTGTAAAATGTATTACCATGACGTGCGTGACTGCAGAAGAAGCAACAATAGTTTGCAGATAACACATATCAATATTGTACCACCAAATCAACGATCAAGAGACCCACAAGGTCCCAACAATTCTCGAGTGTATAAAGTGCGTAAGAAATTTGAATTTTGTGGTCGTTATGGACATGCTGCAAATAGATGCCAACAAAAATGTAAATGGGAAGCTCGGAGTCAGGGAAACGACGTACAGTCGACCCAAAACTCCCCGGCTCAACTATAAATTACCCATCACATAAAATAGGATCCCCTCAGCAGCCCGATTCCAGTAGCGCTACAGTAAAACTTGCATTAGACATAGGCCTGAACGGCCAAACTAAACTACTAGTAGACACAGGCGCTGCGGTTAGTATCATAAAGCAAAGGTAAAACAAGCTCCCAAAACGATTAACCGCAATGAGGCATGCATACTTTAGACCCCATTTGGTACCGGAAAGACTCTGGGAAATTGCCAGGGAAACTTCGTTTTCAAAAACAAAATTCCCTGTAAGTTTCAAGTCGTAATGAACTTGCCTGGCCTTTCTGATGATGGACTTCTATGAAATGATTTCCTAGCAAAAAACTGTAACGTTGACGGTGCGAATAAGGTACTAAGGTTGTATCGCACGGAGACTAATCCCGATGAATTTCCTTTGCCATTGATGTTTGAAACGGGCATGCTATATTCTGAAAAAGCAGTTGAAGTAAGAACACTTGCAGAAGAGGTAGAGTCTAAACAGGCTGAACTATCCACCTGCAGTGTCTTCAAGGCATCTCAAACGATAAAAGCTGCCTGCGAATCTCCAAAAGAGCCCAAGGAATGTGAAATAAGGTGTCTGGGCGAACAAAAGGCTGACGAAATCAGGCAGCACTTGGTTACCCCTAATGAACCAATCTGCATACCTGCGCGAGTAACGTTCCCAACTACACACACTACCTAACATAATCAATAATGTCAGATATTGCATATTAATTTCATTAATTTCATTTATTTCATTTTCATTTACTTGAAATATTTTTCCCGCAGTTTGTAAAATTTTATTCCCATTCATTTTTAACTGATAAAGCATTTTTTACACAACATAAGTTCTAAATGTAACCAAACACCTTTGTTTTTCCATAAAATTTCCCCGTTCTATATGTAATCATACAGTTTTGTTTTTCACAAATTTCTGTTTTGTACGTCTAGATGGTTTCCGCTGAAACACTAAGTAACTTTTATTCAAAAAGCTAAAATTCAGTTTTGTACGGACTTTTGGAATAATCGGTTCTCGCGAATAAATTGATTCGTAACCTATAAATTGTGTTGTAATTTTTCCATATTCATTTTTTTTCCTATACAATTTACCTGGAATCATTATTGGCGAAGTCGATAGGATTCCGACAATTTGGAATTCCTATACGTTATCAATGTCTTGTCGTTAATTCGGGAGTTATCGAAACTTATACTAAATCGAATCGAACGAAAATTAATAAAAATTAAATTTGAAACGAAATATCATCACGTAAAATTGTGTCAAGAGGATATTGACTAGTGAAAAGTAATAATAAAAAAAAAATAAATAAATTTCTTTTCGTATTTCTGTATTGATATTAACTCCGTGTCGAGTGAAAATCGGTATAAGTGAATTCGCTAGACGACCATAGTTGGATAGAAGCACAATAGCGAGAGTATATCGTTGTTTGGTGGATTTCAATCCTTCAGCTTCAAGAACCATACGAATAAAAGTTGAATGCAGTTTATTTGGTACAACATCATTGTTCTGCTGGGGTAAGCCCTATATTGATACATTTAACCTTCCCTCATGTCCTTCTTCATTAAGTCACATTCTAAAAAGCAAACAAATCCCAAAGCGCCGTACACTACTCAAAAGCCATTAGATATCGCCGCACTGATATTCTAATTATAATTCCGATTCTGATTCTGAAGTTTCTTTAAAAAATAAATTGGAAAATAGTTCAGATAGTGTAGATCTAAGTAATTTAAGTGAAATTAAACTTGAATTGAATAATAAAAAATTGAAAAATAATTTCTGTATTAAAATGGAAAATCAAATTAATCAAGGAATTAACACCTCTGATAATAATAATGCCGTTAGCGATAACAGTAATCTAAATATAAATTATGCCAGTAATAATAGTGATACTCCTGGTGTTAGTAATAGTAATAATATTGCTAATGTTAGTCTAATTCTTGCAAACCTGAAAATTCCGGATGCCATTAAAGATCTACATAATTTCGATGGTAATCCGATATCTTTATTCGATTTCATTGACAATGTCGAAGAAATCCTAGGGCTAATGATTGGAATTGATGGAACAAATTATGCTAAAATTATTTTGAGAGCCATAAGAAATAAAATTATTGGCGATGCGAATGAGGTACTGAAAATGTATGGCACACCAAAAAGATGGGAGAATATTAAATCTAATTTGATTACGCATTACTCCGACAAACGGAATGAAATAAGCTTAATAAGAGATTTGCATTGTTTGCGACAGAATTCAGATACAGTCGGAAAATTTTATTCACGAGTTATTGAAATATGTTCAACTATCTCAAACCACGTCAGAGCTCACGAAAGTGATCGTAACGTTATAATTTAAAAACAAAGTTTGTATCAGGAAATGTGCTTAAACACCTTTTTATCGGGATTAAGAGAACCCCTTGGTTCTACAATCAGAGCAATGCGACCGATTTCGTTAGCACAAGCCTTGAATTACTCTTTAACAGAGCAAAACACATATTACATAAAAAATTCATAACCATTTAGACAGAACACCGTTAGAAACCACCGAGCAGACCTATCTAGTCTGCATTTAACTATGCAACACCAGTATTTAATTCACAAGTTCAATTTCTTCGCAACCTCAAGGTTTACATTTTCAGCAACCCTATAGACCAGCCTTCCAACCCCGCCAAAGACCGAATAATCAACCACATCAAAAACCATTTCAACAGAATTCCTTTAATAATTATAATCAGAATAACAGAAATTACAATCAGACCTCTAGAAATCATCCTGAACCCATGGACACTTCCAGCGGCAATACTTGAAATTTGCTAAGAAACCAGCTAGCAATTCTCCTCAATCATCTAACTCGCCAAAATTTGTGTCTGAAGAACTGTTTAATGTAGAGCAATGCAATATACCTCAATATCCTTCTACCTTTTATGATGACCCTACATATGAATTACAACAAACTACTCAGAAAGATCAACCTAATAATCAAAACAATTATAATAACGACAATTTCAACAGATACTTCCAAAACTTGGACGAATTTCCCTATCCAACCGAGTCAATTGAGAACGAAATTGATGACGAAAATTTTCCATCAATTTGCTCGGAGACCAAATAGGTTACATAGCCTTTAACACCCACCAATCATATCGTCTACCATACATTCACATCCTAGGGTCCGATAAAATTCCACTGAAATTTCTCATAGACACAGGAAGCAATATGTAAATATGTATATCCAGATTTGGTAAATCCAAACTTAATAGAAATAATAGAATCAGTACAAATAAAAACAGCCTTCAATACCCATTCAATTAATAAGAAAATTATATTAAACGCATTTAGGGAATTCAGAACCAAGGATACGCTCGCATTTCTATTATTTAAATTTCACAATTACTTCGACGGACTAATATGATTAGAAATAATGAAGCAGCTTGGAATAACCTTGGATTTTAACAATTCCGTTTTAAAAACAAAAACTACAACAGTACCATTGATCTATAAACCTAACTATATGTCCAAACAGGACACTGTCCCACCTCGCAGTAAGCTAATAGCTCATTTACCAGTGGATGTAAAATCCGGAGATATTCATATTATACCTGTAGAAATAAAGGGACAATTAAGGATACCAGAATGAATTTTCCGAGCTAACGAGTGGTATTCTTATGTAGAAGTAATCAACTTCTCAAGCTCTCCTCAGAATTTCGTAATCGAACAACCAATAAAATCTGAGCCGCTTAGTCGTAACCAGTTCTTAGAAATAAACAATTTTTAAATTAATAATAGGGAACACTCCCAAGTCAATGTAGATATATCCAGGTTGATCCGTGTTGATCGTCTAAACAGCGAAGAGAAAAACTCAACCATTAAATTGTACAGACGTTTCGAGGACGTGTTCTTTAAAGAAGGACAAAATCTAAGCTTCACAAACCAGATAAAGCACGAAATCAAGACAAAACACGACATTCCCATCTATACAAAATCGTATAGATATCCGGAAATTCATAAAAAAGAAGTTCAAAAACAAATTTCAAAGATGATTAGTGACGGAATCATCCGTCTTAGTTTTTCCCCTTGGTCCTCGCCCATCTGGATCGTACCAAAAAAATTAGATGCCAATGGGAAGCAGAAGTGGCGTTTGGTTGTCGATTGTAGGAAATTAAACCAAAAAACAATAGATGACAGGTACCCCTTACCCAACATAACTGAAATCTTAGATAAGTTGGGGAAAAGCATTTACTTCAGTACACTCGACCTTGCATCCGGATTTCACCAGATCGAAGTGAAGCCTGAAGACATACCTAAACAGCTTTCACTGTGGAAAATTGCCAGTATGAATTTTTACGAATGCCATTTGGGCTCAAAAACGCCCCATCTACATTCCAAAGGGTACTGGATAACGTCCTTCGTGACTCATTGGGAAAATGTTGTCTGGTGTTCATGGACGACATTATAACTTTTTCAACCCCACTTCAAGAACATCTCGAAAATCTCGCTGCAGTTTTCCAGAAACTAAGGGATGCTAATCTCAAAGTCCAACTAGACAGGTCAGAGCTCCTCCATAAAGAAATAGCTTTTCTTGATCACATCGTCACCCCAAATGGTGTGAAAGCAAATCCAGACAAAATAAAGGCTATAAAGAATTTTCCTGTTCCGAAAACACCTAAACAGATAAAATCCTTTCTAGGGCTATTAGGGTATTACAGAAAATTTATTAGAGATTTCGCAAAGCTCACCAAACCTTTAACCGAATGTCTAAGGAAGGAGAAACAAATAAGACTGGACTCTCGGTACGTAGAGTATTTCGAAAAATGCAAAAACATTCTATGTAACGAACCTTTACTGCAGTACCCCGATTTCTCCAAGGAATTCAAGTTAACAACTGACGCAAGTAATGTAGCCATTGGAGCTGTATTATCACAAGGTCCAATAGGTTCTGTAGGCTAGTTTGCTACGCAAGTAGAACATTAAATAAATCAGAACAGAACTACAGTACTATCGAAAAGGAGCTTTTGGCCATTGTATGGGCCACCAAATATTTTCGGCCATATTTATTTGGCAGGAAATTTAAGATCGTAACCAATCATAAACCTCTATCGGGATCTAATCGAGATCAATTTATCTGAATCTCTACAAAATAATGTGAGTGACATTGCAACTATTATAGTACATTCTGCAGGAGAAAATTTGGAGGATGGAATTCCTATCTCCGGACGCCTTCTGAACAAATTCTCTCATCAATTAATTATAAAAAAAACGAAGGCTTATCCAAGCCACAAAAATCTTTAAAATAATCTTTAAAACTGAACGTAGGCATACATTTAGGCAGAATGATGTAGACAATGAGACTATCATAATCAGCTTTCTTAAAAATTTTACAAATCCCAAAAAACTAACCGCTATAATTACGGGCGACAATACTTTTAAAATATTACAACAAGTATATTCAAAATTCTTTAGTAATGGACGGATAAAGCTAATCCATTGTATGACAATGGTTCAGGATATCGCAGAAGCAGATAAACAGGAAAAATTAGTTAAAGAATACCACGAGAAATCGAATCACAGTGGGATTACCGAGACTCTAGCACATTTAAGATGAACCTATTATTTTCCAAAGATGAAATTAATCATAACAAGAATAATCAATAATTGCGAAATTTGCTTAGGAAATAAATACGAACGAAATAGACAACCCTTAAAATTCGAATTATTCGAAACTCCAAACAAACCTCTACAAATTGTACATATAGACATTTATTCAGTTCACTAAGAAAATTTTCTAACAATAATAGTCAAATTCAGAAAATTCGCTAGCGCCTATTTATTAACTAATAGAAATAATATAAAAATAATACAGTGTCTCAAACATTTCTTTTCACACCACGGAATCCCAAGAAAATTAATTTATGATAATGGTCTTGAATTCACGTCAACCCTATTCGCAGATTTTTTAAAACTCTACGGCAGATAACCCCATTTGACATTAGTAAAGCATTCAACCGGTAACTCACCCATAGAAAGGTTACATTCCACGATAACTGAAATAATTAGGATAATTCATAGCCAGAATAGCACTAAACCAATCAATGAAATTATGGACGAAGCAATCCTAACATATAATAACTCTATACATTCTTCGACAAACGTAATACCGTTCGAAACGATAACAGGTCACTATAATAAATTCTCGTTATTTCCCACAAAATCAACTTCACAGACAAATCAGGATTATTTAGAAGCCCATAAAAAGAATATGAAAAATTAGTTAATTTAATACACGAACGAAGTTCAAAAATGAAAAAAAATAATAGTAATAGGTTGAATAAAAATCGGAAAGATCCGCCGGATTTTGAAACAGATGAAATAATTTTTGAATCCGAAAATGGACGTAATAAATTAGCACCCAAATTTATGAAATATAAAGTTATTAAAAATAACAAAATCACTGTCATCTCAAATAAAAGAAAAGTTCATAAGCAAAATATTAAAACGAAACGTAAATTTTCAGGGTTACTAACAACGCCCAAGGACATCGATTAAACATTCAGGATTTGAGCAAAAACCGGGGATTACTGTTGTTATATATTCGGGCGTCTAAAATACCACACTCCAATTTTGTTATGTAATTAAAGGAGGTACTGACTGTTACCAAAGTGAGCGCGGGAATTAGTTATTTTGTATTCCTTTGGGAGTATTGAAACCACACTTCACTTTCTATAGTAGGTTGGATATTTAATTTCCTTTCCGCGAAACTATTTTCCTTTCCACAACTCACTATTCTAATTACAACTAAATCTCACAAATTTTCTTTTATTGAGTACACTTTCTTTCGTTGTTCCACCGGTTGTTACACTTTCTCTTGTCGAGCTTTTCTTTTACCGGATACAAATAGCTTTTTTTTTGTTTAATAAAAATACCAGATCTAAACCGTGCCGTGCTCGCCGAACCAAACTTAAATCGAACTCTGATAATATTTAAGAGGATTCGCACTTTGTCGCTTTTACTGCTAAAAATCGACTGTCTTTGACTTCGATTTTTGTAATCGCAATTCGCAAGTCTAGTTCTTCAGGATAGGAAAGTGCATAATTAGCATTCCTATCCTGAGAAAATTATTTACCGCTGGGCATGTATAAACATGCCCAGAATTATCGCGGCGGACGATAGTTGAAATTGAAATTTGATATTTTCATAAATATCAAACCATCGTCTTGCTATCGTGCATACATTGTTGTGATCACAATGTATGCAGCTCACGACAATTTGCTGATAAGAGCTTTTTCGGTGAAGACTTGATTGTTTCAGTCTTCACCAACGTAAAATTTTATGCGCCCGATATGTAAATATGTTCATACATACCGTCTTTACGACAAATCTTACTGAAGGTATGATTTGCGTGGTGCTTTTTTTTCTAATCATACGACTTGGGATGAAACTTAAAACTTTTATTTTTCCCAAGTCGTGTTGTGGGAAAATATTTTGATTTTATGCAAAGGAATGTGATGAAATTGCTGATGGCAATTTTTCGCTTTGCAGAGAGAGATAAGCTAACAATGTTTTGAACATGATTAGCTTATTTCTATATATGTATGAAAATCGACTATTTTATCCACTATAATAATTTTTAAATTACCTATTTCAGGCAATGTAGGTATACACCACTGTCCTTAAATTTACGAAAAGCCAAGTTAATTGAAAATTATTCTAAAATGTTGCATATAATAAATATCACCGAATATCAAGTTAATGTGGAAATTATTGCCAGAAATATAGATAAGTTAATAAATCAAACAGGGAACCAAAAGGAATATACTTTAAAAACAAAAATATTGGAAAGTAACAAAATTTGAAATAAAAACAATGAACCAGCTTTTCAATCGATTTGGAAAATTTAAGGCTGGCTAAATCAAACCCATTGCCAAGGATACTGCAGAGTCACGAGGTGAACGCCGTTCACCAATTTAACGACGGGCTGAGATGTGGCCATGCTTCTGTAAATGTAGAAAGCCTTTATCCATGAATGATCATCTCCCCAGCGTTCACGGGCTGAAGCTTTAGCCTCGGAAAGTACGCCTAGCGTACAAAACCTGCTACCTACCGCGGAAGATGGAACTTCATCATGGAGGTTATAAAATTCAAAAAGAAATAAAAATTGCATATGTTATTTGAATGTGACTA
The DNA here is from genome assembly GCA_963930735.1 of Dioctria linearis. Classification (NCBI taxonomy): domain Eukaryota; kingdom Metazoa; phylum Arthropoda; class Insecta; order Diptera; family Asilidae; genus Dioctria; species Dioctria linearis. The sequence goes on along the minus strand of OZ005740.1, from coordinate 130,633,284 downwards.
CAGGAGATTTACTTGGTTGTACCAAGGAAGCCAAATCACGTGCCACACCGCCAGCTACCAAAGCAAATCTGACGAGAGCTAAAAAGGGACTAACACGAAAGCAACGAGCTTTACGGGAGAAAGAGGTAGCTCTGCGTAGACCAAACCATTGGCAGCTTAGCAAGACAACTCGCTCTAGAAAGCTAGAGTCGCTTGTTTAAATTGGCGAAAGGACTTTCATTTGAAATGAATTGGAATTACGCAATATAGAATTTATTTAATAAAAAAAAAATCGAAATTGAAAAGAAAGTACTGAATAACTTAAAGAAAAGCGAATGAAACTGACGAAATGGTTTATATGGTGTAGTTAATTTATCTACAAAAGAAACAAAAACGTTGGTCATGAGGAAGCAAAAACATTATACTTTGGTCAAGAGAAGCTTGACTAAAGATAAAAAAAAACCGAACTTGGGCGCCATTTGTAGCGAACCACAAATGAGCGACCAGAAAATTCAAAAATAAAACTTGAAATAGTAGTTCACCTTTAGTCAAGAGAAGCTTGACTAAAGATAAAAAACCGAAATTGGGCGCCATTTGTAGCGAAGAGCACGGCCGTTGTCAGCCCTACCTACATCCATTTTGCCATGAACATAGATATGTGCTGCAACAGACACCTCTTGCTGCAAAATCATCTTGGGATTGGTGTGGGTGGCCGCACAGCATATTGCCGCTAGCGCTCAGCCGGCTTGGGCAATTTCTTGCCACCCACATCGCTTGATGCTTGAAAGCTTTGCGAAAATGAAAAAAAAGATACTACAACTGTATTGCCAGACTTCAGACGGACGGACAGACAAAAAAAAACCTTCCGTGTCGCATGGTGCTTCGCCTCCATCGGTGCAACCTGAAAACCTGAAAAGAAAATTTATGTAGAATACCATACCAGCGTTGCAGTACTGAAATAATAAAAATGTCAACGCCGTACAAGTGACTACCACCCGGAGAATTTCGACGCCGAGAGCGGTATTTTGAGAGAGAGAAAACGTGGACCCCTGATGTATGCGGAGTCCTGACTGGACTCTGATTGGGCCCATCGCCCCATCCACCCTGGCTAAGACGTCGCAGTCAGTGTAGGATTCTCAGCCCAGTTAACAATAATATATACATATATAAAAAAAAATCGTTCGATGCTACCAACTAACAGGCGGAGAAAACTGCAACGATCCCCTTCTCCAAGCGATAACCTAGGACGAGTAAACGAGAACGATGGAAAGGCAGAAAGAAAATTCCACGCAGGCTTTATTTTTGTTTTTCTACTATTTTTCTTTATTTTTTTTCTATATTACTTGTTAATTCATGTACTTTGCCTCCTTACTTCCTTTACTTCTCATAAGCTCTTTTATCTTTTCTTGTATTTATTTTGTAACTCGTGGGTGTTACAACAACTTTTGACGAATAAACTTTGTATCAACTCCTATTTAGCTCTTTCACAAACTTACAAAACTACGGGCAAAACATGTGTGTTGGACCTACCTATGTGCTCGAGCCCTATCTATAGATACTTATGAATAAGCCATATATATATGAAATTACGTGTAATCAAACAAAAGTAGATAATAAAAAAAAACAATATAATCCTATGATGAATATGATAAAATAAACTCAAAAAAAAAAATTTGTGACCAGAAGGGTCTCTCCATATAATGTAATTAAAGAGAAGACAAAAAAAAAACGGTTACCTTGATTAAGCTGGTACTGAAAACCCAGCAAATTGTTGTAAAACCTTTTTGGTCTTAATCTACCTTCAGGGAAGAGGCGCCTCGGGTATCCATCATATTCTCGATTCCTCGGGACTAGTTCCACTCTCGGGCGGATCAGCCTGAGTACCTTCTGACCTGCACGTCACTACCTTGCCAATGAACTGAAGGCCGTAATAAAATTGTTGAACATGGAGTCGTCGATTTATTTTACTGAGAATCGGTATGTAAGCCCTAGGCAATGGGTTTTACTCGAAAATAGAATTAATCGTCATCCTTTTTTTTTTTCTTCTTTTTAGTAAAAGTTCATCTGAGCATTGCTCGAAATATTTTGGTCCAAATTCCTTACGTTCGCACTTGCAGGTAAAGGACTTTGCTTAGTCTAACGTTACCGCACCATCTAATTTTCCTTTTACATGCTCGCCTTTAAGACGGAAGATTAATCACGCAGCACTGATAAGTAAATAATTACCTTCACTAGAGTCACTAGACTAACAAATTTCCTCTTTGCAGATTCGCCTTTGAGATAAAAAAAACTAGTGACACAGCACTGGTAAGGAACTTAATCTTCTCACACTAAAGTCATTGAACTAGTGAATTTTCTTTCACAGAGCCGCATTTAAATAAGGAAAAATGATCATGCAGCACTGATAAGTAACTGACTTTTCTTTCTCTAAGGTCATTGAACTAATGAATTTTCTTTTCACAGATTTACCATTATATGAAGAAAATAACCATGCAACACTGATAAGTGCTAAATTTTCTTACACTAAAATCCTTGATCTAATGAATTTTCTTTTGACAGATCTGTCTTTAAAGCGGAAAACTGATTGCGCATCACTGGTAGGTAACCTAATTTCCTTAATCTAAAGCCATTAAACTAACGAATTTCGTTTCATAGATTCTCAAAAAAAACACAAAAAATAATAATAAAATAATCACGCAAAGAAATCTTCTTTCTCTAAAGTCATTAATCTGACGAATTTTCCTTTCACAAATCCGTCTTTAAAAAAAAACAATTACGCAGCACTGGTGAGTAACTAAGTTTTCTTATGCTAAAGTCATTGGCCTAAAGAATTTGAATTTTCTTTTCATAGTTTCGCCATAAAAACCCCAAAAAAAATATAATCACGCAAAGAAATCTTCTTGCACTAAAGTCATTAATCTGACAAATTTTCTTTTCACAGATTTGCATACAAAAAAAATAATCACGCAGCACTGGTGAGAAACTAAATTTTCTTACACAAAGGTCATTTAATGACAAATTTTCTTTTCACAGATTTGCCGTACAGAACAAATAATCACGCAGCACTGGTGAGGAACTAACTTTTCTTAATCTAAAGGCATTCATCTGATTGGATTTTATTTTCACGGAATCACTAATCGTCTGTACACACGTGCCGTAAACGTGGGATAAACCATGCGCGCAGAGATTCAGCACATTTGCCTTTTGTTCGCAGGAACTGATTTAAACCGATAAATTTTCATTACACCACGCCGAATATTCCGCTGTCCAAGCAGGCTGGTGATAGCATCAACCAGGCAAACACGACTACCACATATATATGTATAGGTATGATTGGTTCCTCACTTGGATTTCCGCACTTCAATTTTCTTTCTTCAGCGAATTTTCCTGTGTTGAGTCAGCGAAAAGCCCCGCGAAATAGTCACTTACGACAAAGAAAAGAAACCGTGTTCCCGCAAAAAGGTAACCGATACTTCTCGAGTTCTCCACGATTGATTTCCTTATGCCCCTTTCTTCTTGCAGCTTCTTTGATAACAAGCAAAAGTCAGAAAAAAATGTAATGCCCGCGCGACTACTACTTTCCTCGGCAATGTTCAGAAGCAAACTCCGCTTTGTAGTTCACCGATTGATTTTCAAAAATAGACTGCCCCGACTCACCATTGCCATCCGCTTACCATACCCGTTCTGTCTTCCGACCGACCGACCGAAGAGCGGCTTCGTTCAACACCGGCTCGGTTCGTGTCTTTTGTGCCCACCGCTAAGCGAACATATTTCACATTTTGTGAGTTTTAGAGGCAAGTTAGCGCTGGTGCTATTGCCTGGGTACGGGTGTGTGTGTATTCTTTCTAAGTAGAAAGAATATTTTGTTTTCGAGCAAAATTTTCTTTTGAAATTTTTTTGCATTTGTGGACCCGCTGCAATACATTACATGATGGTATCATGCGATGTATTACAGCTAGGCGAATTGCCGTTTTCGTCGCTTTGATGTGGTTCACTAGCGGTAAGTTTTATCCGAAAAATTGTATTTTGTGCTCATTTTGCGCATTTTAGAATTTTTCGACTGAAATTATTCTGCAGCAGTTGTTATTTCTTTTAGATCTGTACTTGTATGCGGGTGTGTATAAATATGGCTTTATCTTTGTAGGAATTTTCTAATATGAAGAAGTAGCATAGGGCTACTTCTTGAAAATATGTAATTTTTAATTCGTCAGGATTTTTCTAATATGAAGAAATAGCATAAGGCTACTTCTTGAAAATAAATAAATTTTAACTTTTCAGGAATTTTCTAATATGAAGAAAAGCATAGGGCTACTTCTTGAAAATAAATAAATTTGATTAAATTATATACTCTGGGAAATCATGAGGTTTGTCTCTACAGACGTAGAGAAGCCAACCAAAAGTAGCGTAAGGGGGTATACACTACAGCGTGGGGCCGACCCACTGAGAATAGCGTCTCATGCTGGGCAAAACGAGGAAGGAAGAGAAAAGAGAGAAAAGAAAAAAAAACGGGAAAGTCGACTCGGGAGGTGAACTATGACTAATATCTTTGCAGCCGCGCCCAACGTGGGGACGGCCCACAAGAGTCTCAGGCCGGGCATACGCTCTACCCTGTGTTACACCAGTTGTTCAGTTATTGAGAAATCGGTTCCCATCTGCGGTCAGGATCCCAGTTGGTCTTGGACGAGCGAGGACTGTTCTATAGATAGACGTCGTCTATCAACTCACCTTGCCCAATAAGCTGGCCAGGAAGAGGAGCAGTGATCGGGTTATTGGGTGCGGGAATGTTCGGCACGAGACTACGCCTTCATCGGTGAAACGCCGCTACTTCGCGTTTCGTGTTCTGCTGAATCCGGTCGCAACATCCCGGAAATCCCCCAATCCCAAGAGAGGAAATTGCTTCATAACAGATAGAATTCTTCTATCAACTCACTCAGGATGACGGAAATCCCGCGGGATGCAGCAAGCGGGTTCCAGCTCTAAGGAAATTGAAGAGAGGACAGGAAAGCAAAATCCTTCAGATGAAGGCTAACCCAGAAGGGGTTAGTAACAAGGACTGAGCCCATCTAAACTTGATAGTTTAGAGATAATACATTATATATATAAAAAATTCGCTGAGATTACATCCGCACTTGCTGACACTGTGACATTCGTTTATTGGAGGAAAAGAGAAGAAGGGACAGGAAAGTGAAATCCTTCAGATGAAGGCTAACCCAGAAGGGGTTAGTAACACAATGAAAGAGGTTTATCACCCACCACTGAGGGAGTAGTAGGAGGGTTTGCGATAACCTGAAAATTACAAGTGAAGCTTGCCGGATGCCTTTTTAGAGCTACCGAGACTGACCCAGCTCGGGTCAAGACTTGATATCCTGAGCATGATAGACTCCGATGGGTAGACCTTTCTTACTCCTTAGACGATACGCAACGCGGCAACAACAGTCGCTTTGATAATTTTTGGAGCCAGCTTCGCAGCGAACCGATCTACCGCGCTACTCTGCACGTGATTTCGTACAAAAACGATCTGCCCTGGTTGAAAGGTTCTCAGGCGGGTTCGGAGATTGTAACCTGCGGAGTATCTTTTGTACGCCTCCGCCAGATATGCTTTGATCTGGTCCCGCACTGAGTGCATTCTTTGATTTACTGGGATTATTTCAGGTGCACCATCTGTGTCCGGGGTCAGATCTCGAAGTATTTTGTAGGAGTTCCCATGTGTTACGGGGTGTCTTTCAAACATCGCGAAGTACGGGGAGCACTTGGTGGAATCGTGCACTACATTTCGGAGAGCGAACGCTGTCTCGCTCAGGTGTTCATCCCAGTTCCGGTGATCGTTTCCAATATACGCGCGGATCGCACCGAGTACTGATTGGTTGACTCGCTCGGACGCGTTAGACTGGGGTGAATAGGATGGGGAGAGACAGTGCTCGACCCCATACTTCTGTAACGATTGGACGAATAGTTTGGAGATGAACTGACTCCCGTTATCGGAATGGAGGAATTCTGGGACCCGGAACACATGTTATACTTCTTGTTCTAAGTATCCTACGACCCTCGCGGAGGTGGCATCTGGCATTGCTTTGAGCAGTACAAATTTAGTTAGGTGGTCAAGGTTGATGAAGATGTATTTGTTTGCCTTTTTGCTTCGTGGGTAAGGACCAAGGAAGTCACAAAACACGCGTTGCCACGGAAGTTCTGTGCGACGCCTCTTCCCTAAAGGAGGTCTAAGAGAGTAGTTGCAAGGCTTCACGCTTTTACAGACCTCGCAGTGGTTGATAAATCTTTGTATGTCGAGCCCCATCGCCGGCCAATAGTAGTGACGACGCAGCTTTTCGAGGGTTTTGGCAATCCCAAAATGCGCGGATGTTGGTGAGCAGTGTTCCTCGTCAATCAGTTTGGTGGTGAGCCCTTGAGGCACCCAAAGCTTCTGTTCAGTCCACCGATGCATTCACGTTCCCTCGATGCTTTCCCCTTCTATATTTACATTTTCCTACAAAACAAAAAAGTATTCATTTCCAAAATAAATAATCAAAATAGAATACTTATCTAAAAATTCACAATTATCCTGTTCCTCACTGAACTTGTTTGCCACTGGATGTTCCACCACAATTCAGAGTCAACCTTGACGCTGTAATTAAAACCAAGTCGGCAGGCTGTTCTCTTCTACTTAAACAATATAAAAAAACAAAAATGGAATAAACACAGAAAACCACAAAACCACTGCAGTGCACGTACCAGCATGTTTACATATTTGCAATGTCATCAAGTGACATTACTCTAATCAGCTGGCTTCGCCTTCGCTTCAGTCAGAACACATGCAAATGATATAAACGTAGCTAGGGCAACACCGAAAGGCGAGAGCTCATAACTGGATGCGGCGGCTAAAAAAGCCGATGAGCCGCAGCAGAAAATCATTCTTGTTTCAGAGCTCATCTGATTCGGAGAATAATCCGAACGACAAGAATATCATTCCCAACCTCCAAAATAGAAGAATAATTCTATATTTCAGAGAATAATCTGAAAGTCCTATTATTTCCAATATTCCGTCCCACACCTAAGCAGAAGATTAATTCTGCCGCAGAGAATAATCTGCAATCTCCTGCCCACACCTAAGCAGAAGAATAATTCTGCCGCAGAGAATAATCTGCAATCTCCTGCCCACACCTAAGCAGAAGAATAATTCTGCCGCAGAGAATAATCTGCTACATCTCCTGCTCATATTTACGCAGTAGAATAATTCTGCTGCAGAGAATAATCTGTAATCTTCTTCTTGTTTATAGTAGCATTTTGCTGCCCGTGTGCTTAAAAATAGCACTCTTAAATTTATATAGGAATACTGTTCTCATAGACGATTAAGACTTCTTCTTCTTTATTCTAGAACTCATTTCTCATAGACGATTAATTCTTCTTCTTCCTTTTTCTAGAATAAGACGAATTAAAGGAGCCGGGCTACGGAATCGTCACTTTGAATTTTACTTGAATTTTTAATTTGTTTTGTTTGATTTGAATTTTTTGTTGAATTGTATATTGAATTTTATAGCAGTTTGTAGTAAATGAATTGTGATATAATTATAAGCAGTGAAGTATTAATAAAAATTTTATATTTGTATTATTAAATCGACTGAGTTGTCCACTACAAACCGGCACTCCCTCCCACGTCCGAAACTAACTCTCACATTGGTTCTTCGAGCCGGATAACTCAGTAGAATCAAATATAAAATTAAATACATTGCTTAATATCACGTGATTCAAGCCTCTCCATTCAAAATGCCTACAGATGACGAACGCAGTATATCTGACGCCGGGGACGAAACCATTAGCTCAGTATTAGAGTTGGTTGAGTCTCAAAAAGAGGTCAAAGACTTAATGGAAGACCTCTTTAAAAGGCATCAAAGAGACGCTAAAAAGAAAACTGTCAAATCGACAGAAAAACGCCTACAAACGTTCACTGAATATTGGAAAGAATTCCAAACACGGCATAGGGTAATTCAAAAGAGAGCGACAAAGAAAGATCGCAAATTGGAATATTTCACGAAAGAGACATTTAGTGATGCACATGAGTATTATATTGAAAAAGCAGCAAGCATGGAAGAGGATATAGACAAACTAACACCAACGCCTGTCAGCAATCCTCCTCAGACTCAGACATCACATCCTAGCACAAATTCTTGTAATAATGAAAGGCTCCCCAGAATTAAACTTTCCACCTTCAATGGAGAGTACTCTACGTGGATTTCATTCCACGATGTATTTAATTCGGTTATATACAACAACAATAATTTAGGAGACGTTGACAAGTTGTATTTTTTAAAAACTAATCTAATTGGAGAAGCTGAAAAATTGCTCAGGCATTATGAAATATGCGACGCAAATTATAAACCAGCTTGGCAACTCCTAAAAGAACGCTACTCAAATAAGCGAATCCTAGTCAACGTACAACTAAAAAAATTATTGTCTCTCCCAACCACAAATCATGATTCTTCCGAAAGTATCAAGAGGCTATTAGACAATATAACCGAGGCCTATTAGCATTACAAAACTTAGGAATAGAAACAAACAACTGGGATCCAAGAATTATATATTTGACTGTACAAAAGTTACACTCAGACACTCACCAGTTATGGGAGCAGAGTCTAAACAACAGCACAGAATTACCTAAATTAAAATATTAACTAAATTCTTAGAGTATCGCTTCAGAACCTTGGAAATGATAGGAAATAAAAACACATTGCCAAATGCGACACAGAGAAAACCATTCTCACCCAAACCAACGTATGGACTCTTGAACAAAACCAAGAGTTCAACACCAGGTCACCCACTAACAAAAAAATCCTCTTGCAGTCATTGCAAAGGTGATCACATAATATTCCATTGCCCAACCTTCAGAAATTTGACCATCCAACAACGGCATGAAATTGTTAAACATAAGTACTTATGCAAAAATTGCTTATCACATAACCATACGACTTCAAATTGCACAAGCAATAAAAGATGTTATCATTGCAAGAAAATTCACAACACATTGCTTCATTACGAGCAAAACCATCCGGGTACAAAATCACCCATTCAGCATTCTCAAAGTTCCAATATGGAAATAAAGCAAGTCTCACCTACCGATAGAAGGAATGAATAACAAGTTCAAAATTTTTTAACTTCAAATCTGAAAAGGGCACTTCTTTCTACGGCCCTAATTAATATCATAGTTCCATCCGGAATTGCAATGACATTCAGAGCATTAATAGATTCTGGGTCACAAGTATCTATTATGACAGAAAGAACCTTTAAGCGACTACAGCTTAAAGGAACTCCGACCACCCATCAACTAATTGGATTGGGCACGACACCCACCAATACTGCAGTAAAACAGGCTACTGTTACAATTAACTCCTTATACACCAAATTTAAAATAGAGAGCAACATGCTCATCATAAGGAAAATCACGGAATTTCTGCCAGCCCAAACTATTGAAGTGTCAAACTGGAGACACATCAACAATCTCATTTTAGCAGATCCCACCTTCTCAACTCCAGGGGAAATTTATGTTCTTCTTGGAGCAGACATCTATGCAGCCATTATCAAAAATGGTATAAAGCGCGGATCTGGAAACTCTCCCACAGCTCAAAATACAGAATTGGGCAGGATTCTGATAGGAACTGTACCAGAAGCTAACAGCACAATCACAACTATGCTAACCACCTACACTAATATGAACATTGAAGCGGACAATCAATTAAGAAATTGGGAACTTGAAGAATGCATCACCCGACCACTGAAGATCAAATGTGTGAAACATTCTACAAAAACACAACAAGACGTCTATCCTCTGGTAAATACGAGGTGCATTTACCATTCTAGAGTCAAGATAGACCACAGCTTGGGCAATATAGAAACATGGCGGTCAAACAATTCCAACAACTAGAGAAAAAATTGACCAATAATCCAAATATACATAAGCTATATTAGGATTGCATAGACGAATACATCCGTCTTGGCCACATGAAGCTTATCATATCTACATTATCGGAAAATATATCGTAGGATGACATTCCCTTTTACTATCTACCACACTACGCTGTGCTAAAGGAGAGCACCACTACAAAACTTCGGATAGTCTTCAATGCCTCAGCTCGTACTTCAAATTGCAAGTCACTAAACGAGCAACTACTAGTTGGACCTACAATCTAACCAACGCTTTGGACCACTCTGTTGAGATGGCGTCTGTATAAATTCGCATTTACAGCGGACATCGAGAAAATGTACAAAATGATTCAAATGACACCTCAACACCAAAATTTCCAACGTATAATATGGAGAGACAGTCCAAATGAAGAATTAAAAGTATTTATTCTCACTACTGTCACATTTGGAACAACACCAGCACCATATTTAGCTATCAGAATGTTACAGCAGCTAGCAAAGGATGAAGAGACCAATTATTCCCTCGCAGCAAAGAGCATCTTGCGAGACTTCTACGTGGACGATTTGGTCTCAGGAGCGCACAGTCTGAGCGAAGCTCGACAATTACAAAACGAGCTTATTGAAGTTCTAGCCACAGGAACATTCAACTTGCGGAAATGGACAGCTAATCACCATGATCTGTTAAAGAATATACCAATGGACCACCGAGAGTTAAAAACAAATCTAGTATTCTCTGAACACGAGTCCATAAAAACCCTCGGCAATCATTGGTATCCAACCACAGACCATTTTTCATTCAAGGTTAATATCCCCGAGCCGAAAAACTCATATACAAAATGAATAATATTATCAGAAGTCTAATCTCTTTTCGATCCATTGGGATGGCTGGCCCCATGCATAATCAATGCGAAAATCCTAATTCAGAAACTTTGGCTCTCAAAATGCGACTGGTATCACGTAGTACCCATAGTACTCTCAAAAGAATGGAATCATTTTAAAGAGCAATTACATGCGATACAACAAATTCAGATTCCACGTTGGCTAGGCTATCAGCCTAATTTAACAAAAATGGAGCTCCATGGTTTTTTTGATGCATCCAACAATGCATACTCTGCAGTCCTTTATCTGAAAATTCATTCGGACGAGAGCTCAAGAGTACAAATTTTAACAGCAAAAACCAAGGTTGCTCCCATCAAACTAATTTCAATTCCACGCTTTGAACTGTGTGGTGCTGTCCTGCTTTCACGACTTATCAAACAAGTCTCTAACAATTTAGAGTTAGAAAAGGTCAAACTGATAGCTTGGACAGACTCCAATATAGTTTTGGCTTGGCTTCGGAAACATCCCTCCACCTGGAAAACGTTAGTGGCCAATCGTATCTCCGATATTCACGAAAACATTCCGCAAGCTGTTTGGAAACATGTGTCGTCCAAAGACAACCCAGCGGACATAGCATCAAGAGGCACTCTGCCAAACATCCTATCCACAATTTCAATGTGGTGGAATGGCCCGGACTGGATACACCAAGATGACGATCTCTGGCCGCAACAATTACAAGAAACACATACTCAACTAGAGCATAAAAAACCGAAGGTTCTCACTATTACTATCGATGAACAAATGGTTTTACTACACAAATACCCTTCATTCCCAAAAACTATAAGAATAACTGCATATTGTATCAGATTTATAAACCACATGCGTAAAATACAGTCCACTACTCAATATCTTTCAGCTTCTGAGTTAAAAAGAGCAGAACATTGCATAATTAAACTTCTCCAAAAGATCTCCTTTCCCGCTGAAACCTCCCAGTTACACAAAAATTTACCCCTTCCTAAAAAGAGTCGAATTTTGTCTCTCAACCCTATACTCGACTCTGATAACATCCTACGAGTTGCAGGTCGGCTCACAGAATCTCAGCTAAGTTACGACCAACAACATCCCATAATTCTCCCCAATAACCATCACATAACCAACATTCTTATAGACCATATACACCATAACACATTACATGGAGGCACGCTAGTCATATTGAGTACTATAAGAAATCGGTATTGGTTAATAAATGCTCGCAATTCAATTAGACGTCGTATTCATAAATGTGTTGACTGTTTTCGATTCAATGCGAAACCTAGCTCTCAGTTAATGAGTTCACTGCCCGCAGCAAGGGTCAATATATCTCTACCCTTTCAACATGCTGGGGTAGATTACGCAGGTCCGCTTGATATGAAAACATCAACACTAAGAGGAGCGAAATTAACGAAAGCCTATATTTGTCTGTTTGTTTGCTTTGCCACTAAGGCCATACATATAGAACTTGTCTCTGATATGACTACACCAGCCTTTCTAGCCGCTCTTAAAAGATTTGTTGCACGAAGAGGCCTCTGCTCACACATCTACTCAGATCAAGGAACAAATTTCGTAGGAGCGAATCGAGTTTTACAATCAAATTTACAAAAGTCCATCAGAACAATTGAGGTCGAATTGGCCAGCCAATTTGCTAATCAAGGTATAACTTGGCATTTCAACCCTCCTGCAGCACCACACTTTGGTGGATTATGGGAATCAGGAGTAAAATCCACCAAACGCCATCTATACAAAACCATCAAAAACGCAAAACTCACCTATGAAGAGTTGTACACAATGTTGGTTCAAATTGAGGCATGTTTGAATGCCAGACCTCTCTCTCCTCTGTCCAATGATCCAACAGATTACAATATGCTCACTCCTGGACACTTCCTGACAGGTCGTCACCGGATTAGAACCTCCAATCTTAATCCTCAACAACATCCTCTCAAGAGATGGCAGCACATCCAATCTCTCTTCCACAATTTTTGGAAACAATGGTCAAGAGATTACTTACACACATTGCACCAACGACATAAATGGCAGACAGAAAAGGAAAACTTACAATTAGGAACTCTCGTTCTAATAAAAGACGATCAGGCTCCCATCGGAAAATGGCCATTGGGTAGAATCATTGATATTCACACTGGTCATAATAATCTACTTAGAGCAGTTACATTTAAAACCCCAAAAAATATTTTCACCCGTCCAATCTCAAAAATTTGTCCTCTCCCCTTCACCAAATAATCCTAATAAATATAAAAAAATCCCCACCAAAGACTAAGTACTCTCTGGCAGTACAAAAATATCAAAACACCAGTTACATTTGAATATAAACGAGTCCAAAACCCGCCAAAAGTTACTTCAGTTTTTATCTGTGACAAGTGGGGTGTTTTCACATTCATTTTTTTTCCTTTTACCTTTTTCATTTTTTTAATCATGTCTGCTATGGATGAACTCCTGGAAATTTTCAACTCTGAGTCATTAGACTCAGTGGATGTAGACATCACACCTACACCTCCCGAGCTCTTGGCACCTTTCAAACTAATAAGGCCCATCAGCCCACTCCCGCCAACACCAAAAAAGGCACGCAAACTCCGATCAGCGATCGTACGACCACCACCCGTACATTCCTCGCCTATTAAGAGGAAGGCAAGGCCATTTGAAGCAAGTCTGGCATCGCCTAAAATTAAGAAACTATTGTTGAAGGACCCAGGAAACAGTGGCAGCCTCAATTTCAAACCGAAGCCTAGAGAATACCGGCCAGAAGTTCGAAAACAAACTCGACCAAGGCTTCTTACAGCATTACGATCTAAGCCATTAAGCATGCCAGAATTGGACAATAAAACAGGTGTCAACAGATCTAGAACGAATCCCAAGCCAAGCGAATGCTGGCCAAGAGCTCAAGTCCCAACAACATCACGATCTGCAAAAAAGAAACCTGTAGCATCTACAAGATTACCAAGTCTACCAGGAGATCTTGATGAAGCAACGCCTAGGTTAATCAATCCTGTTGCATCAACTGGTAGCAACACATCACCTCCAAAAAGGAATGCGCATATGAATACTCCAGTTGTTCTCGAGAAGGAATTCCAAGAATCTCTATCGAAAGAGCAATCTACCGAAATCAGCGAACGACCACTAAAGAACACCTTTACAGCCACAGCTCAAATCATGGATATCTCTCCAACCCAAGCTCAAAGGCAATCTGTTATTAATGTGGAGACGACTGAAAAACGTAATCTGCGAATTCCGAACGACCTAGTAGGGAAAATAGTCTCTACTCCCATCATACTTAAACTATTAGCAACTACAGAAGTACCTTGGGACAGAGTTAGGAGCGCAACAAGCTTTTTTAAGTGGAGTTTCCCTGGAGATGTCACTCTGAAAATGAAGAAGAAAGGAGAAAAAATACACATCTTTCACCAGAAAAAATGTAAGTTTTTACTAAAAACATTAAATTTCCCTTTTGTGTTTACATAAACAAGTATCGAATATGAAGGAGGTTAGCATTACTGTCCTTCCTATACTGCTTGCTACAATTTTTTTCTTTGAGGCGGGAGGATGTTCAGTCCACCGATGCATTCACGTTCCCTCGATGCTTTCCACTTCTATATTTACATCTTCCTACAAAACAAAAAAGCCACAAAGTATTCATTTCCAAAATAAATAATCAAAACAGAATACTTATCTAAAAATTCACAAGTTTCCTGTTCCTCACTGAACTTGTTTGCCACTGGATGTTCCACCACAATTCAGCGTCAACCTTGACGCTGTAATTAAAACCAAGTCGGCAGGCTGTTTTCTTCTACTTAAACAATATAAAAAAACAAAAATGGAATAAACACAGAAAACCACAAAACCACTACAGTGCACGTACCAGCATGTTTACATATTTGCAATGTCATCAAGTGACATTACTCTAATCAGCTGGCTTCGCCTTCGCCTCAGTCAGAACACATGCAAATGATATAAACGTCGCTAGGGAAACACTGAAAGGCGAGAGCTCATAACTGGATGCGGCGGCTATAAAAGCCGATGAGCCGCAGCAGAAAATCATTCTTGTTTCAGAGCTCATCTGATTCGGAGAATAATCCGAACGACAAGAATATCATTCCCAACCTCCAAAATAGAAGAATAATTCTATATTTCAGAGAATAATCTGAAAGTCCTATTATTTCCAAAATTCCGTCCCACACCTAAGCAGAAGATTAATTCTGCCGCAGAAAATAATCTGCAATCTCCTGCCCACACCTAAGCAGAAGAATAATTCTGCCGCAGAGAATAATCTGCAATCTCCTGCCCACACCTAAGCAGAAGAATAATACTGCCGCAGAGAATAATCTGCTACATCTCCTGCTCATATTTACGCAGAAGAATAGTTCTGCTGCAGAGAATAATCTGTAATCTTCTTCTTGTTTATAGTAGCATTTTGCTGCCCGTGTGCTTAAAAATAGCACTCCTAAATTTATATAGGAATACTGTTCTCATAGACGATAAAGAATTCTTCTTCTTTATTCTAGAACTCATTTCTCATAGATGATTAATTCTTCTTCTTCCTTTTTCTAGAATAAGACGAATTAAAGGAGCCGGACTACGGAATCGTCACTTTGAATTTTACTTGAATTTTTAATTTGTTTTGTTTGATTTGAATTTTTTGTTGAATTGTATATTGAATTTTATAGTAGTTTGTAGTAAATGAATTGTGATATAATTATAAGCAGCGAAGTATTAATAAAAATTTTACATTTGAATTATTAAATCGACTGAGTTGTCCATTACAAACCGGCACTCCCTCCCACGTCCGAGACTAGCTCTCACAGCTTCCATGAGACTTGACTCCCTCCCACGCTGTACTTGGAAGAAACAAACCATATGTACACTTTGCCGTCTGTGACTCGGAGGTTATTAAAAGCGTCTGGGTTGGAGATTATTCTCTGAACTCGCTCGACATAAGAAGTCTCAAGATATGCCCGCGAGTCTAGAGCGACTGATTCAATGGCGGGAGAACAAGCGTCCTTCCCCATAAGTGGACTTCCCAACTCCTCGGCAAAGCAGCGGGACAGAGCGCCAGCCACCACGTTTTCTTTGCCTTACCGGTATTCGACGTTGAAGGTGAAGGCTTGGAGTTTAAGACTCCGCCCTGCAAGCCTGCCACATAGATGCCTCTGGTCCATGAGCCATTTAAGACTTGCATGATCGGTGATAATCGTAAACTCCAGGCCCTCAACATATAGCCGGAAGCGTTTGACAGTCAGTACTTCCGCCAAGCACTCTAGCTGTGTGATGCTGTAATTCCTTTGTGCCGCGTTCAACTTTTGCGACATAAACGCGATAGGGCGTTCAGCTCTATTAGCAGATCGCTGGAATAACGCGAGAAATCTGGATTAGCAAGTACTGGCGCAGTGGTAAGACATCCTTTCAGCTGTGTGAGCACCTGTTCTGCCTGTTCATTCCACAGGAACCTAATATTTTTTTTCAGCAGGACTGTGAGAGCAGTAGCTATAGTAGCAAACTTCGGAATGAAGCGCCGGTACTAGCCACAGACTCCCAGAAAACTTCGGACTTTCTTGACGGTGTTTGGTCTTGGAAAGTTCTGAATGGCAGTTACTTTCTCTGGGTCTGCCGTCATGCAGCCATTTCCAACTACAAAACCAAGGCACCTGACTTCTCGCATGCAGAACTTACTGTTCTCCACGTTAATGGTCAAGCCGGCCTTGCGCAACAGTTCGGCGACTGTACTGAGCAGCTTGAGGTGTTCATCAAACGTGGAGGAGGTAATCAGTAAGTTGTCTAAGTAGACAGATAGATACCTGGTCGTGCATTTGGTGTGGAATGACCTTACACATTAACTTACACATCGTCTGAGGGGCGTTGCATAGTCCGGAAGGGAGGACTGAGAACTGGTAAAACGGCCGCCCTGGAACGGCGAACGCTGTCTTGGCACGGGAAGATTTGCCAATGGAATTTGCCAGAAAGCTCCTTTCAGATCGATGGCTGAAATGAACTGAGTCTCTTGCAAATGACTCAAAAGCCCGTCGATGAGAGGTAGAGGAAATGCGTCCGGCACAGTCACAGAGTTTACCTTACGAGCGTCCAAACATAATCGAACTTTTCCATTTGGTTTTCTCACTAAAGTGACTGGGGAAGACCATGCACTCTGACTCTCTTCGAAAACTCCGAGTGCTATCATACGGTCGAGCTCGTCGTACATTACTTTCTGTATCACTGGGGATACGGCCTAATAGAGTTGTTTGATGGGCTTTGCAGCACCGACTTCTATCTCGTGCTCAACGTAAGGTGTGCGACCGAGGCCGTGTTTGCTGAAAGATGGAAAGGTTTCAACCACTGTCTACAAGCACTGGATCTCTTCATCGGTGAGGTAATGCTGCTGGGAGCACATGGGTGCAGGCTTGGGTAGAGAATATAGCTAGCTAACCATGACAGGAGCTAGGCCGAAAGCTCTCCAGAAATCAATCCCCAGGTATAACGACTGTTGTAGAGTGGAAACGATATGGAGCCGCATCATGCGTGTCTTTTTGCCGTATTTCACCAGTACGCGGCTATGGCCCAACACTTGTTGTTGTTGATCGTCTGCAGTTGAGATCGAGGACGGCATGGAATGAAAACGTATCTCTTCCCTTTCCAAAAATTGTTCGCCCCCGAAACCTAACACGCTCACGCTGGCGCCACTATCTAATAGACCCCTTATTCGCTGGCCTTGAATAAAGACATCAGCGTAAGGCCGAAGGTCTGTACTACTTGGCAGCGTAGTTTCAGCGACGGCTGTCTTTATATTTCTGCGCAGGCTGTGGTAACGCCTAGTGCGTGATTCGGTCCTGGGCGGATACACGTTTGTTCGGGTAAGGGAAAACGGTTCTTCAATGGCATCGCTGTCTGAATCGGTGACGAAATCTGCTGATATATTTTCGGAGGATGTGCAACTACAGGATTCTGAGTCCCATGGTTCCTCCACTGGTTGGGTTTGAATGGTTTGGACACCCACATTGCATGTGGCTGCTGGTGCCATAGATGACTGATCAGGTTAAGTGAAGTCTGGGATTAATACTGAAAGCAGGTTCTGTTCAGGTGAATCATGGAATTCTATCTGGCTGCCCTTGGGCGGGGCACACCCATCACCTCCACGCAGCAGACCTAGCGGAAGCGCTCTGGTTCGGTGTTGGTTGCCGCTTCGCTGGTGGAACGTCTAGAAATCTGGGCCGGAGTCAGAATACGCGGAGTTCCCACTGAGTTCTGACTCCTACTCAGGTTTACCGACGAGCAAGTTGGGCAGTTGCTTTTCACAACACCTGCTGAGCCACACCCGTATCAGAATATTTGCCGTAGTCGCAGCTGACAGGCGTGATGCGTGTGTCCCTCCGCAGCACAGTTCCAGCAGATGAGTCTTGATCTTGGTGGTAATTGATAATCCCTCTGTGGCATAGCTTGAAGACCTGCTACCACATCATGTGTCTCGGCTTCCGGGTGGTCCGACAGAAACTGATTATCTGAATATAGTTCGTGGACCGAACGTAGTGGGGGTAACTCTCTAGACTGAGGCTTGGTCTGGGACCAAAGTTTTTCGAATTTGCAACACAAGTGTCTCAGGTCGAGAACGTTCTCCGTGTGGTGCAACAGCAATTTCTCCTGCAAAGCCGTCTTCATATTTCTTCGTATGATCATTTTTGAAACTAGCGCATGAACCGCCAAGCGATAGTCGCTGAAGGATTCTCGAGGACCTTGTGTTCGTGCTTCTACTAGTTTACGTATTTCGTAATCTGTCTCCTGATTCCCGAACTCCCGAAGAAGTGCGGCGAGTAGTTCCGTCCAGGAATCAGAACGGTGGTCTCGCAGGTACAGCCAGTACCAATTCGTGGCTTTTCCAGTGACGAGCGAGTGGAAACCTGCGCAGAACTCGGAATAAGGCACTTGTTCTAACAGAGCTAGTGACTCCACACGAAAAACGAACTCAGTCACATCCAAACCTGATGTACCATTGAAGTATAGCTTCCATCTGAACACGGGACTGTTCGTCAGGCTACCAGGGTCTCTAGCGGTACCCTGCCGATGGTATGCTGACACGTTCAGAGGTGAGACAGCCGAGCCTGGCAACCTGAGAGGTCGCGACTCGAAGTCGTCGAGTCTCAGCTGAGGAGCCCCGCCGGAATTTGGTACAGAGTACAAACCCTCTAATATTTCCCCCACGGAACGGACGCGCGCCCTTCCTTGGAGCTGTGCCACCAGAGGCTGCTGAGTGGTATGCGTGTTGGCAGGAGCGAGCAGATCGCGCACCCTCTCCAGGACTGGAAAGTTAAGACATGATATATCTGGGTTGAAGCGAGGACTCCCCGTGCTAGCCTTCGGAGTACTCAAGGTGGTGTAGACTGTTCGTGGGGAAGTTTTGGAAGTGGCACCCGTTAAGGAAGCTCTTCCAAGGTTAACTTCGCTTACGGTGATGGGCGGAACTGCCAGGCTGTACGCGCCTTCCTCGACAGACACCCGTGCAGGCAGCGGAAGTCGGATTGTCTCAACTGAGCTCAGGAGACCTTCCAATGTTGCAACATATTCTTGGGCTTCTGCACGCACAGATGGAGAAGTGTTGTGCAGTCGTCGGGCTCTGTAGAGTACATGAATAATCTGACTATGACAGCGAGAGCGATCCTCATCCGTCCGAATAGGGTCCGTAGCGAGGTCATACCTCAAAGCTTCCACTCGGCTGCTGAGATATTCGACCTCCCGCGCGGGATTCTTGTGAGCATGTGATTTTTGCGCCTCCTTGCTTGTCGAAAGGCTGTTCGGCGGTGTCGGTTATTACCATGGGCATCTTGAATTGTGGAGATGCTTTCATTGTTTGGCACTTAGGGCATTTTTTACGTATTCCTTTATATCGCTAAGCATGTGTCTCCACCAATACTTGCGTCTAATTCTTTTATAAGTTTTAATGACACCTTGATGGCCGCCGAAAGGAGAGTCGTGGTAATCCTTTAAGATTGTTTGAACTTCCTTGGGACTCGTGATTATCTCAGGTGCGTTAACTGGACTTATTTCTTGTTCAAGCGTAGCAGGGGGTTGTATTTCCGTCTCTGGGGCTCATTTTTTTATCTTCCGGTGCCGTGGGCTGTGTTTCAGCGCTTGAGCTAGTATTGGCCTCCTGGGCCCTCTGTTTTTGAGCTCTGGTCACGGCGAAGCAATGAGCGGGTTTCTTTGTTATCATTTTATTTGCGACATTATTTTCCTCCACATCAGAGTCCATAGTGTGGTGGACGTGGGCTTGTACCGTTAAGGTGTTGCCCCTACAGTCTTCGTTTAATACTTGTGGAATGTGGCTTAATGCATCCGCATTGGTATTATACTTCGCTGGTTTGTATCCGATGGTATAATCGAATTCTGAGAATTTGTGGTGAAATCTCACCAAACGGGAAATGGGGTCTTTTACATTAAAGACGCCTTTGAGAGGCTTGTGGTCGGTGTAGACCGTGAATTTTCTGCCAATAACACCTTTTGAATTGTGGAGTAATTTCTCTCGGCTTTGTTTAGCGTTCGGCTGGCATAGGCGATTGGCTGGTAGTTTCCCACTTCTCCTTGGGAAAGCACAACGCCTAATGCTTCATTGCTGGCGTCCGTTGTAAGATTAAAAGGTTTAGAGAAATCTGGATAGATTAAAAGTGGTGGGAAAATTAGAGCATTTTTAATGCTTTGAAATGCTTCTTGGCATTTCTCGGTCCAAGTGAATTTTGCGTTCTTCCGGAGTAAATTCGTAATTGGACGAACGATTTTTGAGATGTCCGGAATGAACTTCCTATAGTAATTGACGAGTCCTAAAAAGGACTAAACTTGCCGTACTGTTTTAGGAACAGGGAATGTTTGCACGAAGGCTGTTTTGCTGTGTTCTGGTAATGCACCTTCGCTAGAGCATTTGTGCCCTAGGTAAACAACTTCTCGTCTCAAGAACTGGCACTTCTCTGGCTGCAGTTTGAGGTTGATTTCTCTCAACTTGTCAACTTTGCGAAGTTTATCGCTGTGGTCATTTAGGTTTTTCCCGTAAATGGCGATGTCGTCAAGATAAGTGAAACATTCGAGGCCTTGTAGGCCTGTCAGAACGAAGTTCATGAGGCGTTGGAATGTAGAGGGAGCTCCTTTGAGCCCGAATGGCATACGTTTAAATTCGTAGTGCCCGCAATTAGTGCTAAAAGCGGTCTTATGCCGATCTTTTATGTCGACTAAGACTTGGTGATAGCCGTTGGCCAAATCGAGAGTGGTAAAGTATCTGGCATGACTTAGTTGGTCAAGAATATGCTCGATTCGGGGTAGCGGAAATGCGTCGCCAATTGTCTATTCGTTCAATTTGCGAAAATCGACAACGACGCGCCACCTTTTTTCACCATCGGGTCCCGCCTGTTTGGGGACTACTAATATGGGTGAATTCTAAGGGCTTTAGCTAGTTTGGACTATCCCGTTGTCTAGCATTTCTCTTAATTGTTCGTTGATTACTTGTCTCTGGGTTTCTAGTAATCTGTAGGCCTTTTGGTTTATGAGCGCTTGATCTTGTGTTAAAGGGGTATTGTGGGTGATAGCATTTGTGTATGTTAGCTTGTCACCTTTAAGGTAAAGATATCGTTGTACTCGTAACAGAGTTCGGATATCGAAGCTTTTTCTTCGCATTTAGATTTGGGTCTAGGATGAGCTCGTGGTCTAGCCTGTTGACTCGCGGAGTGTGTGTGGGATCTTCATGATCCGCAAATAAGTATCTTACGTGCTGTAAGGTATCTGTGTAATCCAAAAAGCATGCGTTTGTTTTAGGTTGTTGTAACCTTTGTTTATGAGTATTATTACTTACTTTACTAATAGGCAGGGTATGCGCTTCCTGCTCTGGTGGAGTACCATTTCTTATGGATACTTTTGACTGGTCCGTGTACTCGCACGCATTCGTATTTTGGCTAATGGGCCGTGAAAAATTGGTTTTCTTAATACTGTTTGACGGTGGAACCAACTTTGCCTTCAATGAGGTCTTACGGATCTCGCACGCGTCTTTTACAGGGTTCATGGGCCACTTTTTATTGTTAATACTAATTTTATTAAGTGGTGGAGTCGACTTTGCCTTTAAATAGGTCTTACTGAGCTCGCACGCACTGTTGATGGGGCTCTTGGGCGAAGGTGGTTTCTTAACACTAATGTTATTAAGTGGTGGAGTCAACTTTGCCTTTAAATAGGTCTTACTGAGCTCGCACGCATTTGCGATAGGGCTCTTGGGCCACTGTTGTTTCTTAACACTAACTTTGTTGGGTGGTGGAGTCGCCTTTGCCTGAGAATAGGTCTTAGTGAGCTCACACGCACCTGTTGTTTGGCTCCTTAACCTTGTGGTTATTCTACATCTAGGTATATTGGATGGAGGAGTCAGCTGCATTTTTCTTGTCGGCTTCTGGAGCTCGCTCGCATCTCTGATTTGGCTATGGGGCTATGTAAAATTTTTATAACTTATTTTCGTGGACGGTGGAGTCATTTTCCCCTCTACTCGGGTCTTACTGAGCTCGCATGCGTCTTGGGCTTCGTTAGTAACTTCTATCAAGGTATTCTTGAGAAAGAAGTCTTGCTTGACTTCTGTTCCACCTTGGGAAGCTCACGGGTGGTTGTGTTACTCGCTTGCGATTTATTCGGCTTGAGAACGTGTTGTGTATCAGTGGCATCTCCTATGGGGATGACAGCGTAGTCATGTATAGGGGGCTGTTGTAATAATAAACTGTTGATGACTACTTGGAAATTGTTAATGTTGAATATGACAACTAGCACTGTTTCTTTCCCAGTAGGGAGTAGACTGTTGGCCAGGAAGACTCCATCGCCTATCTCTTTTGATACACAGAGCATTTCTTCCTTTACTCGCAACGGGACTGTGGTGATCATTTGTGACCTAGCAGGTATGCATATTGGTTCCTCTAAAGTAACCAGATGCTGCCTCATCTCGCTGGTATTTTGATCACTCAGACAGCTCTTTTCCCATTCCAGTGGTTCCTTTTGAACCTGGCATCCAGCATTACTCTTTTGAGATGCCTTGGGGACACTGCATGGAGATAGCTTAACTTGTTTAGGTTCCATCTTTCCTGCAAATGACCTCACTTCAACTGCTTTTCTGGAATACAGGTTGTCCGTTTTGCATGACAAGGGCACAGTAAACACTTCGGGATTTGTTTCCGTACAAGGAAACTTGAGTGCTTTATTTGGGCCTTCAACATTACAATTGTTCGATAGGAAATCGTTTCCTAGTAGGCCGCCGTCGGAAAGGCATGACGGGTTTTGTACCACCTGAAACTTGCAGGGAATTTTATTTTTAAAATTGAAGTTGCCCCTGCAATTTCCCAATGCTTTTCCGAGTCAAAAAGGGGTCTGTAAAGTGCATGCCTCATTGGAGTTAATTATTTTGAGGTCTTTTAGGGGTTATAGTCGAGCCGGGGAGTTTTGGGTCGACTGCATGTCGTTTCCCTGACTCCGGGCTTCCCATTTTTTCTTTTGGCGGCAATCTACGTCTGCATGTCCTCAGCAAAAGGTGCATTTGAGTCTTATGTTTAAGACTTGAGGACTTTTTGTGTTGGGTTGATCCTGTGTAGATCTATTGGAGCGGCGTGGAGGAACAATCTGTTGTGTTTGTTGTGTTTTTCTGCAATCACGGATGTCATGTCCATAGATTTTGCAGTTTGAGCTGAAAGGGGTGTTCTTGCGCTTAAGGCAATCGTAGTACGTAGTAGCGTAGTCTACCATTGTGTATAGTCTATCGACTGGAAATTTAAATTTGGGTAGACTAGCTGGGCTTGTTTCTGGGCTGAATTCCGTTAAGGATTCTTCGAACCAATCGATCAGCAGGTCTTCGGGAGTTGGTTCAGCTCCTTCACCGTCACTATCACTATCACTGTCACTTAACATAACACTCTTATTCGTTTCTAGATCTAAATTGAGTGAGCGCCGAGATTCGGAAAACTGTTCTAGTTCCTCTCGGAACTTTATTGTTTTTTCTTTTAAGGTCTTTAACTTGGCG
This sequence comes from Dioctria linearis, assembly GCA_963930735.1. Classification (NCBI taxonomy): domain Eukaryota; kingdom Metazoa; phylum Arthropoda; class Insecta; order Diptera; family Asilidae; genus Dioctria; species Dioctria linearis. Next base: position 130,609,526 of record OZ005740.1, on the reverse strand, counting down.
AGCCTGGTCTCACGCTCTGTTTTTAATTTGTGATCTAAGGCGTCATAATGGGTATTCGTCAGTTTATCCGATTCCCGTGCTCTCTCGCATAATTTATTTAAAAACTTATCTAAACTGACTTGACTATTCGGACCTGGCAGGACGGTTCCGCTTCGAAGTCGAGGTCCTGTTGGGCGAAATTCAGCAGCAGATGCTGTACCTTCACCGGGGTGCTGAGTCTTTGCACCTGGGGCTGATCCCGCGTTGGCTAAAGATGTAGAGTTTTCCCTCGCTGCTGTTTCTGTTTCCTGTTGAGGTAGAGCAGGATTGTCGGCTGGCATATGATGCGCTGTTTGGTGAAAGGGGGGCTCCTTGCCTGCTTAAATCCCTTTGGTGTGATTGAGAGAGGGGTTTCTTTCACCGCCTTCGGGTTCCCTCTGAATCCTTTGTCGGTTGATTTCGGCTTACTTTTGCAGCTGGGGGGCCTTGGACCGTCTTAACTTCCCTTGGATCTAGTTGAAAAGGGGGCCGTATTCGATTTCCTCTTCAACTCCGGATCGTTGACTGCTAGCGTTTGGTCGTCTGTTTGGCTGAAACTTTAGGCTCGAGCTGTGTCCTGGCTGGTCTGTATTCGTCCTTTTGGTGGAGTTTGAAATATTTCTCTTCTTCCTTCTGTGGACTGTTCACTGGTATCCTTCTGTGGTGCCTGTGTTCTAAGTGGGGTGAACGCTTGCCCGCCTGGAGCAGAGGCGTCTATGGATGGTATCTACCCGAGTGTTGGGGGTGACTTGGCCTGAGTGGCTTCGTCAAGGTAACCCCTTAGGTTCGAAGGATAGCGGATTTTAGAGTTCTTATGCTTTCTATTTTAACTTTTAGAAAACAGGCTTCCACTATCTTACCGGCTGAATTTTGTTATATATTCGCGCGTCTAAAATACCACACTCTAATTTTGTTATGTAATTAAGGGGGGTACTCACTTTACCAAGGTGTGCGCGGGAATTAGTTATTTTGTATTCCTTTGGGAGTATTGAAACCACACTTCACTTTCTATAGTAGATTGGATATTTATTTTCCTTTCCGCGAAACTATTTTCCTTTACACAACTCACTATTCTAATTACAACTAAATCTCACAAATTTTCTTGTATTGAGTACAGTTTCTTTCGTTGTTTCACCGGTTGTTACAATTTATCTTGTCGAGCTTTTCTTTTACCGGATACAAATAGCTTTTTTTTGTTTAATAAAAATACAAGATCTAAACCGTACCGTGCTCGCCGAACCAAACTTAAATCGAACTCTGATAATATTTAAGAGGATTCGTACTTTGTCGAATAACCGCGTGACTCTAAAATTCTAAAAACTGTAAAATTCCACTGCCGAAACCTGACCGCTTTTACTGCTTAAAATCGACTGTCTTTGGCTTCGAATTTTGTAACAGCAAGTCTAGTTGCTCAGAATAGGAAAGTGCTTAGTTAGCATTCCTATCCTGAGAAAATTATTTACCGCTGTGCATGTTTAAACATGCGCAGAATTATCGCGACGGCCGATAGTTGAAATTGAAATTTGATATTTTCATAAATATCAAACCATCGTCTTGCTATCATGCATACATTGCTGTGATCACAATGTATGCAGCTCGCGACAATTTGCTGATAAGATCTTTTTCAGTGAAGACTTGATCGTTTCAGTCTTCACCGACGTAAAATTTTATGCGCCCGATATGTATGTATGTATATATGTCCATACATATCGTCATTACGACAAATCTTACTGAAGGTAAGATTTGCGTGGTGCTTTTTTTTCTAATCAAACGCCTTGGGATGAAACTTAAAACTTTTATTTTTCCCAAGTCGTGTTGTGGGAAAATATTTTGATTTTATGCAAAGGAATGTGACGAAATTGCTGATGGCAATTTTTCGCTTTGCAGAGAGAGATAAGCTAACCATGTTTTGAACATGATTAGCTTATTTCTATATATGTATGAAAATCGACTATTTTATCCATTATAATAATTTTTAAATTACCTATTTCAGGCAATGTAGGTATACACCACTGTCCTTAAATTTAGGAAACGCCAAGTTAATTGAAAATTATTCTAAAATGTTGCATATAATAAATATCACCGAATATCAAGTTAATGTGGAAATTATTGCCAGAAATATAGATAACTTAATAAATCAAACAGGGAACCAAAAGGAATATACTTTAAAAACAAAAATATTTGAAAGTAACAAAATTTGAAATAAAAACAATGAACCAGCTTTTCAATCGATAAGGAAAATTTAAGGCTGGCCAACTCAAACCCATTGCCAAGGATACTGCAGAGTCACGAGGTGAACGCCGTTCACCAATTTAACGACGGGCTGAGATGTGGCCGTGCATATGTTATTTGAATGTGACTAGAGGAGATTTACGTGGTTGTACCAAGGAGGCCAAATCACGAGCCATACTGCCAGCTACCAAAGCAAATCTGACGAGAGATTAAAAGGGACTACCACGAAAGCAACGAGCTTTTCGGGAGAAAAAGGTAGCTCTGCGTAAACCAAACCATTGGCAGCTTAGCAAGACAACTCGCTCCAGCAAGCTAGAGTCGCTTGTTTAAATTGGCGAAAGGACTTTCATTTGAAATGAATTGGAATTACGCAATATAGAATTTATTTAATAAAAAAAAAATCGAAATTGAGAAGAAAGTACTGAATAACTTAAAGAAAAGCGAATGAAACTGGCGAAATGGTTTATATGGTGTAGTTAACTGATCTACAAAAGAAACAAAAACGTTGGTCATGAGGAAGTAAAAACATTATACTTTGGTCAAGAGAAGCTTGACAAAAGATAAAAAAAAAGCCGAACTTGTGCGCCATTTGTAGCGAACCACAAATGAGCGACCAGAAAATTCAAAAATAAAACTTGAAATAGTAGTTCAGCTTAGTCAAGACAAGCTTGACTAAAGATAAAAAACCGAAATTGGGCGCCATTTGTAGCGAAGAGCGCGCCCGTTGTCAACCCTACCTACGTCCATCTTGCCATGAACATAGATAGGTGCTGCAACAGACACCTCTTGCTGCAAAATCATTTTGGGATTGGTGTGGGTGGCGGCACAGCATATTGCCGCTAGCGGTCAGCCGGCTTGGGGAGGTTCTTGCCGCTCACATCCCTTGATGCATGAAAGCTGTGCGAAAATGAAAAAAAAGATACTACAACTGTATTGCCAGACTTCAGACGGACGGATAGACAAAAAAAAGCTTTCCGTGTCTTATGGTGCTGCGCCTCCATTGGTGCTACCTGAAAACCTGAAAAGAAAATTTATGTAGAATACCATACCAGCGTTGCAGTAATGAAATAATAAAAAAAAACGTCAACGCCGTGACTACCACCCGGAGAAGTTCGAAGCCGAGAGAGGTATTTTGAGAGTAAGAAAACGTGGACTCCTGATGTATGCGGAGTCCTGACTGGACTCTGATTGGGCCCATCGCCCCATCCACCCTGGCTAACACGTCGCAGTCATTGTAGGATTCTTAGCCCAGTTAACAACAATATATACATATATATAAAACAAAAATTCGTTCGATGCTACCAACTAACAGGTGGAGAAAAACTGCAACGATCGCCTTCTCCAAGCGATAACCTAGGACGAGTAAACGAGAACGATGGAAAGGCAGATATGAAATTCCACGCAGGCTTTATTTTTGTTTTTCTACTGTTTTTTTTTTATTTTTTTTTTCTTTATTACTTGTTAATTCATGTAGTTTGCCCCCTTACTTCCTTTACTTTTCGTAAACTCTTTTATCTTTTCTTGTATTTATTTTGTAACTCGTGGGTGTTACAACAACTTTTGATAAATTAACTCTGTATCAATTCCTATTTAGCTCTTTCACAAACTTACAAAACTACGGGCAAAACATGTGTGTTGGACCTACCTATGTGCTCGAGCCCTATCTATAGATAATTATGAATAAGCCATATATATACGAAATTACGTGTAATCAAACAAAAGAAGATAATAAGAAAAAACAATATAATCCTAAGAATGATAAAATAAACTCAAAAAAAAAATGTGTGACCGGAAGGGTCTCTCCATGTAATGTAATTAAAGAGAAGACAAAAAAAAAGGGTTACCTTGATTAAGCTGGTACTGAACACGTTCATCTGAGCATTGCTCGAAATATTTTGGACCAAACGTTACGTTCGCACTTGCAGGTAAAGGACTTTGCTTAGTCTAACGTTACCGCACCATCTAATTTTCCTTTTACAGGCTCGCCCTTAAGACGGAAGATTAATCACGCAGCACTGATAAGTAAATAATTACCTTAACTAGAGTCACTAGACTAACAAATTTCCTCTTTGCAGATTCGCCTTTGAGATAAAAAAAACTAATGACACAGCACTGGTAAGGAACTAAATTTTCTCACACTAAAGTCATTGAACTAGTGAATTTCCTTTCACAGAAACGCCTTTAAATAAGGAAAAATGATCATGCAGCACTGATAAGTAACTAACTTTTCTTACTTTAAAGTCATTGAACTAATGAATTTTCTTTTCACAGATTTACCATTATATAAAGAAAATAAGCATGCAACACTGATAAGTAGCTAAATTTTCTTACACTAAAATCCTTGAACTAATGAATTTTCTTTTCACAGATCCGTCTTTAAAGGGAAAACTGATTGCATACCACTGGTAGATAACTTAATTTCCTTAATCTAAAGCCATTAAACTAACATTAAACAGAATTTCGTTTCATAGAAAAAAAAAATAATCACGCAAAGAAATCTTCTTGCACTAAAGTCATTAATCTGACAAATTTTCCTTTCACAAATCCGTCTTAAAAAAAAACAATTACGCAGCACTGGTGACTAACTAAATTTTCTTACGCTAAAGTGATTGACTTAACGAATCTGAATTTTTTTTTCATAGTTTCGCCATAAAAAGCCCAAAAAAAAATATAAGCACGCAAGGAAATCTTCTTGCACTAAAGCCATTAATCTGAAAAATTTTTTTTTCCACAAATCCGCCCTTTAAATAAAAACACAATTACGCAGCACCGGTGAGTAACTAAATTTTCTTACACTAAGGTCATTTGATGAGAAATCTTCTTTTCACAGATTTGCCACACAGAAAAGTAATCACGCAGCACTGGTGAGAAACTAAATTTTCTTACACTAAGGTCATTTAATGACAAATTTCCTTTTCACGGATTTGCCATACAGAACAAATAATCACGCAGCACTGGTGAAGAACCAACTTTTCTTAATCTA